>CM068711.1:23952698-25152698 GCA_035079005.1 Fraxinus americana | reverse complement strand
TAGAAACTAAAACTAAAAACTAAAAAGTAATCTCCATTTTTTTTTGCCAAAAAATCGTGCCACCTTTTATAAAAATCAAGGATGGATATTTTGGTGGATCACTTGACCACCAGGTTATAAAAATATCCTAGGAAAAATTGCACTCAAGTCCCTAAATTATGGAGAGTAATTAAATCGGTCCCCAAGCATAAAAATGGCAATTTTTGGTCCTCGTATTTTGAATTTCATTTCACTTTTGCCCTCCATAAATTGCAATCAAAGTCCTTCAACTTTCTGACTTTTGCATTTTAGTCCGCAACTTCACAAATTTGTACATTTAAGTCCCTTTTCATCCTTTTTCGCTCCGTTCTTCGTCTAATCAGGGTTTTCGCCTACAAACATGAAAATTACATAATTATGCGTAGAAATATACTCAATATCATTTCTAATTAAATTCAGAAAAGTGCCAAATAAGTGTGTTTTTACACACTTATCAATCTCCCATCTCCCTTTTCATGTATTCTACTATTATGTATTTGTAGGAGTCGAAATTGGTTGAAAATCAAGTCCAATTTGGTTTTCAAAAGAGTTCCAATCGAATAAGTAATGTTTCATTCGCGTGGATTTTTTTATCTCTGCATATAAGTCAGTATTTTGGTCATAACTTTTTCTCTCAATATCTGATTAGCTCTATTCAAAGTAAGTTGGAAAGCTGGCTCAAAGGGCTACAACTTGTTTAGAAATATAATTTTTCCAATTCGGACGTTTATAGTGCCAAACCTAGGAATATTTGGCAAAAAATTTGGAATATAACTTGTGCGATTGGACATTGATTGTGATAATATTTTGATCATATTCCATTCCTTTTTGAGTTCTAATTCCATCCAATTGTCTTCTTTCAATCTTCAAAGTATCATCTCGTGGTCCAAATCAACTATTGAATTTGCAATTTGGTCCTCAAACTTTGGGCTTTGCCATTTTTTCAATTTTCTTTTTTTTTCTTCCAATTTCTCGTTCAACCATTAAGTTTAACTTATATAACATGAAATACAACAATTTAGGATACATTTTATCAAAAAAATTGCCAAATATCGATATTTTAGGCCTCGAATAAGTGTGTAAAACGCACTTATCACTCTCCGTTCTTGTTGACGGTAATTTTGAGTTGATCTCGTAGCATGGGAACTTAACTCATCCAAAGACCTTCCTACTACATACTTATCATCATACCTCTCATTCTTCTTCTTTTTGAGATCATCATCAATCTTTGAAACTTGCAAACTAAATTTTTTTTTTTTTTTTTTTGCGGAAGAAGTTAATGGCGTGCTTTTCTCCATTTGTTCCTAAATCACCTTGCCAATCTCCTTCTTGATTTTTGACTTTTGCGTGTAATGATGTTTTTTCTGCGGTTAGTACCTTTAATCACTCTGCCATTTCTTGTATTGTTTTGACAATAGATGCATTTTCTCTCAAGCATGATGCTAAGCAGGAGAAATGTTGGGTTGAGGCTTTAAAGGTGTTTCTTCTCGCCGTCGTTTTGGATTAGCGCCACTATTTAAAAGCTCATCGTTAATATATCATTTGATTATGGCTTTCGGTGATAACTTGTCCTCTGGATTTTCTTTCATAGAATTCATTTCTGCCCAATGTCGTTTTGAATTAACGACAGAGTTTTGTGGTTTACTTTGTTCAAGTTTTCTTGCAGACAACACCAATTTATTGATGATAAAAATCAGATCAACAAATTATACTATCTAACTACGATTTTCACTTTCTAAACTCACTAAAATAGCTATTTGAGAGGGGTATTTATAAATTTTTCTCAAATGTTGGGGGTAGATTGGTCACTATGAGAGAATGACATCTCCTTGTTGGTTGCTTCATAACTGATTTAGTTACGAGTGTCATGCTTTACGGGTGTGTTGAAAGCTAATAACCAGACTGGATGGGAGAGTAGTTCGCATTATCTTCTGCAAACCACTTGGATTTTCATTCCCTTTGCACATTCGCTACATGTCTTAAAGATATTTTAGTATGGTTCGTGGAGCGGGTTTTTTGAGTCAACACAATGTATTAGAGGAGAAGTTTGGCAATTGTCTCATGTATATACTGTTTGAGATGGATACTCATCTCAATCCTTCCAAATTATATACACTTTGTCCTATTAATATTTTTCATAAACAGTGCCCCTGGTTGGTATCCATTATTTTTCAAATATATTTTTTCTCTCTTATTTTAAATCATACATTTTTCAATGAAATAATAATACACACAAATTAAAAAAAAATTCTAATTTTTCAACCACACATTTTCTATCAAAATACTATTCCAAAATGCATTTTAAGCAAAAATGGGAAACAAACTTTATCTAAATTAACATAAAAAGATCATGCACTTCAAAATAACTTTGGTAGCCAAGAAACTCGAAGTTCATTAGTCAAGAAAAATATATATTTGGCTGGTAACCTATCATTAACCATACATGTCATACATAATTTAACAACTTTCTCTCAGAGTTCATGTACATATCTATATATCTAAATTGATGAGACTTTGAAACACATACTACACGCTAACAACACGCATTTATGGAACAATGGCATCCATTATTATTCTATGACGATTATATTAATTCTTTCAAAATCAAAGAGAATCTTATTTGTTTACCACAAGACTTCCCTTAACTGTAGTATTACAGTACATCATTGTATCTAGTATTGATTTATCGTGAGAAACAGTCTACATATTAAGGGGCTTTTTGATAACCTTTAATTTACTTTAATTTTTGCTATACAATCATTTTCAACCATACATTCATACAATAAAATATTCTACACGTAAATTCATAATTTTTAAGGCCACCAAATAGGGGCTAAATAGCATAAAAGTTAAAGCAATTCGCATAATAATAAGTACTATTAAACTATTGAAGTGACAGCTATATAATCTGTCCCTAACATGATTGGAAGAAAATATCTTCACAACCTCGAATGACCAAGCATAGCATAATAAATTACAATTAAACTATTTGTACATTCTCGTTGACATTCTCCTATGTGTCAAAAATATAGCCAACGATATAAAAAAGTGTTAAAAAAATCAACGGGTATAATGGATTCCATGTCAAAAGATGTCAAATTTAATGTAAAAGTTAATATACATGTGGCACTATTGAATAAATTAAGTAGCAAAACCAGAAAAAAGCTTTTGTGAAAAAATGGTTGACATTAAATGCGTTTGAGATGGAATGAAATTTTCCTTTAGTCCTCTATTTTTTTTTTTGTCAAAATCTTCTCTCTCCTTTTTCTTTTCCAATAGTGCTACAACATGTATCTCATAAGAGCAAAACTCTTCAAATATTTATCTTCCTTTACAACCACTAGTGTAATAACCAAATAAGTCCTTTTGTGTGAACCTGAACGAGGCTCCGATCTAATCACAATCGCCACTTAGATACCAATCTTCAATTTGATTGTAGCAAGAATCATATTATTCTTCATCAAACCACTCCAAATCAACACTGTCTACAGCAGAGAGAAGACAAGGACTGTGCCTATAAAAAACTTGAAATATTTTCTTAAGATTGTTAGTTTAGGGGTTTTCGCAGTGGTCGGTAGAACAAAGTGAAGAAGTTGAAAAAACTGCAACAAACATTTTTAGAAGATCAAACCAAACCCGTTGATCAAGATGCTTTGCTGTAGATTCTAATGCATGTATATTAGCGCTTTCCTTGAAATGATATTTTGCCCCACAACCGATGACGCACATGGGAAAGTAAACCTCCTCAAGGATATAACAAAATCATTATTTTGGTGTTTCAACGTTCACAAAAGAATACAATCCCAAACACAAAGGTGAAGAGAAACCACCATTCAGGAGGCTCATATCATATTTTGTATCTTTTGATAACAAAATATGAACAAAGTTTATGAAAAATTGAATTATCAAAATATAAGCAAGAGAGCATAGAAAATGGTCGAGGCAGGAGATTGGATTCCAAAACAATGCATAAGTTCATTATTCTCAATTGAATGATCTTTCAAATTTATATATAGATTTATTCTCGACTCTTCCTTGAGAGTCGTAACTATACATAAGAATCACAATATTTTGATTGTAAGTTACATAACTGAATTATGGTGATTAAAAAAATAAAAACATGAACAGGCACCTTTCTAGGAAGTGTAGGGGGTGGTCGTCCCGAGGGCCTGGGCAGTCACCTAATAGCTTGTAACGATCACCCAACAAACATGTAAGTTACTTCCATGTCGCCAAATAAACTGGGTGATCGCCTGATAGCCAATCATGGAACCAGCTGATCCCACCTTGTCCTCCACCATAGCGAACATTCTCTTAATGTTTTCTCTGTCTCTTGCAACGTCCTTTAACTCATTCCAAATGTCTAGGTTGACATTCGTTTTGAAAATTCTCAACACTTTACAAGTGTCATTTGAAATTTTTATTTTCTAACACTATTTTGAATAATATTTGTACATCAAGATTTACGTGCTACAAATGTAAATAATTGAGAGTGATGATATCAAGAATAAAAAATTGAGCACCTCTAACCTATTTTGCGCGAAACAAAGATTAGAGATCTCCCACAAAAATCCTCTAAATTATTTGTCAAGGAAATTGACGCAAATGCTCCAAAACTTTTATCTTTATTCCATTTTTTGTCTAAACCTTTCAAATGCGCAAATGGTCCCAAACCTTTGCACTTTTTGAGCAAATGGTCACTTTACATATATTCCGTCCTAAATTTCGTTTGTGAAATGTAGTAGCCCTATGTTTTTACTTTTTATTTGAAGAGGCAATTTTGTCAAAGGATGGTAAAATATAAGGATCTTGCTTAGTGAATAATGTTTGATGACAACTTTGTTGACAAAATACCACGTGAGATGTTATTGGACAGTTTGAACAAATTGTTTTTTCAACCTATAATTTTTGCTAACTCATAGTCAATAATGATGTCATCCAAGATTTTACAAATAGTTTGATTCATGTGATAAATAATAAATAAAAATAATTATCTTCTTCATCTATCCACCCACCAACCCGCCCCATCCATCGACCACATCATACATTCAAGCCCCAAAAATTGACAACAAGAAAACGGCGATGGTGACGACGACCACGATAACCTTGACTCACCCACCACCATTGATCGCCATCATCACCATCACCGCCTGTTACCATCACATCAACAAACAAAGACCAAAGTGTTGATGTGTAATATGTTTAAAAAAAGTCCAAAAAGTATTTCTTTATTTTGTCTAACTCAAGAGCTGTAAAATAGACAAGTGTAGGGTTGATTTTATGTATTATAGTAGGTTTAAATTTCATCTTTTATAATGTAAAAAATCTACTGCATCAATCAATTGAAATCAATTAGATTTGCACTCATCTGTGTCTCGGTTTTTCTTCTTCCTAGCTCCCCTGTTTTTCTGTATTTCACTGGTTTTTTCTTCCAGCTTTCTTCCTTCTACTGCTGGTGCGATTTCTACCTTTATTTTCCACAATTCACATGTCCATAAAGTTGTATTAACATCCAACATTTTTTGTATTAGAGCTTCTTCAGGTCTGGTTCGTTCTCTGCCGCAACAAAAAAAAAAAAAAAATCTGAATCAAGGGTTAGAAAAAGGGGGTTTTGCTGAAATTAAAATGGCAAGCACAAGTGGTTCAAGTGAAAGTTTACAGCAGTCATTTGTTCCAATTTTTGATTGCCAAAACTATGATTTTTGGTGTGTGAAGATGAAGACTTCATTCATGGCTGTGGATCTATGGGATATGGTGGAGAATGGCTTTAAAGAACCTGAAAATGAGGAAGTTCTAACAGCAGCCAAGAAGAAGGAACTTAAAGAAGTAAGGCAAAGTGATGCAAGTTCACTTTCAATGTTGCATAGGACAGTGGCCGATTCAGTCTTTCCAAGAATCATGATGGCAAACAAAGCAAATGAAGCATGTATGATTCTAAAAAAAGAATACCAAGGAGACTTGAAGGTAAGAGCCATTAAACTTCAATCTCATAGAAGAGATTTTGAAAATATGAAAATGAAAGACAATGAATGTGTTAAAGAATTTTTGAATAGATTTAATGGGCTTGTGAATCAAATGAAGTCATATGGTGAAGATGTTACAAATACAAAAATGGTGGAAAATTTTTTGATTAGCTTGCCGGAAAAAAATGGTCCTCTTGTAGTGGTGATTGAAGAAACAAAAAATATAGAGGAGTTAAAAGTTGAGGAGTTGATGGGTTCATTGAAATTATTTGAGCAAAGGTTGAATCGACGTTTCAAAAAATCAATGGAGATTGTATTTCAATCTAAACTAAATGTTGGATCAAATAGCAACTTAAGGCAGCCCCAAAATTATGAAAAGATGATGGATATGTAGTAGGGGAAGAGGAGTAAGTCCAAGAGGTAGAGGTAGAAGTAATTTTGAAAGGACATTTAGTGGAGAAGATCTATCACAAAGGTGCAAAATTTGTAAGAGAAGTAGCCATGATGAAAATGATTGTTGGTTTAAAGGGAAGCCACAATGTTACAATTGTAAAGGATTTGGACATGGGCAAAAGAATTGTACAGCAAAGAATACTCAACAAGCCAATTGTGTAGCCGAGAAGGAGGATGCATCAAGTTTGTTTTATGATTCTTTGAATGCACCAGAATCAAAAAATGAAGCATGTTTCTCAAGTTCAAATTGCTCAAATGAAACTCAATGGTACTTGGATAGTGGATGCACAAATCACATGAATTCAAATGAAGGAATCTTTGTTGATATGAAAGATTCAAACTCAAAAGTGAGATTGGGAGATGGAGATGTAGTAAATGTGAAGGGAAAAGGAAGAATTGGAGTTTAAACAAAGAAGGGCTTTAGACTTATTCGAGATGTCATGCATGTACCGGACTTAGATCAAAAATTGCTAAGTGTTGGACAGCTTTTAGAGAATAGTTATTTTCTATTTTTCAATGATGGCTATTGCATTATTCTTGATAAAAAGGCTGGAAATTCAATCATAGCAAAGGTGAAAATGAAGAATAGAAGATTTCTTCTCAAATTCAAGCATTCAAATGACAAAGCTTTTCGAATGGTGGCTAATGACTCTTGGTTGTGGCACAAATGGCTTGGACACTTAAACTTTCAAGGGCTGAAATTATTGGAGCAGAAAAATATGGTTCATGGGCTTCCAAAAATTGAAGAAAAGCATGAAGTTTGTGAAGGATGTACACTCGGAAAGCATCACCGTCAACCATTCCCAAAAGGAGTTGCTTGGAGAGCAAAGAAGCCACTAGAATTGATGTGTACGGATGTTTGAGCACCGATGTATACACCATCCCACTCACAAAATAGGTACTTTATCCTATTTATTGATGATTTTACAAGAATGACATGAGTTTATTTTATGAAACAAAAATTTGAAGTTTTTACAATTTTTAAAAAATTCAAGATTTTTGTTGAGAAACAAAGTGGCCATTTTATAAAAGTTTTGAGGAGTGACAATGGTAAAGAATATACTTCGAACGAATCTGATAATTTTTGTGAAGTTGAAGGTGTAAATAGGCAATTGACAGTTGGCTATACACCACAACAAAATGGTGTTTTCGAGAGGAAAAATCAAACGGCGACGGAGATGGCAAAATCCATGTTGTATGAGAAAAAGCTTTCAAAAGCTTTTTGGGCTAAAGCGGTTTATACGGCCGTTTACTTGCTAAATCGATGCTCGACCAAGGCGGTATGGAACATGACTCTTATTGAAGCTTGGAATGGGAGAAAACGTTCGGTGACACACTTGAAAGTGTTTGGATGTTTTTGCTATGCTCAAATGCCAAAAGAGAAGCGGCACAAACTTGATGAAACAAGTGAAAAATATATCTTCATTGGTTATAGCTCACAATCAAAGGGATATAAGTTGTACAACTTGAAGAGCAAGAAAGTATTTCTTAGCCGTGATGTGTCGTTTGATGAAAATATTACCTGGAATTGGGAAAAAGAAGAGGTTGAAAGAAGCATTCCAATTTCATTAAATCTACTCCAAAATCTGCCATTGAAGATGTACAAAATGAAGAAAATGGAATTCATTCAAGTCACATTTATCATCACCAAGCAGCCCCTCAAGTCCCTTAAGTTCAAATTCATCATCATCAAGCTCAATTCCAAGAAAAATGCGGGATTTAAATGATGTTCTTGCAAGATGCAACTTTTGTGTGATTGAGCCCGATAACTTTGAAGAAGCAATGAAGGAGAAGTGTTGGAAAAATGTAATGGAGGAAGAAATAGAAGTTATTGAGAAAAACAACACTTGGGAGCTATTTGAAAGACTAAGTGAGAAAGATGTCATTGGTGTGAAATGGGTCTATAAGGTAAAGCATAATTCCAATTGTTCATTCAAGAGAAACAAAGCAAGATTGGTGGTGAAAGGCTATGCACAACAGCCCGACATTGATTATGATGAAAAGTTTGCTCCTGTTACTCGTCTAGATACCATTAGAGCACTCATTGCTCTTGCAGCCCAAAAAGGTTGGTTGTTGTACCAACTTGATGTCAAGTCAGCCTTTTTGTATGGAGAACTCAAAGAAGAGGTATATGTTGAACAACCCCAAGGCTTTATCAGCAAAGGAGAAGAAGACAAAGTGCATAAACTAAGAAAGTCTTTGTATGAGCTCAAACAAGCACCAAGAGCATGGTATAGTCAAATTGATGACTATTTTCAATGACATGATTTTTTGAAGAGCAAAAGTGAGCCAACCTTGTATGTAATACATCAAGGTAACACCGATGTTCTTATTATTGCATTATATGTTGATGATTTGGTATTTACGGAAAATAATGCAAAAATGATTGAAGAATTTAAAGTTGAAATGACGAAAAGATATGAAATGAGTGATTTGGGTTTGTTGCATTATTTTCTTGGTATAGAAGTATATCAAGATGAAAATGGGGCGTTTATTTCTTAAATGAAGTATGCCGAAAAAGTGCTTAAAAAATTTAGAATGTTTGGATGTAAGTGCATGGAAACTCCTTTGGCTTGCAATGAGAAATTGATGAAGGATGATGGAGAAAAGAAAATTGATGAAACTGTTTATTGAAGATTGATTGGAAACTTGCTTTATCTCACCGCAACAACACCGGATATCATGTTTGCCGCAAGTTTGCTTTCAAGGTTCATGAGTACTCCAAGTTATAAACATTTTGGTGTTAGAAAAAGAGTTTTGAGGTATATAATGGGGACATTAAACTTTGGAATCAGATTTGAGAAGAATTTGGAAGTGAAGTTAAGAGGCTTTTGTGATAGTGATTGGCGAGGTTGTGTCGATGCTATGAAGAACACCTATGACTATGCATTTTTCCTTGGCTCGGGGAGTGTTTTCATGGCTATCTAAGAAGCAACAATCTGTTATTCAATCCTCAGCTGAAGCGGAATATATGTCAGCCTCTATTGCAACTTCACAAGCTATATGGCTAAGGAGAATTTTGGAAGATATTGGAGAAAAGTAAGAAGAAGCAACACCATTGTTTTGTGACAACAAATCAACTATTGCAATGACAAAGAATCCATGTTTTCATAGTAGAACAAGGCACATTACAATCAAGTATCACTTCATTCGAGATGCAATTGAAGATGGAGAAGTTGAACTAAACTATTGCAAGTCCGAAGAACAAGTGGTGGATATCTTCACAGAGAGATTTCCGACATCAAAGTTTCAGCAACTAAGAGCTAAGCTTGGCATTCAAGAAAAACACATTAAGGGGGAGAATGTTGACGTGTAACGTGTTTAAAAAAAGTCAAAGAAGTATTTCTTTATTTTGTCTAATCCAAGGACTGTAAAATAGACAAGTGTAAGGTTGATTTTATGTATTGTAGTAAGTTTAAATTTCAGCTTTTATAATGTAAAAAATTTGCTGCATCAATCAATTGAAATCAATCAGATTTGCACCCATCTCTATCCCGGTTTTCTTTTTCCCAGCTCCCCTAGCTTTCTCCCTTCTGCCGTTGGTACGATTTCTGCCTTTTATTTTCCACAACTCACAGGTCCACAAAGCTGTATTAATAGTCAACACAAAGTTATGCAAAAAACAACAAATAAACAAACCACCAACAAGAGAGAAATTTCCCATCTTGAATATTTCCTTTTCACCATCATTAATAGCACAAGGGAAGGCAGGATCTCTGGATGCAATAATTGGAATGAAGCCACTGTGGTGGTAAAGAATGTGAAGTGGGCAATGGTGGTGGTGATTAATACGGTGAGGGTGGTTGACGTGGGGCGCGAGGATGGTGGAGGAGGAACTGAGGAATTGAACGGGGGAAACGATGGAATGCGAAGAATTTGGAGATGGTGATGTTGACGCCATTTTCCTAACAATTTCTTTATCAAGAAATTTTGTGTTTCACCTCCAAAAAATTCTTTAGCAACTTTTCAAAAGATAAAACTTCTAAAATTTTCAATCTTTACTGGTGGGTTGCGTTGGGAATAATGGATGATTTGGTTGTAAATATTTATCAATTAAATCACATAAATATAACGTTAATAAATATAATTTAACTATAACATAAACATAAAATAAAAGTATAGAATTAGAAAACAAGTTTTAGGGATTTAAGTCAAAGATACTGTAGGCTCCAAAATAAAATTCATATGGCTTACAACCAATTTTCTTTCTCTGAGCATGACTACAGAAAGATAAAGAATGAGTCTTTATCGAGTTGTCAAAATAATATAATACAGAACGTATATTAGATATTCTTTTAAATTGTGTTTTCCTCGTCTTTTTATGATGTATCTAAGAATGAAATCAAGTTCCTTTTTATTGGAAAAATCAACTCTCACAATAATGTAAAATTAATTAATTCATAACCTCCATTAAAATATTTAAGTGTATGTTATATTATAAATTAAGATTTTAATTAAATCAAAATTGAAAATTAAAATGTAATAATTTTGAAAGTTGAAATTTTAATATAATAACATTTTTCTGTCATTAAAATGGTAGAAACAAGATAGTAATTCTTTCCACACGCAAGGGAAAGACCTAGGGAAAAAAGGGGGAAGAAAATGGGAAAATTCTAGAGGGTTTCCAGGATTTTGCCAATGGCGAGGAAATCCGGCCTTTGACCACTAGTTAATGTTTTTCTTGTAGTCCTGTTTTGACCCCCTTTTTTTGACTCTATGATTATTTACAGGTTTCTGTAATTTCCCAGAAGTTGTTTTTGGAGGTTGTTGCATTCTAATATTCATAGGATTTTCTGTTTTGTGGAATCCTACTTTGGGGCTACTTGGTAATAACTACCAGGGAGGATTTATCCACCCTTTTCTGAGGCCTATATGGAGTCCAGCACTTATGAGGGAGACTGTATAATTTTTTAAAGAAAGAAGAAAATGCCATTCAGCAAGGTCAATGTGAACAAGCAGACTGAATATTGGGATTACGCGTTAATTGTTGAATAATACTTGCGTTGACTTGGATCATTTTTTCAATGCTAACTTTCTCCAGAGGATTTTCAGAGCCTCGAAGCTGAAAGAGAGATGTCCAATAACTATGATAATTGGGAGAGATTGGTGCGAGCTGTGATCCGGAAAGAGGAAATATGGCAAATGTTTCATGACCGGAGCCCAAGTATCAGCTCCATATCATCTGATTCCAGTTTGGATTCTGAAGACCTTGATGTGCCTTTCGATTTTTCAAGACCCGGAGGTTCATCTCCGTATCAGCAGCTACCTCAACGCACAGTTGATGTGCCTTTCGATTTTTCTGGGCTGGTATTTGTTCGGGGTTTTACTCCTGTTTTTGACCTTGACGATATATTGAGGTCTACTGCAGAGTTTCTAGGGAAGGGAACATTTGGAAGTGCATATATGTCAGCAATGGATAGTGGAATAACAGTTGTGCTCAAAAGGTTGAATTTAGCAAATATACCAGAAAATATGTTCAGACAACACATGGATGTTATTGGAAATGTAAGACATGAAAACGTTTTTGCATTGAGGGCTTTCTATTTTTCCAAAGATGAGAAGCTCATGGTGTACGATCATTACTCTAATGGCAGTATATCTGCAATGTTACATGGTATGTTGAACTCCTGGACTTCTTTTCTTGTTCCCACATTTTTTATACATTTGAAGAAAAATTCTAATCATACTTCCTTGCGAATACATGCATTTCTTTGACTGGCAAAAGTAAAACAAAACTCATTTTTTGTCCATAAACTGATGAATCATTCACGTCCATAGGTTCTTGCGTTGATCAACAATGGTTCATTTGTACGACATAACATTTATCAATATATAATTTTATGTTTTATATGTTGTCAGTATCACCTAGCAACATTTACGGTGGCAGTCTCATACGATAGGGCTGTCTTGATTTTAAAATATTTACCTCATACCAGGTTTTTTTTGTCAGATGGCTTTGTTCGTTGAAGTATTCTATAGAGACACTAAATTTAAGCATCTAATTAGCAGGTTCAATATGTTGAATGACGTGTTTGATTCTTCTGTGTAACAAATTTGTAACTCATTGTTAATTTTAGCACGATCCTTTTAACACCTACTATATCTAAGCCTCAATCAATATATTGGCTTCCAGTATGGGAAATATGAAAATGTTACTATACAGTCCAATGCATTTTCTCATCTACACAGGAAAAACTGGTGAGAATCGGGCTCCATTACACTGGGAAACGCGACTAAGAATTGCAGTGGGTGCAGCAAGGGGTATTGCTCACATTCACAAGCAAAGTGGTGGGAAGCTTGTCCATGGAAACATAAAATCATCAAATATTTTCCTCAATTCAAACCAGTATGGCTGTGTATCTGATCTTGGTTTGGCAAGCATGATTCCATCACCAGTCATGCAAAATGCTGGGTACCGTGCCCCAGAAGTCAAGAACACCCGGAATGTGTCCCAAGCATCTGACGTCTATAGCTTTGGAATCCTCCTGCTTGAACTTCTCACTCGAAAGCCCCCGTTACATGCTATAGGTGTCAATGAGGCTGTTGACCTAGTCAAATTGGTAAATTCTGTCAATGGTAAGGAGCGGACTGCTAATGTGTTTGATGTGGAGCTCTTAAGGAACCGTAGCTTAGAGGAGCAAATGATAAAGACGTTGGAAATAGGGATGAGTTGTGTTGCAAAATCCCCAAGGAGGAGACCTAAAATGGCTCAAGTAGTGAAGATGATTGAGGATATTAGTACGATGAATACAAGATCGAATCTTGTGTTCATTGAGGGTGTTAATCCTGATTTTGACCTTCAAGATATGTTGCGGGCTTCAGCGGAGGTTCTTGGGAGGGGAACAATAGGGACTTCGTACAAGGCAACACTGGATAACAGGAGTACAATTGCGGTTAAGCGATTGAGGGAAGTTATTGTTACAAGTAAAGAATTTCAGCAGCAAGTGGAGGTTATTGGGAGAATGAAACACAAAAATGTTGCTACATTAACGGCATACTACTACTTGCATGATGAAAAACTTATGGTGTATGATTATTATGGGGCGAAGAGTGCATCTTCCATGCTACATGGTAACTTAAATATCTTACTTTCCCTTTTTGCATATGACCTGTAGATCTTGAAATCACGATCCTGTGACAGCAACATTATTTTTAGATACATTTTTTCAGTAGGCAGCTGGCTCTGTAAAGAGTAACTAATGAAATATGGAAAGATATATCACTCCTTTAGTTTCATTCATCATCAGTAGATTACAGCAAAACCTTTTCTTTCAGTTATATTGTTATCCCATTAACTTGTAATCTGGAGTGACAACTTAGGTACAGTTGGTATACTAGGTCACTTTTAAAATGCTTGTTTGTATTCTCGAAGATGGTTAACGTTGGAAATGAGTTGGGTTTACAACATTTGTAGTAAAAAAAATGTCATGCTGTTCAGGCACACAAATGTCTACTACCAGCTCATCCATAGCAATATAATTGCTTCCTTTTGTAGATAATATTTTTGCAAGTGATTGTAATCTTATGAATTTTATCATCTTTGCAGGAAAAATTGGTGAGAATAAAATTCCTTTAGATTGGGAAACTCGACTAAGAATTGCAGTTGGGGCGGCAAGGGGTATTGCTCACATCCATACACAAGTTGGCCAGAATCTTATACATGGAAATGTAAAAACCTCAAACATTTTCCTCACTGCTCAAGGATATGGCTGTGTTTCTGATGTTGGATTGGCAACATTGGTGAGTACAACCTCTGTGCTAGATAGTCGATCTTCTGGGTATCGTGCCCCAGAAGTCACAGACACAAAGAAATTGTCCCAAGCTTCTGATGTCTACAGCTTTGGAGTAGTGCTTCTAGAACTTATTACTGGAAAGCCATCTATACTTTCTGAAGATAACGAAAAAGGATATTCAACTAGTCCGGTGGGTTTCTTCTGTTCTTCGTGAGGATTGGACTGTCAAAGTGTTTGATATAGAGTTGTTGAGGTATCCCCATATGGAGCAAGCAATGGTGAAGTTTTTGCAGATAGCGTTCAATTGCGTTAAAAGTGTTCCCGAGCAAAGACCAAAAGTGTCAGAGGTAGTGAGGATGTTAGAGGATATTAGTGGGACGAACTCAGGAGACTAAGATTAGCTCATTTCCTAAACCGCCACCTGCATTATTGATTTCAAGAGTTGGGTTTTCTTTTTATTTAGTGAATAACTTTCCAATGTCAGTGTTGAAGCATCTTATTTTTACTTCTTGATTATATTAAGTTAATATCCATCTCACTTCGGTTAAAGTTTTTTTGTATCTTTAAGTTAATTTACCCCATCATTCATGTTATCTCTTTGTTCTTTCGCTAACTATTAAAACAACAAGTTCTTTGATATAGTTATATATTTGTTCTCAGCACTTCAATACTAGATAGGAGCATGTTTGGGAAGTATTTATCAATTGATTAAATTATAAATAAATATAAATGAGAGTGGATAACTGTGTAGTATTCTGGAATCTCGAAATATGAAATGATTGATTTATAAATAATTTATGAACATGAGACAAATATAGACTCTTTGTCACATAGCAGACATAGACTCAAAATTTCATAATTAATTAATCAAATTATATTAAGATAATTTCAGGATAATGGAGTTTGTCCTTAGATTTATCTAATACAGATCAAAATTGAATGAATAATGCTATGTGTACACAAACTTTCACACAATCTTTTACACCCCCTCACATGGAGGGGGGTCCACACATAATAAAATAATCATGGGCCCCCCTCCATGTGAGGGGGGTGTAAAAGATTGTGTGAAAGTTTGTGGGTACATGTAGCATCACCCAAATTGAATAGTATGGTGTTCAATTAGATTGTTCTGCTGTTTTTATTGAGCCAAATACTTTGCAAGGGGAAATTTCAGGGGACGTCACACCCCTACTCGCATAATTAGTTTATGTTGGTTATTCAATCAGTTCCCATTTTGATCGCTCAATTTACATTTTCGTCTTAATTTATTCATTGCACCTGCAAACGTGCTTCTAACATTAATCAATAGATTATGACTTGTTTAAAAAGGTTAAGCGTACAACACTAACAAAACTAAAGAAGAGTAAATTCAAATCTTATTTATATATTTTTCATACTAAACACGCTCTAGTTAAATGTCTAGTTCATTTACATATGAATGTTATGTTTCTTAACAGTCTCATGAATATTATTTGTAAATTTTAAAACCTAGACAAATTAAATAATTAAAATTAATTTCGCTATGTTGGACGACAAACAATCAGAACTTCCTATAATCAATTTCTAATGATTTTAACTGCAACATGTAAGATATTATGTGTTCAAGCAGTTTTAAGTAGATGCGAAATTTAGACACTACAGATTAATACTTGAACACAAGATATAACGTGGTAAACCTCAAATGGAAACATTCACGAGCCTCATGCTATGAGTAAAACAATCCACTAATTGATAAAAAAATACAATAGTATTTGATTTTGTAATTTCACAAAATTAACAAAGAATAATCAAAAGAAACCAAGAACAACTCCCTTTGTATCTTTTTCTTTTGACTTATTGATCAAGTGAAATTAAACTCATTGGTCTTGACTTTATGAGTAACATTCCTCTTGTATTCAAATAAGAACGGGGATTAAGAACTCCCCGTTCTTAACTTCACGCCAAGTAACTCGATCAAAACATGGGATTGTACATTAAGCACCATTTGTTTTGAATTATACAAAGGCCTGAAAAACACGTTGACTTTGAAATCATCATTGAAGCATCACGTCCTCTATTGTAGCGACCAAGAACTTTTAAATAATATAAAATTGTTTCTCGAAAAATGTGTCGCTAAACTTTAACCCTAATTTTAAAGAGAAAGCGCGTTTGCCTAACCGTTACAAAAACAAATTTAAATCTTTTCGATCAAGTCCAAATATCGAATAATTATTTTAGTATCAATTTCGATTTATTTTATTTGGATCCAATTTTAATAATTTCAAGTCCAATATTTAGAGCCCAATATTTAAGTCCAATTATACAAGTCCAACAACGAAATCATTTTAACCCAATTACCTTATGCCCAAATTAGAATATTTCCAAAAGCCCAACTGTTTGGCCCAATTACCCACCTAGAAATTTGTGCCCTAAATTTACTATTTTATTTACCCTCATTTCTCTCCACTCCTCACCTCACGCAGCTAACTCAAAATTGGTAAGAAAACATTCGTCTCTCTCAATTTGGAAACTCACCATTGATGCTAGAACATCAATTTCTAGCATCAACAACATCCCAGGTGAATGGAAACTCACCATTGATGCTAGAATATCAATTTCTAGCATTCAACAGTTCACCATTCACCAACATCACTCAAAACCAAAACCACCAAGTCAAACCAAACTCACTGCTCAAACCATCTCCTCACCAACTCTCGACACTGTCAAACCGAGACCAACAACCACCATCTCCTCACCCACATCACTCCAAAGCCAAGACCTCACTGCACACGAACCGCCAACTGCAGCCACTCACCGACTGCAAAAACCTGCAGCTTCACCTCCAAAAACAACAGCCCTCATTTCACCTCAAAACCACCAAACTGCAGAACCACCAGCACCTCACCGAGCCATCATTGCACAGTCACCTCACTACCTATTCGAGCCAGCTCCACCATCCCAAAAGCCAATCGCACACAGACGACCACTCATCAAACCGAAACCCAACTTCGAGCAATACACCTCAAACCACCACTCCACCACCAAAATCAACCCCAATCAGCCACAAAAACCAAGAAAATGGAAAACCCATAAAACTTACCTCATACCCGAAAGAAAATGAGCCTCCAAGCCTCGTTTTTAACCTCGAATCGCGCGCCAAAACCCGTCACCTCCACCCCTCGCGCTGGCGCCACCACACGACGGTAGCGCCGGCACCACCTCTCGCCGGCGGTGAGTCGGAGGAAGGGGACAGAGCCCCTTCCCTTCCCTTCCCGTCGCCTCCCTCTCTCTCTCTGTAAATAAATGAGAGAGAGAGAAATGAAAATAGATTTTGTTTTATTTAATTTGATTTTGAAATTTACCCTTTTAGCCCCCAAGTTTTAAAATTGTTTATTTTGGCCCCCAAGGTTTTAGATGCAATAAAACAGTCCCTAAAGTTTCTGTGTTCAGTAGTTAGCCCATTATTTCTGCAAAAGTCCATTTCAGTCATCAAATCTTTTATTTATAGTTTCATAAAATTGTCAATTAAGTCTCTAATTTATAAAAGGTTTAATTTCAGCCTTTTAGTTTTATTTTCAACTTTAATAGATTAACAGTTTAATACCTAACTTCTAAAAGTTACTATTTCAACCCTTTTACTTTTTATTTTCAATTTTAATAGATTTTCAATTAAGTCCCTATTTTCTAAAAGTTACTATTTCAGCCCTTAAACTTTTATTTTCAGTTTTAATAAATTCAAATTAGATCCCTAAACTTTATTTTATCGTTTAAAACTTTAAAATTTTAAAATACTAATTCAAACCTTATTTTCTATTTTGGCTAGACGATACGTACGAACAATTAGGAGCTTGAAGTTATTTTTCCGTTCCACTTTTCACGCAACTCGAAATATTTGAGATAGACTCGCCACCATTAATTAGTTTAAATTATAATTGCATGTCTTATGTGAATTTACGTGAATTATATGCTTTAATGCATGAGAAGAGAATATGTCATATGAGATATATGTCTTCGATGATACCCCATTCAGCTTCGGAGAGTTCGTACCTCGAACTGCCGTCTGCAAAAGTAAATACAAGTGTTAGTACCACGGAGCTACGAATGAATTACAAGCAATCAAGACGAGGCACTCACAGGCTTCGTAGTACTGGGTCGGCGCGGTACAGGCTGGGACAATATCTCCCTCGACCATCTGCCACCTCCCCGTTACCTAGAACCAGGACTCCTTCCACCCCTTTAAGGAAGAGGAGAGTCCAACTACGAAGGGGGCATGGGAACCCCAAGGGGTAATGTAGTACCCCCCTTGAGAATCATCCTTCCCCACGACCTTGGCATGGAAAAGGGTTTCGAAGACGTAAAGGGGCAAGTCCTCGCCAAGGGACGCCTCCTTCCACAGGAAGTAAGTCCCAATGATTTGGCTCCACCCGTTTGGAAGAATTTGGGTGGGGGACAACATGAATTTCCTCAGTACCGCCCTAAAGAAGGGGAGCAGAGGTAGACGCACACTTGCCTTAAGCAGGTGTTCACTGAAGGCCACACAATTTTACCTCGGAAAGCAGGCTCTCTCATGAAGCTCTGGGACTATTAACTTTGCATAATGAGGGATACGATATAACTCCCTAAACTCAGCTAAAATGAGTGGCAAAAATAGTGCAGAAATGGTGTTGGAAGAAGGGAAAATGACTATAACAAGGAAATACCTAGAATGCAAGGAAGACTCGCCAGAAGATCGCTGGAAAACTCTGGGAAGCAAGAAAGCTGGAGAGATTTTGAAGAGTGATTCGCGAAGGTAAAGTTTGAAAATGACAAGATTAAGGCTTTTATACTAGTAAAGGATTTAGTCCTAGCCATTGGATCAAAGCCCAATTAATCTGAAGCATCCAAAGATCAAATCAGTCTGAGCCATAGTTTCTGAACGGTTTACATGTTTAACGCCTCAGATTGATGCGTGAGGTACCAACATGGCTGAGGCGCGTAAATGAGTGCCCCAACACCACGCGTCCTAATAATTGTCCATCATGACGCATTGAATGCAAACGGCTGTACTGTTATTGAAAGTCATTTCGAGGCACATAGTTGGCATTGGAAACACGCGAAACCGTCACGTCGTGCAAATCTCCATATGAACTAGCCTCGTCAAAAGGAATTCAGCCTCACCAGTTCGAATATGAACTCGCCTCATCAAAAGGAATTCAGCCTCGCCAGTTCGAATATGAACTCGCCTCGTCTAAAGGAATTCAGCCTCGGCCAGTTCGAATATGAACTCGCATCGTCAAAAGGAATTCAGCCTCGGCCAGTTCGAATATGAACTCGCCTCGCACCAAAGGAATTCAGCATTGGCAGTTCGAATATGAACTCGCCTTGCTTTAGTTCCAAGAGAACTTCAGTTTTACAGGAAACTTTCTTAACCTTACACTTCACACTCCTTGAATTCCACGCACAGTATGAATATCTATGCCTAGACTTGGGGGACTGATGTGAAGTACGAAAAATTAAAACCTTTTTCTGACTTACTGAAAGTCCACGCCTGACATAAGTGACTACACATGGACTTGGGGGACTATTGTTACGAGTCATAATATAGAAGCGACACGTGGCACCATATTTCAGTGGTAGGACCAATTTGCTTAGGCCAGGATATGTTCTCTTAGCCTCCGACGTGGATTCCAAGGCCCTGGCTATTGTTCCGAGGCCCTCAAGACAGTTCCTATGCCTTCACTGCCATCCCAGGCCCAAGCCTCACGTGGAATAAGACCACATGGAAATATATTGCAATGATGAAAGATCTGTGTGAATGATTGACATGACTTTTGTATAAAGTAAACTCTGCCTTGTCTTGTCAATGTAAGAACATTTAATGCTTTGTAAGGCCAGGAGAGTCAAATTGGTGGCTAGGATTTGATGTCTTGGCCGAGGAGATGAGGCCACGTGTAAATTGATCCAAAGATCATTATTCAACTTGTAACAATATAAATACCCCAACATGTAACACAAAAAGGGTAATGAAACTTCTCATACCAAATATAAAGAATACTGAATACTTGGAGCAACATTTCTCTCGTTTCAACAGTAATACTTACAGCATATTTTCTACTACAAATCGTTCTTCATTGATTGGTTTCTTATACAATCGTGTCACACTTCTTGCCGGAAGCCTGAACGGAAACGTCTCGTGCCTTTGAGCCACTCCCACGCCCATTTTTTGGAGCCATCTTGACCGTTGATCGGCATTAGCGTGTCGGATCAAGCTCGCGTGTGCACTAGTGGGCCCGGCATCTGTTAGCAACATTTTTTGGGGTCAACAAGATATATGATATTGTTATGCTTACTATAGCTTATATGCTTAATTGCATGAGAAAGAAGAGAATATCTTATGAGATAAGATGAGAATGTTATGCATAACTTATGTGCTTTAAATGCACGAGAAAGACTAGCCTCAGCCTATGATTTTAAAGAGCCTATGATTTCAAGAAAATGAGCCAAAGATGATGATGATATCACGTTGTATATTGTATAAGTGTGTATTCAATTATTTTGTAAATTAATTATCGGCGATGAGTCTACTGAGTATTTTTTTCGAAATACTCACCCTGTTATTTTAACAATATTTGCAGACTTCGAAGGCGATCATGCTTGATGGCAATGTGGCAACGATTTAATGAATTCAGTTATTTACATTTAGAAAGAATTTCGTATTTGAACGCTATTAACGTATTTGTTATTTCCGTATTTCCAAAACTCGAGATTTGAAGTTTAATCAAATTTTCTTAAGTTATTCAAATGAATTTTATTGCCGTTAGGGTTTTACAATTATAAATGTGATGTTTAAAATTTAGTTATTTTCGTAAATCTTATTAGTTGATTTAGGGTAAAAGATGATGACGTGGCAATCCGAGTTAACAGAACTCAGGGCGCTACAGCTTGGTATCAGCGCCGTTCTGCGTTTCTGTAGATTGGCAAAATTTAAAAAAAAAATTTTTTTTTTTAGTTTATCATTAATGAAAGTTGCCATTGCCATCATTCGATCCGCCGACTCCGAAGGTAAAGAAGTTATGAAGTTTAACGTTATTTTATTTCGGATACCTATTGTAATGATTTACGAGATTTAGGAGAATGAGAAAGAAAGTGCATCCGAATTAGAAAGAAAAAAAGAAAGACGAGTACAAGCATAATTTGAAAGAGTTTTAAATTTCTTTTACGTCCTCGTAATTTTAACTAAGAGAGATGAATTACCCCGCCTAATTAGACTTTGCATAATTGGTATAAGACATGGCACCAATTCGTAGAAATGCACCTATCGAGACAGAACAAGCCATTAGAGACTATGATCGATTCAGACCTAGACTTGATTGGACGATTGCTCAACACGTAGAGCAGCTGAATATCGTCCATGACCGGGCCATACAACATGGCTATTGACTAATAATCTCTGATCGATCCACCACTTACTCTCGACTTTTTGAGGCGACTACGCAGAGGTAGCTCGTAGTATATATAATGATGCTCTTGTGTCACCCAATGTGGATATGGAGTATGACACCTTCTGCGTGAGATTCATAGCATATTGGCCCATGTACTTTGAGCACCGCTTTGGGGTTGCACCTGAAGGAAAGCCAGAACATGAGCCAATGCTCAAGCCCGAACAGATGCAAGAAGATGAGTTAACACCCGAGGGCAATCCCGAGGAAGACCTAGAAGAAGAAGAAGAAGATTCCAAGGAAGACCTAGAAGAAGAAGAAGATCCCAAAGAAAACCTAGAAGAAGAAGAACCAGAGGAAGATGCTGATCCAGCGCTGGGAGAATTCTCGGACGCCGAATCATGCGTGACCGAAGGAGAATAGATGATAGGAGTTAGAGTAGGGTTGACATTTTGTCTTAATCAAATGTTGGCATACACGCCATCCGATGTACCTACATGAAAAGAAGTTGAAATATGAATGAAATGATATTTGAACCTTAAATTCCGTCTTACGAGATATCTTTATTGTTCGCGTTGTTAGTACGCTTAGTCAACTATTACAAACTGCCTTTAAATTTATGAAGGTTATGGAACCACCGAACCAAGCCGATGTTATCAGAGAATTACTCAAAGCTGTGCAAGAAATAAGACAGTTTTCACCGCCGGTTAACTCCAACCCCATTGTACCGGTAATTGAACAGTTTAGAAAGTACAACTCGCCTACGTTTGATGGCAGAAATGGGCCACTTGCAGTAGAAGAGTGGCTCCAGACCATTGAAAATATTTTTAGGCACATATCCTGCCCTGAATACAAGAAGATAGGCTGTGTAAAATTCATGTTGGTTGGAAGAGCGGGATTTTGGTGGGAATCAGCATCCCGCACAAGGAGTGAAGAACAACAAGCAGCCCTGACTTGGGATGATTTTAAGGAGGAGATCAGGGACAAGTTCTTCCCACAAGCTCTCAGAGATCACAAAGAGGCTGAATTCTTGCGACTAGTGTAAGGTGATATGGACATAACCGAGTATAAGAGGAGATTTTAGGAACTGTCACGCTATGCTTCACATCTGGTGGAAATGGAATTCAAGAAGGCACGGCGCTTTGAGAGAGGTCTATGTTTGGATGTTAGACAAATTATCAGTTCACACGAGCTACCAACCTATCGAGAAGTAGTGAAGAAGGCTCAAGCGGTAGCCTATGCCGGTGGGAGAACGGGAAACCAAGGAAATCATTATAAGTAGAGAAATCAGGGAAAGAAGAAATGGCAAGGTCCGAGCCGCAACCAAACTCCGAACCAAAATCAGAATCGGAATCTGGAATTCGCTAAGAGGCCGACTCCGGGACCAATAGGGAAATAGACGACCAATTTCATCTCACCATGCCCTAAATGCCAGAGGATGCATAAAGGAGAATGCCTGTTTGGAAAGGGTGTTTGCTATAAGTGTGGTCAGTTGGGTCACTTCGCATCAAACTGTCGTCCTACGTCTGCCCAGGGTTCCAATCAGAGGACGAACCCAAACCAGAACCGAAAAGGGATAGCCAGAGTGTTCGCTATGGATGCCGCAGAGGATTCCGACGTGATCGCAGGTATTCTAGTTAAACTGGTATTCTTGTACATGTCTTAATCGCATTCATACTATATTTTCCTTCCCATCTTAAGCATGTTAATATGATATCAGGTATACTATCTATTTCCGGGATACCCGTATATGTCCGTATATACTCGGGAGCCACATACTCGTTTATATCCGATGCATGCTTAGAAAGACTGAACTTAATAGGCATAGAGACTGGTAGTACCCTTGAAGTTAGTTTGCCGTCAGGAGAAACTATCGATACTAATAAGATAGTCAAGGCAGTACAAATGGATTTTGATGGTCAAGTTTTGGAGGAAGACTTGAATATTATCCGAATGAAAGATTTCGATATTATTCTAGGTATGGATTGGCTCAGCACCAATCGTGCCTCAATTATGTGCTACGAAAAGGAGGAGGTTATTTTTTGTAAAGATGGTAAAGAAGTATTCAGGTTTTATGGAACGAGGATCAATGCACTTCCTCGCCTGATCTCGGCTTTACAAGCGGAGAAGCTATTAGCCAAGGATAGTTGTCATGGCTATTTGGTTAGTCTTCAAGACAAACCCATAGAGGAGATTACTCTGGATTCAGTGCCAGTAGTATGCGAGTACGGTGAAGTTTTTCCAGACGATCTACCCGGCACTCCGCAGGATAGGCAAGTGGAATTTTCCATCGATTTGGTAACAGGAGCTGCCCCTATTTCTAAAGCTTCGTACCGCATGGCGCTGAAAGAGTTGCAAGAACTGAAGGTGCGATTAGAGGAATTTCTAGAGAAGGGTTTCATCAAGCCAAGTGTATCTCCATGGGGAGCACCTGTGCTGTTTGTAAAGAAGAAGGACGAAAGCATGAGGATGTGCATCGACTATCGAGAACTTAACAAGTTGACGATAAGGAATAAGTATCCCCTACCCAGGATCGAGGACTTATTAGATTAGTTGAAAGGTATTGCAATCTTCTCGAAGATTGATTTGAGATCTGGGTACCATCAGCTAAAGGTTTCACCAGCTGACGTACCAAAGATAGTGTTTAGGACACAATATGGACATTATGAGTTCACAGTGATGCCATTCGGTCTCACGAACATACCTGCAATATTTATAGACTTGATGAACCGAGTTTTCCATCAGTATCTTGATAAATTCGTTATTGTTTTTATCAATGATATACTGATCTACTCCAGGAATTCCACACAACATGAAGAACATTTGAGGATTGTGTTGGAAACGTTGAGAGTAGAAAAGTTGTACGCCAAGTTCAAGAAATGTGAATTTTGGCTTGAGAGAATAGGTTTCTTAGGTCACATTGTTACAGTTAAAGGTATCGAAGTTGGTCCTTCTAAAGTCGAAACTGTAACAAATTGGCCAGCACCTGCAAATGTTGGAGATGTGAGGAGTTTTCTTAGATTAGCCGGATATTATCGACGATTCATAGAGGGCTTCTCTAAAATAGCAGATTCTATGACTCAATTGACCAGAAAGGGAGTTAAGTTTCAGTGGACAGAACAGTGTGAACAAAGCTTTCAGGAACTTAAGAACAGACTCGTCTCAGCACCAGTGCTGACGATACCAGATGGGTCTGATGGTTTCGTTATTTACAGCGATGCATCAAAACATGGTTTAGGTTGTGTTTTGATGCAGAACGGTAAGGTGATAGCATATGCCTCAAGACAATTGAAACCACATGAAAAGAATTACCCGACACATGATTTAGAGCTCGCAGCTGTCATGCACGCTCTTAAGAATTGGCGACACTATCTGTATGGGAGTAAATGTGAGATTTACACCGATCACAAGAGTCTCAAGTATTTCTTCACTCAGAAGGAACTAAACATGAGACAACGACGATGGCTAGAGCTGGTAAAGGACTATGATTGCACCATTCTTTACCACCCGGGTAAAGCAAATAAGGTTGCAAATGCTTTGAGTAGAAAGAACGCTGGACAGTTATCAGCTTTGGGAACGACACAAAATCAGTTGATTCGAGATTTGAGGGATCTAAGAATCGAAGTGCGAATCCCATCAGTCCAAGGATCTTCTAGATTGGAAATCTAAGTGTTAAACCAGACTTGAGAGGTCGGATTATAACAGCTCAAGCTGGAGATAAATTCTTGGTAAAGATCAGATCCAAAGTTGGAACTGAGAAGAGAATAGGTTTCGAGATTGCCTCTAAAAAGGCACTTATATTCAGAGGACGTCTCTGTGCCGAAGGATGAACATATCCAGAATGAGATTTT
This sequence comes from Fraxinus americana, assembly GCA_035079005.1. Classification (NCBI taxonomy): domain Eukaryota; kingdom Viridiplantae; phylum Streptophyta; class Magnoliopsida; order Lamiales; family Oleaceae; genus Fraxinus; species Fraxinus americana. The sequence continues at coordinate 25,127,283 of CM068711.1, read as the reverse complement.
GACAGAAGCTCATTCAGCACCATATGCATGCCACCCAGGAGGGACAAAGATGTATCATGATTTGCGCAACACCTTTTGGTGGAGGAATATGAAGGGTTGCATTGCAAAGTTTGTCTCTCGATGTATGACGTGTCAGCAGGTCAAGGCTGAACATCAGAGAACATCAGGGTTGTTAAATCCCTTGGATATACCAGAATAGAAATGGGACAAAATTTCAATGGATTTTATGACAGGATTACCAAAATCAGTAAAAGGTCATGATGCTATTTGGGTTATTGTAGACCGACTTACAAAGTCAGCTCATTTCCTACCAATCAGAATGACTTTCAATATGGATCAATTGGCCCAATTGTACGTTAAAGAGGTTGTTCGACTTCATGGAGTACCAACTTCCATTGTCTCCGATAGAGATCCGAGATTTGCTTCGAGATTTTGGAAGAGTTTACATGTTGCAATGGGTACTAAATTAAATTTTAGTACAGCTTACCATCCCAAACAGATGGACAGTCTGAACGCACTATTCAAACTCTGGAAGATGTGCTTAGAGCGTGTGTACTAGACTTGAGTGGTAATTGGGAGAATCATCTTCCATTAATGGGGTTTACCTACAATAATAGTTTTCAGGCTACTATTGGTATGGCACCATATGAGGCACTTTATGGATGACGATGTCGATTACCAGTCTATTGGGATGAAGTAGGCGAGAGAAGAATTTTAGGTCCAGAATTGATTGAGAAAACAGTTGAGGCTATTGATAAGATCAGATTACGGATCAAAGCCGCTCAAGATAGATAGAAAAGCTATGTCGATCAAAGGAGAAAAGGCTTTGAGTTTGATATTGGAGAGAAAGTATTTTTGAAAGTAGCTCCAATGAAGGGAACCATTCGTTTCGGCAAGAGAGGGAAGTTAAGACCTCGTTTTATTGGACCATTCGAGATCTCAAAGAAAGTAGGTAACGTGGTTTATCGTTGGCGTTACCACCTGAGTTATCGGCCGTACACAACGTTTTCCATGTTTCCTTATTGAGAAAATATATTCACGACCCGAGTCATGTGGTGAATTTTCAGGCTGTTTCGATTCAAAAGAATATGTCTTATGAGGAAACGCCTATGTGCATTGTAGAGAGAAAAGTCCATGTCTTAAGAAACAAAGAGAGGATGAAATTATTTTAAGGAGGTAAGGTTGTACCAATCGAGAACTTTTAAATAATATAAAATTTTTTCTCGAAAAACGTGTCGCTAAACTTTAACCCTAATTTTAAAGAGAAAGATCGTTCGTCTAGTCGTTACAAAAACAAATTTAAATCTTTTCGATCAAGTCCAAATATCGAATAATTACTTTAGTATCAATTCCGATTTATTTTATTTGGATCCAATTTTAATAATTTCAAGTCCAATATTTAGAGTCCAATATTTAAGTCCAATTATACAAGTCCAACAACGAAATCATTTTAACCCAATTTCCTTAGGCCCAAATTAGAATATTTCCAAAAGTCCAACTGCTTGGCCCAATTACCCACCTAGAAATTTGTGCCCTAAATTTATTATTTTATTTACCCTCATTTCCCTCCACTCCTCACCTCACCTCACGCAGCTAACTCAAAATTGGTAAGAAAACATTCGTCTCTCTCAATTTGGGAACTCACCATTGATGCTAGAACATCAATTTCTAGCATCAACAACATCCCAGGTGAATGGAAACTCACCATTGATGCTAGAACATCAATTTCTAGCATCCAACAGTTCACCATTCACCAACATCACTCAAAACCGAAACCACCAAGTCAAACCAAACTCACTGCTCAAACCATCTCCTCACCAACTCTCGACATTGTCAAATCGAGACCAACAACCACCATCTCCTCACCCACATCACTCCAAAGCCAATACCTCACTGCACATGAACCGCCAACTGCAGCCACTCACCGACTGCAAAAACCTGCAGCTTCACCTCCAAAAATGACAGCCCTCATTTCACCTCAAAACCACCAAACTGCAGAACCACCAGCACCTCACCGAGCCATCATTGCACAGTCACCTCAGCACCTATTCGAGCCAGCTCTACCATCCCAAAAGCCAATCGCACACAGACGACCACTCATCAAACCGAAACCCAACTTCGAGCAATACACCTCAAACCACCACATCACCGCCACTCCACCACCAAAATCAACCCCAATCAGCCACAAAAACCAAGAAACTGGAAAACCCATAAAACTTACCTCATACCAGAAAGAAAACGAGCCTCCAAGCCTCCTTTTTAACCTCGAATCGCGTGCCAAAACCCGTCACCTCCACCCCTCGCGCTGGTGCCACCACGAGACGGTGGCGTCGACACCGCCTCTCGCTGGCGGTGAGTGGGAGGAAGGGGACAGAGCCCCTTCCCTTCCCGTCGCCTCCCTCTCTCTCTCTGTAAATAAATGAGAGAGAGAGAGAGAAATGAAAATAGATTTTGTTTTATTTAATTTGATTTTGAAATTTACCCTTTTAGCCCCCAAGTTTAAAAGTTGTTTATTTTGGCCCCGAAGGTTTTAGATGCAATAAAACAGTCCCTAAAGTTTCTGTGTTCAGTAGTTAGCCCATTATTTCTACAAAAGTCCATTTCAGTCATCAAACCTTTTATTTACAGTTTCATAAAATTGTCAATTAAGTCCCTAATTTATAAAAGGTTTAATTTCAGCCTTTTAGTTTTATTTTCAGCTTTAATAGATTTACAGTTTAATCCCTAACTTCTAAAAGTTACTATTTCAACCCTTTTAGTTTTTATTTTCAGTTTTAATAGATTTTCAATTAAATCCCTATTTTCTAAAAGTTACTATTTCAGCCCTTAAACTTTTATTTTCAGTTTTAATAGATTCAAATTAGATTCCTAAACTTTATTTTATCGTTTAAAACTTTAAAATTTTAAAATACTAATTCAAACTTTATTTTCTATTTTGGCTAGACGATACGTACGAACAATTAGGAGCTTGAAGTTATTTTCCCGCTCCACTTTTCACGCAACTCGGAATATTTGAGATAGAATCGCCACCATTAATTAGTTTAAATTATAATTGCATGTCTTATGTGAATTTACGTGAATTATATGCTTTAATGCATGAGAAGAGAATATGTCATATGAGATATATGATATTGTTATGCTTGCCATAACTTATATGCTTAATTGCATGAGAAAGAAGAGAATCTGTTATGAGATAAGATGAGAATGTTATGCATAACTTATGTGCTTTACATGCACGAGAAAGATTACCCCCAGCCTATGATTTTAAAGAGCCTATGATTTTTCAAGAAAATGAGCCAAAGATGATGATGATATCACGTTGTATATTGCATAAGTGTGTATTCAATTATTCTGTAAATTAATTATCGGCGATGAGTCTACTGAGTATTTTTTCGAAATACTCACCCCGTTATTTTAACAATATTTGCAAACTTCGGAGGCGATCGTGATTGATGGGTAATGTGGCAACGATTTAATGAATTCAGTTATTTACATTTAGAAAGAATTTTGTATTTGAACGCCATTAACGTACTTGTTATATCCGTGTTTCCAAAACTCGAGATTTGAAATTTAATCAAATTTTCTTAAGTTATTATAATGAATTTTATTGCCGTTAAGGTTTTACAATTATAAATGTGATGTTTAAAATTTAGTTATTTCCGCAAATCTTATTAGTTGATTTAGGGCAAAAGACGATGACGTGGCAATCCGGGTTAACAGAACTCGGAGCGCTACATCTATGATTTTGAATTCGGCCGAGCTGCAACTTATAAGAACAAGGACTGAAATATTATTCAAAGCTTGAATTCCAATCTTGATTAATTACGTACCTTATTTATAGGCAAAGCAATTATCAAAAGATAAGAATTACTCCTTACTTAAAACTCTGCAATAAACATGATAACAATCTTATCAACAGATGAGTCAAAAGATATTCTAGATATGCCGAAGTCTAAGATAAGGAAAATATAATTTTAATTTAAAAAATTATTATATTTTCCTTCTAAACAAATCTTAAAATATATAGAATGAAATAAATGTTAGATTAAAAATCGATCCAATACTTAAGGCGGAAAAGCAGATCGAAAAAACTGAATGCCTATAGATCATACCTTTAGCCATTGGTGTCCTTCCAAAAGCTTTCCTTTGTACCAGGTATGGTGTTTCCAAACTCTCGACACTCCTTAATTGATGGTGTATCTTGTATTTTCGGTGTCGAACCAAACCCATCCATTTATATAGTCACAACTCTCATCAAGTTATGGTTTAAGTTACTAATTTTTTTAATCAATTGAGAAATTAAAACTCATAATGTTGAAACTGAAAACTCCATGAATGTTGGACCATCAATATGACTGTTGAAGCCATGGGAATGGGAAAGATCTGGAATGTGAAAGATCTACATTCTCCCACTTGGTCCATACATTCAACATAATGTCTCAACTTAATTCCATCAATTGTCTTTCTAAAGAAACAAACACATGATCATGGCGATGAGTCCTCTAATAACGAGTAATATCTTCCATGTATTACAATATATTTAGTTTCCCAAGAATTATTCTTTATATTGTAATAATACTTAATGAAAAGACCCTATGTCTTATTCTTGGTCCGACATAAATATATTTTCTCAAAGAACTTAAGATGCACATGAATATGAGAAATTATTACAATAATAAGAGCTTTCATACAAAATTGTATATACCATTACATAGTGGAATGAAGTCCCATTTTCTCTACATGATCATTGAATTTCAGTGGTGGTATGCCCTTAGTCAAAGGATCAGTGATCATCAATTCGGTGCTTACGTGCTCAATGACCACTTTCTTTTCTTTAATACATTCTCTTATGGCTAAATATTTAATGTCAATATGCTTACTTCAACTACAACTTTTGTTGTTTTTAGCCATAAAGACAGCAGCCGAATTGTCGTAATAAATTCTTAATGGCCTAGAATTGAATGCGAAGTAGCCTCAAAATAGGAAATAAACTCTGCTTCCATAGTAGAAGTAGCAGTTAAGGTTTGCTTGGCACTCCCACATGATACAGCTCCACCAGTCATCATCAAAATATATCCTGATGTTGATTTTCATGAATCAACACAGCCGGCAAAGTCTGAATCAGAGTATCCAATCACTTCCAAATTATCAGTCCGTTTATACATAAGCATATAATTCTTGGTTCCCTGAAGGTATCTCATTACTTTTTTTGCTGCTCTCCAGTGGTCCATACTTGCATTACTTTAATATCGTCCTAACATTCCTATAGCAAATGCAATGTCCGGCCTTGTGCAGAGTTGAGCATACATTAGGCTTTCGACAGCATAAGCATATGGAATGTTCTTCATTTGTTCCCCTTCTAAATCATTTTTCGGGCATTGGTTCAAATTAAACCTATCACCTTTCACAATGGAAGCTACACTTGGTGAACAATCTTTCACCCAAAATCTCTCTAAAACTTTGTTGATATAGATTTCTTGAGACAAATCCAAAATTTCTCTTAATCCCTTTCTATGAATCTTAATGTCAATGACATAAGATGTCTCACTCATATCCTTCATATTGAAATGTTCAAAGAGGAATTGGTTCACCTCATGCAACAACCCATTATCATTGGTTGCAAGTAAAATGCCATCTACGTATAAAACAAGAAAAAAATATTACTCTGTATATACATTGATCCATGGGATTTTCAACAAATCCAAATGAAGAAATTACTCCATGAAATTTAAATACCATGGCAAGATGCTTGTTTTAAACCATATATAGATTTATTAAACTTATAGACCAAGTACTCACCATCATTAGAGGGGAATCCTTTAGGTTGTTTCACATAAACCTCATCCTCTCCTTTGAGAAATGATATTTCACATCCATTTGTTGTAACTCAAGGTCAAAATGGGCTACTAATGCCAAAATAATATGTAGAGAATCTTTCTTATATATCGAAGAGAAGGTCTCTGTATAATCGATTCCCTCCTTTTAAGTAAATCCCATAGCAACAGGTCTCGCATTGTATCTCTCAATATTACATAGCGAGTCTTTATTAGTCTTAAAGACCCATTTACAACCAATGACTTTGGTACCACTAGGCAACTCAGCAAGATCCAAGACTCCATTACTCTTCATGGAACTCATCTCTTCCTTCGTGACATTGTACCATAATTCCGACTCTTTACAACTCATGACATTGTGGTCAGGTTCTTGTAAATACACTTCATAATCACTAGGAATTGCTGACATTTTGGTTCTAGTAGATCTTCTTAATGTTGTAACATCTTCTTGAGAAACTTGTGGTTCAATTGTTTGTTCAGGAGGTTCTAGAAATTCCTGAATTACCTAATCTACTTGAACATTGTCAATAGCTTGTGGAATTTCAATAATTGGTCGTTCACCACATGTTTTTACTTGAGGGGTGCTATGAACTATGGCTAATATGCCACTTGAGGTGGAAGGTTGAGATTCCAAATGATCATACTCAGGAACTTTGTTCCTTGTTTGACCACTCCCACTAACCAAGTCATTCTCAAAAAACTTAGCATTTCTTGATTCCACAACCCCAGTGCTATGAGATGGACAGTAAAATCTGTATCCCTTAGACCTTTCGGCATATCCAATGAAATACCTACTAATGGTCATTGGGTCCAACTTCTTCTCTTGTAGATTATAGATTCTCACTTCAGACGGGCATCCCCAAATGCGCATATGTTACAAACTTGTTTTCCAACCTTTCAATAATTCAAATAGCATATTTGGGACAGCTTTAGTTGGAACTCAGTTTAACATATACACAACCGACTTAAGTTCTTCAATCCACAAGGATTTAGGTAGATTGGAGCTACTAAGCATGCTCCGCACCATGTTCAATAATATTCTATTTCTTCTTCCTGCTACACCATTATGGTCTGGTGAACCGGCATGGTATATTGGGCAACTATCCCATGATCTTGATGAAACTTAGTGAACAGACTTGGTGATTGTCCATCCTCTGTGTATCTGCCGTAATATTCTCCACCTCTATATAATCTTACGATCTTAATTTGCTTCTCATATTGTTTCTCTAGTTCAACCTTAAAGGTTTTTAATGCATCCAATGCTTCGCTCTTATTATGAAGCAAGTATATATATATATCGAGAGTAATCATCAATAAAGGTGATGAAATATTTTTGGCCATGTGAGTCCATGTTTGGACTACATATATCAATATATATGGTTTCTAATATGTCTGAACTCCTGTTGGAACCTTTCTTGGACTTGTTGGTCTACTTTTCCTTAATGCAGTCCACATATGTATCAAAATTAGTGAAATCTAGAGTACTAAGTACTCCATCATTCACTAATTTTTTGATTCTATCTATAGAGATATGTCCTAATCTCCAATGCCATAACATAGAGGAGTTTTCATTAATATTACACCGTTTAGTGCCAGTATGAACATGCATTGAATTATAAGTGATATTTTTTTGTAAATTAATACGATAAAGACCATCAGACAAAGTTCCATTCCCAATACAATTAGAATTATATAATAAACTGAATGACGTGTTTGAAAAATTAAAGGAATATCCTAAGGGTACTAGTCTAGAAATAGAAATTAAGTTTCGTAAAAATTTTGTACATAAAAGGTCATATTTAATTTCAAAACAAAGCCACTACTTAAAATTAAAATGCACGTTCCTATAGCCTATTGATAAGTGTATTTTGTACACTTATCTAGGCCATTAAATTAGAGTATTTGTTAGTGATTTGAATGAGTTATATCTTAATTTTGTGTTAATTATGTTTTTTAGGTTAAACTCAATGCAAATTGGTAGATTTGGAAGAAATGAATGAAAAACGTGCGAAAACGAAGGAAATCCAAAGTTTGGGAACCAAAGTGTAACTTACAAAGTTGATTCGGAGAACAAAATGATGATTTAAGATCATATAGGATCAATAGGATGCAATTGGAGTTCAAAGGAGTGAAATATAGAGGAAGTGTTATCACAAATCAATTTCCAGCCGAAGAACTTATACTCCGGATTTTTTATCTTTAACTTGTGACCCATTTTTCGAATAGAAACCGTTCGAATTGGAAAGTTTGTATTTCTAGAAGAATTTTATCCATTTGAATGACCTTTACAATACATTTTAAATCAACTCAATCGGATACATGTGACGAAGGTTATGATCAAAATATAAAATACTGTTCAGAGAAGAACCTGCGCGCTTGAGGGCAATTCATGGCACGCGCACAGGCATGAAGTTTATTTACGAAGCCCAAATCGGTGAATGGCGCGTGTGCATGCAATTTCTAGGCCTGAATGACCCAAATTCCCTGTTTTATCCAAATTCTTTTAAAAACCAAATTTAACCTATTTTCTTGGTGAGAGAACGGTGTAAACTACTGAAAACATATCAAAATCATATTTTTCACCACAAGGAAGAGGTTACCACAAGATTCAAAGGCAAGTAAATACAAGAAATTGAAGTTTCAAAGCCGGGTTGAAGTTTTAAGAAGAAGAAATTGATTTTTCACTTTCAATTCTTTGTTTTTCATTCCGGATAATGTTTTCCTATATCTTTTTGTGTAATTTACATAACAATATGCTAGGCTAAGTACTTTCATTTATTGGATGAAGATGAAACCTGTTATTATTTATTTTCAATTCAAGACAAGTAGTTAATTAATTTCTTGTTTTTCTTGATTAATCTTGCATGCATAATTTTATTATTTGATTGCTTGATCGCCAATTAAATATATAGTTGCACGTTGTAGTGTTGGGAGGCTCACAATAGGTATAGAACATTGCTTGATTAACACGCATGCGATAGATATTAAGAATAATATTTATCGCGTGTGCAATTTATGAGATAATCTAGACTATAATGCATTCTATTCATTCCAATTCGGACTAGGAATAAATTCAGGTTGTGATTAGAATAGATTTAATTTGTCTTGGAAAAGAGAATTAATTACTATAGATTTATCAATTGTCAAGAATACATGAATGATACTAGCTACATAGTTGAGAATTAAAATATGTAATAATAGGTGGATTCGTAATCCAATACATTCATTCCATATAAATAAAAAAATCGAATTTTAAAAGCTTTCGTAGAATAATTATCAACCACAATTCTATTTTGTTTGCTCACTTTAAATATGAATAAAGACTAACACACTTGATTGAAATTTATTCCTTGTGGGACGACAACTTTTAACTCATCACGTATTACTTGTCAACAATCTCGTACAATTGCGGGTTTTGCACGAACAAGTTTTTGGCGCCGTTGCCAGGGAATAAAGTATTTATTTTGAGTTTATTAGTTTGTATAGGATTTGAATTTTATTTATTTATTTATTTGTTTGTTTTTTAAATTTTGGCTACCCACATTGATCTGTTTTGTGCTTGGCATTCTTTTAGGTACTATTCAACAGTATATGCAGAATTCTACTAATGTCAAGGGAGTAATTTTTTTGCAACAAGTAATCTCAACGTGGATGATGAGGATATTTTTGTTGAAGACATAAATTGTGAGCTTTGTAATGGGATGCATAATACTGACAATGCTTGTATACATGCTCAAAATACGCACATGAGATTCTGTATTCTGGGACGAATTTAAAAGGTGGGTAATAATGCACTTGAAAAGGTTGGAAAGAAAGAATTACTATTGCTGGTGAATTTAGATTGCAAACAGACCATTCAATTCGATGAGATGTCAATTATTGAAGAAGAATATAAAGAGGATGACAAACTAATTACAAAGGAACCAAGCGAGGAAGTGACAATTAATGATGATGAAATTAACACACATTCTTTCAACATCATCGATTGTCCAACACTTGAATTTGTGATTAAGTTCGAGGAAGAAGAAGTCTACATAGTTGATTTCGAATCAGATGGAATAGGGAAGTCATCTCACATTGAACGAGGCCTTTTTAAGATTTGGAGAATAAATGAAAAGTGGATCAAAATCAAAATAAGCAAACTAAGCAAGGCATCAAAAGCTTTCTTCAAAATTCCATGATACAGAACATCAAAGTCAAGCTATTGACTAAAATAAGCGCTTATTGGGAGGCAATCCAATTTTCTTTATTTTACCTTTTAGATATATTATTAGTAATTTTTATTGTTTTTAGTAATATAGGGTATCTTCATCCTCAAATTTCCCTTTAAAGTATGTATGAGCTTACTACAAATTATTTCATGTTATGATTGATTTTTACTATTTTGAAGGAATATGTCACTTGAATACGTTGTACAAGGGAAAAGACATAGCAAATGAGTCAGAACGTTCATGCCAGTCCATCCACCACCTTCAAATATATATATCAGGGGAGTACTTAGTTTCCTTCTTTGCCATTAATTTTCATATATTGCATGTTATATTTTTAGACATTGAGGGCAATGTCTGTTATAAGTTTGGAGGTGGCAAAACATTGAGTTTCTATTGGTTTGTGTGCTTGTTCGAATGCAAAAAAAATAAAAAATAAAAATAAAAAAATAATAATAATCTATTTTCAGCTTATTTATTATTTTTGTGTGATTGTGTGGGTTAAATAATTTTGCTTACATGTATATAATCATGTATTAGATTATAAATTGTAAAAAAGTTACGTGTTAAGGTTAATTTATGCTTATTCATATAAAATTTGACATTTTTGCGCACAAGATTTATGTTTTGCATCATGAAGAAATTTTTTGATTCAAAATTTGAATAAGTAAAAAAATAAATAAAAATAAGTGGACTTTAGATGCTAAAACCAAATAACCACCAAATTATACATCTTTAAACCAATTTTAAGATAATTTGGGGGTGATTGAGTTATTTTAGGGAGACATTGAGATATATGTGGATTCCATGTGTGCTAAATTTTGTGTGAGTTGTCTAAGGCTAATAAGATGAAAATGAGGTTGAAATCTTAGGTTGGGGGTCGTTTTTTGAAAATGAATGTTCATAAAGGGGCATTGCATGGATCAAAAAAGAAAGAAAAAAATTGGAAAAAATAATGAACATGTGGTGTTATCTTATTGTGAAACTTCTTTTTGTAACCTTTATGACTCGAGTGATTAAGTCTGCAATGGTATCTAAAAATCTGGTGCCCTATGGTCATTTGATTTAGGAGTTATCGACTGAAAGCTCGCTACAAGAGTCATTTAAAAAGCTTAATGGAGAGGAGTGTGCTCAATAGTTAAAAAATAAAAAAAAAAATTCCTATATGTCTTGATTAGCCCCGAACACTAATTTGAGAGAATTAGACTTTTAACAAGAGATTATTAGTTTAATTGATTCTCAAAAGTTGAAACAATAAAAAATAACGAGAATCCACATTTTTTTATGTGTTGAACTGCAATTAGTAAAATCGAACCAAATTAGAGAGGGTAAAGATTAGTATTATATTAAAAATGTAACCTTATATCACACCTTGGGGAAATAGTGAAAGGAATGAAGTTTTGGGGTATGTATCTTACGAGTGAAGAAATGAAACATTTGGCCATAAATGGTTGAGATTTGAATCATTTTATGAATTTACGATACTTGACATGAATTTTCACACACACACACACACGTCGATTTTGAAATGGATAAGTAGAAATTGATTTTAGCATTGTAATTTTGTAGAAGTTCATAGTTTTAATACACGTATTCCAATTTTGAGACAAAAGGTAAATTATCTAACTATATGTGTGTTTAAATTTTTTGGTTAAATTATGCTATAATCTTATTTGAGGACAAATAAATGTTCAAGTTTGGGAGTGTTTGATAAGTGTATTTTGTACACTTATTTAAGCCATTAAGTTAGAATATTTTTTAGTGATTTGGATGAGTTATAGTTTAATTTTGTGTTAATTATGTTTGTTATGTTAAATTCAATGCAAATTGGTGGATTTGAAAGAAATGAATGAAAAATGTGTGAAAACGAAGGAAATCCAATGTTTGGGGACCAAAGTGTAACATCTAATAGTTGATTCGGAGCACAAAACGATGATTGAAGATCATATAGATGCAATTGGAGGTCAAATGAGTGAATTATAGTGGAAGTATCTTCACAAATCAATTTTTAGCCGAAGAAGTTATGCTCCACATTTTTAACCTCAACTTGAGACCTATTTTTTAGATAACAAATATTCGAATTGGAAAGTGTGTATTTCTAAAAGAATTGTAGTTTTTTGAATTAACGTTCTAACACATTTTGAATCAGCTCAATTGGATACCTTTGGAGAAAGTTATGACCAAAATACTGAACACTATTCAGAGACAAACATGCGCGCGCACGAGTATTAATTTTACTTACCGAACTTAAAACTAATGAACGGCGTGCATGAAAGGAAATATACGGCGTGCGCGTACAGGCCTTTTTCATATATGAATCTTTAATTTCTTTCGCGATTCAAACTCTTTTGGAAACCAAATTGGACACTATTTTAACCTATTTTTTGGCTCTTATAAATAGAGAACGAGGGATACACATAAGAAAGATCTCTCTCGCCTCTTCATACACCATAGATTCATCAAATTCATCAAGAACAAGAGGTCGATTTTTATATTTTGAGAGATGAGATCAAGCCATAGCAAAGAATTGAAGGCCAATTACATTAAGATTTTGAAGAATTCAACATTGGGCGTGAAGATCAACATCTTTTGATTTATTTCATGAACCCGTTGATATTTTTCTATTATTCTTCTTATAATTTATATATTAATATGTTAGGCTAGATCCATTTTTGTATTGGATGAAGATGAATACTATTTGTTTATTTGTTTTAATTCAAGATTAGTAATTTAATTTATTTCTTGCGTTTCTTGAATAATTTTGCATACCCATTGCACTATTTAATTGATTGGCCACCATTAGATAATTAGTCGCTTATTGTAGTGTTGGGAGACTCACAATAAGTTTAGAATGCAGTACAATTAACATATGTACAAGAGATATTAGGAATAACATTTATCATGTGTGCAATCATATGGATAATCTAAACTTTAATGCTTTCTAATCATTCGAATTCGGGCTAGGAATAGATTTGGGTCGTGGTTAGAATAGATTTAATTTATCTTGAAAAAGAGAATTAATTACCATGGAATTATCGATTGTCAAGAGCGCATGAACAAAACTAGATTACAAATCAAGAATTGAAATAGATAGTAATAGGCGGATTCGAAATCCAATACAATCACCCATAATTTGATACAAAACACTTTTCACCGTTTTCTTAGATAATTTAGCATAAAATCAAATCAAAATCTCCATTTTCTTTACACAATTCGAATCTGATAGATAATTCGGAGCACAAAATGATGATCGAAGATCATATAGGATCAATTGGATGCAATTAGAGGTCAACGGAGTGAAATATAGTGGAAGTATTATCACAAATCAATTTCCAGCTTAAGAAGTTTTGCTCCGAATTTTTTAGCCTTAACTTGTGACCCATTTTTCGGATAGAAACCGTTCGAATTGGAACATTTGTCTTTCTAGAAGAATTGTATCCCTTTGAATAACCTTTCTAATACATTTTGAATCCACTCAATCGGATATCTGTGAAGAAAGTTATGATCAAAATACCAAACACTGTTCAGAGACGAACCTGCGCACACGTGGGGGCATTTCATGGCGTGCTTGCACGGGCACAAAGTTTATTTACCGAGCCCAAACTGGTGAACAGTGTGCACGTAGGCTATTTCTGGGCTTGAACGTCCCAAATTCCCTATTTTATCCAAATTCTTTTAAAACCCAAATTTAACCTATTTTCTTGGTGAGAGAACGGCGTGAACTACCGAAAACACATCAAAAATCCTATTTTTCACCACAAGGAAGAGGTTAGCACAAGATTCAAAGGCAAGTAACACAAGAGATTGAAGATTCAAAGCCAGGTTGAAGATTTAAGAAGAAGAAATTAGTTTTCCACTTTCAATTCTTTGTTTTCCTTTCCGGGTTATGTTTTTCTATATCTTTTTGTGTAATTTACATAACAATATACTAGGCTAAGTATTTTCATATATTGGATGAAGATGAAACCTGCTATTATTTATTTTCAATTCAAGACAAGTAGTTAATTAATTTCTTGTTTTTCTTGATTAATCTTGCATGCATAATTTTATTTTTTGATTGCTTGATCACCAATTTAATATGTAGTTGCATGTTGTAGTGTTGGGAGACTCACAATAGGTATAGAACACTTGATTAACACGCGTACGATAGATATTAGGATTAATATTTATCACATGTGCAATTTATGAGTTAATCTAGACTCTAATGCATTCTATTTAGTCCAGTTCGGACTAGGAATATATTCAGGTCGTGATTAGAATAGATTTAATTTGTCTTGAAAAAGAGAATTAATTGCTATAAATTTATCAATGGTCAAGAATACATGAATGATACTAGCTACATAGTTGAGAATTGAAATATGTAATAATAGGTGGATTTGTGATCCAATACATTCATTCCATATAAATACAAAACTCGAATTTTACAAGCTTTCGTAGAATAATTATCAACCACAATTCTATTTTGTTTGTTCACTTTGAATATGAATAAAGACTAATACAATTGAATGAAATTTATTCCCTGTGGGACGACAATTTTTAACTCATCACGTATTGCTTGTCAACGATCTCGTACTCTTGCGGGTTTTACATGAACACCTCCACATGTGAGCCAATCTTATTTCTAGATAAGATATTTTACTCACTTCCCACTTGCGTACTTAGGTTTTGCATACCCTGCAAGGAGTTTGGAATATGGATTGCACATCCAGAATCAATCCACTGGGTGTTAATATTTACATTAACCATATTAGATTCATAATAAACAAATGAGGTTAGATTACCTTTATCCTCAAGTCATTTCTTGAATTTAGCGCAATCTTTCTTCATGTGTCCTTTCTTTTTATAGAAGTAACACTTGGCTTTTTTCTTAATATCAACATGGGGTGGTATTTTACCTTTCCCCTTCTAATTGGCTTGAGCATTTCCAATTCCCTTCCCACAAGTTGTAGTCAACATTACACTATTGCATTGTTCCATTATTAACCTCAATTCCTCTTGGACGCACATAGTCATTAATTCATTTATTGACCATTTATCCTTATGTGTGTTGTACGGGATTTTGAAATGTGCGTACTATTGTGGGAGAGTATTCAAGATGTAGTGCACAAGGAAAGAATCAGACATCTCAATCTCGAGTTAAAGTTGAGCCGTAATATCTTTCTTCTGCATGACGTGCTCGCACACACCTTTTACACTGGTGAGCTTTAAGGATGAAAACTTCATTATAAGAGTGCTTGCTAATGCCTTTTTTGAAGTAACGAATTGATCATCAATGACTTTTATCAAGTCTTGGACCTTATCATGCTGATCGACAGAACCATGTATAAAGCAGAAATTTTAGTCTCTATGAACATTACGCAAAGACGATTAGATCATTCCTAATAGCATAATCAATATCCATCCACCCTAAATGGAGAAGAATTATTTCATTCCACACTTTATAGTTATCACCCTTTAATTCGAGAATTTCGCAACGAATATAAGATAAATTAGCAGGTTGTGAAGTTGCATAACATTAAAAATTGCATATATTAGATTGAGGCATTATTGTAGATTGCATGTTTTACCAATGTAAATCGTGTTAAAATTGAATATAATGACATAAAAATTGCATGTTGGCTAAATTTTTAATTCAAGTATATTCAATTATCCCTTATGGTAGAATGATTGAATTATGTACTTGATTCATATATGTACATTATGAAAATAATTTGATATTCTATCCTAAAACTAATCTTTATAATAAAACTATCAAATTATGTTCTTATTCATAATTCCCGTGGGCATATTATGAAATAATTTGATATTTTATTCTAATTAATTATATAATAACAAAAATTCTTGTAGGATAAAATTCGTTATATCCAATATAATTAATTACAACCTAATGTCGTTAATCCTTATGTGCTCCTAAACTTAATATATACTTTTATTTAATTAAAGATGTTGTGGCTAATTATTAAATAAATAAAATTATACAGATCACTAGACATTATCCTTTTATGCATAAACGATTATGAAAAAGATTCTAATAGCATAATTTAAACTAACAAGTTACGATTATGCACAAAATATAAATCATAATTTAATACATCCTAAAATTGCATATATTATTTTAAACATAAATAAATAACATATCCATTCCCAAGAATTAAATTATGCACAATTATCCCAAATATAAACGTGTCCAAGAAATAATCTTGCCTAGCAGTACACGTGAATATTCTGGCCCAACTTAAAAATACATATTATTTCCAAAAGGGAAAATTTCATTTCTGAGATGTTAAGTATGTGCCATTTCAAAAATAAGAAAACAAGTTTCAAATTTCAAAAATCAGATTTTTTTTTAATTTTTATTTGTGGATTAATAAATTATTCAATAAATTCATTAGATATTTAATTCTAATATAATATAATTAATTTACCCCACCTCCACCACCCCTACTGCTCCGAGGATTATTCTGGTGATCGTTCCGGCCACCACTCTTCTCCGACGACTACTCCGTTGATCGTTCCGGCTAAATTTTCAGATGACTATTCCGGCGACCGCTCTGGTGACTGCTCCAATTTCGACGACTATTCTGATGACCGTCACAGATTTTTATAATATGTTCACAGATTCACAATTTAGTTAGTCACATTATTTTTCGGTAACAAATCTTAATTTTTTACTTCACAAATTATTTTACGCTCAAAGCTCAAGAATTTTATAGGTCACAATTTGTTTATCGGTCACAGATCAAAAAATTTATAGGTCACAAATTATTTCGAGATCACGAATCAAAAAATTTGTAGGTCACGAATTTGTTCATCGATCACAAATAAAAAATTGAAACGTCACAAATTATTTTACGGTAACAATTCAAAAATTTTATATGTTACAATTTGTTCATCAGTCACAAATTAAAAATTTTATAAGTCACAAATTATTTTATTCTCACAAATCAGAAATTTTATAGATCACAAATTATTTTACGATCACAATTCAAAAATTTTATAAGTCACAATTTATTCATCAATTACAAATAAAAAAAATTATACATAACAACTTGGTCACATTTTTATACAATTTGGTTACAAATTCATTTTTCGGTCACAAATCAAAAATTTATAAATCACAATTCATTTATCGATCAAAAATCACAAATTTCATAAGTAACAATTCAAATTTTTAGGTCACATATTATTTATCGATCGCAATTTATCGATCACATGTTATTTTTTAGTCGCGGGATACCCAAATTATTTCACAATTTATTTCATTGGTCACAAACTAAAAAAATTTACAGTCAAAAGTTTATCAGTTACGGATTTTTAAATTTGTTGGTCACAAATTATTTCTTAGTCACAAGTTATCAAATTTTAAGATCACGGTTTAATATTTGGTCACATATAACCAAAATAATTGGTTACATGCACCAAATAGTCCCGAACCACCATCACTAACACTACCGCCACTATCACCGCCACTTGCAACAATTCTCACCCTACTACCATTGTTGTCGTCGCTGTCAACACCTCTACCTGCACCACCACACAAAAACAGCAAACATATCTACCATCACTGCCACCATCAACACCTAACTATCACCGCCAGCATCTACACCATCATGCTCCAACAACCACCACCACTTCCAATCAAACATCGCGCCACTGCCGCCTATTAAAACCCACAATCTCTCCCAACACTAGCACACCTCCACCACCGAACCCCATCATACATATCCACACCACATCGTACCACAAACATCCCCCACCACCAATAACAGCCTGCACCACTACCATCGCACCACCACCACTAAACTACCATCAACACCACTACCACCTCCCACCAAAACCAACACCAACACCTCACCACCACTGCCATATCCAACACTACATGCACCAACCACCTGTAGCACCACCATATCTGCTACCATCTCAGATCCCCAAACTACCCAAAAACCACCCAAAGCTGGTTTAGATTGTTGGGACATTAAAAGAACTAGGTTCGCCACTATCTAACTGTAGTAGCGGCAAGGGATATGCCTCTGTCGACTCTCGCATTAGCGGCTACAAGGTCGCAGCACATCAGCGGTATCACATCAATAGGAGCCTTGTACCTGCGTTCGGAGTCTCCGGGGGCGGGGTTCTCTTACTTACTGTAGCAACGAATGGGAAACACAGCAGCGGCTATGATGGGAAACAAAGCAATGGCTACGACGATGCTGATACCGACTCTCACAACGCCGGCTGCGAGGGGGAAACGTAGCAGTGATGACGCTGCTGCTCGACTCTCACATGTGTCTTCGGCAACGAGCGCTCAACAGGAACGGCAACACAGAGAGAGAGAGAGAGAGATGGGTGGGATTTGGGGGGAAAGGAGGTGGGGGTAGGTGGGTGGAGGGAGGGAGGGTTGATGTGGGAATTAACTAGGGTTTGGAGTCTATATATTTAGTAAAAAAATTTATTTTATAAAAATATTAATTAAAATAAAATATCTGATTTTTGAAAGATTAAACTTTCCACCTGATTTTAGAATATTGAATAATTAAAGTAGTGATTTGTGCAATTTCCACTTTCCAAAACGGCCCTATACGTCCAACAAATAATCTTCAAAATTCAGCCCTTTACGCGTGTAGGATCTGCCTAGTTATAAATGTGGAAATTACACTAAACCAACTGTTTAGTTTTGACTTTTAAAAAATCAGGTTTTTACTTTATTTAATCAAAAATC
Organism: Fraxinus americana; assembly: GCA_035079005.1. NCBI lineage: Eukaryota > Viridiplantae > Streptophyta > Magnoliopsida > Lamiales > Oleaceae > Fraxinus > Fraxinus americana. The sequence goes on along the minus strand of CM068711.1, from coordinate 25,108,525 downwards.
AGGTTTTAATTTCACAATTAATATTAATAATAATATTTTTAAATTAAATTAAATATATACCCACCCTACTACCTACCGCACTAACTTTATTTAAATATAAAACCCAACCAAAACCTAATTCACTCCATTTCATCTCTCCCATCTTTACCGCCGCTTCCGCCTCCGCCTTTACCGCCAGCTCCGGCCACCGCCCCCCGTCCCCCCTCCCCTCTCTTCCTCCCCCCGCTGCCGTTTCTTCCCCCTCTCCCCCCTGCTGCTGCAAATTGCAGCAGCAGCGTGCGACGATCTTTGCTGCGATTTGCGCAGCCGATCTGTCAGTTGCGGCAGCGGCGTGAGACACCGCTATCGCGATTTGCGCGGCGATGATCTCGCTGCGCACGTTGCGGCGGCGTCACTCGCGCCGCTGGCGATTCTTCTTGCACGTTGCGATGAGCGTCTCGAGGCATGGCTGCGGCGATCTCTTCTTTGCAACGTGCGATAACGGCGTCTCGGGCGCCGGATCTGCTGTTTTTTTTTCCTACTACCAGATCTTGGGTTTTTTATTTATGGTGATATTGGGATTTTATTCATTCTCAAATCTTGTTAGTGATTTACACATTGTGATTTTTTTGAAAATGAAAATGGTGAGGTGGTGATTATTTTTACGTTTTGGTGGTGTTGGAACTGTTGTGGCGATAGTTGTGTGTTGTTGTGACGGGTCGAAGGCGGTGGAGGTGGCGGTCGCGAGTCTCTGTGACCTAAGAATTGTGACTGTAACTCACTGAAATAGAGTTGCGACAAGTAAAAGTTTTGATTTTTTTTCAATTTGTGATCTATGTGGGTGTCCGTGACCTAGAAATTGGGACTGTGACTCGTTGAAATAGAGTTGTGACCCCATAAAAGTTTTAAATTATTTTAATCTGTGACCTATAAAAAATTACTCGTGACCTTAAAATTCTTGATTTGTGACCTATGAAGTTAACTGTGACCTATAAATTTTTTATCAGTTTTGATCTGTGACTTCGAAATTAAGTGCAGCAGGAGAACGGTTGCCGGAGCAATGAGGGTGGTGGAGATGGAGTTTGGTGGGGTGGGGTTAATTATATTATATTATAGTTAAATATTTAATTTAATATAATAATTGTGAAATATAATTAATTAATTCAAAAAAAACCTGATTTTCGCAATTTTAAATATTGGGACCTGATTTTTGATTTCTTAAAAGTAAATCCCTGAACCATGAATTTTTCTCGTTATAAATTGCATAAGGAAAATTGGCTGTTTGAAGATAATATAGATTATGATCCAATAAACAATTGGATATGATAATCAAATGGTCCAACAATTGATTCAAAAAGGCCCATTTAAACATATATTAATGGCCTTACAAATATGGCCCAGTAAACTAAATATCTTAACAATGACTACAAAAAGGAAAAACACGTATTTGAAAACAATACACCAACAGTGTCATCTTCAACCTCACGCCTGGTAAGTTTTGACATTGTTCTGCCCATTTCAAATTCAACTCTCCCAAATGAAAATCTCAAGTTTACAATCATACAAAAGTTATAAAATTGATTTTCTTGAGAAATTTGAAAATTGATTTTAAAAAAAAAAAAATTCAGCCAGAAATAAGTTTTTTTTTAGATTGCTTCCTAAACATCAAGATAGAGGTTATGTGGTGCTCCGATACCAAATGTTAGACTAAAAATCGAACCAATACTTAAGGTGGAAAAACAGATCAAGAAAACGGAATGCCCATAGATCATTCCTCCATCCATTAGTGTCCTTCCAGAAACTTTCCTTTGTACCAGGTATAGTGCTTCCAAGCTCTCAACACTCCTTAATTGATGGTGTATCTTGTATTTTAGGTGTTCGAGCTCAGGTACCAAACCCATCCATTTATATAGCCACAACTCCCATCAAGTTATGGCTTAAGCTACAAATTTTTTTAATCAATGGAGGAATTAAAACTCATAATATTGAAAACTCCATGATGTGAAAGGTCTACAATAAAGTCTATTATGCTTGAGTTGTATATTTATAACAAGAAATCAGATAATGCTATATAAGGAAAAATAATAAAACTCACAGCTCAAATATTTTGGGCGGATATGCTTTACCTTCTCAATTAATCAGAACTGCCTGTGTAATTTAGATATAACCTGTAACTTTTTGCTCACGATTTTGACAAGTTATTTTTCATTGTATGACATTAAAAATCAACAAATATATTAGGCAAGCCAATAAATAAAATTTGGACACATATGACATACATTTGTCCAACATTATTGACTATGGTATACGATGGACTTGATAATAATAAATTAACTGAACTTTATAATTTTTAAAATGTGTCGCATGTTTCTTCTTTAATATGTTGTGTCGAATACCAAATATGCACGCAAGGAATTGTGGTTTTCAACTTAATGAAGAAGAAGAAGAAGAATAAACTAAAACTTTATCTATTTTAGTGTTCCAGTCGTTTTTAATAATGAAAATAAAAATGTTCACAACAATTTAAATATTACTTAGCATGTGTTTGGGACACATTCTTTTGAAAGAATAAGAATGTATTATTGAATGGTAGATTGATGGAGAATGTTGTTATATATTTATACAATAAATATAATATTTGAAAGAAATAATTAATTAAGATGAAGTGCCCAACTAGTGAAAAGTGTGGAATTTGTGTGGGAGGTCAGATGTTCGAGCCACGCTTCACGCACTATATTAAAAAGTCTTTGATTGGGCCTTGGGGCCTTGAGCTCTTGGGCTTTATTGATTCTAATAAAATAATTATTTTTTTAAATCATTTTCGGAATTATTTAATGGGTCAACTAGCCAGTAGAATATGACAGTTTTAACTGCCCAATATTAATACCCATTACCATTGGCCATTACATCTGCAACTTAATACTAGATCATGGTGGAAGAAGTTACATCTCTTTTTGCCTATATAAACAGACTTTTGGGTATTAGAAAATAACAAGAAAAACGAGATTATATATTTTTATACAGAAAAAATATTGTTCTTAGTTTTACATATTTCTGGAGTACACTTAAGAGTTCTGAAAACATTTTGTGATTGCTGCACAATTGGTTTATTTGATCGTTGTATCCTGGAGGTGATTGTCCACAGAGGTCGCAGCAGTTATCGACGGGCAATTTCGCTTTAGGACATCGTGCTGTCACGAGACTCGATCTTTTGATAAGTTTTTCTGCACTTTACTTTTATTTTAACCAACAATCTAAAGCGAAATTACGTTTTTAATGGCTGTAGTAGATATATTTGTTCCTAAGTATTCTGAAAAGCCTGAATTATTTGATGGAAAGAATTTTAAGAGATGGCAAATGAAATTGCGATTTTATTTGACAACTCTTAAAGTTGTAGATGCTATTGAATCGATAAACACATGTTTACGCAATTGTTGATGAGCCTGCGATAAGGAAATATCGATTTAGCTAATTGGGAACGTAATGATTATATGTCTGCAGAAATTATATTACGAATTGCTTGACGTTGGATTTATATGATGTTTGCGGTCGTGTAAATGCTGCTAAGAATTATGGAAGTCATTAGAAAAAAAATATGCTGCGAAGATCTGGAACTAAGAAATTTGTTGTGGGAAAATTTTTAGATTTTAAAATGGATGATATTAGAACGGTGGTAAGTCAAGTTGAAGAATTAGTATAATTCATGAAATTATTGTTGAGGGATATAAAATATGTGAAGGTTTTCAAGTGTATGCTATAATTGAAAAACTACCACCTTCTTGGAAAGAGTATAAAAACGGTTTGAAGCATAAAAAGAAAAGAAATGTCATTGGAGGATTTGATTATCGAATTAGGATTGAAGAGGACAATAGAATGGCGAGAACGTAAGGGAGAGACTAGACTTGGGTACAAAGGCCAATCTTATTGAAGGAGGTTCTGATAGTAAGAAAAATTTGGAAATTATACTAAAAGTCGAGAATTTTAAAGACAGATTCAAGGGAAACAATTCATAGGAAAGAACAATCGGTCTAAGCCTCAATTTAAAAATAAAACTATTGGTGATTGTTTTGTTTGTGGTAAACCGAGTCACTTTGCAAAGGATTGTCAAAATAGAAAAGGAAAAAGCTGTGAAGCATCGAGGCACATATAGTAGAAGATGGGAATTTTTACTGCTATGGTGACGAAGTTAATCTAGTGAGCAACATGCCAGTGGTGGTGGGGTCTGGAGCTACCAAACACATTTCTTTGCACGAGAGGTGCATTTTCTTCATTCACTCCTAATAGTGATGGAGAATGTATGTTCATGGGAAATGCTTCTTCCTCAAAATCGAGGAGAAAGGAAGCTGTGACACTTAGATTTACTCTGGACATGTCCTTAGTTTGAAGGATGTCCTTTATGTACCTGATATAAGGAAAAATCTAGTGTCTGGATCTATTTTAGTCAAAAAGGGATTTAAAATTGTATTTGAGAGTGGTCAAGTTTAAATGTCTAAGGGTGGTACTTTTGTTGGGAAAGGGTATGCAGATGAGGGTCTATTTAAATTAAATGTTTCTGTGATCAATAATAAAGCTTCTACTTCTTACATTTTACTTCTTTGGACTCTTATGATTTATGGCATGCTAGACTTGGACACGTTAACGTGAATTTTATTAAAAAATTAATGAGATTGGGAAACATTCCTAAAAATGATAAGTTCCCAAACTCAAAATGTGAAACGTGTATTGAATCTAAGTATGCTAGAAAACCATTTCCACATGTTGATAGAACTACTTCAATTTTAAGTTTAATACATTCTGATTTATGTGATTTAAAAGGATATGTTACCCGTGGTGGAAATAAATATTTTTTAGCTTTCATTGACGATTATTCTCGTTATTGTTATATTTATCTTCTTAAGAGTAAGGATGAAAGCTATTCAAAATTTATTTCATATAAAACTGAAGTAGAAAATCAGTTAGATAAAACCATTAAAATTTTAAGATCTGATAGGGGAGGAGAATATTCAGGTGAGCTTGATAAATTTTGTGCTGATAATGGTATTATTCATGAGACTACTCCACCATATTCTCCCCAATCTAATGGTGTAGCTGAAAGGAAAAATAGAACTCTAAAGGATATGGTCAGTTCAATGCTAAACTCTTAGGATTACCTTTTAACATGTGGAGAAGCACTTCTTATTGCATGTTATATTCTTAACGAATTCCCGGTAAGAAAAATGATAAATCCCCTTATGAATTGTGGAAAGGTAGAATACCTTCATATAAATATCTTAAAGTGTGGGGGTGTTTAGCTAAGGCATCTATTCAGCACCTAAGAGAACTAAACTTGGTCCAAAAGCGCGTGGATTGTGTGTTCATAGGTTATGCTTTTCATAGTAATGCCTACAGATTTTTAGTAATTGACTCTAAAAATATTTTGATTGAAAAGAACACAATTTTTGAAACTAGAGATGCAGAATTTTTTGAAAATAGATTCCCTTTTAAAGAAAAATATGTAAGACCAAGTAGTTCTCTTAGTGTTCCTCCTAGTGTTAGAGAAGAGCCTATTGAATTAGAAGAAGCTGAAGTTAGGAGAAGCAAAAGACCTAGGACTGCTACTTCTTTTGGTCCTAACTTTCTAACATACTTAGTAGAGGATGATCCTAATACATTTGTTGAAGCTATGTCTTCACCAGATTCTATATTTTGGAAGGAAGCTATAAATAGTGAATATGATTCCATTATGTCTAATAACACTTGGGAATTAGTAGACTTGCCTAGAGGATGTAAAACCATTGGGTGTAGATGGATTTTTAAGAAAAAATTGAAACCTGATGGTTCAATTGATAAATTTAAAGCAAGACTTGTAGCTAAAAGCTATAAACAAAAAGAAGGAGTTGACTTCTTTGATACATATTCACCTGTTACTAGAATTACCTCTATTAGGATGTTAGTTGCAATTGCTTCATTGCATAGTCTTATTATACATCAAATGGATGTCAAGATTGCCTTTTTATATGGAGATTTAGAAGAAGAGATTTATATGGATCAACCTGAGGGATTTGTAGTAGAAGGCCTTGATGATAAAGTATGTAGACTTCGAAAATCTCTTTATGGCCTTAAACAAGCTCCTAAGCAATGGCATGAGAAATTTGATACTGCCTTGATATCTAATGGTTATGTGATAAATGAAGCAGATAAATGCATATATAGCAAATTTGTGGGGGATTGTGGTGTTATAATTTGCTTATATGTGGATGATATGCTAATAATGGGAACTAGTTTAGATGTGATTAATAAGACTAAACAGTTTCTGAAAAAGCACTTCGAAATGAAAGATTTGGGTGTTGATGATGTTATTCTAGGGAATAAAATAGTAACACATTCCGAAGGAGTTACTTTAACCCAATCACATTATGTAGAAAAAGTTCTTAAGAAGTTTAACCAATATAATTGTATTCCTGCTAAAACACCTTATGATACAAGTCATCATTTGAGAAAACATTCGAGGTCCTAGTGTTTACACTTTAGAATATGCTAGGGTGATCGAGTGATCTCATGTATCTCATGAAGCTGTGCAGACTGATATAGCATATGCCGTCGGTAGACTTAGCAAGTATACTAGTAATCCTAATAGTGAACATTGGGATGCTCTCATTCGAGTCTTGAGGTATTTGAGATACACTATAGGCGGGAATACATTATACTAAATATCCTGTTGTACTTGAGGGATATTGTGATGCTAATTGGATTTCGAGATACCAATGAAACTAAATCTACAAGTGGCTATGTTTTTACATTAGCGGGTGGTGCCGTATCTTGAAATCCACTAAGCAAACACATTCTGCGAGATCTACTATGGAATCGAGTTCATGGCATTAGATAAGGCAATTGAAGAGGTGTGAATGGTTAAGGAATTTTCTTATGGATGTTCCTTTGTGGTCCAAACCACTTCCGACTATCTATGTCCATTGTGACAGTCAAGCGACTATTGCAAGAGCTCAAAATTCATCCTACAATGGAAAGTCTAGACATATTCGTAGGAGGCACAATGCGTGCGTCATTTGCTTAAAGATGGGGTTATAGCTATTGACTATGTGAAGTCAAGTGATAATATTGCTGACCCATTAACAAAAGGATTAGCTAGAGAGCTAGTTCAGAAAACATCGAGGGGGATGGGGCTAAAGCCTATTACAAATTAGATCACCTATAATGGAAACCCAACCTTGCGATTGGAGATCCCATGGATAAGGTTCAATGGGATAACAAAGTTATTGGAGTGATCTGTGGGGGTACTACATTGAATTTATTTCAAACCCCTCCCTATGATGAGTAGTACAAACCTTATTGATTAGAGGATGAGCTAATGCTCTTAATGCTTTCTATAGCTGATATTCAGTTGGGTGTTTAAATACAGTGCATCCTTGATAGAAGCACCTATTTAAGTGTGGAAGTGGGGCCGCTTCCTATGAGAATTAAGGCTAATTCTCTAGAGCACTCAAAGAAACCGGGAAAGTTCACGGCCGAAATGAACACAACCGTGAGAACTCAATGATTATTTTAGAAGTCATGTGTGTGTTCTATTGTCTCAGTTTGCAAATCATAATTGTGGAGTTCAAGACATAGTTCACTCTACAGTTAGCAAACTCGATAGAATATACAAAGCTAAGGTTCAAGTCGATAGATACCTAAGCCTGCGTGATTTCTACCGTACTCCAGAATAGTATTTTTATTTATCTTATTTCTTTCATGTGGGGGATTGTTATATATTTATACAATAAATATAATATTTAAAAGAAATAATTAATTAAGATGAAGTGCCCAACTAGTGAAAAGTGTGGAATTTGTGTGGGAGGTCAGGTGTTCGAGCCACGCTTCACGCACTATATTAAAAAGTCTTTGATTGGGCCTTGGGGCCTTGAGCTCTTGGGCTTTATTGATTCTAATAAAATAATTATTTTTTTTAATCATTTTCGGAATTATTTAATGGGTCAACTAGCCAATAGAATATGACAGTTTTAACTGCCCAATATTAATACCCATTACCATTGGCCATTACATCTGCAACTTAATACTAGATCATGGTGGAAGAAGTTACATCTCTTTTTGCCTATATAAACAGACTTTTGGGTATTAGAAAATAACAAGAAAAACGAGATTATATATTTTTATACAGAAAAAATATTGTTCTTAGTTTTACATATTTTTGGAGTACACTTAAGAGTTCTGAAAACCTTTTGTGATTGCTGCACAATTGGTTTATTTGATCGTTGTATCCTGGAGGTGATTGTCCACAGAGGTCGCAGCAGTTATCGACGGGCAATTTCGCTTTAGGACATCGTGCTGTCACGAGACTCGATCTTTTGATAAGTCTTTCTGCTTACTTTTATTTTAACCAACAAATGTGTGGTTAAAAATGAAGGAAAAATTATTGATGTGATGGAAAATATTATTTTATTGAAAAATGTGTGGTTAAAAATGAGTAGAAAAATGAGAATGAAAAAAATAATATGTACCAAACATGGCTTTAATTTAAAATTGTTGGTGTCCAATCTATGGAGGCCACCTCGAATCATACAAGACCTACTTCATAATAGCCAAAGGATTTTATTCGTCACTAAAGTCAACGTCTGAGGTGGAGCAACATGATTCATCTTGCCAAGTCAGCCAGTGGGAACCATCATGCGTAGGCCTTGTATGGGAGGGATTAAAATCGGATTAAAATTGAAAATATAGCCGTTATTGTTGACTTTTATTAGACGGGTGGGACCCAACAACGGCCATATTTTCAATTTTAATTGGATTTTAATCACTCCCGAACGGGACCGTAACATCATCATAATCAAACTAAAATGATGCCCCCCTCATGATTTTTGCACCACCCTTTATAGACAAACGAAGCGAAATGATGTCTTCCTTAACATCAGCAACGCCTGTCACCACTAATCAAAGAGAAGAAATGATGGCCTAGGGTGCAGGCTACGACCTAGATATTGTATTTTCTGTCGTCGTCAAACTCTCCAACCAACGGGAACTCTTTGAAGTAGGGTAATGAAAACATTATTAGGTCGGATATAATCTGCAATGAAGAACTTGACGATTTCTTCTTATTAAGAAATGAAGAAGTTTTTACAACAAAGAGGAAAATGACGAGAAGAAAAGCAAAAGATCATTTGCTATGATTGTGACAAACTCATTCACAAGAGAACTGAGTGTCCGAAGAAAAAAATATTCATAAAAAAGAAAGCAATCTAAACAACATATGGGATGAAAGTGTTGTCACCAACATGTACTTCATGACAACTGAAAATAAGTAAATTCAAATAAAAATGGTCATGCGATGATTTATCTACTTTTTTTGTTGATATTCTCAAGGAATTTGAAAAACTTGCTCCAAATCACTCAATTCCCAAAAAAGAAAAGAAAAAAAAAACCTCGTATTGAAAGATGAAACAAAGAAAATTTTAGAAACTCAAAAAAATTTTGAAAAACAAAAGGTTAATAATAATTTTTGATTAAAGAGAATTTTTGTTTAAAAGTGAAAGTTGAAGATTTTACTAAGATTTTTTACAAGTTCATTCAAAGTAAGAAAAATTTTGACTTAATGTTTGGTGAACAAGAATATGTTTTTGACAAAGAGGAATTGGATATAAATTTTTCTTAAGACAAAAATCTCTAAAAAATTTATTTGTTAAAGCATTCATCTCTTTCAACACTACATGTAGTTTTTGCAAAAAAAAAATAGACGTGTTGCTTTTAATTGTCTAATAAAAACAAAGGACTATACTTTGAAAGCAAAAATAATTAGATTTAAAAGTCCCCTAGAATTAACTACCAATGACTCAAAGTTGTATCAGTACCAAAAATTTAAAAAATTGAATAATTCTTATACGTACTAAAGAAAATAAAGAGTAAATAGTTCATGGATAGTGGATGCTCAAATCACATTATTGGATATCAATTTCTATTGTCAAATCTAGAAAGAAAAAGATGGAGGTCACATCACATTTGGAGATAATGCTAATGAAAAGATCATTGGAATTGAAAACATTGGTAATCACTCATCTTCTTCTATTGAAAATATTTTATTAGTAGATAACATTAAACACAACTTGCTTAGTATTAAACAATTATATGATAAATGTTATATTTTATTGTGATTTTATTGGGAATAAGTCGTGATTGATTAATTTGATAATTTATGATCGTGAAATACATTGTTACTAGTACATTTTGTAATTTGTGATCGAAAAATAAGTTTTATGATTGTATGTGATCAAGTTCGTATTAACAGCAACATAACCAGACATCTGTTAATGTGAATCTTTGTGACAAAATATGTTTATATTTAAAGTTTGTAACTATTTGTGTTAACTATGACTCTTTGTGACCAAATTTGTATTAATTGTGATCGGATGTAACTAGGTTTATTTTCATTGTAATTGTCTATGACCAGATTTGTCTTAACTGTGACTATATGTGACCTAATTAATGGTGACTTGGTTTGGTCACATACAATCAAAGTTAAAGACACCTATGGTCACAGATATTTACAATAAACACAAAGTTAGGTACAGTTGGTTTCATATCTAGTCACAAACAATAACGAAATACATAAATTTGATCACAAATAGTCATTGTTAAATAGAACCTGGTCACATACAATACAAAACATACAGTCAATAAGTCACAGTCATGCTGAGATTTTATAAAATACAATAATATGTTCAAAAATTATGAATTATGAAATAAAAAACATGCTCAACATAAAAATGTGACCTATCATATTTGTGACTTATCATATTTGTGTTTTTTTGACTTTTTCTTTTGTTCGTGTATCACGCCTAATGCATTTTATAGTTTCAAGTTTGAATGTATAATTTAAGAATATGATTGAAAATACGTGCCTTTAAAAAATTGTGATGTCATGCGAAACTTCTGACTCCCCCAAGTCCAGAGGAGTATAAAGTAACCAAAGAACACAAGAAGAATTATCGTGTTCAAACGTCTTGGGACATACTAATCAAAATCCATTCTTGAAAAAGCAATGACTTTCTTGAAAAGATCTAAAAAGTAAACATGAAAATAAACCAAAAAATTATATGTATCAAGATTCAAAACTATACTAAATAATTCTAGGTTTCCTTTAAATTTATTAATCTAAAACTGGAATAAATAAATAATGAGCATTTCAGCTGAAAATACCAGATTTTACACTGCTTTATTCATTCAATCGAAAGTGAAAAACCTATGTTTTTAAAAGAAGACAAAACTCAGATCCTGGTATCATATAAAAACTTCTGGTCCCTCCCATCCATGGAAACAAACAAAATTTAGTGTAATACAGGGCTGAATTTCAGCTTCAACAACTTCAAAATTTTCTTCCAAATTAACAAATCAAATACTCAGAACACTATTATATTCTGCCAACAATAAGAAGCAACTTTATGCATTGACAACTAACGATGAGCTCTTTGGAAGGCTGAGAGGCTTTGTCTCTTTATTGCCAAATTCGCGATGACTACACCACCACAACCAACTCATCTTCCAAAAGAATTAGAAAAATCCGATGCATCCAAAATTACATCATTTAAAACCTCATCAACCATGGAATAACTAGTGGAAGAATCAAAGTGAACATGAGGTACACTGTTGGTCGTTCCTGTTGTCGAGTGAATATGCTAGAGCCTACGACTTAGCTTCTTCCTTGTCGCCAGAATTAGGGCTCTGCCATCACTGGTGGTGGAGGAAATTGAAAGTGACAATGGGCTATTTAGGCAAAGTGAATCTAACGGAGATGGCGAGGGAATAGGTTTCTGGGCAGCTAAATTGAGCCCTTGTTTAATCTCCATTTTTTTCCAAATACATATTTTTCTCTCTTTTTTTCAACCACACATTCTTTAATAAAATAATATTATAAGCAAACCCAAACTTTTTTCTTATTTTTTAACAATATATTTTTTTTCATTAATCTATTATTACAAAATGCATTCTACACAAATAATGGGGCTCAAACAGGATGTATTTTCTCAAACAGTTTAAGATTTGGATGGGGCTAATGAAGATTCTCAAACATTTCACCTATTTTTTATGGGCCCACCTTATATCCGCTTATAATACTGTTCTTATTTTTCACATTCTAACGTAATGATGAAGGACTATACCCGTACTCTTAAATGAGATGACCATAATCTTCCTTTAATTCAAGTTTCTCGTTCTAGACCAATACGTATAATGTCTCAATTGAGAAAAACAAAGAAGAAGGTGTTGTAGGCCGTTAATTTCGATCAAATTTTGAAACCTAAAAAAAAATTAATTATAAATAATATTAAACTTAGTTCTAATACTCTATTTACTATAAAGTTATCACCATATATTTACTTTGTAGCTACCACGTTACGTTGATTCCCTTACAATAACCATCTAATGCTCAAATTAAAAGTGAAATAAACAATTATAATAGAACTATAAAAAATATGCATGTGACTTTCTACTCAAGTGTTACTTCTAACTCTTTTTATCCGAAGCTTAAATTGTCCACAATTATAAAAAAGTGATCGATCTCCTCGTTTCTATCTGTCCCACGTAGAATGGTAAACATCCTCGAACATGGTCCCCATCCCGATTCCTCATAATTTGTTGGAATTGCATCTCCAGCTCAGCACGTGGATCAACAGAAATTCCTAGCACACCAGCTCACATGTTCAGCATTCCCTCAGCTCACGTTCACAGCTCACACCAGCTCACATGTTCTAGCCTCTTCTAGATTCTTCTTATTGTAGTTAGTTTGTTAGATTTACTCTATAAATAGAGCATTGTATTCATCTTTATAATTGAGCTTGATGAATAATAAGTGTTCAACATCTTCTTCATCAGTTCCTTCAATATGAATTTCATATTGAATCTGTCTTCATTTTATTTCTGCTGGTTCATATATTGTAATTCTATTGCTGGTTCATCTTGCTGGTGCAACTCGATTTCTGCTGATTTTATCTTTCAATTTCTGCTGATTTGTATTGCTGATTTCAGTTTCTTAAGATAATTGCCCAATTCTTTTCATTTGATTTTACTTTAATTATATTTTCTATATAAATCATATGTAAGAAAAAAATTAATAAATAATATTTAATTAAACGGGATGATAGATAAGATAGATTAAGCCGTGGTTGACCATACTTAATACAATATTTAGTGGGGGCGGGAACAGGATGGCCCCTTGGCCTAATTCGCCTCGCGTCATCTCTTAGTATCAAGATAATGCATCCAAAATTGCATAGCGTGCCTGTCATGTTGTCAATGGTAAGTCACGGATTCACCCAAGGCGATAGTAATGTCTTTAGCCCGGAAAACTAATCTGTCTCAATTTGAACATGTTGGAAGATTGAAAAATATAGGGAAGATAAAGGATGTATCCATGTTTGTGGTTGGCTTTCGAATAATACTAGATGTTCTAAAAATAATTAAAATGTACAAAACAAAGACATAATTTAAAATATTGAAAATTTAATACAGTTATTATGCGTTTTAATGCATTGGGCAATAAAGAAACGTACCCAATTTACAAATATAATCATATCCGAAAAAAAAGGGAAAGATTGAAGTACACCGAATTCATGAGCAATCCGAATTACACGTTTTCATCCCTTCTTACTCCGGTCCCTTGCTCTCTTCCTTCCTCAACCTTAGGCTCCTCCACCCCCACGCTACATTTTTCCTTAGGTAATCCTAACTCAACCAAAAACAATTAATTTTTATACATGAATATGCCCTTATATTATGGCCACTCCCCATGAACTATCTTCTTGTATTGGTTTGAAAGACGGTTCTATCTCTCCCTTAACTCCCAAAATAGAAAAATTATAAAGTAGATGGTTCGGTAGAGAGATATAAAGCTGGTTTATTAAATTCAAGAGAAAAATAGTTACAAATGCAAATCTAAAATTGAAATTGAAATTGTATTAGTTTGAATCAAGAAACAAAAGCTTAGGCCACATTTTGTTTGTGTTTCAAATTTCATTTTTGATATTTGAATACATTTTTATTTCTCTATTTTGAGGTACGTTTTAAAATTGCCGAAAACATGTTTGGTTTGGAATCTTTTAATATTATTTTATGAAACTTTATTCAATAAATTTAATTATTCAGTAAATTAGAATAATTTTATGCTACTATTTTATTAAGTAATATATACATTTCAAAATTGTTGAATCTTACAAAAACAATTCCAGATATAAAAATTAAATATGAACAAATAATAAATTGAATTGGTAAAAAAATGGAAATAAAAAATAAATATTAATAATGTGAACTAAAAATTAAATAATATGATTGTGAATGATAAGAATGTAACAATAACTCAATAGCAAGTGGAAATAATTGAAAATATAAAATATAAAATAAATCTACATAATCATGTAAGAGTCGTTGAATAGTCATCATCATCATTTTCCACATATACATTCATTTCCCTTCTAAAAAAATCATCTTCGAACTGCATTTTTTCCTACGACGTCGTAGGAAGTGACAAGTGTGCTTTAAAGTTTATTTTTGCTTAAAATTTTGAATTATATCTATAAATTTAATTAGCAAATTTCTACTTAAGTTAGTGTACATATTATTATTGTAGGTCGATTCGTAGGTATGTAAATCAAAAAAATACAATTTTTAGCCTAATTGGAGTCGAATTAGAGCAATTGTAGGATAATCCAATTGTACAGGATTAATAAGAAGCATCAAGGGAGCATAAAGTGGAAATGTGAAATTTTTGAGAGTGAAATTCAACTCATCAAAAGTTGGGTGACTAAATTGTACTTTTTGAAACTTGAAATGGACCAATTTTGAATTATTATTGAGGTTCGGTGATCAGCATTGAAGCATTTAAAAGTTTCGAGATCAATATTGAAGATTAGGACGAACAAAGACCAAACTGGGAAAAAATTATGAACTAGGGACCAGGAATATGTTTGAAAATTAAGGTTTGACCTCGTTTTGCAAACATAATATTTATATGTAGAGTTCTAGATAGTCTAATAGCCTTCCATGAATTTTCAGTCTCCGGATTCAATTAATGAGAAATTGGACTACTTTTATTCTTAGGGCGTGTTCGATC
The DNA here is from genome assembly GCA_035079005.1 of Fraxinus americana. Lineage (NCBI taxonomy): Eukaryota > Viridiplantae > Streptophyta > Magnoliopsida > Lamiales > Oleaceae > Fraxinus > Fraxinus americana. Next base: position 25,093,458 of record CM068711.1, on the reverse strand, counting down.
GTATTTAAAATCCAATAAAAATTGAAAATATAGTCGTTATTGGGTCTCACTCGTCTAATAAAAGTCAACAATAACGGCTAGTTTTTCAATTTTAATTATATTTTAATCTCTACCGAACACGCCATGTTTGAAAACACTCAAAATTTCAAATTTTTTTTTTTGAGTTTTATGTTATAAATTTAATTTCATTTCTAAAAAGGTGTTTAAAAAAAAATGACAAACTAAATAAATTTTGGGTGTTTAACAAAATTAAAATTGAAAACAAACTAGATGCACCCTTTGATTCTTCCTTTGAAATTTGATTAAGAAAATCCTATAGCCTTATTATTTAAATAGAGAAGAATATATGAAAACGAATAACTGATGCGCTGCCTTTGAGGGAAAAGAACGTTGTCATCAAAGGAGAAAGCTAACTAGGATTTAATGATTATTAAAAAAAAAAAATTATAAAATTCTAATGAATTTCTTGAATTTAAGTTGATCTCAACACAGTTAAAATATCAATCGGAGATACTTGAAGTTGCAATGACTTTTAAAATTAATTAAAATTCTAGTTTAAGACACCCCTAAAACATGTTCATAGTTATGGTGGAAACAAAGAAAATATTTTAGGTAAAATATTATATTTATAAGTGGTTATTTATGTCATTTAATTTAGGTCAGGTGAGTAATGAAAAAATATTTAAAGCTATGGAGTAAAAAATAAATTTTGCAGTAGCAATATAACAACCCCGTCCAGAAACCTCACATGGAAAAATCATTAATTTCAAAAGCCGTTCCAGTTCAAGAATTTTCCGACAGAAATCTTCACAAAATTTTCGAGGACCAATCGATTCAATCATTTCATCTATCCTGCGTTTGAAACTTTTAAGGTGGTTGCTTTAGTCATTTTTTGCATCCATCCTTAAAAATTCCACATCTTATCTTTTTATTTATTATGAAGGAGAAATGCGGTTGAAATGTGTCGCAAAAATATTCTTCGTTTAAAATACTGTAAGTGCACGATTTGTTAACAAGTAGTAAAATGAATTTTAAGTCTAAATACATTTTCCACATAAATTTACTAGTTTAAGTTCGAATTAACTTAGCCTTAATCGAAACAATAGAAATTTATAATTTTTCTATAACTAGATTGTTCCCACTAAAATTACGTATGAATGCAAGACCTAGTTTAACTAAAATAAATGCAAACTTATAAAAAAAAAATTACAAGTTTTTTAAAAATATGACGAAGAAAAGAGCGCTATGATCTCAAATTCCCTTATATCAATCCCCTTTACCCCGAACCTTATGAATTTTACAACACAATCCAATTATGAAGATTAATATTCCTAATTTATTTAACAATCTCTCTCGAGTAGAATTAAACTTATTCTTATATATGACCTCACTATATATTTATGACGGATGTGAACATATAAAAATGTATTAAAGATTTACTAATAGATCACGTAAGTATAGCGATATATTTCTATTCCCTATTGGACTTTACTACAATTATGACTATATCTAACTTATTTTCAATCTCTCGAAAGTAAAGCAAGTCACAAGATTCATACAATTAGTGATTAAGTAACTGTATCTCATCATAATTATTCAAAACTAAAAACGTGGTTTAATATGAAAAAATAAGATTCAAACGTTTATGTTTCATAATACAAGGTTCATCTTGATCCTAACACAAAAATAATTTAGCATAACATGATAAAGAGACAAAAACTACTATAAAAGATGGAATTAATAACCCTGAAAAGAAGAAAATCAACTACTATAATTCCATCTTCACGCTTGATCTTCAACCCAGATGAACTCTCTAATGAAGATCCCCGTTTTTGCTCCAAAAAAAGACTTTATTTATTTTTATGAATATGAGATGAATGGAATTGTTTATTCATCCCCAATAACTTAGAGTTGATAAGTTATATTTATGCTAGTATTCAAGGAATCCCAAAAGTCTCTAAAAATCGTGCAAATAATGGCTTAAAAAGAAGTTTTCTTGTTTGAGTAAAATTCTGAACAAAAAATAAGTTTTGACCGCGAATGGCCTAGTTGCTTAGTTATTCACTTTAGCCTCCATTTTCCTTTTTCAAGGCCGGGCAGTTGCCCGGTCCATATAATGGGCAAGTGCCTAATTATAATGACTTCTCAAATTTTGCATTTTAATCCCCTTTTCCATCATTTCCTCAATTTTGATCCTTCACTTTAAATTACTTCTATTTAGGTCCTTCAACTTTTCCTTATGTGCATATTAGTATCCAAACCTTCCATCCATCATCAATTCATTCTTCTTTCTTTTCAAATTGCTTATGAACGGATCCAAAACTGAAACAGGAGAAAATTAATCCAAGTAAAATTTAACACTTTGATTACATAAAAGCTTAGTAATTTGACTCAAATAAGTGCACAAAATACACTTATCAAACACCCCATACTAAAACATTTATTCATCTTCGAATAAAACGAAACAAAACTTAGGAATAAACCATATTACTATCCTAAAAAAAAATCACAAGTAGTAGACTTGATGTTGAACTGCTTACCATATGCATCATGTTCGAATTTAAGTAACACGTTAGAAAGATCCAAACAACATCATTAATAGATTTTTGCTTATCTAATGCTCAACTTAGTGTTTGTGTACGTGTGATTAGCCAACATTGAACTCACACACGCACTAGTACACAATCAATCAAGTGTTGTTGATTCACTCATAATCCCAATCCTCTTATGGTTGGTTTTTCCAGACACCTCTCGTGCTAAATCACTACTTATGATTTTCTCTCCAATCCCTAGGTACTTCTAACATTGGTGGATTCCTAAAAATCATTATAATACATTTTTTCAGACAAAATTATCAGAATGAGATATTTTTAAATCTAGAAGGGAGATGATAAGTCCTTCTCAAAGTCATATTGTCAATCTCTAGAGTTCGAGTTTCAAAGTTCTTGCTGAACACCTCTCGCTTTTGATAATCTAAATCTTTTATTGAACATATATATTGATTGTGTAATTTTTTTTCTTTTGACATTTTGTGTACGAGACTTCTCTCTATTAAACTTTTTAATAGCGAGTTTTAGGCCAATGACTCCCATGTCAGATGACCATAGGGAACCAGATTTTAGATACCCTAGCAAGCTTAATATCTCAAGTCATAAAGGCAATGAAGAGAGGTATAAGATGTATCTCAATTTCTTTTGATATGAGATTTGAATTTTAAAAGTGGTCAGTGCCTATTCTAGACTCCTTAACACAAACTTCTTCAACAAACAATTAGATTTGAGAACTCTAAACCATCAAACTTCTATGAACACAATAACTAACCTTCACACCCTATTTCTATATTAAGGATTTGTGGATTCTATTCAAACCTAGTTCAACAAATTAATAATTAAATCCACATAATTAAGTCATGCTCCAACATAAGTAATGACTCAATAATAGCTATATACTCAAATAATTAAGTCTAACATGGATAAGTATTCAAATAAAAGCATAAGATTTATCCAGTTCTAACTAAAGTTATACCCAATTCAAACAGTTAATTAATGTCATAGGCGACAAGCCATTCAACACTAAACTAGACACTCGTTTTTCCATTTTTTTACTTAAACAGTTATACAGACCCGATCAATAGGTGACAAATAAATATATATTCTAAATATCCTAATACTTACCCACTCCAAACAAAAAATATTACATTTTCCCCAATGTAAAATAAAATATAGTCAAAATAAAGGACTAGGGATCGGAAACTCCCTGGGATTGATGCGGATAGGTAGAAGGATCAAGTTGGTCCGAATGGATGGTAGATGTCATAACAACTGCGACTTTTCCTTATTGCTAGACTTTAATTTTCTGTTTCAAGAATTCAAAATAAATATTAATGATAGTAAATAAGGTTTAATATTTGTAATGAATCACACCAAGAAGAATTCTAATTTTCTAATATTTTAAAAAAACTATCTAACAGAGCGTGTATCCCTGAAAAAAATCCTATAGTTAGAAAAAGATAAGTATTTCAAATTGGCTTGAAGAGTGAAATTTAGGTACAACCTTAAGAATTCATATCAAATCAATGTAAACTCAATATAATGTTAGGATGTTAACGACGAGCCTAAGTAAAATGAACTCAATAAGTGAACATGCCTAAAGTACTAATGTAAATTTTAAAATACTATCTAAAAGGCGTTAAAAACCATTTACAGGAGTTACTAAATATGACCCTAAAATATGACTGCAATCCCTAAAATATATGTAATACATAATCAATATAAATGAGTGGTAAGGGATAGGAAATGGGTTGCCTCCCATTAAGCACTCAATTTATAGTCTATAGCTCGACTTTTGGCACAGGTGTGCCATGGCACTTTGAATTATGGCTTTGGAGGTCCCGGTTAGCTTGTTCAATTTGACTTTGTTCCATATTACAAACTTTCCTCCAAATTTTAAGCTTGCCATTTAACAAGTAGTATGCCTTTCCTTCATCATCCGTTTCGAACTCAAAAATGTACACCTCAATCTTTTCATAATGTCTAATCACAAATTTAATTTTTGAGCAAAAGATAACTTCGAGGGATTGCATGCAAATTTCCTCTTCTTTGAGTGCTACTAATTCTTTTTGGTGCTCGTTGTGGTTAATTTCTCGATATTTTCATGCTCCTTTTCTTTAATGAAATCTCCCATGAGCATATCCCCCTCATGAGTTTCTTGAACTGGCAATTGTTGTTGTCTTATAATGAAGTCACATACGAGTATTTTGTTGAAATCAACCATAGTGGTCTGTTATACTGAAAAAGAGAATAAACAAAAACAAACTAAAATAGGAAAAAAAATAAAAAATAAAAATACAAGGCTACATGTAGAAGTTCGAATTAATGCTAAATAAATCGAATCTAAACTAAAGTAACAATCATCGGCAGCGGCACAAAAAACTTGTCACGAAAATATTCTTCGTTTAAAATATCACAAGTTTACAGTTCGTTAACATGTAGTAAAATAGATTTTAAGTTCAAATATCGTTCACACATAGATATATTAGTTCAAATTCAAATTAACTTAACCTTAACAGAAACAATAGATTCAAATTCAAATTAACTTAACCTTAACAGAAACAATAGAAATTCATAATTTTTTTTTATAACTAGATTGTACCCACTTATATTACATGAATGAATGACCTAACTTAACTAAAATAAATGCAAGATTAAATTTTAATACAAATTTGACAACAAGATCTAATTATGAAGATCAATATTCCTAATTTGTTTAACAATCTCTTTCAAGTAGAATTAAATTTATTTTTATGTCTGACCCAACTATATTTCTGTAATGGATGAAAACATATAAAAATGTATTTTAAGATTTATGAATATTTAAAGATCACGTAAAGTATAATTGTATATTTCTATATCCTATCGGACATTACGACAATAATGACTATGTCTAATTTATTTTCGATCTCTCGAAAGTAAAACAAGTCACAAGATTCATACAATTAATGATCAAGTAATTGCAGAGAAAATAAATCTCATCATAATTGTTCAAAACTAAAAACGTTCTTTAATATCAAAAAATAAAATTCAAACATTAAAGTTTCATAATATAACCTAAAAATAATCTATCCTAACATGTTTAAAAGACAAAAACTAATACAAAAGATATAATGCATAACCTGGAGAAAAAGAAAATCAAATAGTACAACTCCATCTTCGCGCTTGATCTTCAACCCAGATGAACTCTCCAATGAAGATCCTCTTTTTTGCTCCAAAAAAATGAAATTTCATTTTTTATGAATATGAGATGAACGGAATTGTATATTCATCCCCAATAACTTAAAGTTGATAAGTTGTATTTATATTAGTATTCAATGAGTCCCCAAAGTCTCTAAAAATCATGCAAATACTGGCCTAAAATGAAGTTTCATTGTTTGAATAGAATTTTGAACGAAAAATAAATTGTGACCGCATATGGCCTAGACAAGTGCCCAATAGAAAACCAGGCAGTTGACCGGTCCATATAATTGGGCAAGTGCCTAGTTATAACGACTTCTCAAATTTTGCATTTTGGTCATCTTCTTCATTCTTTCCTCAATTTTGATCATTTACATTAAATTACTTCTATTTTGTTCCTTCAACTTCTTCTCATGTGCACATTAGTCTCCAAACCTTCCATCCCTCATCAATTCATTCTTCTTTCATTTCCAATTGATTAAGAACGGATCCAAAACTGAAACAGGAGAAAATTAATCCAAGTTGAGTAAAATTTAACATTTTGACGACATAAATGTTTAGTAATTTGACCCAAATAAGTGCATAAAACGCACTTATCAAAATGGTCGCAAACTTGAAAGCATAATTTTGTTTGTAAGTAATTTGATAACCACACACTCCATTTATCAAACATAGAAAAGTAAAAAATTTAAGTTTTTAAAAGTTCGATAATTTTCACACATGGACAGATTGAGTTACTACTCTACCAAAGAATTCAACCACACAGTGTAGTTTCGACTTTTATTTAGGGGCTTTCATTTAAAAGGGCCAGTCAAAGAAGAAATTAGTTTATATTTACCAATATCTATCTTTTTTAGTTAGATAGTCTAACCATACAAAGAAATGAAAAATAGAATTTGTAAATTACTAAAATATCATTGCAGGTAAAAAAGGCATTAACTGCCCTAATTCCCATTTCAATTCTTATTTAGCTCTAATTGAATTTGAACTTTCCTTTCTTCTACAACCGGATTCGACATCTTTTTATGAACGATTTTCATTTTCTTATCATCATCATCTTCTCTACTACATTAGCACTCATTTGGTTGAAGTGGGTAATCAAAGCTTATAAAAATTTTGTTGAGCATTTGGAGAAGAAGATAAGGTATTGTTAATTTTCTATATTTGGGCTTCTTTCTTTTTCCATTTTTCTGAATAATTTCTTCGCGTAGTTGTAAGTGTTTTATAGTGTTCATTTGACAATAATGATTTTGAATTCATTTTATCAATGGATTAGAGCTTTGATATGGGTTGCTTCCCAACCTATTTTTTCTATTAGTTGAAGTGAAATGTACGTTGGTAAAGACATGTTTGACTATTCTATCTGTTGTTCTACTGTGAAATATAGATTTGATTTTATGTTGTTCACAACAACTTAAATATCATTTTTTGCAATCCATAACGACATACATATCATTATCAGTACTGTACAAAAATTTGATATTTGATGAAATTTTAAAATTTTTATGTTAAATTGCAATTATGAATACAGTGAATATGATATGGATATTAGTTTGTTATTTAGTTGAATATTAACAATCCATTGAAGGTGCATAGAAATGAAAATATGCAGGGAATGGCAAAGGAAAAACAACGCTTATTCTTGTTTCGAAAATAATTTATTGTGTGAACTTGTATGATAAAATCAAAGAGATGTTGAAGATTGGTACAATGCTATACAAAGTGGAGATGTCAACTCTTGTCCCTATAATGTCTAAGGCTTCAACTGCAAGAAAACTGGTCATGCTCGCTCCATTTGTACGGGCCAAATTGGTAGTGAAAGTTAAGATTGTAATATTGTCGTGACTTGTAATTTCATTATTTTGTACTTATTGAAAGCACAAAATGATTTATTAGATTTTGTAGTTATTGTGCTATTATCGCTTTTGTTCTATTGGAACAAAATTAAAGTCATTTTACGTTGCTGTATTTATTTTTTTGACATTACAGGTAAACGACTTTTATATCGTTATAGTTGACGCAAATGTTATTCTAGTATGAAAAATGCATTGATTCATATAACGACATTGAAATCGTTCTTGATACACAAAAATACATTGATGTCGTTCCAAAGGACATTTGCTCTCAGATGGTAAACAACTCAGAGGTGCACACGCCAACTAAAATTTCTTTGGGTTAACGTTTCGATCCTTAAACTTTCGTCATTCATTCAACGGAGACCTTTACTAATGCAATTTTCAAAAAGTGACAACAAATCATAAGTATTAAAGTCACAAAATAACATAACGATATCCGTATCATTTCAGTACAAATTTGGCAAGATTGAAATCGTTTCAGTTCAAATCATAACTAAATCGACATATATATCGTTTTCTTTAATGTGTAATGATATTGATATCATTATGTATCAAACCCACGAAATAACATAACAACATCCATATCGTTTCAGTACAATTTTGACGACATTGATATCGTCCAAGTTGAAATCATAATAATTTTTAGTCAAAAGGATATAATTATTATTTTTTACGAAAGAAACGATATCTATGTCGTGTAGTTATTATTTAAATTGGAATGATTTCAAACTCATCAAATTTGTACTAAAACGATATGGACATTATGTTATTTCGTGGGTTTGATACATAACGATATCATTATTGTTTCAGTACAATTTTGACGACATTGATATCGTTTCAGTTTAAATCATAACTAAAACGGAAAATATATCGTTTTAGTTTATAAAAAAGGATAATTATATCGTTTATGCTAAAAAAATTATACGATCGTCCATGACCACCAGACATGCATTGACTTATGTCAGATGATCGAAATATGTCATCAGGTGGGATCGATCTCACTCAAAAGAAACTATGAGAATATTTGTGTTTCCATAATTATATACCACCTTTGAACTATTTCAATGAAAGAAAATATCTTCGTTCGCTCTTTCTCATCCATTCGAGCAGTATCAACCCACTTGATGACCTCTTTCGATCGTCATGCGTATGTTGAAGGCATGCAGGTGGTCGTGGATGGTCGAATCGTTTTTTAGCCAGAACGATATAATTATCGTTTTATATGAAAGGAAACGATATCTATATCGTTGTAATTATGATTTGAATTGGAACGATTTCAAACTATTCAAATTTATACTACAACGATATGTATGTCGTTATGTTACTTCATGGATTTGATACATATAGATATTTTTATTTTTTTAGTACAATTTTAATGATATTGATATCATTTCAGTTTAAATCATAATTGAAATGACATATATATCATTTTAGTTTATATAAAATGATAAGTATACTGTTTCTGCTAAAAACGACGATTCAACTATCCACGGCCACCCGGCATGCCTTAGACATACGTAGAAAGATTGAAGGAGGTCATCTAGTGGGTTGATAGTCCTTGAAGGACTTAAAAAGAGCAAATAGAGATACTTTCTTTCCGTCGGAATAGTTTGAGACAATTACGAGAACAAAAATGTTCCCATAGTTTCTTTGAGTAAGATCAAAACCACTCGATAACCTCTTTTGATCATCTCACGTATGTTGGAGGCATGATCGGTGGTTGTTGACAATCGAATTATCGTTTTAGTTAAAACGATATAATTGTCGTTTTATATAAAAAGAAGCTACTTCGATATCGTTGTGGTTATGATTTGAATTGGAATGATCTCAATCTTAGCAAATTTGTACTAAAACGACATGGATGTCGTTATGTTATTTCATGAGTTTGATGCATAATGATATAAATGTCGTTACATACTAAAAGAAGAAATTTTAAAGTCATTTTAGTTATGATTTGAACTAGAACGAACTCAATCTTTTAAAATTTGTATTGAAACACATGGATATCGTTATTTTGTTCTCTAGGTTTGATACATAATGATATGAATATCATTATGTAATAAACTAAATGGTTTCAATATTGTTGTAGTCATGATTTGAACTAGAACGATATCATTGTTGTTCTATATGAAAAGAAACAATATTTATGCCATTTTATTTATGATTTTAACTGAAACGAATTCAAACTTGTCAAATTTGTACCGAAACGATATGAATGTCGTTATGTTATTTCATGGGTTTGACATATCACGACATCATGTCGTTCTATATGAAAGAAACAATATCTATGTCGTTTTAGTTATGATTTTGACCAAAACGAGTTCAACGTCGTTACACATGAAAATAATATTTCGTTTTAGTTATGATTTTGACTAAAATGAGTTCAATGTTGTTACGCATGAAATGAAATGATATCTATATCGTTTTAATTATAATTTTGACCGAAACGAGTTCAATGTCATTACTCATAAAAAGGAAAATATATCTATGTCATTTTAGTTATAATTTTAACTGAAACGATATCTATGTCATTTTACATATGATATGAACATGTAACAATATCACTGTCGTAAAAAAATGTACTATGGATGTCGTTTTATTATTTTGTGGCTTTTGAGAAAAGTTAAAATTTAATGACTAAATTGTGCAAGATGTATGTGGAAGGATCGTGCTACAATTACTTGGAGGAATGAATTGAAAAGATAGTAAAAGTAATCTAGGCGTGCGCCTAAGTCTGCGAGATGGCGCGCACTTGAGCAGCTATTGAAAGCAACCAATTACAGCGGGCATGGGCCTTAGCTCATACTGGGCACGCGCCCTATTTGAAGAATGACTTCGATGTTGTTATGTATAGTCATAACGACTTCTATGTCACTATGAAAATTAGTGAAGCAATCTATATTTGATACTAAAACGATATCTAAATTGTTTTGTGTTTTAGGAACGATTTCAATATCGTTATGTTAATCAATGCAATTTTCGAATTAGAATGACATCTACATCATTTTTGTATCTCAGGAACGATTTCAATTTCATTATTTGAATGAGTACATTTTTGCACTAGAACGATATCAACTACTTTATGTCATAGGAACGAAGTGTATATCGTTACGTAAATATGCACAATATCAACATCCTGGACATGTACAATGTGTATACTTGAAATGACTGCTTGTAGTCTTCCCTCGAATTTTTCCATTTCGATTATCAATAAATCAACTATGTTGAGCTCATAAGATACTAGTGGTGGTTGAGATGTATTAAGAGAGTTTTGGTGGAATGCATGATGTGGCTCGGCATCATGCTCAACCTCATCTCCTTTGAAATGGTGTAAAGCATTAACATCTTCTTCCACGATTGGTGTCAACTCTTTCCAATAAACCTCCTCGAGTTCAGTTTTAGTGAGAATCAATGTAGAATTAACCTCCAACTGCAAATATTAAATCGTGTAAATCATTAGTTATTTGCCAAGCTAATTCCACAATTTGTCCCCATTAAACATAAAAAAAATGCAATTTACCTATTTCGATTCCAACATGTTATCAATGGCAGCAGAAGCTAACATCTTCGGCATTTCCCAAACGACCATTCTTGGAATTGTATTCCGATATCTTGTAGCAAACTTCATTCTCAAAGTTGGAATCACTTTGAATGTCCAAATCCATTGTAAAACAAACATTAATATCCCACAACACAAATTCATATATAAAAAATAATACAAATTAGGTTTATTTTTTGTTCATACCATTATAGCGAGGGGAAGGCCGTGCAACGAATATCTATCTAAAAACTCGTTCAAGTTAAAAACCAATTGCTTTCACTTGTTATATGTAGTTTACAACACAGAAACAAACACACAAGCATACATATGTATATAAATTGAACATAAGATAAACTAAATCTGGACTTAATTAGCAATCTACTAAATTTGACAATAAAACAGTATTCTTCAACGTATTTTAGAGACAATAAAGCAGATAGAACAATAACAAATATTAGATCCGTAGAGTAAATAAACTACAAATAACCATAAGATTTGCAATGAATTCATTTTTCCCTTAATAGATACAATACGGTATACATATGAAACATACAAAACCACATAATTAAGAAAACAAAAAGGAAATGAAACCCCTAAGAAATTATTCTAGAACTCAATAAAATGAATCTGCTAAACATCAAATGGATGATCAAAACTCCAAAACCACCAAGCTCCAACATGAATTTCCAATACAAATATTTGAAAAAGAATTTGAATAAAAGCAACAGAAATGATCTTTATAGCAAAAAATGTAATTTTGAATAAGAACTCATTGTTGTTTTGAAAACTTACATTGATTTTTCTAACTGTGAGCTCGTCGCTTTTTTGGAAACATAGAAACTAGATTTCAACATCAGCCATTGACACATAAAACTGTTAATTTTAAAACTCTACATAATCTTCGACCTCAAAAGAAGGAGAAATATTGTTTTTGACTTAAATGAGAAGTGTTTGGAAATTTGAAGGAGAAGAAGATTTAATTTCATAATTGTGAATTTAGGGAAGAAGGGTTTACGTTAATGAATGAAGGGAAAAGTTAAAATCCTTCATTTATCTAGTTATCCAAGGGAAGGGTAAAAATATATTTTTGATAAGTCCACTACAACAAATTTACAATTATACTCCTAACTCAATAAAAGTTAAAACCAAAAAAAAAAAAATACGTATTTGAGTGTACTCATCATCTCAATATTACCCCCTCATTTTTTTTCATTTTTTCCATCCATTTTAGATTAATTGGAAGATACAAACTTGACTAAGAAATCATACGGTCTCTCTCAGAAGTGGAATACACAATCTTGACTATGTAATAAATATATTAAATTATCATTTCTATACTTTGTTTATGCATATTTTTGCCTTTGATTTTGTGCGATATGAGTTTTGTTTTTGGTGTGAAAAAAATCATTTTTACTTTTCTATCATACAAACATAGACACGGAAATTGCCGCCATCTCTGTGAATGATTTTTTTTTACTTGTCGTGTGTTTGTTTTTCTTAAGATTTACATATCTATTTTGCTAATGAATTTATTCTAGAAATGGTTTAACTTGTTTACTAGGAATATATCTTCTTTTACAAGTATCATTATTATTGAATTTTCATATTCTCCCATGGAAAAGCATTATTCCGAGCCTGTCATTGACTCATTATTCATACTTCTTACATTTCCATTTAATTTTTAGTTGTGGGTTCATTTTTCAAGAGACTAAACGAGGATGAAATTTTTTATAAACATGCCTTTTCAAGATTTCTCTCGTTAGGGTTTTAATCGTTTCTCTCTCCCTTTTCGTATGTATAATCAAATACTATATATTTTTTGAACTGTAATTTTTTGAGATTTGCATTTGTTTTTTGTAATAAATATATTAAAACCCATTTATGTAATTTAACTTAAGGTTATTTAAGTAAATAAGTGGTGTAACTAATAAAATTTGTGGTGGTAATATAATTACCCTTAAAAAATTGGTCAAAGACCTTTTAAAAAAAATGATATTGAGGGATAGCCATCTCAACCAATTCCCCTTTTATTTATCACAAAAATATATGAGTTAATTAAACGAGTGGCCACTGAATTTTAGTATTGATTACTACTTGCTCACCGAAAAATAAATAATTACCAAATGCACACTCAACTATTCATTAATTTACCCATCCATCATTAGAGCCAATTCCGTTTGTACAGTTGGACAATAAATTTCACGTGGAGATAAAAATGACGTGGCTGAATCATTTCCACGTACTCCAATTTGTTATTTTCTAAATAGCCAAAATTGTATAATCTGAAGGGAAATGATGGTTGTACACCATGCTTGATAGCATTCTAAATGGCCAAAATGGCGTGTGAGGGGGCTGGACGGATAGAATCAAAGTTCATCTATTAGAGAGATTGAAATATTCATCCCCAACTCACTTTCATCTCCAAATCACATTCTCAAACTAATTCAATCTATTGGCAATCCCAGCCTTGTAATCCATATCCAAGTTCTTTATCTATGTCCCCTATGAATTAAAATTTTTAATTGTACACAGTTCATCCCATATCAGTGTGAACCCCAGATTTTGTCGGAGAAAAAGAGAATTCAACTTGGATTGGAAATCTTCAAGGCAATAAATGGAAGTTGACAAATTGTGCAGTTCAAAAAGAGAAGTCTCTTTAAGATGCTGTGACAGTCCTATGCCATAAAGGGAAAGGAGGGTCTGGTAGTACTCGCGTTTTCCAACAGTGGGATAATCGGAAGTAGGAGAAATCTGCTAGGTTGAATTAGGATTTGGCGGGGCTTATTGGAATTCTCAGTACATAACAAAGGTCCTTGGGACATGTAGATGAATTGGTGCTTGAAGTTGGAGAAGAAGAAACTGAAGAAATTAACACCAAAATACAAAGAAATGGACGGAAACTTAAGAAACTAGGTTTCATTTTCATTTTGTTAGTTAAAAAACAAACGGATTTAGACTAAAAGATTCAAGAAACCATAAATGGAAAAAAAATAGAATTCATTCCTCTCTATCGCAGATGGTTCCTAGAAGAGAAAATGGGTGGTGAATAAGATCGAATTTTGGGATGTGGGAGAAAATTTGGAAGGAAGAAGTAAAAAACATGCTTGCTAAATGGAACTAAAATTGCTATTGCGTTTTTGTCCACCATGTATTCAACTAATGCCGTTCTTGCCATGTCATTTTTTCATCCTCCACGTGTAGTTTATTGTCCACATGTACAAATGGAATTGACCCTAGTGATGAATGAGTAAATTAATGAATAGTTGGATGAACATTCTGTAACCATTTATTTTTTGGTGAGCAAGTAGAAACCAATACGAAAATTCAATGACCACTCATTTAATTAACTCAAAAATATACTTATTAACCCCATATTTAGCCCAAAATAGCAAAATACATTTATACTTTTGACCCAGATTCAGAACGCCATTGTTATACTGCTCATATGCTTTACATCGCAACATTTCCTTTATCTCTTCTAACATCGTTGCTGGAAAGAGGGTACATAAAGAAAGAAAAGGTAACATATCACCTGGCATTCTTGTTTCTGGCGATGTTTCACTATCACACACACATACATACACAGATCTAAAAGAATTATATTTCATTCAGTTTTTAGTTTGATTTTGTTTAGTAATTTTCAGTTTTCCATTTGATATGCACAGACATGCCCTTACTAATACAATGTGGATCTGCTCTTTTACAAATTTTCACAGACGTATTTATGTGGCTCTTGCGTGAATTAGGTATAAGAACACGATAAAAATGCTGTGATTTCTAAGAATTCTGGTAATTAATAATCATGAGTAGTTGATTCACAAATAGAATATGATCTTGATCTACAGATTTGTTTATTGCGAATAATATAGGAATGGACTGAGAAAAAGAATTGGAATAATACTAAACTCTTAATTTTGAGGGAATTAAATAGTTACGGGAAGTGACGTTGCTCTAGTTATGTCCTTTTATCTGCCAAATTCATTCCCTTTTTCTGCCAAATCCATGCTATGGTCGACCATTCGTCGACTTGGCGATCGTGTAGTCGAGCGCTTGTGCCGCTGTGTGACATATGCATGTGAAAGTTACTGTTTTTGACAAAAACTGAACTAAAGAATTTGTTTAAATACTACACTTTTTGGACGTAGTGTGTGGGTGTGAATGGAAACTTGAAGAATGATTTATTTTCTGACTTTTACTGTTCAATAATTATTTACTATGTTGGGAATTGGATTAATTTTTTATTTTTATTTTTCTGGTTTATGAAGCAGGAGAAGTGATATTTGGTGGAATAGTTAGTGAAGAGAGTCAATATTTGGAAATGGGTCATCTGAAGTCTGATTTATATAGGGATTTAGAACCTCTTAGGTCCGATGATAAACGATTAGATAAGATTGTAAAACAGTTGGAGAAGGACACAGACATAGAGAAATCATACAAGGAATTTGTGCTGGGTCTTTTAACGAAGGAGGAGAGTTGTAGTCCAAGTAAGAGAAAAAGAGAAAAATATGACTGCAATCACGAGGTGAATGACCCACATTATGAACTTTTCTTGCAGAATCTAGAGATACACAAAATGTCTTATGTATTAAAGCATAAGAAAAACAATTCATGCATTTCCATTAGATATGAAGGATATAGTGATTTATATGAGAAGGATGGGAATGAGCTTGGCCTGGAAAAAGGGAGCATCATCAATTCAGAAACGCACCCTGACTTCAGGAAAGAACTCATGTGCATTCTTAGAAAACCATTTGATAGAGAGGAATACAACAAGCTTCAGAATGCTGTCAAAATCCGTAAGGCAGCAGTTCGCCATAGGGAGTTGCGTAACGGGAGGGACAAAGAATGCTCGACAAATAAACCTGGAAAATCCTATCTTGATCTATATCCTGGTAAGTTGAAGATCTTGGAGTTTCTTTTTTGGCATTGAAATATTTGCTCACATTTGATGTTTGTCAGTTGCCATGATATGCAATGGTTTATTACTGTGAAATTAGGGCAAACCTCTTATGTTCCTGAATATCATGACCATTCCAAGATATGATAAAATTTCTCTTGGACAATTACATATGCATTAGCTGTGAAGCACTATTCCTTAAATTGGTGGTAAAACGGCTTTATTATTTGAGAGTGCAAAAACAGCTTCAGTCAGCATTCCACCTAAGTTTCTGGGCAATATGGTGGTAGAAAAGCTCGTTGGTCATTACTTTCCTGATATTGAATTGATCATCGTGTTTTTATCCAGAGACGTTCTTCTTACAAAACAACCCTTAATACTCAGAAATCAAAGTTGATGAGCAAATCTAACAGATTGAATGTTGAACTTTCATTTCTCCATAAAAAAATAAAATAATAAATCTAGTATTTATTTATTTTTTACTGAAAAATACGAAAAGGAAAAGAAAGAAGAAGGGAAGAGTTTGATCCATGTCCTGGATTTGTGATCTGCCAATTTCCACTGACCTATAGCATAAGGTCTGGCATGTCTCCTACGTGAATTTAACGAGTAAAAATGTTCGAAACAAGAGAAAAAATGTGGTCTACTCTAAATTTGTCTGTCTATCATCTTCATTTTTCTTACTTTTTTGTACACCAAATCGTCTTGTTTAATGTGTGCTGCTTTGTTAAATGAAAAGCTTCATTCTGAGAGTTAACGTACATTTGTTTATTTTCACTTTATTTGAATTTTTAGTCTATTGTTTTGTCTGTCTATCATCTTCATTTTTCTTACTTTTTTGTGCACCAAATCGTCTTGTTTAATGTGTGCTGCTTGTTAAATGAAAAGTTTCATTATGAAAGTTAACGTACATTTGTTTATTTTGACTTTATTTGAATTTTTATTCTATTGATGCATATTTTACACTTAGCTAATCTAAGATATATATCTTATTATATGCAGATTTGAGAAAAAAACTATTGAAATTCCATGATGATCAACCAAGGTGCTTGAACCTCTTGCGTGGGTTCTTCTTTTGGCTTCAAGTGAGTGTATCATTTTCACCTCATCTTTTGGAAACTCATTTGAATTGAACCTAGTTCGTGAAAACCCTTTTCTGACATGACATGGTGAATGTTGACAGTTAATTTTGAACTAAAAAACTTTTGTTTTATGTTGAATCAGTGTCTAACGAGGGAAGGAGCATTCAAACCATGGAATGATCCGAAATTTCTTGCAGTGGACCAAATGCGTCCTCAGCTAAAAATCAAACAAGCAATGAAGTAATGAAAGGAAAATAGCTTACTCTTGTGGAAGGAATGCATTTTGTCTTAATCTCAAGATTATTCTGGTTCAAAACCTTGTTAAATTGAAAAATATATTTGGGAGAGGAGAGTTTAGTGGATCTTGTATGCATAATACTTTTGCTGGTAGTGGTTACCATGAGGAGATAAATTCCCTTAGTTCTGAAAGTGATTCTGAATGCCTTTTCTGTGACGAGTTATTGCCTTTCGGTTTTTTACTGTGTTGTTTCTGATTTTATTGAGATATATATGTTGTCCGTTGAGTACTGAAATGATTCAGATAATCATCTTCAATGGACTTCCAGCCATCATAAATTCTGCAATTGTCATGTTCTTCACTGTCTTGCTAAGAGTCTCCTTGAGACCGTGATCTGTTAGGAATGGGTCTTGTTAGGTTGATCCCATGCATCTTGTCTTGTTTAAGCAGATACAACAAGAGGCAAATGAAGAACTTTCTCTTCGTGATAGTAATTTCCCAGTGGAATTTAGGGAGGATCAGGGAGGTGATCATTCCCTTGAGCTGCTACGGGTGAATGGGGTACCCCTTGGTTTTGCATGTTCCTTAGTAGCTCTTGCATGACAATATTGGTGATATTTCTCATGTTAATGGCCATAGCGGCCACTTCCCTGGTGAGTTTGGCTACTAACCTTGATCCGCCTCGTCGATGATGCTGATTAGGTCGAGGATGGACTCTTGGAGAGAAATGCGAGGGTTCTCCTTCTTCAAGGTGTTACTTGGCTCTCCGAAGTGCTGACTCTCCATTATTGGAGCTCGTGATAATTTGTCTTTCTTCTTAATCAAATAATACTCCTTTCTCAAAGAATATACTAAGTTCCAATAAACGATTTCCTTGGGTTTTTTTACAGTTCTCCAAGAACAAATTCTCTTTCTTCCTATAACTTTTTCCACAGGTTTTTCGTGGTTGAATATATATCGTTTCCCACCGATGACTTCAATCCGTTGACCCCATATTTTGTAATGATTACGTGGACAACAGATATCGGATTCACTTGCACCTTCGCAAGCAAACTCTTGCACATTTTGACCGAATATTTGGGTGGGTTGGGATTTTTTATGGACGTAGGAGATGTTTTACACTACGAGACAAAAATGTTCAAATTAAAGATAGTTACACATGAACAAAACATTCGTCAACTCAAACAAAACTGGAGCAATTTAACTTAAGCAAATAATTATGAAGTAAGCCAAAAGGAGAGATTTAGTGTGGTTTTAAGTGTAGAAGGTTTTATTATTTTTCAAATGGTATAAGTTGCGAACTTTTATAAAGTTTTGGCAAAAGTTGTAACCGTTGGATAACAACCACGTGGTCTCATCTCTCCGGTCGATGCATCACATCATTCAGTTTGCTATGCATTTAATATATTGACAAGGGGTCAGTCACCCAATACCCTAGGCTGACAATCCTAATATTTTTCATTACAAACGTTATATTAATCATTCCTAAATATTGCCTATGGATCCTCTAAAGGACGACAAAGGCTTCATCCTCGAAAAACTTCGTATTGAACGTCTTCGGTGCGAGGAACTTCAGCTTCTTCTTTGAGGACTTCGGCCAAAAAGGGGGGCTTAGCTCTTTGACCTTTTTATTTTTATCAATTGAGTCTTTGACAACTTGACCAGGTTTGACTGACAGCTTCAAATAGACTACGACATGGTCTGCTGATTAGAGCATCGGTGATGAGCCACAACAGAAATCACATTTTCTCAATCACTTTAGGATATGAAACTTCGAGGTTTTCTTTTTTCTTTTTGTGAATAATTTTCCAATTTCTGTTCATCGCTAGTTCTCTTTTTGCTATTGCAGAATTTCCACAAGGCAGGTAGTTTCTTCATTCAACTTGTTGGGGAAGAGTGAGGCTAAGGTTTCTGTGTTTTACCTAGCCAAGAGTTCCGTTGAGACGCAACCCCGGTGGTGAATCCCCACATTGGCGAATCAGCTGTTAGCTTCACCTCGATGAAATAACAGCTTCACCTAGGTGAAATCGGTGTAGGGGTTTTTAGAACCCTTTGAGTTTCCTTGGTGACGTGGCTTAGGCTTGATACGTTGTCCCTACGTCTGACATGGTATCCTTGTGAGAGGAGGTAGTAAGAATTATATCACGATAATGTCCATATTACTTTTCTTTGACTTATACTTGCCTAGAATTAGTTTACCCCACATTGTTGGACCATTTTGAGAGTAATTATATTGTTGACTTATATATTGACTATCAGGCTAGACTAGTTACCAAAGATTACACAAGCTTTGAGATCAACTATCAGGAGACCTATGTTCCGAAGGCTAAAATGAACACTGAGAGTCATACTATCTCTAGCAGTTCATCTATACTAGCCATTAAGGTAGTTTGATGTCAAAAATGCCTTTCTTCTGATGGAAGAGGTGTATATGGACCCACATCCAGGATATATACCTTTTGGAGGTAAGGTATGTAAGATGAAGAAGGCCCTCTATGGTTTGATGCAGTCACCAATGGCTTGGTTTTGTAGGTTGAGCTGCTCAATTCAGAGGCAAGGTATCCTACGGCGCGCATGACGAATGGTGATACTGCTACCGCCACTTTTCCAAGATAAAAATCAGACAGCCATTTGTTGGGAATTGAGAAAAATGTTGGAAGGTTTCATGTTTGCATGGACAAGCTTACCGCAATGTTGAGTATGGTATATCACATGCTGCACCAATTGCAATTCTTAGACGTGTTCCCAGTCTGCAGGTTCTCTCGGTTTCCTGCAGTGGGGATTTAAGGCATCAATAATTAGAACCTGATACATTAGTGTAGTTTAGAAATATTACGGGATGTGTGTAAAAAGTTTCTCAGTAATGTAATTTTAAGAGACTTGACTGTTGTTAGTTCACACTCATTGATGTGAATGCATTCAGTAAGATTTGAAATTCAACCTCCAATCATTTGGTTCCAATTTCACATACAGGATCAATCATTCAATAGGACATATTAATATAATCCAACAATAACCAGAATAACCAATTCGAGTAAACAGGTTAGAATATTTTGAATATATACCATGTAGCATAGCAGATACACACCCCTGAATTTGGTAACCAATTTACGCGAGCTTCACGTTTCTAGGAAAATAATAAGCCACTGTTACTGAAAGCCACAAGGATTTCAAGATTGGTCCAATGAGCAAATCCAGATGGTAAATGCAACTGCTGGAGACATAAAACTTCACTGGAGATAACCTTGTTCTTGCACTCTCTTGAAGTGAAAATTCAATTCAGGGTAGGATCCTAGTTCGATTTGAAAGACCAGTCTTTTGTTCAAATATTTGCCATCTTTTACTAAAGAAACTGAAGTCGTGGAGACCAAGAAGAGGAACAAAGTAGAGTAAATTTACTTCTACTGAAACTATGACAAATGCGGTCAACTGGATCCCAAATTTCATTTCGAATTCAAACTTGAGAATTTCTCATAATAATTTCTAACTAATTTACTCTTCCTTCGAAGTTTTATGGAATATACGTGGGGTAACAATGTGAAAAAACCATTCCCTAATTATATATGTACTTAATTTCAAATTTCCAGCTTTTGCCGTATTTTTTACACAGCCGAATATTTTGTAGCTTTTCTGTGAATTACTCAATAAGGTGTGTGTTGTCCTATTGAATTTGTTGAGTAGTTGCTTGCTGACGTTGCATATATCCATCTCTTTCTGATGCCTACTGACTTTTTGAAAACCCACAAGTGAACGAGATCGTGAACAAGTAATAAAGTGATAAATAGAGTGTCGAACTGATGAATTATGGGTGACACTTTTGTTGATTCTATGTCACATGTCACATGTTTTTGTGTTATATTGTCTAACTTATATTTTGTTTAGTTTGACTAGTTTAGTTTGATTTCTAAGATTATGTATTCAACAAGTAATGTAGTAAGGTAGTTGGTAGTCTACTTACTTTGTAATCATTTTATCTTTATCTTGTAAGGCTATAAGTATGGAACCTTGTCATACTTTCAAATGTGATTGAAATATCTTTCTTTCCCTCCTCTTTGTTTTCTACAAAATCTAACATGGTATCAGATCTATTTAGATCTTAGAAGAATCAAAAGAGTGTTAAGATATTGAATAGAAGAGGTGAAGAACTGAAAGCAGAGTTTTTCTGCTCAATACGGTGGGAAGGAAGCATATACGGTGTGAAGGAAGAAAATCCGGTAAGCTTCAGCATATACGGTAAGCTGTAAATACGGTGTCCTATGCGATATTCGGTAGAGGCAGTGCATATACGGTAAGATTCAGCATATACGGCAAGCTGCAAATACGGTGTCCTGTGTGATATCCGGTAGAGGCAGTGCATATACGATAAGCCTCTGCATATACGATAACTTCAAATCCGGTAAGCTTCATCCTCTGTTCTTCTCTTCTTTCATCAGACTTCAAATCACTCAAATAGAGAGAAAACCAGTAATAACCTTCACTAACCAAATTGAGTGAGTGAGTGAAATGGTGTCTAGTGGATTCTCTGCACCTCTTTCAGCCGCCTTTAATGGAGAAAATTATAATTTTTGGGCCGCAAAGATGAAGGCATATCTTAATGCCTATGATCTTTGGGAGATAACTGAATCAGGAATTGAACCTCCACCTTTGAGAGCTAACCCCACGGTGGCTCAAATCAAGCAACACAGTGAAGATGTTGCCAAGAAATTCAACGCGCTCTCCTGTATTCAATTTACTATTTCTGACTCGATTTTCACAAGGATAATGACTTGTGAAACAGCTAAGGAGCCTGGAATAAATTGAAGGAGGAATTCCATGGTAGTCAAAGAACTAGACAGATGCAAGTGCTCAACTTGAGAAGGGAGTTTGAGATCTTGAAGATGAAAGAAACGGAAGTAGTGAAAGATTATGCTGATAGGTTAATGAAAGTTGTTAACCAAATCAGATTGCTTGGTGAGGATTTGCCAGATAAACGAATTGTAGAGAAGGTGTTGATTAGTTTGCCAGAGAAGTTTGAATTAAAGATCTCTTCTCTTGAAGATTTAAGAGACTTGGGAAGTATCTCTTTGGCTGAACTAGTAAATGCTCTCCAAGCTACTGAACAAAGGAGATTGTGTAGGCAAGAGGAGCAGGCTGAAGGAGCTTTGTTTGCAAAGGAAAAGCACAAAACTCAAGCTATTTTTGGTGGTGGAAAGAGGCCACAAAATGAAAGAAAGGATGCTGGTAAGGATCCAGGAAGGAATGTTAACTATCCTCCATGCCTTTATTGCAAGAAGACAGGGCATTCACCAAAAAAATGTTGGTTCAAGCCTGGTGTTCAATGTAGATCTTGCAAGAAATTTGGACATATGGAGAAAGTTTGCAGAAATCAAAAAGAGAAGAAAGATGTTCAGCAAGCCAAAGTTGCTGAGGATCAGTTAGAAGAACATATGTTCTCAGAAATAAACTTCATAGCTTCCAGCAGTCTTGAAAAGTGGCTACTTGACAGTGGATGCACACATCACATGACTGCAAATTCAGATATCTTTGTGGAAATGAACAATGGCTACAAATCAAGAATGAAAGTTGGAAATGGAGAATTTGTTGAGGTAAAAGGAATTGGAAAAGTTTCAGTTCAGACACCATCATGTATAAATTCATCTCTGATGTTTTGTATGTACCTAAGATTGATCAAAATTTGATAAGTGTTGGTCAATTAATTGAGAAAGGCTATACCTTAACTTTTAAGGATAATAGTTGTACAATCTTAGACCAAAATAATATAGAGTTGATGACAGTTGAGATGAAGCATAGGAGTTTTCCTTTTGAGTGGAAAAACATGAGTTCTAATGCATATTCTTGTACTGAGGATGAGTCTAAGTTGTGGCATAAACGGTTTGGGCATGCTAACTACACTTCACTTAAGAATTTGAATGAGTTTGAGTTAGTAGAAAATATGCCCAAGGTGAATGATGATACTTGTGTTTGTGATATATGTCAAATGGGAAAACAAACTAGGCTGCCTTTTCCTAAAAATCAGTCTAGAAGGGCACTAAGCAAACTACAGTTAGTACATTCTGATGTATGTGGACCTATGAGGACTTCAACCTTAAATGGAAGTAGATACTTTGTTCTCTTCATTGATGATTTAACAAGAATGTGTTGGGTATATTTTCTCAAAATGAAGTCTGAAGTTGCTGCTGTTTTCCAGAAGTTTAAAAGCATGGTAGAAAATGAATCTGATTGCAGAATTAAGGCCATTAGAACTGATAATGGAACTGAATATACCAGCAATCAATTTGATAAATTTTGTGAGGAAGTAGGGATCAAACATCAGTTAACCATCCCTTACTCACCTCAACAAAATGGTGTTTGTGAGAGGAAAAATAGAACATCAATAGAGATGGCCAGGTGCTTAATGTTGGAAAAAAACGTGCCTAAAGTTTTTTGGGCTGAGGTTGTGGATACCTCAATTTATCTACTCAATTGGTTGCCTACTAAGGCTTTGTATAGACTGACTCCTTATGAGGTTTGGTATGGTGCTAAGCCAAACATTTCTAATCTGAAAGTGTTTGGAAGTGTATGCTATATGCATATACCAGATGCAAAAAAGGATAAACTAAGTCAGAAAGTTGAGATTGGAATTCTGGCTGGCTATTGTGATAATGCTAAAGGCTATAGAATTTATAATCCTAAAACCAGCAAAGTGGTTTTCGGCAGAGATGTTAAGGTTGATGAAAGTTCTTCATGGAACTGGGATTCAAATGCTGTGAATAAATCTGAAATTCAAAGGTTGATTACTAAAAATGAAGATGCTGGTAATGAAAATGAAGGAATTCTGGATGAAGCTGAATCTGAAGGTAAAACTGACTCAGAAAATGAAGTAATAAGGACTAGATCACTTCAGGATATCTATGCTACCTGCAATGCTGCAATTCTAGAACCAGCAAACTATCATGATGCTGCTCAATCAAATGAATGGATAGAAGCTATGAAAGATGAGCTTAAAACAATTGAAAAGAATGAAACTTGGCTACTTGTTGACAGACCAAGAAAAAAAAATGTCATAGGAGTTAAATGGGTGTTTAGAACTAAAATGAATGCTGATGGTTCTATCAACAAGTTCAAAACTAGGCTAGTTGTTAAAGGCTATGCTCGGCAGTATGGAATCGATTTTACAGACACATTTGCTCCTGTTGCAAGACTTGAAACCATAAGATTGTTGTTTGCATTGGCTGCTCAATCAAAGTGGAAGATATATCAGTTGGATGTGAAATCTGCCTTCCTAAATGGTCATTTAAATGAGGAGATTTTCATTGAGCAACCTGAGGGCTTTGTCAAAGAAAGTGAAGAAGATAAGGTGTACTTATTGAGGAAAGCTTTGTATGGACTAAAGCAAGCACCAAGAAGCTGGTACAGCAAAATAGATAGTCATCTAAACTGCCTTGGTTTCAACAAGAGTGTAAATGAGCAAACTTTGTATGTCAAGATAGTGGAGGAGGATCTGCTCATTATTTCACTCTATGTGGATGATCTTCTAATCACAGGAAACAATGTAGTCCTGATTAGAGAGATAAAAGATGAACTGAAGAAAGACTTTGAGATGACAGACCTTGGTGAAATGAAGTATTTCCTTGGAATGGAGGTAGATCAGACAAAGGATGGAATCTTTGTATACCAAAAGAGGTATGCTAAAGAAATGTTGAAGAAGTTCAACATGGAGAATTGCAAATATGTCAACACTCCTTTAGTGCTAAACTCAAAGATGATGAAGGATGATGGTGCAAAAAAATCTGATGGAAAAGTCTATAGGAGCTTAGTTGGATGTTTGCTCTATCTAACGGCTACAAGACCTGATCTTATGTTTACTGTCAATCTGCTATCAAGATATAGGCAAGAACCAAGTGAAATTCACTTCCAAGCTGCTAAAAGGGTTATGAGGTACATCAAAGGAACAGAGGACTATGGAATCAGTTTTACAAAGTCGGAAAAATTTGTTCTTACTGGCTTTACTGATAGTGATTGGGCCGGTTCTGCAGACGATATGAAGAGTACTTCAGGCTACGCCTTGTATGCTGGTTCAAGTCTAGTTTGCTGGAACTCAATCAAACAGAAAACTGTGGCACAATCCACAGCTGAAGCAGAATACATAGCTGCTACAGAGGCAACAAACCAGGCGATTTGGCTAAGAAAAATTCTGAATGATCTGAAGCACCAGGAATCAGAGGCCACTACAATCCTTTGTGACAATCAATCAGCTGTGGCAATTGTCAAAAATCCGGTGTTTCATGGAAAGACAAAGCATATAAGCATCAAGTATCACTTCATTAGAGAAGCTCAAGAGAGAAAGGAAGTTGCATTGAAGCATTGCAGTTCTGAAGAACAAGTTGCTGATATCTTCACAAAAGGGCTACCAAAAGAGAAGTTTGAAACACTAAAGAAATGCCTTGGTGTTTCCAACAAAAGTGTCAAGGAGGAATGATGAATTATGGGTGACACTTTTGTTGATTCTATGTCACATGTCACATGTTTTTGTGTTATATTGTCTAACTTATATTTTGTTTAGTTTGACTAGTTTAGTTTGATTTCTAAGATTATGTATTCAACAAGTAATGTAGTAAGGTAGTTGGTAGTCTACTTGCTTTGTAATCATTTTATCTTTATTTTGTAAGGCTATAAGTATGGAACCTTGTCATACTTTCAAATGTGATTGAAATATCTTTCTTTCCTTCCTCTTTGTTTTCTACAAAATCTAACATGAACCCCACGAGAACTATGCATTTGATCGAGTTAAAATGAACTGCAACTTTAATCGAATAACAAACAAATTTTGTAATTTTTTAAAACTAATCCCTAAATTATCAATTAAACAAATGAAAGTAAGTAAATGTGTTTTTCAAATATGTGAGATGTATTGCTAAGATATCGAATCCCCCTTATTATTCTATTTTGAAATCATTTATGTTGGTCAATATTTCTAATTTAATTAAAAGCCTCTTTCTATATCGATCAAACATATTCTCATCATATGACCATTCCATCTCTCGATAAAATATGCAAACATGACAAATGTATCAAGAAGTGCTAGAACACCCATTGAAACCATATAAAGCATAGAAGTATATTTTCATTGTCTATCGAATTTTATAATATTTATTATATTGTACTTCAACCCTATTGTCTCTTTAGACATCAATAAAATTCAATAACAATTTAATTGGTGATCAAGTATTTGAAAACACTACAACAATTTACACATTTTATAATATTGAAATATAGCATTCTTGTTGAGAATGCTATAAATTAAAATTGAATTTTATCTACATACAATATAATAGCTTTTTTTAAAGCCACCAAATTAAAAAGCCCAAAATCCTTCCCTCCAATATTTTACCAAAATATTATATCCCGCTTTTTCTACCCTAGTTATCTCTTCACATTCCATTACTCTCCCTTCTCGTCTCCACGTCTCTGCCTCTCCCACGCCCTCTCCTTCTCCACGCCTCCGTCTCTTTGTGTAATTTTTTCAGAAAACCCCCCTAAATAGAAACAAATTCATCCTCAATTTTTCATATCTTGTTGCTGATTTCCATCTTTGTTTGCAGTTTCTACATGTTTCAATTGTGGAAGGGAGATTTCGAAGTATATACGGTTTTGAATCGGGAATTCAGAGAGATTGAACCAGGAAATCGAAAATTTCGAAGGTATTTTTGCTTTTTTTGGGTTGGCGTCCAATTTCTGTATCCCCAATTTCTAATGAAGCCTATCTCTTGTTCTGAACTCATGAATGGGTTTAATGGAGTTATTTAGGAAAATTTACAGAAAATGGCATTGAAAAGAGCAGTCGTTGTTACCGTTTGGATAGATTGTTTCTTGCATCCTTATTCTTATCGTGTTTGAGATGAAAGCCTATGTATTCCATCTTAGTTCCACATTTCTACTTAATTGAAACACCCATCAAAATGACATTTGAAATGTGCCACGTTATTATCCATTTAATGTAGAATTTCCTTCTATGACCATGTTCCATGGTACTTGAAGATATGCTACATGTGTGATTTTTACTTGCAGATATCCTACACGTGTGACCATGTTCCTTCTATGACCATGTTCATTGTATCTACTGCATGATAGTTTCTTTGTTTTGAATGATTTTCTTGACTTCCATTCATAGCTTAGTTAGTTGTGTCTACTTTGCAGGATTGGTTAGACAAACCAATTAACAGTTCTTTTATTATCAGTTCTTGTGTTATCAGTTCATTCACAGTTCTTGTGTTAGCTAGGATAATATTTGGGTTCCCTCAGATTATGGATAAAGAATGGGTGCGTCTTAACAGATAATTTGTACTTTGTCATGTAATTTATATACTTTATATTTTCAGATTATATCTTAGAATCTTGTCTTTTAAAATTATTAGCGCTTCACAGGAGTACAGAAAAGCTGTAGAAAATTTTGTCAACACTGCTCATCATAATTTAGGCAAACCAGATAAGATTTTATGCCCGTGTAAAGGTTGTCGAAACTTAAGCCATCAATATGTAAATATTGTTCACGAGCATCTGGTCATAAGAGGAATGAATCCAACTTACACAAATTGGTTTCACCATGGAGAAAAACTCATTAGTAATGTTGATCCTACAAGTCAGACAGAAATATTTAACTTGTTTGAAGCTGCACATACAAATGAAGAACATAATAAGGAAGCTTTTGAAGAGAACTTAGATGATAACATTAGTCGATTGGTGAAGGATGCTGAAACTCCTTTGTATCTAGGAAATGAAAAATACATAAAACTATCTTCAATTGTGACCTTATAAAAGCTTAAAACTATTAGTGGTTTGTCAGATAATAGCTTTACGAAACTTCTAAACATATTACATGATATGTTACCTGAACGTAATGTAATTCTTACATCCACACTATGTGTAAGAAAATTTCTTAAGACATTTGACTTAGGATATGAGAAGATTCATGCATGTATCAATGATTTCTGTTTGCTTAGAAATGATAAAAAAGAACTAGACAGTTGTCCAAAATGTGGTTCTTCAAGATGGAAAGTTGATAAGCAGACACAAAAGAGTAAAAATGGTGTACCTGCTAAAGTCTTAAGATATTTTCCTATAAAACCTAGATTCCAGAGGATGTTCAGTACACCAAAAATTGCTGAATCATTAACATGGCATTCAACTAATTAGAGTGTTGATGGTAAAATGCGTCATCCTATGGATTCTCCATCTTGGGTTTTAATTGACAACAAGTGGCCAGAGTTTGCAAATAATTCACGCAATCTTAGGCTTGAGCTTGCTACATATGGTTTCAATCCATTCAACAATTTTAGCTCTACCTATAGTTGTTGGCCATTGATGTTGGTTATTTGTAATCTACCAACATGGTTATGCATGAAAAAAGAAAATATCACGTTGTCATTGTTAATTCCAGGGCCCAAACAGCCTAGGAATGATATTGACATATATTTGTAACCACTTATAGATAACTTGAACGAATTATGGAATATTGGGGTGAATGTATATGATGCACACACTAATTCAGTCTTCAATTTGAGAGCAATACTAATGTGGACTATTAATGATTTACCTGTTGTTGGAAATTTAGCAGGATGTAAAATTAAGGGTAGGACAGGTTGTCCTATATGTTCTGAGAATACTCACTAACAGTGGTTAAAATTTAGTAGAAAATTTGTATACATGGGTCATAGGAGATTTTTGGCACCATTCATCCGCTTAGGAAAAAGAAAACTTGGTTTGATGGACATGAAGAAAAGGGAACCAAGCCTAAAATTATGTTTGGTAGCAACATTTTGGTTACTCTTAAAGATTATGTCAATAATTTTGGAAAATCTCAGAAACGAAAAAGAAAGAAAGATGATGGGAGCATGCTAACATGGAAAAAAAGATCTATCTTTTTTAACTTGTCATATTGGGAGGTAAGATTTTGGCATTTTTCAACTCTTATTCAATTTCTTTCAATTATTTGAATATATTTTTTGCATGAAACTAACATCTTTTTGGTTTGTTACATTATTAGGTGCTACCGTTACGTCATAATTTGGATGTAATGCGCGTTGAGAAAAAATGTATGTGAAAGCATCCTTGGTACATTGTTAAAAATAAATGGTAAAATAGAAGATGGATTAAATGTTCGTAAGGATTTACAACACATGTGAACTAAGAAGGAGTTACATCCGGAGGACACAGGTAATACGACATACCTTTCTCCTGCTCCACATACGTTATCAAGGTCAGAGAAACAAACATTTTGTAAGAGGTTGTTTACCTTGAAGTTACCTAATGGGTATAGTTCAAATGTAGCCAATTGTGTATCAGTAGATGAATGCAAAATTATTGGCCTCATGTCACATGATTGTCATGTCCTCATGCAACAACTCTTGGCTATAGCATTAAGAGGTTTACTTCCAAAAGGACCACGAAATGCAATTTTTAGACTATGTATGTTCTTCAATATATTATGCCAACATGTTGTTGATAGGGAGAAAATAGCAATACTAGAAGATGAAGTAGTTGAAACCTTATGCAGTCTTGAAAGATTCTTTCCTCTTGCATTTTTTGATATCATGATACATTTGGAAAGAGAAGTACGAATATGCGGTCCAATTCATTATCGTTGGATGTATCCTTTTGAGAGGTGAGAAATTCGCAATTATTTGATAAATTAATGCACATAATTTCATTCTCGATACTAACTTGTTTACTCTTTTTAATTCTAGACATATGAAGATATTCAAAGGACATGTGAGAAATCGCGCACGACTTGAAGGTTGCATAGCTGAATGCTATCTTGCGGATGAGTACATGAATTTTTGTACTGAGTTTATGAAACAAGAGAAATTGATCATTGAGAGGGGCGCAATCAAGATTATGTTAGATCGAGAGGGGCACAATCAAGATCATCGAGAGGGGCGCAATCAAGGTTCCACCATAAGTAATGAGTCAGATGTTCTAAAATGGTTGGTATATGGTCCTAAAATGCAAGCCGTCTCCTACACTGGATATATTAGCAAAGGGCAACGTTTCCACATAAAAGACATTGAAAAATCTACACAAAATAGCGGTGTATCCATTGAAGCTACAACCATGTGTAGAGCTAGTGCAAAGGATAATGCACAAGTTTTTGATGTTGTTATATTTTATGGAGTCATTAGAGAAACAATTTCATTAGATTACCACGTAATGAAGATTCCACTCTTCAAGTGTGACTAGGCAAATGTTGGTAACTGTGTGAAATTGGATGATTGCTTTACACTTGTTAATTTACACCAATGTCAAAGTAATTTTCTAAAAGACCCTTTTATTTTAGCATCACAGGCCAAACAAGTGTTTTACTCGAGAGAAAATGATTCATCTAATTGGTATGTGGTTTTGAAAGAACTACCTTGAGGTTTCCATGATCTAGAAATATATGATGAGAATGAGGAAGTCAATGTTGGAAATAGTGTTTCACTGAGCATTGATGATATGAACGAGGAAGTAAGCTATGTAAGAGGGGATTACGATGGCACTTTAATTTGATGATTCAAAACTTTAACTTATCAATAAAATCATTGTTTTGTTGTCATTTTGTTTGTGTTTTCTTGTTCAGCCGCTTTCGCATTGTAATCTTAATATTATATTTATGTTCGTATTTTTTGTTTCCTTACAATGGTGAGTTTTGTTTATTCATTTTAAATATCAGTTTTCTGATTTTATTTTATTTTTGACATAGAATGCTAATCATGATTTTCATATATTTTTTTAAATAGGTAGGATATCATGGTGAATACCAGAAAGAAGATTGTTGATGATTCAAAAGCTCCACGTAAAAAGAGACCAGTATGAAAAACTACAAGTGGACAAGTTAAAGTAGCCAACACATTTCAACTTTATTTTAACTCTTTGGATGCTCCTACGAGGTCTTTCTGCAGCATGAGTAAGAGTAAGGAATCTCCTGAAAAAGAGGTTACCCCAGAAGATGATGTAGGCATGAGTGGTAATGAAAACCAAAGAACACATGATGAAGATATGAGTCTATTACAACAAACTATTGTACAGTCTCAAGGAGAGACTTAACAAGTTCAAAAGAAGAAGAGGGGCCCTACCAAGATAAAACATTTGAACGAAGTCATTGCTCCATTTGAAGTAAAGTTTAATGAAATGGGACAATCGCTATCGGTCACTTTATCTTCCTTTTTAGGCAGTCTTGTGAGGGAGATTGTACTTTATACTCTTGTTGATTGGCGGTATCTTTCAGATGATATGAAACTTGTTATGTGGAAAGATATTCAGGTACATCCTTCAAAATAATTCATGGTTATACAATGCAATGTAATATATCTTTGATATTGCATTAAATTGAAAATTTATAACTTGGAGCAAAGGTTCAAAGTTGATGATGTTGAATGACAAAAAAATTATATTTTTAAAGAAATGAATGGACTCTGGAGAGCATCAAAGTCTCGACTTGTGAAAAAGATTAGAGAAGTGCCAAATGAAGCTGAAAGAATGAAATTTAAACCCGATAGATAATATACTTAAACCACAACAATGGAAAAAATTTGTGAAGGAAAAGACAAGTACAAAATTTATGGTAAAGTCTTCATTTTGCCTTTGTTTATATGAATTCTGTACTAAGCTATGATTAATTATTGCTGACCTGATATAAGTTTGGAAATCTAATTATTAGAATAAAAGCAAAAGGTTTAGAGAAATTCCAGAAAAACAAATTCCACATACATGGAGTCGCAAGGGATAAGCTAGATTGCGTGAAGGTATGGTAATATTCCACAAGCCATCTTTAATTTGACTAAGTATTATTTGCAGTATGTAATACCCCGAATTTCACATTACATTTGGCCAATATGATTCATGCATTTCATGCTTGATAATGTCAATTGCATTAAATGTCCTGATTGCTTTCTTTTAACTGACACATTTGATAGTCGAGGTGCTAAGACTTTTATATGGTGTTAGTCTTCGGCTACTCGACCTAAGCGGTGAGTTTTACATTGAGTTATGGTATAAAAATTAGGTTAAGTTAGGTATTGGAGATTGGTTTGCTAAGCAATGGGAATTTTACAAAATCCGGAATTAGTATCGATAAAGTTTTAAGCTTTCCGTTCACTTGATTGAGATCATCACAAACCCTAGATGGGTAATTGACCCATTTAGGACATGAAACATGAAGGAACATGATCACTACACCATAATATGGATTTTATACGACGTTATAAATGTTGAGGTGCAAATTGTTGAAATCGACCGATAATCGGCTGTCAATCGGGTAAGTGATTAAATGAACGGTTAAGGAATTAAATCTATAAAATATTTTGGGATCTTAGGGCAGGTAGGATGGATTGTAAAGACATTAAAATAAGCTAAGGACACTTGATTTGTACCTACAAGGATAGAGGTGAAATCAAATTTCTACTACAAGGGACACCTCATGCTTAGCCACATCCTACTTGTTGATTTGTCTTTGTAATGGTAGATTCCTTCACCCTTAAGCATTAGCAACATCTACCACTTCTTTAAGATTTTAAATATGTCATATATTATCTTTAAATCTCATACAAACCGTCCAAGGATTGGTACAAGGTCAGAATGTAACTGGAAGAAGACATATCCTACTTAGCATGTGGTGAGTTGTCAAGTTAACCTCAAATTCCTTCAACCTTAAGGCTGCTAGCACGTCTTCTAAAGCCTTATCACCTTATATTGGATAGACATATGTCTTATTAATCACATAAGGATCCAAAGAAGGGAAACGAAGAGTCAAGTATGGCTGCAAGAAAACACCTCATGCTTGGACACTCATGGTTGGGAGACTTGTCATTTTACCAGCCAATTCCTTCAACATAAAGGCTTCCACCACGTCTTCCAGCTCCTTGATACTTCATATCGGATAGATATATACCTTATAAGTTACATATGGATCCAAATATGATGAGGGAAAAGTCAAATGTTGCTGCAGGAAGCCACCTCTTGCTTAACACATGTCAACCTGGCTGCATGAGGTAGTTTCTTAGTCTCTGAGCAAGATTCACGACCCCAAACCTTTAGAACTCTATAAATACCCCAACTTAAGGTATTTTATCCCATCAAGTTATCCCGAAATGAACCCAAGTGAAAAAGAAAGCAAGAGAGCCAAAGAGAGTTAGAAAACAGAAAGCTGGAATTTCTGGATAGCTGAAGTTGTTCACTGTTTTGAGGTATATCTTTATTATTTTTGAGAGTTTTATAACCTCTTGAATCTCAATACTTGATTGAGATCATGTTGGGGGTGTTTTCACGTTTTATAATGGCAAAGATAGGGGCAATTAATTAGGAGAATCTGAAAGAACATAACTTGGGCAGAATGGGGGATTGATAGATTTGAAGGGTTTAACCTTTTATTTTAAGTAATCCCTTAGGTATAACTTATATTTGTTGATATAAATGTTTTTATACATGAATTAGAAGTATAGAAATGACCTTTAATACGTTGGAATCCAATTTTTGAAAGTCTTGTTCAAGTGAAAGTCAAAACAGTCATGAGGAGAAAGATGTTTGATTTGGTGTTTGAAAAAGGAATGATTTCAAAGCTGTAAATCCTTCATTTGTGACTAATTTATGGCATGATTACCTTTACCTATGTTATATAAATTTGGTAAAAATTTGGGAAGTTTTAGATAATGTTAAGGGGGTGAAAAAGGATTAGAAAAGTACTTAGACAGCAATGGAAAGCTGAAAACAGATTCTGGCCATTTGTGTATTTAGCTTAGATTCAACCTTTACATGTTCATTAGTTGTATCTTAGGTATGAGAAATACATTTTAAGGATTGCTAGATGGTTAAACAGCGGTTGAATGACGTTGACGTTCATAATTGGACCCGAGAAATAGTGTATTTTTGGGATTAGTTTGCAATGCAATCGATAACTGGAATTGTTAATGTCATCTAAAGTATTTTGGCATGAATGGACGTAGCACGGGATTGTGTGTGCATTACGATTATCAAATTTAGGATTGTGGTTAATATTAAATGGTACTACAGGTGATTTCCTGACTTTAAGTGGGAAAGAGAATTGATTTACACCTTGTAGAAGCTCACACACAGAGGAACAAAATGGTAAGTGAAAATCCATTTGCAATTACAGTGCAAGAATATAGTATGGTAGTGTTGGAATACTTACATAATTTTGATAAGGAGCTTATTGTGTATCATTTGGCGGTTAGGATCATTGAGTATGTTATTTACGAGCGTTTTCATGTGCATGCACGACATACACCCATTGTTGAAAATCTAGCATGCACGACCTGATTGTAAAATTGAGGTTTTCTTATAAAATGTTTTATTGACCACTACTAGGGCACCGAGGCATGTGAGACATGGTTATGTGATATGTTTTGTCACTACGGGTAATACTTCCTGGTTGATTACAAAGGTGGATAGAATATGGGCCTTTGGTAATCACGGGAGGGCAGACTACTCGATTGTGCCTTTGTGATACTCTGATTATTTGCGCTGCTGGGTGGGATACTTCTTGGGTGATCATAGGGGCAGTTAGGGGATGGACCTTTAGTGATCATAAGAGGATGGTCCACTCACCGGTGTAGATGTTAGATTGGCCACTTAATTATTGATTATTGATATTGATATCGTACAGAGCTCTATCTGGTGTATAGTAGGTGTGTCGAGGGCCCAATGAAAGATTTCAAATGAGATTATTTCGAGTCGACTTTGATGACTATCCGAACATGATACGTCTTTAGCATATTGTTGAAAGTAAATGGCATGATGTCATATACTATTATCACTTATACTCATGACCTGCATGATTCTCGCTTACTAAGCATTGGCTTATGTAGTTCTTGCATTGTAGGTGAGCATAGAACTTCTTAGGAGATATGGCTGGCTTTGGAGCTCTTACGGGATTTCAAAATTTTATGTACATGGATGACGACCTGTAGGGTTATTTTGTGGACTCCAATTGTATTATATTTTGGGATCCTATATGACTTTTGAAGTAGTATGTAAATACTTTTATAATCGTAGGATAAATATGTTGGCTTATGATTTTATAATCTTTAGTTTTGGATATATTTTCAGAGATGTCTTCATTTAAAAATAAAAAATGTGGGTGAATTTTGATGTCTAGGTTAATTCACTGACGGTATTTCCACACAAAGTTAGTATACTGTAGGAATGTGGTGTGACAGAAATGGTATCAAAGCAAGGTTATGATTCTGTAGACTGTCCATGTACATGATCTCGGAGTACGAAAGAGCACAGCTAAGTCAGTAAGTTTTATTGCAATCATTTTGCATGCTTCATAAATAATATTGGCCAATTTTGATTACAACTGTTTTATAAACAGATATCGCAGTCATGGTAAGAACTAGAGGTGAAGGCAGTGAAGAAATTAGAACTCCAAGACAGGAAGCAAGTGGTACAGATAATAGGGATGTGGTTATTGATAGACTTACGGAGCTGGTAGAGCGCCATGCACAGCAAATTCAGTAATTAATGCAACAAAGAGAAAGGGGAGAACAACAAGGGGCTAAATTTGTTCAACCAGCCCAAAGAGCGGAACCCATTGAGGCAGTTAGGGAAAGATTTAGAAAATTAAACCCTCCAATATTTGAGGATGCATTAGACCCAACATCAGCAGAGGATTGGTTGAGGTCTTTAGAAAACATGTTTAGATACAGTAGAGTCTCAGAAGTGGAGAAAGTGGTTTGTGCATCCTTTATGTTGCGAGGTAGTGCTGGACATTGGTGGGAAACAATGAGTAGCATTGAAGAGGTAAATGCCATGACTTGGGATAGATTTAAAGAGTTATTTCATAATAAATATTTTATAGCCCCAGTTCGAGCCATGAAGATGAACGAATTTATACAGCTGAGACAAGGAGGAATGACAGTGAGAGAGTATATTCGTAAGTTTGAACAATTATCTAGATTTGTAGCTCATATGGTTAATACCGACGTGCTTAAAATAGAAAGATTTCTTGAAGGATTGAGCCCAGAATTATATAGAGATGTAAACATGGCAGGAGTCCAAGGTATGTCATACTTACAAATAGCAGAGAGATCATTAGTTGCAGAACAAGCTGAACAAAGAATTGTCGTGCTCAAGAGGCTCGACGACAATTCAAACAAGGTCAGGGACAGCGTTGGCCTAGAATGAGAAGAAAAGAGCATTCCAGGGACAAAGTCGGAGACCCAAGTTTCAACCAAGGCAAGGACAGTAACAGTGGGATCAGAGTAAGCGTCCAAAGATAGATCAAGGCAAAGCCCCAACAACACAAGCATCTTGTCCCAGATGTGGTGGGCAGCATACGGGAGCATGTCCTATGGAGACTAGGACATGTTATGTTTGTGGAAAGATGGGACATCTTGCTAGAGCATGCCCAAGTAATCCCAATCTTATAGAGCAGAAGAAGGTACCAGCTAGGGTATTTACTCTTACAAGATCGAATGACGAGTCGAATATGTCAGTTGTGACAGGTAAATTCTCTACCTTTGACATTCCAGCAATTATACTATTTGATTCTGGAGCTACGCATTCATTTGTGTCTACGGAGTATGTGAGGAAGTTGGGTAGGATACCTGATGTAGAAGAAATTAGTTACTGTGTGACTATTCCATCAAGAGAGGTCCAACAAAGTAATTTGATTTTAAGAGCATGTATGAATCTTATAGAAAATCGAGAACTCTATGCAGATTTAATTGTG
Organism: Fraxinus americana; assembly: GCA_035079005.1. Taxonomy (NCBI): domain Eukaryota; kingdom Viridiplantae; phylum Streptophyta; class Magnoliopsida; order Lamiales; family Oleaceae; genus Fraxinus; species Fraxinus americana. The sequence goes on along the minus strand of CM068711.1, from coordinate 25,056,410 downwards.
TTAGATATGAAAGATTATGATATTATTTTGGGGATGGATTGGTTATCAAAATATCAAGCTACTATAGATTGTAAGAAGAAGTCAGTAACCTTTCAACCTTTGGAAGACGAACCATTCACATTCAATGGGATTGGAAAATATTTCAGATTCCCAATTGTATCGGCGTTGAAAGCACAAAGGTTACTAAAAAGTGGGTGTGAAGGTTACTTGGTAGGTGTCAGGGCGATTGAAGCACAACATAATCCTTATCTTAGTGATGTATTGGTGGCCCAAGAGTTTCCCGAGGTATTTCCCGATGATTTACCTGGAATACCACCAGATCGTGAAATAGAGTTTGTGATTGATTTAGTTTTAGGAACATCTCCAATTTCCAAAGCCCCATATAGAATGGCCCCAACTGAATTGAAAGAGTTGAAGTTACAATTACAAGAGTTGTTGGACAAAGGTTTTATCAGGCCTAGCTTTTCACCATGGGGTGCACCAGTATTATTTGTTCGGAAGAAGGATGGTACAATGAGGTTGTGTATAGATTATCGAGAATTGAATAAAGTAACAATTAAGAATAAATATCCTTTACCGAGGATTGATGATTTGTACGACCAACTTCAGGGTGCCGCTATATTCTCGAAAATTGATTTGCGATCTGGATACCATCAATTGAAGATAAAGGAGGATGATATTCCTAAGACAACATTTAGTACGAGATATGGTTATTATGAGTTTTTGGTGATGCCATTTGGGTTAACAAATGCCCCAGCGGCTTTATGGATTTGATGAATCGGGTATTTAAGCAATTTCTCGATAAGTTTGTTATTGTATTTATTGATGACATCCTTATTTATTCTCATACTAGAGAAGACCATACTGAACATTTGAGGATAGTACTTCAGGTGTTAAAGGAGAAGAGGTTATATGCCAAGTTTAAGAAATGTGAATTTTGGTTAGAAAGAGTCGTATTTTTGGGGCATGTAATATCAGGTGAGGGTGTATCGGTTGATCCAAGTAAAGTAGAGGCTATTAATAATTTGCCACGACCTACAAACCTTCAGAAGTTCGGAGTTTTATGGGTCTAGCTGGATATTACCGTAGATTTGTGGAAGGATTTTCAAAGATAGCCTCTTCTTTAACAAAATTGACGAGAAATTGTATGAAATTTGAATGGACAAATGCTTGTGAGCAAAGTTTTCAGGAATTGAAGAAAAGATTGACTTCTGCCCCTATTCTCTCAATTCCATCTAATACTGGAAACTTTGTGGTTTATGGTGATGCTTCCAAGAATGATTTAGGATGTGTATTGATGCAAAATGGTAAAGTTATTGCATATGCATCTAGGCAACTCAAAGAGTACGAAAAGAATTATCCTACACATGACCTAGAGCTTGTCGCCGTTGTATTTGCACTTAAAATATGGAGGCATTATTTGTACGGGGAAAAGTGTGAGATTTATACTGATCACAAAAGTTTGAAATACTTGTTTACACAAAAGGAATTGAATATGAGACAAAGAAGGTGGCTAGAGTTAGTAAAAGATTATGATTGTGTAATCAATTATCACCCAGGAAAAGCTAACGTTGTAGCTGATACATTGAGTAGAAAATCGATATCTAAGGTTGCAACTATGAGTCTGACTCAAAAACCAATGTTGATGGACTTACAGAAAATGGATATTGAAATTATATCATCGGAATCTGTGGAGGCTAAACTGGCAGCATTGACACTTCAGCCTACTTTATTAAATAGAATCTAGCAAGGGCAATGGGAAGCTGATTATTGTTCCAAGGTGAAGAATGATATACATGATGGAAAAGTTTTAGACTTTCAGATATCAGAAAATGGTATCTTGCACTTTAGAAGGCGATTATATGTACCTAATGTAGAGAATATCTGAGGCGAGATTCTCGCTAAAGCACACACGACACCATATTCTATTCATCCGAGTGCTACTAAAATGTATAGAGACTTGAAGTTACATTATTGGTGGCCAAATATGAAAGGTGAGATAGCGGAATATGTGGGATAATGTTTAACATGTCAACAAATAAAAGCAGAATATCAAAGGCCGGCAGGAACCTTACAACCATTACCCATCCCGAAGTGGAAATGGGAAAGAATCACAATGGACTTTATGGTGAAGTTACCAAAAACGACTAAAGGATATGATAGTATTTGGGTTATTGTAGATAGATTGACTAAATCAGCTCATTTCATTCCAGTTGGTTCTACTTATTCCATGGACCGCTATGCTCAGCTTTATATACAAGAGATAGTTAGACTTCATGGAGTGCCACTATCTATTGCTTCAGATACAGATTCTAGGTTTTTGTCTCTCTTTTGGAAAAGCTTACATAAGGCTTTGGGAACAAAGTTATCTTTTAGCACGGCCTATCATCCTCAGACTGATGGACAATCAGAAAGAACAATACAAATATTGGAAGATATGTTAAGGGCATGTGTATTAGATTTCCAAGGTCAGTGGAGTAAATTTTTACCTTTGGTGAAAATGGTTGAGATTGTGATGCAAATACGTCGGTGGATGCAAACGGCTCAAGACCGATAGAAAAGTTATGCTGATTGAAGAAGAAGAATAGTGAAATTCACGGTTGGAGACCCAGTATTTTTGAAGGTAGCACCACTGAAAAGAGTTATGAGGTTTGGAAAGAAAGGAAAACTAAGCCAAAGATATATTGGTCCATTTCCTATTGTCGAAAGAATTGGAAATGTTGCCTACAAACTTGATCTTTCTTCATCAATGTCACAGGTGCACAATGTGTTTCATGTATCCATGCTAAGAAAATGTAAATCCATCTCATATATTGAAGAAAGAACCGATGTAGATAAAATTAGATCTGACTTATGAGGAAAAGTCGGTAGAGATTCTTCAGCGGGAGGTAAAGCAACTTAGAAGTAAGAAAATTCCTTTAGTCAAGGTATTATGGCGGAATCAATCAACAGAAGAAGCCACTTGGGAGAGAAAAGATGAAATGCGGGTCAAATATCCTGAACTTTTTGGGTAAGCAAATTTCGAGGATGAAATTATTATGAGGGGAGGATGTAATACCCCGAATTTCACATTACATTTGGCCAATATGATTCATGCATTTCATGCTTGATAATGTCAATTGCATTAAATTTCCTGATTGCTTTCTTTTAACTGACGCATTTGATAGTCGAGGTGCTAAGACTTTTATATGGTGTTAGTTTCGGCTACTCGACCTAAGCGGTGAGTTTTAAATTGAGTTATGGTAGAAAAATTAGGTTAATTTAGGTATTGGAGATTGGTTTGCTAAGCAATGAGAATTTTTCAAAATCCGGAATTAGTATTGATAAAGTTTTAAGCTTTCCGTTCGCTTGATCGAGATCATCATAAACCCTCGATGGGTAATTGACCCATTTAGGATATGAAGCATGAAGGACCATGATCACTACACCATAATATGGGTTTTATATGACGTTATAAATGTTGAGGTGCAAATTGTTGAAATTGACCGATAAGCCGTTGTCAATCGGGTAAGTGATTAAATGAACGGTTAAGGAATTAAAGCTATAAAAGATTTTGGAATCTTAGGGTAGGTAGGATGGATTGTAAAGACATTAAAATAATCTAAGGACACTTGATTTGTACCTACAAGGGTAGAGGTGAAATCATATTTCTACTACAAGGGACACCTCATGCTTAGCCACCTCATACTTGTTGATTTGTCTTTGTAATGGTAGATTCCTTCACCCTTAAGCATTGGCAACATATACCACTTCTTTAAGATTTCAAATATGTTATATATTATCTTTAAATCTCATACAAACCGTCCAAGGATTGGTACAAGGTCAGAATGTAACTGGAAGAAGACACATCCTACTTAGCATGTGGTGAGTTGTCAAGTTAACCTCAAATTCCTTCAACCTTAAGTCTGGTAGCATGTCTTATAAAGCCTTGTCACCTTATATTGGATAGAAATATGTCTTATTAATCACATACGAATCCAAAGAAGGGAAACGAAGAGTCAAGTATGGCTGCAAGAAAACACCTCATGCTTGGACACCTCATGGTTGGGAGACTTGTCATTTTACCAGCCAATTCCTTCAACATAAAGGCTTCCACCACGTCTTCCAGCCCCTTGATACTTTATATAGGATAGATATGTACCTTATAAGTCACATATGGATCCAAATATGATGAGGGAAAAGTCAAATTTTGCTACAGGAAGCCACTTCTTGCTTAACACATGTCAACCTGGCTGCATGAGGTAGTTTCTTAGTCTCTGAGCAAGATTCACGACCCCAAACCTTTAGAACTCTATAAATACCCCAACTTAAGGTATTTTATCCCATCAAGTTATCCCGAAATGAACCCAAGTGAAAAAGAAAGCAAGAGAGCCAAAGAGAGTTAGAAAACAGAAAGCTGGAATTTCTGGACAGCTGAAGTTGTTCACTGTTTTGAGGTATATCTTTATTGTTTTTGAGAGTTTTATAACCTCTTGAATCTCTATACTTGATTGAGATCATGTTGGGGGTGTTTTCACGTTTTATAATGGCAAAGAGGGGCAATTAATTAGGAGAATCTGAGAGAACATAACCTGGGCAGAATGGGGGATTGATAGATTTGAAGGGTTTAACCTTTTATTTTAAGTAATCCCTTAGGTATAACTTATATTTGTTGATATAAATGTTTTTATACACGACTTAGAAGTATAGAAATGATCGTTAATACATTGGAATCCAATTTTTGAAAGTTTTGTTCAAGTGAAAGTCAAAAGAGTCATGAGGAGAAAGATGTTTGATTTGGTGTTTGAAAAAGGAATGATTTCAAAGCTGTAAATCCTTCATTTGTGACTAATATATGGCATGATTACCTTTACCTACTTGTTATATAATTGTGGTAAAAATTTGGGAAGTTTTAGATAATGTTAAGGGGGTGAAAAAGGATTAGAAAAGTACTTGGACAGCAATGGAAAGCTGAAAACAGATTCTTACCATTTGTGTATTTAGCTTAGATTCAACCTTTACATGTCCATTAGTTGTATCTTAGGTATGAAAAATACATTTTAAGGATTTCTAGATGGTTAAACAACGATTGAATGACATTGACGTTCATAATTGGACCCGAGAAATAGGGTATTTTTGTGACTAGTTTGCAATGCAATCGATAACTTGAATTGTTAATGTCATCTAAAGTATTTTGGCATGAATGGACGTAGCACGGGATTGTGTGTGCATTACGATTATCAAATTTAGGATTGTGGTTAATATTAAATGGTACTACAGGTGATTTCCTGACTTTAAGTGGGAAAGAGAATTGATTTACACCTTGTAGAAGCTCACACACAGAGGAACAAAATGGTAAGTGAAAATCCATTTGCAATTACAATGCAAGAATATAGTATGGTAGTGTTGGAATATTTACATAATTTTGATAAGTAGCTTATTGTGTATCATTTGGCGATTAGGATCATTGAGTATGTTACTCACGAGCATTTTCATGTGCATGCACGACATACACCCATTGTTGAAAATCTAGCATGCACGACCTGATTGTAAAATTAAGGTTTTCTTATAAAATGTTTTATTGACCACTACTAGGGAACTGAGGCATGTGAGACATGGTTATGTGATATGTTTTGTCACCACGGGTAATACTTCCTAGTTGATTACAAAGGTGGATAGAAGATGGGCCTTTGGTAATCACGGGAGGGCGGATCACTCAATTGTGCCTTTGTGATACTCTGATTATTTGTGCTGCTTGGTGGGATACTTCTTAGGTGATCATAGGGGCAGTTAGGGGATGGACCTTTAGTGATCATAAGAGGATGGTCCACTCACCGGTGTAGATGTCAGATTGGCCACTTAATTATTGATTATTGATATTGATATCGTACAGAGCTCTATCCGGTGCATAGTAGGTGTGTTGAGGGCCCAATGAAAGATTTCAAATGAGATTATTTTGAGTCGACTTTGATGACTATCTGAACATGATACGTCTTTAGCATATTGTTGAAAGTAAATGGCATGGTGTCATATACTATTATCACTCATACTCATGACCTCCACGATTCTCGCTTACTAAGCATTGGCTTATGTAGTTTTTGCATTGTAGGTGAGCATGTAACTTCTTAGGAGATATGGCTGGCTGTGAAGCTCTTACGGGATTCCGAAGTTTTATGTACATGGATGACGATCTGTAGGGTTATTTTGTGGACTCCAGTTGTATTATATTTTAGGATCCTGTATAACTTTTGAAGTAGTATGTAAATACTTTTATAATCGTAGCGAAATATGTTGACTTATGATTTTATAATCATTAGTTTTGGATATACTTTCAGAGATGCCTTCATTTAAAAAAAAAAAGATGTGGGTGAATTTGGATGTCTAGGTCAAGTCACTGACGGTATTTCCACACTAAGTTAGTATACTGTAAGAATGGGGTGTGACACAGTAGATTCTTATTGTATTATTCTTTATTTTCTTAGCAAAAGAAGAACAACAATCTATTTCCTATATGTCGAAAAGAGGTTTGGATAGCAGCACATATTAAAAAGAATGGTGAACCTATATGCAAACTTGTTGAAGAGACTCTTGTAAGTATAAATAATTTATTTTTGAAGTTCTATATATATTTTTTATGTGCATGTGTGTGCACGCATATACACTTATATATTGTCTTTTAGGAAAATTTGAAAGATGCGAGTCAGCATGCTTCTAATACTAATATAAAAGAAGACGCTCTTTCAAAAGTACTTGGTCCGGAGAATAGCGAACGATTAAGAGGGATTGGAGGTGGAGTTTGCTACACAACATATTCCATATTAACTCAAAGGGAGTCTAATATAGCTCATTTGAAGGAAGAACAGAAGCAGCTAAAGGTTCGAGTGGCGGATATGAAGAGCACAATCAATGACTTATTGAAAAAACGAGTTAATAAGATCCTTTAAGTGAACTATAACTCATATACACTTTTACTTCACATGATTTAGTAGCTACTTTCTGAAATTTTTTATCTTTGTAGTTTCAGGAAAATCAAAGTGAAGAATTATCTAATATTCAAATATCATTGGTAAAATTTATCATTCATTTTCATTGATAATCTATATCTATTTTTAAAGTTGACTATAATGTGGCTCCTGAATTTGTGTTGTTGAAGAGTGTAAATATTAATACACTCAACAGTAAGTGTAAGCTACTAGATTGGACCGGAACACGAGAAGTGGTGGCAGAAGGACGTTGGTTTTCAAATGATCCAAACATATTGGTTCATCACATTCCTCTAGGACCTAATGCTGTGAGAGTTTGGGTTGATATAGCTATGAAATCTGATGCATTTTTGTGGAGGCCTACTTCTAATATGACTTGTATTGAAGAATGTGTTGGTACCACGATTGCAGGGCCATGTGATAAAGTTGTAATCGAGTAAACAAAGTAGACAACAAGGTCAAATTTTATACCCTATTATCGTCGGTCACTAATTGGAGTTTTGATTTTTTTTTTTTTTACTTTATGTTATTTTAAAATCTAACAAGTTGTATGACTTTATTCATTTTTAGATTTAAATGCATCATTGATTTGATGGATGTCTTCTCCAAACAAGTTGCAAGAGTTCAAGAAATTTCATTTTGAAGAACTCGAATGATATCATTCTAATTTCGTTGTGTTTATATCATTTTCAAGCATATATTCTATTAGTATTTGGTGTGAAACATAACATAATTAGATTTCTCTATTGAACAGCTACATTAGTAAATTTCTACGAAACAATATTGATGGTTGTCTGGAATTTATTATTGGCTTGGTTATTATTGTTTAAATTTTTTTAGTCCAAAACATAATGGAATTTAATATTTAGGTTTGATAATTAAGGAATGAGGAATGCTATGTAATATGTATACATTATAATAAAAATGCTATAAAAAAACATTACATTATATTCAATAAATGCTATAAATATTTAAAAGCTAAGATGGAAAAAGAATACTATTGAAAATGTAATCATGACGATTAAAAAATCTTATTAAAGGCAAAATTACAGCAAAAAAATGTTATCAAATTAAAAATGATTGCACAAAAAAATGCTATAAATAATCAAACCATTACAATAATAAAATGCTATGTAAAAGTTTTTTATAGCATTTTATAATAACATTTATAAAACGTTTTAATAGAGATATGGCTTTTAATAACAACACATACGATAGCATTTCGAAAAATGCTATAGAACATGATAGATTTCGCAAGCTATAAATGACTGAATATATTGTAGTGAAAGAATTATAAAAACAACAATAAACATTCACAAATCAAACCAAATTAAAGTCAAAATAATTAATTAAGAACAAAATATCTCACAATAAGGGCTCATCTCATCCTAACAATTTATAAAACTAGTTTAATATATCAAAATTATAAAAAATCACATTTAAGTAAAAAGTCATAACTCAATTTTTTTATAAATTGAAAAGATTTTGAATCTCCACTTGCGTCTTCTCTTCTTTACTCAAAAAACAAGTTTGAATTTTCACTCGATTGAATTATTGCAATTCTCCTTCAATCTCTCACAAAAATTATGAATTTTCATCATTTAATGATAATAATTGATGAATATTGGAGTATGAGATGTATATGAGAGATCTCTAATATGTATTCTGTTGTTAGGTATTTGTAGAAGTAGAAAATTAGTTGAAAATCACGTCCGGAATAAGGAAAGTTACATTCGTACGCGAATTTTTCGTCTCTACAAGCCAGTCAGTACTTTGGCCATAACATTCTTTCCCAATATCAAATTGAAGCGATTCAAAGTGTGTTGGAAAGCTAACGGCTACATATTTTCTAGAAATATAATTTTTCTAATTCGAACGTTTACTATGCCAAAAAATGGGTCTCAATTTTCGGCTAAAAATTTAGAGTATAACTTGTGCGATTGAAGATGATTTTGATAATATTTTGATTATATTTCATTTCCTCTTGAATTCTATTTTATTCATTTGTCTCCTAACAATCTTTGTAGTATCGTCTTGTGATTCGAATCAACTATTAAATATTTGCAATTTGGTTCCCAAACTTTGGACTTTGCCATTTTCGTTTGTTTCTTCCAATTCCTCGTTCAACCATTAAATTTTACATATATAACATAAAATACAATAATTTAGGATATATTTTGTCAAAGGAATTATCAAATATCAATATTTCAGTCCCAAAATAAGTGTATAAAATACACTTATCAACTACACAAAATCTTGGGCGTATCAGGCACATCCATGTATGTTAAAATTATTTTAAAGAAAGAACAAAAGTCTGTCCTGTAATATCAATGTCAAACATTGTTTTATCAAAGAAAATGAGGACTGCGAATTATTTAGCTTTAGGAACTCAAATGTTGACTTTGATCATTATGAAGAATACCAAAGTCCTTTAAGATTTTCAGCACTGAAGCTGCTAAAAGAGAGATGTCCATGATCTATCACAAATGGGAGAGACTGGTGGTAGCTGTGATCCAGAGAGAGCAACTATGGCAAATGTTTCCCGATCAGAGCCCAAGAGTCAGCTCCATATCATCGAATTCTAGTTTAGGTTCTCCACTGCATGGTGTGCCTAACGACTTTTCTAGTCCACGAGGTTCATATCCATATCACCAGAGAGATCTACAGGGTGTTGAAAATTCTTAGATAAGAGAAGATTTTGTCAGAAAAATGCTTCCCCAGCTGGTATTTTTTAATGGTTTTCATCCGGCTTTTGACGTTGAAGATATTTTGAAGTCTTCCTGCAAAGTGTCTGGGAAAGGGAACATTTAGAAGTACATACAGCGCAGTAATTTACATTGGAATAAAAATTGTCGTGAAAAGATTAAAAGCAGTGAATATTCCAGGAAAAAAAATTCAGACAACACATTGAGGTTATTGGAAATGTAAGGCACGACAATGTATCTCCATTGAGGGCTTACTATTTTTTCGAAGATGAAAAGCTAATGCTGTATGATCATTACTGTAATGGCAGCGTATCTGCAATGTTACATGGTATGTTGACCACCCCATGACTTCACTTTCTTGTTCCCCCTCCCCCCTGTTTACTCCACTCAAATTTAATTTTAGATAGTAATATTCACTAAATGGTGTGGCAGCAATAAATAGCGCTGATGCTAAAAATACATTGTTTGTGCGCCCATGTACTATCATAGATTTTGACAACACGAGTTGTCACATTTCAAAAGCTCTTATTAATGTGGATTCAGTTTACGAAGATGTATTTGATGTTGGAAGCTATTTGCCGGAATGAGTTCTATTTTAGAGGCAAAATTTATTCGTTTTAGAAGCAAGTTCATGTTGAATGACACTCTGATTTCTTCTTCATATAATAAACTTAGTATGTTCGAGCCTCAATCAGCATTATGATACCTTCTAGTTACATGAGAAGTCGACTATATAGTCTAATGCATTTTCTCAATTTAGTGGAAAAACCGGAGAGAATAGAACTCATTTAGACTCGGATACCTGAGTAAGGATTGCAGTCGGTGCTGCAAGCCGTATTGCTCACATTCACACGCAAAAAGGTGGAAAGCTTGTCCACGGAAACATAAAAACCTCGTACATTTTCCTAACTCAGAACAGTATGGTTGTGTGTTTGATCTTGGCTTGGCAAACATGATAGTGACATAGGTCACACGAACTGAACTGTAACATGCCCCAGAAGTCAAAAACACCCGGAACGTGTCCCAGGCATCTGATGTCTACAGTTTTGGAATCCTGCTACTTAACTTCTAATGCGGAAGTCCCCTTTACATTCCACAGGTGGAGATTGGGGTTTCGACCTAGTCAAATTGGTTAATTCTGTCAATCATAATAAGCATACTACTAAAGTGTTTGATGTGGAGCTCTCAAGGAATCGTAACATAGAGGAACAGATGGTAAAGATATTGCAAATAGGGATGAGTTGTGTTGCAAAAAACCCTAAGAAGAGACCTAAAATGTCTGAAAGTAGTGAAGATGATGGAGGATATTAGAATGATGAGCAAAAGGTATCTCCTTCAGCAGAAGCTTGTATTTACTGAGGGTTTTGATCCTTCTTTCGACATCAATGATATGTTGAGGGCTTCTGCAGAGGTTATTGGGAATGGAACCTTTGGGAAATCATACTAGGCTGTAACGATAAAGTTCAGATTTATTAGCCACTTGAAATAAGAAGTAAAGAACATGATATTTTCTCCCTAAGGCAAGAGGTTCAAAACCGGAGTTCCTAATCCACTTTTGAGCTTCCGCCAACCGGAAGAAATCACTATATTAATCGGAACCAAAAAATTATTCAAAATACACCAGGCACTCAGATGAAATCACCCAAGATTACATCAAAAGGAACAGCCCTCAAACGGATCGAAAAAAGGATCCACTCAAGGAAACCACAATAACCTTTTACAAATCACTCAAGATCTATACAAAGAACTACGAACTACACAGATTAAAGATCTAAAATAAAGCTTCCAACTTTCAGAGTACAGAGAAGGTGAGTGAGTGTAGAGAGAATACAGAGAGTTCGAAAGAATGAGAATGAATCAGTACACATCAAACTCAAACCCTAAGTATATGAGAAGTCTCCAGAAGGTCTCCATCCAACGGTCATTGGGGCGACACTTGGCGACATCTCATCCATCCAGCTATTAGTAAAAATGCATAAAAAGTAAAACACGCTTATAACCGGATGAGAATAGAAGCCACCAAATGATCCAAGTAATAATGGTCTAGCCCAACAAGAAATAATCCAGCTAGCAAACCAACCAACCAACAAACCGACCTAACACAACAATAAGATCAGATTTGAAAAGCCTCATCATTGTGCCATTTCTCCACAATCTCTACATTTGTACAATGATCCCAGTTTTATCTATAGTGATTTTTCCATCATGGCATCATTTGCTCTTATTCCTAATACAAAAACCAACAATTGTTAATGTTGAGCTGGTTTAAACAGTCTAAAACCTTATTTAAAGGCAGCACTTAGGTACCAACATCAGCAGGGTTAAAATAAGTAGAAATTTTCTCAAATTTTACAACACCTTGTAAGATAACATCTCTAATAAAATAAAATTTCACATCAACATGTTTTGATCTATTGTTCAAAACAGGATTCCTACTGAAATAGATGGCAGATTGGCTATCAGAATACAAAACAACATCTTTAACAAAACCAAATTCATTTTAAAGTCATTTTAGCTAAATTCTCTCTTTTATAGCATTTGTTGCAGCTATATATTTAGCTTCAGTTGAAGATAATGCAACAATTTTTTGTAATTGTGATCCAACTTATGCAAGAATTACACAAAGTATACATATAGGCAGAAGTGAATTTCCTATTGTCTCTATCATGTGCATAGTCAGAATCAGTGTAACCCTTCAAGACACCTTTAGATTGTTTCTTATATTGAATTACCAAGTCACAAGTTCCCTTAAAGTATCTAAGAAGCCATTTCATAGCTTCTCAATGAGTTTCACCTGGATTTGACATATATATACTTAATACACTTATTGAGAATACTAAATTAGGTCTAGAATAAACCATTAGATACATAACAGACCCAATTGCATTGGAATATGACACTCTTGCCATTCTTTTGAACTCATCTTCAGATTTGAGACATTGATCATTTGAAAGTTTAAAATGATTTGCTAAAGGTAAACTCACACTTTTAGCATCAAACATAGAAATTTTTTCCAACAATTTCAAAACATAAGATTTTTTACAGGGATTAAATATGCTTTCCTTTCTATTTCTTTTAATTTCAAGACCTAAAATTTTCCTTCATTTCAGTAGAAATTCTAATGAAGATATTAATTATGCTAACAACCGTTACCTACATTGTTGAGGTCTGGTATATTATATAATGAAGATAATTGTACAAAGAAGGATCTAGAATTTACAGCTGGAATTTGGTTCCTAAAATAGTAGAACATGTCTAGAATATTTTACAACAAACTAGTGGTAGCACTACAATCAAAACGGTATCAAAACAGTAAGGAAATCAATGGCTGATGAATGGTCGAGCTGGAACTTCGATTTGCTGATGTGGAGCTGACTTGGATCATTACAGTTAATTTAGTTAACACCATCCCTTAAGCTGGAAGATACTAAAGTAACTCCAAGCTTGTCCTTCAAGAAGAGGAACCTTGAATGACTCAGCCCATTAGTTAATAAGTCAGCAATTTGATCTGAAGTTTGTATATATTTCACTTCCAGTTCCTTGGCTATTACTTTATTTCTGATAAAGTGCACATCCAATTCAATGTGTTTTGTCCTGGCATGGTACACATGGTTGGATGCTAAGGCTCCAGCACTCATGTTATCACACCAAGTATTTAGAGTTTCAGCTAACGGCAGTTCCAGTTATTGAAGGAGTGATTGAACCCAAGCTATTTCTTATACAATAGAAGCAAGTGCCCTATACTTTGATTCAGTACTTGATCGTGCCACTACCTGCTGTTTCTTTGAGGACCAACTAATCAAGTTATCACCTAGATAAACACAGTACCCAGTGGTAGATCTTCTATCATCGGGGCAGGAAGCCCAGTCTGCATCTGAGTTTCCGTTCAACGTGAGTCTATCACTCCTTTGAATCCAAAGTCCATGGTTCATTATTCCTTTAAGATACATCAATACTCTGTTCAGTGCTTGCCAGTGTAATGACGTTCGAGCTTGCAGAAATTGACTTAATTTGTTGACAGCAAAAGTGATATCTGGCATGGTATATTGGAGGTACTGCAATCCTCCTACAACACTTCTATAAGCTGTGGCATTTTTTAACGCTTCTCCATGACCTTTAGACATTGATCTGCCAGCAGAAATAGGTGTGATACATGGTTTTACATTTGGCAATCTAAACATTTCCAGCAAGTCAGTAATATACTTAGTCTATGTGAGATGAATTCCAAAATCATACCATAACACCTCAACTCTAAGGAAGTGATGCAACCTTCCCATATCCTTCAAGGTAAATGTTTTGTTCAGATTGTCAATGAATTCCTGCAGTAGAGCTGTGTCATTGCCTGTAATCACAATATCATCTACATAGATGAGTGCGAAAATTATTTGATTTTCATTTTTGAAATAGAAAAGTGAAGTGCCTGCCACAGATTGTTTGAATTTCCAACTCAAGAACGTAATTTTTAGCTTCTCATTCCAGTCTTTAGGTGTCTGTTTCAATCCATAGAGCACTTTGCCTAATTTGCAGACATAATTAGGCTTTGATTCATCCAAAAATCCTTCTGGCTGATTCATAAACACAGTCTCCTCTAGTTCTCTATTGAGGAAAGCGTTGTTAATATCCACTTACCTGATTGACCATCACTTTGTTATTGCCAAGGTGAGTATAATTCTGAGGGTTGATGGTTTAATCAAGGGGCTAAACGTCTCATAGAAGTCAATACCAGAAGTTTGATGGAATCTCTTTGCCACTGGTCTTGCTTTGAACATCTGTACTGTGCTATTTGTATTTTGTTCAAGTCTAAAAACCCATTTATTCCCAACAATGTTGTATGTTGGCGAGGGAGGCACAAGCTCCCAGGTTTTAGTCTTGTCAAGGCATTAAATTCTTCTTCCATTGCCTTCTTCCAATCAATGCTCATCATAGCTTCAGTTACACTCTTAAGTTCTGAGAGATTATTAGTCAGCTTCACAAGATGAATTTTTTGGTTTGAATATTCCAGCTTTCCCTCTAGTAATCCTAGGATGCTTATTCAAATTTTATGCTCTATGTTAAGGTATTTCTCTACCACCATCATCATTTGATTGCAAGGGTTCTTCATTAACCTATGGCATGTTTTGTTCGGCGCCTCGACATCTGTTTCATCAGTTCCTTCAGTACTGTCAAGAACGTCATGTAGTACATTGTTATATTGATTAGCATCTAAGTCAGAGAATGAGTGATATTTAGCTTGAGCAGCTTTAGAATGAGTAGTATCAGCAGGATTTATAATAGACACTGTATGTTCAGAAGGAAAGTGGAAATAGAAACAATGGTTTCTAGCACTATAGGTTCTGAATGTCCTTTGGTGGCTGCTACACACTCGAATGGGAATTCCAATTCATTAAACACCACATGCCTTGAGATATATAGTCTTCAAGTTACACTTATGCATTTATACCTTTTATGAGACTCATTATAACCTATAAAGGTGCATTTGGTTGAATGAAAGCTGAATTTCTGATTTTGATAAGGTCTTAGACATGGGTAGTAGGCACATGCAAATACCTTCAAGGTCTAATAATTTGGTTTCTTATTGTACACAGTTTCATAAGGTGATCGTTTTTAAAGTATAGGTGTTGGCAGCCTATTTATGAGATAGGTGGCAGTTTGGAAAGCTTTCCACCAGTACTTCAAGGGTAGTTTGGCTTGGGCTAAGAATGTTAAGCCTGTTTCTGTGATGTGTCTATGCTTCCTCTCTACCCAGCCATTTAGAGCTGAGATATAGGGACAAGGATGCCTAAACTCAATCCTTTCTCGGTTAAAAAACTTTGAGAAAACTCTATACTCTCCACCCAGTCAGCTTGTAATGTTTTGATTTTATAGTTCAGTTTGTTTTCAACGAGTTTTTTGAATTGAATGAACACGCTTAAGGCTTCAGATTTTTGTTTCAATGGATAGATCCAAGTAAACCTACTAAAGTCATCAAAGAAAGATATGTAATACTTGAAACCTAAGGTAGATAAGATAGGAGCCTGCCCCCATATGTGTGTAAACACAAGTTCTAATGGAGTTTTAGCATGAGATGAAGATAAAGGGAAAGGTAACAAGTGGGATTTGCCAAGTTGACATACATTGCAGAAATATCTGATTTCATTTCCTTTAATTTTGACATTACAGAGTTCAAGTACTTGGTTCATCACTTGGCTAGAGGGATGACTAAGTCTCTTATACCATTCATCAGATGTTGTAATTGAAGATTCAAGACTGGGAACAATAGAAGACAAACTGCAGGAGGATTTATTTATGAAAACTGACTCTTGGGTGAGACTCTTGGTAGTCTGGTAAGGAAAATCCAGCTGATACAACCCATCTTTAAGATTCCCTTGCATTATCACTGCCCTAGTTGACTTGTCCTTTACTAAACAACAATCAGGATAGAATTCCATGTAAGCATCATTATTAGAAGTCAACTTAGAAACACTGATCAGATTTTTCTTAATCTCGGGTACATAAAGAAGCTTATTCAGGATTAGAGACTTATCATTCAAAGCTAGAATACGTGTAGTACCAAAATGAGAGATGTGCAACTTACTTCTATCTCCCACCATGACTTTCTCATTACCAGCATATTCATTGATAGAGATGAGGTTTCCTTCATCTGATGTGATGTGGTTACTAGCTCCAGTATCTGCACACCACACCAGATCATTCACGGTGCTGGGAGATACAACAAGGGCTGCAGGTGAGGTATTGTAACCTGTTCTTTGGTTTGGTGGAAATCCAGTGTATCTGTCATCATATCTGAAGTTACATATGTTGGCTTTGTGACCAACCTGCCCACATAGTTGGAAAATTGGTCTGTCATTGCCACCATGAAGGTAGCCTTCTCTGTTTTTGCCCCTTCTTCCACCTCTGTGGCTGCTAAAATTGGTAAATCTTCTACCATGACCTGGTCTATAAGTTCTGGAGCCATAGTAGTTGAAACCAATCCTTTAGGAGAGGTTTGCTGAGGTTTGATTTATATTAATTTCTACTATGTCATTTCTCAGAAAATTGAGATGTTCCAACCTACTCTCATAAGTCATAAGTGTAGACTGAAGCTCTCCCCAAGATATATGATCTCTGCCATTGATTTGAACAACAATAGGGGTATAATCCTCATCTAAGCCGGCTAGGATCTGAGCAACTAAGTCAGTGTGAGCCACAATTTTTCCAGTAATTTCAAGGTTGTCGCCAGTTGCTTCATCTTCTTAAGATACTGATCAATGTTCATTGATCCCTTACTTGATTTCTGTAGTTCACCAGTGAGGAAGGTGATTCTTGACTTGTTTTATATTCCAAAGCTTTCTTTAATTGATGTCCATAACTCCTTCGAATTTGTTGCACCCATAACCCTCATTGCAATGTCCAAGGTTATTGAGGAATATAGCCAGCCCGTTAGCAATTGATCTGTGGATACCTATTGATTGTATTCAGGATTTCTAATCATCTCAACACTGGTTCCAGCTTCTCCTGTGACTTGGCTACCAGTGAACTCTTGGTGACACTCCTTTATCTCTGACTTATATCCTTTAAGATTGTGTACACATATAATTGGTAAAATCATATTTTTCCATAGTAAAAAGTTGTTTTTGTCCAGCTTGACTGAAACAACTTGAGTAAGATTAACTCCGAATGGTGAGGCATTGATGCTGCTTGTCAGTGGAGTAGCAGTGCTACTGGAAAGTAAAGCGGGAACAGAAAAGGGATCAGTATTCTGGGGTGTACTGCCTGCATTTGCCATGGTGCTCTAATACCAAGTAGAAATTCAAATGAAGATAGGAATTATGCTAACAACCGTTACCTACATTGCTGAGGTCTAGTATATTATATAATGAAGATAATTGTACAAAGAAGGATCTAGAATTTACAGCTGGGATTTGGTTCCTGAAATAGTAGATCATGTCTAGAATATTTTACAACAAACTAGTAGTAGCACTACAATCAAAACGGTATCAAAACAGCAAGGAAATCAATGGCTGATGAATGCTCCAGCTGGTACTTTAGTTTGCTGAAATGAAGCTGACTTGGATCATTACAGTTAATTCAGTTAACAATCTCAAATTTAGATTTAATTTTTTTTTAATTAACTCTATTCCTTTTATATCATGACTAGCAATAGCATATCATCAACATAAAAAAGAAGAAGATAGAGTGAATTTTCACCACCACTTCCATTGCAATAAAGATAGGTATCAAAATTACTCCTTTTAAAACCAAGTCCAAGCACAAAAGTATCAAACCTCTTGTACCATTGACTTGGAGCTTGTTTTAAACCATATAAGGACTTTTTAAGAAGGCATACAAATTCATAATTTTTATTTGCTTCAAAACCTTTTGGTTGTTCCATATAAATAGTTTCATCAAGATCTCCATTTAAAAATGAAATTTTAACATCCAATCGATCCAATTCCCAATTAAACTGAGCTGCTAAGGCTAATATTACTCTTAACAGTTTTAAATTTTACAATTGGCGAAAAAATTTCATTGAAATCTATTCCTTCCTTTTGAGTGAAGCCTTTAGCTACCAGTCTAGCTTTGTATCTAATGTCATTCTCATATTGTTCTTCCCTTTTTATCTTAAAAATCCATTTACAATCAACAACCATTTTTCTCTCAGGTCTTTTAGTCAAAATCCATGTTTTATTCTTTTTAAGAGATTCCATTTTATATTGCATTACTTCAAGGTAATGCTTGGAATCTTTGCTACTCATAGCCTCATTAAAAGATACATGTTCATTTTCAATGAACCCTTAAACAGAAAGCAAAGACACTTCATCATCAAACCTCACATGAGGTGTCACTTGTCTTCTTTACCTATCTCGAGCAAGTTGATAATCATCTAAAGATTGATTTGTTTCCAAATTAGCTTCAGATTGTTCAGACTCTTCATTACTATGTGTTTCAACATTATCATCTCCAGTCTGAATATTAGGTGGTTGATTATCATCCTTAACTTGCTCTACCTCAATTTTTGTCTCTCTCTCCATACTCTCAGTTAGACTTAAAGTTTCAATGTTATTATCATTTTTCAAACAAGGTAGATCAATTTCATTAAACACAACATTTTTGCTTATAATGATCTTATATCCTTTGATTTCCCTTACCCATAGCCTATACCTTTTTACTCCTTCACCATAACTCAAGAATACATACTTAAGTGCTCTATGATCAATTTTCCCTTCAGATTGATGTACAAAGGATGCACATCCAAAGACTCTCAAATTACTTAAGTCAATAGGTTTACCATTCCACATTTCTTCATGAGTTTTAAAATGTATAGCACTACAAGACTTCTATTAATAACATAACTAGCAGTTCTTGCAGCTTCCCCCTAAAATAGCTTGGGAAGACCAGAACTTAAAAGCATGCATCTAACTATTTCAAGTATAGTTCTATTCATTCTTTCAGCCAAGCCATTCTATTGTGGAATGTGTGTAACAGCTCCGTGTCTCAATATACCATGCAGTTTGCACAACTTATCAAACTCATAATAGCAAAATTCAAGGTCATTATCAGTTCTTAAGACTTTAGTCCTTTTATCAGTTTGGTTTTCAATCAAAGTTCCCCAATCTTCAAAAACAACAAAAGTATCAGACTTAGATTTTAAAAGAAAAATCCAATTTTTTCTAGAAAAATCATAAATGTCCAACAAGAAATGTTAAAACTTGTATGAGTAGGCAGATAAACTTGTCCCCAAAGATCAGCATGCAAGTACTCAAGTATTGACACATATTTATGCATTCCAGGCAAAAATGGTAATTTATTATGCTTTCCTAAAATGTAATAATCACAAAAACTAAGTTTTTCAATGTTGTCTTTTCCAAAGGCACTTTGTTTTTTCAAAATTTGCAACCATTTGTCACTAATATGACCCAATATCTTATGCCATATTTACTACTTAACTTTTGGAACAGAGATTGCTACTGAAGTGGAGTCAAAAAAAATTTGTGTTTGCAAAATATAAAGTCCATGTCTCTTGGGAACTTCAACAATAAAGTGAGAGTCTCACAAGATTTTAATGTTTCCATTATTAATCATAATGTCATAGTTTAGATCATCTAAAACACCTAAAGAGATCAGATTTCTTTGAAGGTTAGGAATATACCTAGTCTTTTCTAAGACTAGTTGATTATTATTATTTACTCTTAAAGTGATAGTTCTTATTCTCTTAACTTGACATTTCATATGATTACCCATTAAAACTTGACCACCATTTACATTTTCAAAATCAGCAAATCACTCTTTATTATAACACATGTGAAAAGTACAACCTGAGTCAAGATTACATTCTTGACTAGGTTGATAGGTAACAACATAAACCTCATTAATATTAGCCTCATTGTTGCAGGCTAAAGTTGCATCACCATCAATTTTAGACTTGTTTCTGTTATCACTAAATCTTGTAGGACAATCTTTGATAAAATGACCTTCCTCTTGACAGTAAAAACACTTTATACCTTAAATCTTCATTTTATCTTTCTGATTTCCTTGCTTCTTGTGTCCTAATTTCTTATTGAAGTTACTATTTTCGGAATGAAACTTAGAATTCACAATCAGATTCATACCACTGACAGACTCCTTCCTTTCAAATTTCAACTCTAATTCCTTAGTTCTTAAGGCATTAATGATCACATCAGTAGTTAGAGTTTTCCTACCATATTCAATTGCATTTTTAACATCTTTATATTTATCATCAATTGCATTTAATAAAACCATAGCCAGTTGTCCACTTGAGAGTTTCTCATCACAGGTGGCTAGGTCACGGAATAATCTGTTGAATTTATCAATGTTAGTTTCAAGGTGAAGAGATGGGTCCAGTTTAAAACCAAAAAATTGTTTTAGAAGATAAACCTTATTAAGCATGATTTTATTCAAATAAGCAGTTTGTAATTTTTTCCACAATTCAACAGCAAACTTTGCTTCTCCGACTTCTCTAATCAAATTGTTAGACAAATGCAAAAATATAGAACTCCATGAAGTTTCATCTTGTTCAATTACTTGATTCATGATCAGTTGGCCATGACTCATCAATGGCTTTTGCACATTTTTGTTGAAGTAAAAGAGCTTTCGTTTTCTGGCGCCAGAAACTAAAGTCTCATTTACTATTAAAAACTTTCGGTTCAAATTTTGAATAAGGCATAATAAAATTTGAATGAAAGGTTAATGTATGCAAATCAGGCAAAGCACACCAAAGGTATATACAACAAATAATAATCCAGCTATCAACAATCAAGAGACAAGATTGAATTATTCAGAGACTACAGAGTTGTATATACAATGTTCAGAATTTCACAGAGTTAATTCAAGGCAAGATAGTCACAAAACACTTCTTAAAACACAAGAACTAGTACAAATTATCACAGTTTGCAATATACAAAATTAAAGAACACATGCAAAAGTTTTATATCAAGGTACTTGATTCGAAAACAAGACAACACCCAGATTCCAGACAACTCTTAAGGTTTATGGACAAAGGGATTGCCAAGAAAAGTCTGAGACCCAAGTTTTAAAAAAAGTTTTGTAAGAAAATTTTAAACTATATGCAACAAATTTGTACAATAAATGTGAAACCGTAACGAACTCATCAAATCCCTTTATTAGGGTTCAAGGAAACAAAAAAGCAAACTAAACAGGAGTCAAACTTTAAGATCTGCACAGATCGAAACCAAGAACTACCGTATGAACACTCTGATACCATTGTAACGATGAAGTTCAGATTTATCATCCACTTTTAATCAACAAAACATAATATAAAATGCAAAAATCAACAGAAATAAGAAGTAAAGAACACAATATTTTTGCCCTAAGACAAGAGGTTCAGAACCGGAGTTCTTAATCCCCTTTTTGAGCTTCCGCCAACTGGAAGAAATCACTATACTAACCAAAATTTAAAAAATGTTCAGAATACACCAGGTACTCAGACGAAATCACCTAAGATTACATCGAAAGGAACAGCCCTCAAACTGATCGAAAAACATGATCCACTCAAGGAAACCACAATAGCCTTTTACAAATCACTCAAGATCTATACAAAGAACTACACAGATTAAAGATCTAAAATAAGGTATCCAATTTTCAGAGTGTAGAATAGAGAAGGTGATAGAGTGCAAAGAGAATACAGAGAGTTTGAAAGAATGAGAATGAACCAGTACACATCAAACTCAAACCCTAAGTATATGAGAATTCTCCAGAAAGTCTCCATCCAACGGTCATTGGGATAACACTTGGCGACATCTCATCCATCCAACTATTAGTAAAAATGCATAAAAGGTAAAACACGCTTATAAATGGATGAGAACATAAGCCACCAAATGATCCAAGTAACAGTGGTCTAGCCCAACAAGAAATAATCCAGCAAGCAAACCAATCAACCAACAGACCGACCTAACATAATAATAAGATGAGATTTGAAAAGCCTCATCATCATGCCTTTTCTCCACAGGATACACTTGAAAATGGAATTACAATTAGGTTAAAGATATTGAAGGAAATGAATGTCAGAAATAAAGCATTACCGCAGCAAATGGACGTCATTGGAAGAATGAGACACTAAAATGTTGTTGCATTAATGGCATACTATTGTTTGAATGATGATATACTTGTGGTCTATGATTATTATCGTCAAGGGAGTTTATATTGAATAATTTGTAGGAGCGTAGTCCAGTCATTTCAGTCATTTTAGTCATTTACATTTTTTATATATTTGTAATTGCCTTTACCGAATTTATTAAAGTGAAAATAGAGAATAACAAATTTTCCCTCCAAAACTTCTGCTTCTCCAATTTCAATTTAGCTCAATATTCTTCATGGTATCAGAGCTCTGAAGACCACTGCAATGGCATCTCAAGCCTTCCCTATTGGAGATCAAATTGGAAAAGAATTAAATTCAGGTACCCACCGTTTGATTTCAGATCATAGCTGTCCATATTATCTCCATTATGGTGATAATACAGGGATGCAAATCATATCAGTTGTGCTCGCAGAGGACAACTACGCGTCATGGAGTCGTGTTGTTATTATGGCACTCAGTGTGAAGAATAAGGAAGGATTCATAGATGGATCAATTGTCGAACCAATCCTGGTGATCAGATGTATAGTGCCGGAGAAGATGCAACCACGTGGTATCTTCGTGGATCATCAATTCAATTCCAAAGGAGCTCTATCCTAGTGTGATGCACAAGCATTTAGCCAGAGATATATGGATCAAGTTGAAGGATCGGTACAGCCAAGGTAATGGTACCAGAATTTATGAGTTGAAGAAGCAGATTTCTACCATTTCTCAAGAGAACAGCTCAGTTAACTCCTACTTCAATCGATTCAAAGGATTGTGGGAGGAACTTGATAATTACAAACCTACTGGATCTGACTACAAACATGAAGATCAAGTAATGCATTTTCTAATGGGATTAGATGAACACTATTCTGGAGTAAGAAGTCAGATTCTACTAATGGATCCTCTGCCCTCTCTCAGTAAGGTCTTTGCACTGATTTTGCAAAATGAAAGACAAAGGGAGGTCAGTACGAAGAGGCAACAAATTTTTGAGGTATTTGCTTTTACAAACAATGTAGCTCAGGGATATAATAGAGGCCAGAGAAATATTAGATTTATTCAAAATCAAAGAAAGGATAATCTTATATGTAGCTTTTGTAGATTAGCTCGACATATAAAGGCAAAGTGCTTCAAAATAGTAGGACATCCCCCTGGACATCGATTTGCTAAAAGCAGACCTGCTATGGCAAATGATGTGGGACAATCCTCTGCTGGTGGTAATCAGATTGGTGTTATAGATTCTCTGTCAAACCTCACTATAACTCCAGATCAATATAAGCAGGTTCTAGCAATGTTGGTACCTCAGTTAAAAGGATAGATAACCAATGGTTCTCGAACTCAAACACAGCCACAGACTCAAGATACACCTACAAATTGCTATTCTGTACCAGATGCTTTCGCCTTCTTAGGTATTTGTTCGCATTCTAATACTAAAACTGCTGCTGCTAAGTGGATTTTGGATATTGGTGCTTCAGAACATATGGTATGTTCTACTTGACATTTAACCTCTGTGTCTCATAAGATTAAGGCTGATGTTAGACTACCTAATGGTGACACTGTTGAAGCCACACACGTTTGGACTGTCAGGTTATCTGATACCTTAGTGTTAACTGAAGTGTTGGTGGTACCTTGTTTCAAATTTAATGTGATTTCAGCCAGCAAGCTGACTCTCAAGCATATCCTGATATTTTTGCATCACTATTGTTTTGTCCAGGATCTTTCAATGTGGAGGATGATTGGAGTGGGCAAACTTGAAGATGGACTGTATGTGTTCCAACAGCCTGATCAACAACTCAGTTCTGACCTTCATCATTTTGATATTCCTGAAATTAACTCTCTTATTTATCTTAATTCCAATTACAATTCTGCTCTCAGTTTACAATATAATAAAGCAAGATATTTTTCTTGTAATTCAATAAACACTCTTGATGTTAGCACTGATGTTGATATATGGCACTATCGTATGGGACATATTCCTATTTCCAAACTGTTTGTTTTGTATAATTTGGTCCCAGCCATCACTTTCAACAAGCATTTACATTGTACCATATGTCCTACTGCTAAACAGCATAGACTATCTTTTCCATGAAGTGAAACTAGAGCTTCTAAATGGTTTGATATCGTTCATTGCGATATATGGGGACCCTATTCAGTTCCTTTACTTGACGGCTCTAGGTATTTTCTAACTATTGTGAATGATCACAGTTGAATGAATTAGACCTACTTAATGAGAGAGAAATCTCAAACTAGAACTATCATTCGCTCTGCCTATCATATGATCCTTACCCACTTTGAATGCAAAATTAAAATTCTCAGATCTGATAATTGTTCTGAGTTTTATATGAATGAATTTTTCCAATCCAATGGTATCATTCATCAGCTCAGCTGTTTTGAACCCTTCAGCAAAATGGGGTTGTTGAAAGGAAGCATCAACACCTTTTAAACATAGCTACAGCTATCAAATTCCAAGCCAACCTACCTCATAAGTTCTGAGGGGAAATCATCCTAGCTACCACATATTTGATCAACAGAACTCCCACTCTTGTTCTTGAAAATAAAACACCTTATGAGATGCTAGCACTATCTTATCTTACCTCAAAGTTTTTAGATGTCTTTGCTATGCTTCAAGCCTCAAAAGGAATCGTTCCAAGTTTGATCCTAGAGCTATCCCATGTATTTTTATTGGCTATCCTTATGGTATGAAAGCCTTCAAATTGTACAATCTTCTTCCCAATACTGTTTTTACCTCTAGGGATGTTAAGCTCTATGAGAACATATTCCCATTTCATCATCCAAAATTTCTTTCTTCTTTGTTGAAATCTGATGCGATCCCATCATTTGATTCATTTATTTTCCCGTCCAAGGCAATGATTCTTCAGATGACATATCATTAACTCAAAATCCTGGTACTAATTCTGATCCTACTACTATTGATTCTCCTGCTGATATAAACTTTCCCATTAATTCAATTCATGTTTCATCCGATTCTGCACAACATAACATTCATCACTCCCTTTCATCACCTCCTACTCCTGCTGTCCCTATCACATTTAAATAGAAACAAAAAAGCTCCAGCCTACCTTCAAGACTATCACTATAGTCTATCTCAAGTGCCAACTTTACATTCAAAATCCATGGTGAAAGATCAGAAGGTTGGCAAGCAATATCCTATTGCTGATTACCTGGACTATGGTAGATTATCACCTACCCACAAGAGGTAATCTATTGCTTTGTCTACTGTGCATGAGCCTCGAACATATGAAGAGGTTGCTAAATGACAGATTGGTGTAAGGCGATAGAGACTGAATATTAGGCATTAGTCTCAAATAACACTTGGACCGTGACTCTTCTGCCTACAATGATAACTTTATTGGCTGTTGCTGCTCATAAGTGCTGGTATCTTCATCAATTTGATATCAATAACGTGTTCCTCCATAGTGAACTTAATGAGGAGGTTTACATATGGATGCCTAAGGGGTGTGAGTAGTAGGGAGAGTGTGGAAAACGGTTGGTATACAGATTGAAAAAGTCCATTTATGGACTAAACCAGGCATCTCGGCAGTCGAATATTAAGCTATCTTTGTACATTGTTTCACAGGGTTTCAGGCAATCAAAATCAGACTATTCTTTGTTTACCAAGCAAGAAAAAGGATCGTTCACTATTTTACTGATTTATGTGGATGATATAATAATAGGAGGAAATAATTTGCAATACATTGAAGAGTTCAAGAAAGAACTGAATGAGCAATTTAGATTAAAAGATTTGGGAGTTTTGAAGTATTTTTTGGGGCTGGAAATAGCAAGAACTTCAAAAGAAATTTATGTGAATCAAAGAAAATATGCATTAGATGTCCTATCTAATGCTGGATACTTCGGAGCCAAGCCTGCAAAATACCATTTGCCTCAGAATTTGAAGTTGAGCAAGGATGAAGGAGAACTGGTTAAAGATCCAAGTGCTTACAGAAGATTGATAGGTCGAATTCTATACCTAACTATAACCAGATCGAATTTATCCTATACTGTTCAAGTACTTAGTCAATTCCTTCAATCACCAAGGCAACCACATCTGGAAGCTATTCATCATGTGCTAAGGTATTTGATGGAAACTTCATCACAAGGTCTGATGTTTGAGAGCAAGTCAGACCTGATTCTTAAAGGGTTTTGTGATGCTGATTGGGCTGTCTGTTCTGATACCAGGAGATTCATTACAGGCTATTACATTTTTCTGGAAAATTCACTGGTATCTTGGAGATCAAAGAAGCAACATATGGTCTCCAGATCATCTGCTAAATCAGAGTACAGATCCATGGCTACAGCTGTCTGTGAATTGAGCCGGCTAAAGAACGTCCTTGCTAATCTTGGTGTCCAACATGATAGAGCTGCACTGCTCTTCTATGACAGCAAATCAGCAATTCACATTGCTATTAATCCGGTCTTCCATGAGAGGACAAAATATACATAAATTGATTGCCATCTTGTGAGAGATAAGGTTCAAGCTGGAGAAGTTAAAATGCTACATGTGGCGTCTCAAGATCAGTTTGCGGATATTTTACCTAAACCGTTAGGAGGTGTTCTTTTTAAGCAATTGATTACCAAGATGGGAGTCATGAATTTTCACATCCCATCTTGGGGGGCATTGAATAATTTGTAATTTGTAGGAGGGTAGTCCAGTCATTTCAGTCATTTACATTTTATATATTTGTAATTTCCTTTATCAGATTTATTCAAGTGAAAATAGGGAGTAACAAATTTTCCCTCCAAAACTTCTCCTTCTCCAATTTCAATTTAGCTCAATATTCTTCAGTTTATCTTCCATGCTACATGGTAAGTTAAATACCTGATCTCCCCATGGTGCATATGAGCTACGAGTTTTGAAATTAAAATCACGTGACTAATGAAATATGGACTAGATAAAACCATACATAATTCATCAATGTTTAGAGCGAAACTTCTTCCTTCAGCTTTATCTGTTGGATATTTTCAACATATATGGGGCCACACGTTGTATATTAAAATGTGTGGTGTTATTCTTGAAAGGATATTAGTCAATTAAAGTGCTCCGATAAAGATGTTTTGTGACTAATGGGTATTAGATTTAATGGAATTATAGTCTAGAGACCGGAGTGTTGTTTTAGATTGATGATGGGCCAATTTTTCAGTTACTACTATTATTTTATATGGTTATGGTCCTCAATTGTTGGTGTCCTTGAGTTTCTCTACATCCCCATCAATAGAGAGAAAAATTGAAGTGAAGATCACCAATCAATTGGAAGATCCTAACCCATCTAGTTAAAGAATCAGAAATCTATGGATCAATGTATGTTTATGCTTTCGCTATTTTCATTCTTATTGATTTCGACATAAATTGTTACATTTGAGAATTAAGGATTTGATTATTGTTTTGATCGATAATCCTATTAAGTTTTTCTATCAAGTGGTATCGGAGCCAATCCATAGTTGAAATTCGTGAGAAATTGAAGTTTTTTAATTCTGAATTTTTATGGATTCTTTGTTTTTCATGCTAAGTTATGAAATTATAGGATATTATGTTATGGATCTTCAATTTGGTATGTTTTTACATGTAATTCAAGCATGTTATTATGGATTCAAGCCTCTTGTTATGATAATACTCAAGGTTTTCTTCAAAATTCAGATTTTTAGGATTAAAGATTTTTTGGGATCTGATTTTAAAAAAAATTTACATTATTTTTGCAGCCATCGGTACATTCTTTGATAGCCGACTCAAAAGAAGATCCCTTCATTGTGCAGTCAAGAAGGGGGATGCCGGACGGTAGCCCCACTTGGGGAAGACAAAGGAGCTTTTCCCCATTAAAGTTTTCTGTTTTTGGTTTCCCATTAAAGATTTTCAGTTATGAAATTTTTGGGGGCGGGTGCTTGGGCTACAAATTTGAAGTTTTGGGGTCCGTACTTGCAATTAAAAATTAGTGTTAGGATTGAATTATTTAATATTCAGCATCTAAAATTTAAAGTTAATCCTAATTGAGCCTTAAGGTTATGGATTTTAATAATTCAGGCCCTGAAGTTATGAAATTAATTAATTTGGGTCATTTAAGTTCTGAATTTTATAATTCAACACCTGGAGTTTTAAAATTAATTAATTTTGGTCATTTTAGTTCTGAATTTTGCAATTAAAACCCTTAATGTTTCTGATTTTGTTCTAATTGGCCACAAAAGGTTTTAAATTTTAAATTTTACCTCCTAAAGTTAGAATTTAATTAATTTTGACCCCTAAAGTTTTGAATAATTATTTTTGGGTCCTTAAAATTTTGGATAATTAATTTTTTTGACTCCTAAAGTTTTTAACAATTAATTATTGACCTATAAAGTTTCGGATAATTAATTTTTGGTTGCTAATGTTCTAAATTATTAACCCTTAGGCCGTTAAAGTTTCAAGGTAAATAAAATTAACTATTCTGTTTTTCATAGTTTGGTATAAATGACTCATTTGAGTATATATAATATTCAAAAGTGAATTGATTGAAGCAATATGTTGCCAAAGTAACCTCTCTTGTAAAAATTAATTAACTTAGAATATTAGAAGGACTTTGTCTGTATGCTAGTTCATGCGGATATTAGCCGGCCAGAAGGAAGGTTAATATTTGGTTGAATTGCATGCACACTTGTGGTGGTAAACGTGTGACAATTATAAGGTTTCCATGTGAATAATAAATCAATCCAAAGATGAGTTTATTATTTGACAGGAGTTATTGTCAATGTTTGATCACTACACCAAAAGTATCATTTGCAATTAATATTACTATCCAAAGACTTGATATTAATGTTGAGATGAGATTTACCATTATTTGAATTTATTAATTGTTCAATAAGGATTCCTATGTGAACATATTAATTAAGTATAAGTTTCCTATTCAGTTCATCCATCAACTTCTTAAATATCTGTCTATATCAATTCAATTCCTGTGCTAGAACCAAAACTTCAAGGATTGGAAAGAGAACATATTGATTGTTCTTGGCTGCATCGATCTAGATCTTGCGCTTCGGATTGAGCAACCCACTCCTCTTACGGACGAATGTTCATCTGATGAAAAGATGAACTTCGAGAAGTGGGATCGCTCAAATCGCATGAGTCTAATGATCATTAAGCACGACATTTCGGAAGCCTTTAGAAACGCTATATTTGAAGAAGTAACTAATGCAAATGATTTTCTTGCCGAAATTGAGAAAAGTTTTGTGAAAAACAATAAGGCTGAAACAAGCACGCTTGTGCAACACTTGATTTCAATAAGGTATAAAGGCAAAGGAAATATAAGAGAGTACATCATGGAGATATCTCACATTGTTTCTAAATTTAAGGTACTAAAGTTCGAGTTGTCTAATGTCTTGCTCGTACATTTGGTATTGATACCGCTTCCTGCACAACTTGGTTAATTAAGGTCAGTTATAACTACCCGAAGGAGAAATGGACTCTAAATGAGCTCATTTCATACTGTGTGCAAGAAGAAGAAATGATGAAGCATGAAAGGACTGAAAATGTTCATTTGGACTATACTTCTAAAGACAAATAATAAAGAATAACAAAGCTGCATTTGGTTCGATTTTAAATTAACAGCAAAAGCCTGAAAAGGATAAATTTAGCTGTAAATTTTGTGAAAATCTGGGATATATAAAGAGAGATTGTACTAAATACCATGATTGGCGTGTAAAGAAAAGTACATTTTTCACTTTGGTTTGTTTTGAGGTCTAGACACACTTGGTGGATAAATTTCGGTACCACCACTCACATAAGTGTGTCTATGCGGGGTGTTTGAGTTGCCAAAACCAATTGATGTTGAAAGATTCATCTATCTGGGGCGATGGAAAATCAGTTAATGTTGAAGCTATAGGGAATTTAGGTTATCATTAAAGACTAATTATTATTTGGATTTGAAAAAGACATTTGTGGTACCGTTCTTTTGGACGGAATTTGGTTTCTATTTCTACATTGGACAAATTTGGTTACTCTTGTTCAATTTGAAATAGTTGATTTGATCTTTTTCTTAATTCAAACATTGTGGGTACCAGTTTTTTATCCAGTTATGATAACATATATCTGCTTAATACAATTACCTCTTATAAAGAAATCTTGTATGTGAATCTGCGTGGTATTAAACATAAATTAATCAATGAGAATTCACCTTTGTTATGGCACAAACGATCAGGTCACTTCTCTCAAAAGAGAATGGAAATCTCGTGTCAAAAGAAATTCTTGATTCCCTTAATTTTTCCAGACCTTAGTATTTATGTTAATTGTATTAAGGGAAAATAAACAAATATAAGGAGATTAGGTGTCATAGGACTACGGATATCTGTAGACCATTCCCTTCGGCTTCTTGGAATGGTCAACAGTTATTTATTACGTTCATAGATGATTATTCTTACTATGGTTACATATATCTCCTTTATGAGGAATCCCAAAAGCTGGACATGCTCAAGGAATATGAGACTAAGGTTTCAAAGGGTACATCCGAGTAAACCTGCTGTAATCATCTAAAAAGCTAATGTAGTATTTAAATCCTGAGGTTGACAATACAGCTGCAGGTCTCCATATGTCAGTATATACCAGTTTTAGAGGTGTTTGAGCATGCGATGAGGATAGAGAGAATGGCAACAGATGAGATTTGCCAAGTTGACATGCATTGCAGAAGGATTTGGTGGCATTTTCTTCAATTTTCAAGTTATAGGCCTTAAATACTTGGTTCATCACTTGGCTAGATGGATGACCAAGTCTTTTGTACCATATATCAACACTCAAATACTCTTGACTCGAATTGACAAGAAAACTAAAAGAGTACTCTTAACTAGAATTGATTAAAGGCTCTTGACTGATAGAAGCAGGGAAGATGTTGCAGTGGCATTTATTTGAAAGGCTTGACTGATGATGAGGTTGCCTGATGTTTCGATTAGAAAAGTCCATTTGATATAGCCCATCCTTAAGTCTCCCTTGTAGGAACACCTCCTTCGTTGACAGATCCTTAACAAAATAACAATAGTAGTGAAATTCCATGAAAACATTATTGTCTGAAATGAGTTATGATACACTAATGAGATTTTTCTTTATTTCAGGCACATGTAGTAATTTGTTCAATGCTAGAGTTTTATTATTTAGAGTAGAAACATGTGTGGTTCCAAAATGTGCAATGTTCAACTTACTTCCATTTCCCACTGTAACTTTCTCCTTACCAGTATACTCACTTGCTAAGGCAATGTTTCCTTTTCAAATGTAATATGATTGCTGGCACCTGTATCTGCAAACCATGCTAGATTACTAACTTTGTTGTGAGTGGCTATGAGTGCTGCAGGTGGGGAATTGTAATTGATCCTCTAATATGGTGAAGTGCCAGAATACCTCTCATCATATCTAAAGTTGCAGATGTTTGCCTTGTGCCCAATTTTTCCACATATTTGACAAATTGGTCTATCTCCTCTGAAAGAGTTTGCTCATCTGCTTCTACCTCTTCTTCCACTTCTGTAATTTGTGAATCTTCCTCCAATATTTGACCTATTGGATCTGGAGTGATTGTGACCAAAACCTGATGTTACGTTCAATGAGGGCGAATACCGTGTCTTAAAACTGAATCTGAACTTGTGAGTGAAGAAGAACAAGGTGAAGAGAGAAATCAGTTGAAGGTAGAGTTAGGTAAACTTAGCACATCCATCCCGGTTACACCTAGTGAGGTGGAGACTCAGGTTCAATAACTTGATATGGAGAACAGAGAGGAAGAAGTGATAGAAGAGCACCTTGAAGAGGAATATAATTTAGCTAAGGATATAGAGAGAAGACAATCTAGAGCACCTATAAGATTTGGATATGAGTCTGAGTTAGCTTTTGCTCTTGCGAGCTATGAGGAGTTAGCTGATAGAGAGCCAAAAACCTTTGAGGAGACGATGAAAAATGAACAATCTGAAGAGTGGTTTAAGGCAATGAAAGATGAGATGAATTATTTAGAAAAGAATCAAACTTAGGAGCTAGTACTTAGACTTCAGAATAAATCTACAGTTTATTGTAAGTGAGTATTTAAGGTTAACGAGGGTTCTAGCGCATCTGAACCCTTAAGATTTAAGGTTAGATTAGTTGTTAAGGGGTATACTCAGAAGGAGGGGGTTGATTATAAGGAGATTTTTTCACCTGTTGTTAAGTACACTACTATTAGGGTCATACTTGCATTGGTTGCACATTTTGACTGGAAACTTGAATAACTTAATGTAAAAACTATTTTTTTCATGTTGAACTTGATGAGCAAATCTTTATGAATCAACCAAAAGGTTTTTAAGACAAATTAAAACCTGATCATGTGAGCTTCTTGAAAAGATCTTTATATGGTCGAAAACTATCAACTAAACAGTGGTATAAAAGATTTGATTCTTTGTGCTATCCATAAGGTTTCAACGGAGTAAGTTTGATCATTGTCTATATTTCCAACATGATGATGCATTAATAATAACTATGTGTTCTTAATGCTATATGTGGATGATATGCTCTTAGTTAGTTCATCACCTAATTGGATAAGTAATATAAAAACAAATTTGAATGGTGAATTTGACATGAAAAATTTAGGAAAAACTAAAAGAGTCCTAGGTATGGAAATTGAAAGAGATAGGTCAAATTCTATTTTGTTTTTGTATAAGTTATTTTATGTTTCCAAAGTGTTGAAAACATTTGGCATGCATGATTGCAAACCTGTTACATTACATTTAGTTAATCATTTTGCATTATCTAAAGATCAGGCTCCCTGTAATGAAAAATAAATAGAATACATGAGTAGGATTCCATACTCTAATGTGATTGAATCTGTTAAATATTTGATGGTCTACACTAGATCAGATTTAGCTTTTGTTGTTAGTACTCTTAGTAGATATGTGTCTAATCCTGGTCCTGAGTATTGGAAAGCCTTAAAATGGATGTTAAGGTACTTAAAGGGAACTAGTGATGTAGGTCTAAAGTTCGGTGTTAATAAAGAAGGCGTGAAATTGAAGGATTTTGTAGATGCGGACTATGCTAGGGATAGAGATAATAGAAAATCTACCTTTTCTTGTGTGTTTACTTTATCTAACTCTTGTGTTAGTTGGAAATCACATTTATAAGACATAGTTCAATTATCTATGACTAATGAGAATGTAAAATGCTATATTTTTCATCCCTTTATTTTATCTTTTGTGATTAATTGATGCCTAAATGTACTTATTATTCTTATATTTTGATTTAAGTTACAATTAGATGAATATGGTGGAATTTAGAAGAAACAAGCGAAAAATGACTTAAGAAAGAAAATAAAAGTTTAAGGACCAAACTGTAAATATACAAAAGATGGCTCGAAAAGCAAAACGAAGATGTGAAATATTTGAAGACCAATTGAGAGAAGACATGAAGCATTGGAATAAGGAAAACAAGAAAAGAAACCAAGAATCGAGAAAATGAAGTTTCGAGGATTGAAACGCAACAGTTGCATAGATATCAATGTTATGCGGTCTCATACATGGTTCCAGAGAAATGAAGGCCAAGTTTCAAATGAACTATGCGGTCGTATGCATTTGTACTATGCGGTCGCATAATACACTTTCGATGCGCGATATCTGGTTTCCGAATTTGACTCAAACACTCATGGAAACAAATTTCAAAATGCTTTTTAAACCCTAAAACCGTCCAGAAAACAAACACATGCCCCCAACCCTTTTTTCTCTCTTTTTGCTCTTAGAATTCTCATGTGTGGCTAAACTTTTGTACTTGGCCAAAAATTGAAGCCTCGAAACCAATAAAACTGTGAGATCTAATTTGTTTACATAGTTCAATTTATGTTTTAAGTATCGAATGTTCTTCTACACATATTTTCATGATTGTTGCATTTAATTTCTAGGAGGCATACTAGTTTATTATTTGTTACAATCTATTGCTAGGTAAGACATCAAATCTGTAATTGTTTGATCCATTTAACTTATAGAACAACTAAGATTTAATGGTTTGTTGCATCAAAAATTGCTAAATCTTGGTAAGAACATTTGACTAAATTAAATACAATCGCTTGTGCTTGTGTTATTTAGTTTCATTGATCTCTCTAATTCTTAAGGCTATTACCAAATTAATTGTTTAGCGCTTGTCTTGGGTTGTTTAGTAATTATGATTAATTAGATCGCTTGTTTTCTAATTAATTACGACTAAGGAAAGATAAGGAAAATAGTTCCGACGGTGAATATTCAAAGTGTGAATTGATATATACTTACATCAATGATCAGTTGTAAATTTTCGACGGTGGATATTAACTTAGACCAAGGTTTGTTCTTTTGATTGCCTTCGATATTTTAATTTGAGTTGTTCATTAGTTAATTTCTTTAAAATAGTTTGCGTATAATCAAAACCCACCAATCCTCATTTACATAGCATAAAATTAGACTAATCACTCTCCGTGGGAACGATCCTTACTTCCACTACTATATTTGTTTTTAGAAGTAAAGATATTATTTTTTGGTGACTACGATAGTACACCAAATTTTGGCGTCATAGCTAGGAAGTGATTTAGTTTATTTTTGTGCTTCTTATTTATTTATTTCATTCAAAAAAATCGTTAATTTTCGATATTTGCGGTTTCGGCAGAATTTTGACTCTGATTGGACTAAGCTTTTGTATTTTGAAGGAAAACGGCATTCTGAGTAATAACCACCCCTCGAGTCAAATTCCACCATTTTTGTTTTTGGATTTTTAGACATTTTATTATTTTTTTCGGTATTTTAGCGTAGAATTTTGTTCATTTTTCTTTTATTCTAGCTTTTCCTTACTTGTTTTTCATGATTTTTTAGAGTTTTATTGATTGTGTATGACTGTAACTCGATCTTCTAATCAATATGATTTGCAGTACGATCAAGAAAAGAGAGAACATTGCGTAGGTTAAGGATTCGCACTCGACGAAATTTTGAAAAGAATGATCTCGATCC
The DNA here is from genome assembly GCA_035079005.1 of Fraxinus americana. Taxonomy (NCBI): domain Eukaryota; kingdom Viridiplantae; phylum Streptophyta; class Magnoliopsida; order Lamiales; family Oleaceae; genus Fraxinus; species Fraxinus americana. Next base: position 25,021,224 of record CM068711.1, on the reverse strand, counting down.
TGATCTCCTATTTGCTAGCAATTCTGATTTGGAGGAGAAGGAAGTCATTGCTGGAAATCGAATTTTGAAAGAGCTTCCAGCCCCTAATTTGAATCAACAACCATTAAGTATAATGTTTCCTACTTTAGATGCTACTATTACCTTTGAACTAGAATCTGGACGAATACATTTCTTGCCCACTTTTCATGGTCTTGCAGGTGAAGATCCTCACAAACATCTAAAAGAGTTTCATGTGGTTTGCATGAGCATGAAACCAATGGGAGTGACTGAAGAGTAGATTAAATTAAGAGTCTTTCCATTTTCCTTGAAGGATTCGGCTAAGGATTGACTCTACTATCTACCCTCCAGGAGTATTACCACCTAGGATGAGATAAAGATGTTTTTGGAAAAATATTTTCCAACTTTAAGGGTAGCCAACATTAGAAAAGAAATATGTGGTATAAGACATGATAGTAGAGAATCCCTACATGCATCATGGGAGCGTTTCAAGAAGTTATGTACAATTTGCACCCATAATCAAATTAATGAGCAACTTCTCATCTAATATTTCTATGAAGGCCTTCTACTCACTGATAGGAGTGTGATTGATGTTGCTAGTGGAGAAGCTTTGGTAGATAAAACTCCCGAGGGCGCAAGGAGCTTAATTGCAAACATGGCAGCTAACTCTCAACAATTTGGCACTAGACTCGACCTTCCTTCTAAACATGTTAATGAGGTAAATATCTCATCCATTGAACAACAAATTGCGAGTCTAACTTTTCTTGTTCATCAAATGGCTGTAGGTAATATGCAGACAGTAAAGGCTTGTGGGAATTGTTTAGTAGTGGGACATTCAACTGACATGTGGTCAACTCTTCAAGAGGAACCCATTAAACAAGTTAATGTAGCTGGTAGTTTTCTTGGACACCTGTAAAGGAATTAAGATCCCTATTCGAACACATATAACCAAGGATGGAGGGATCATCATACTCTTAGATATGGGAATCCACAAGTAAATCATCCCGCAACTCAAAATCGCCCAAGTTTTGAGCAATATAAGTAGCCATACTCTCATAGACAACAACCAAGCCAAACTTCCAATTCAAGTATGTCTTTAGAAGATATTGTTAAGTCTCTTACTACTAGCACTTTGTATTTCCAACATGAGACAAAACAATTCCAACAAGAGGCCAAAAGCAGTATTCATTTGGACATTCAGATGGGCCATATGGCAACCACAATTAGTCGGCTAGAGGAGCAAAGCTCGAGAAAACTACTATCTCAAACAATAGTGAATCCAAGAGAATATGAAAGCATAATCACCCTGAAAAGTGGTAAAGAGGTTGAGATTTCGGTAAAGGTAGGCCCTATATCATCGGAGCAAGAAAAAGAAAAATTTTGTTGCAAACATAAATGTTCCCAATGACAATGACGTACCAAAGCGTAAGTTTCCACCTCTTTCTGATTATGAACCAGTACCCCCATTTTCGTCAAACTTTAGCAAAATCTAGGAAATATGAACAAAATCAAGATCTATATGAAATTTTTCGTATATGTGAGGTAAATATTCCACTGATAGATGCTATTACACAAATATCTCGTTATGCTAAATTTTTGAAAGAAATGTGCACGATTAAGAGGAAACTGAAGCTTAAAGGATGTGAGAAGGTAAGAGTTGGGGAGAATGTATCTGCAGTTATACAAAGAAAACTCCGTACAAAGTGCAAAGATCCAGGCATGTTTACTATCCCTTATACGATAGGTGACACTAGATTTGAGAAGGCCATGTTAGATTTAGGAGCTTCTATTAATGTCATGTTATATTCTATACATGCTTCATTGAGACTTGGACCTTTGAATAATACTGGCATTGTGATTCTGATAGATCAAATACATATCCTAAGGGTGTAGTTGAGGATGTCCTTGTGCAAGTTAATGATTTTGTTTTTCTCGATGATTTTTATGTGCGTGATATGGAAAATAGTACTCAAACTCCCTTATTTTGTTAGGAAGAACATTCTTAAAGACATCCAAAACTAAGATAGATGTTCATAGTGGCACACTTACTATGGAATTTGATGGCGAAACTATTAAATTTAATATTTATGATGCCATGAAATATCCTGAAGATAATAATACTTGATGGAAAAGTTGTCATTAACCATCTTGAGAAAGAGAATGAGGATTTCAACCTAAGCACCAATTTGCGGAAACGGTTGCAGTGTTGAATGATTTTTCCCTATTATAGTAGTCAGGTAATGTTCTTTATATTGCGTTACCAGATTCTAATGAGAGACTTGTATCCTCTGTTTTGCACACTCCCACTCCAGATTTGAAACCTCTCCCTAACCACCTCAAGTACGTGTTCCCTGGAGACGAAAGAAGGTTACCAGTGATCATCTCCAGTAAACTGTGCACTACAAGAAGAAAAGCTTGTGTAAGTCCTTAAGGAGCATAAGACGACTATTGGTTGGACAATTACGAATATTAAAGGAATTAGCCCGTCTACATGCTTGCATCGTATCCTACGTGAAGAGGGAGCAAAACCTTCCCGTCAACCACAGAGAAGACTGAACCCGCCCTTGATGGATGTAGTGAAAAAGGAGATCCTCAAACTTTTTGAAGTTAGAGTGATTTACCCGATTTTAGATAGCACTTGGGTTAGCCCGGTTTAAGTGGTTCCCAGAAAGAATGGAATAACTATTGTGAAAAATCAGAATGATGAGTTAGTTCCTTCCCATGTTCAGAATGGGTGGCGGGTTTGTATGGATTATAGAAATTTAAATGCTGAACCCGCAAGGACCACTTTCTTTTACCTTTTATGGATCAAATACTTGAAAGGTTAGCTAGACATTCTTACTATTGTTTCCTTTATGGTTATTCAGGTTATTTTCAAATTGCAATGGCTCTAGAGGATCAAGAAAAGACAAATTTTACATGCCCATTCGGGAGTTTTCCTTATCGTCGCATTCTCTTTGGACTTTGCAATGCTCCAGCCACTTTCCAAAGGTGTATGGTTAGTATATTTTCAGATTATATTGAGCATATCATAGAAGTCTTCATGGATGGTTTCACAGTTTATGGAGACTCATTTGATAATTGTTTGCATAACCTTACACTTGTTCTTCAGAGATGCATAGAAACTAACATTGTGTTAAATTCTGAAAATGTCACTTTATGGTTGAACAAGGTATAGTTTTGGGTCATGTTGTTTCATCTAGGGGGATTGAGGTAGATAAAGCTAAAATTGATATTATTCAATCTTTACCTTATCCCACTAGTGTGCGGGAAGTTCATTCTTTTCTTGGACATGCAGGTTTCTACCGTAGATTCATCAAAGACTTTTCCAAAATAGCACTACCCCTATGCAAGTTGCTACAAAAAGATGTGGCTTTTGAGTTTGATGAGGCATGCAAAAAGAGATTTGATAAGCTGATGAAACTGTTGACATCTGCCCTAGTTATCCAACCCCCTGACTGGAACTTTCCTTTTGAGATAATGTGCGAAGCAAGTGATTATACAGTGGGTGCGGTTTTGGGTCAAACGATTGGAAAAGTGTCCCATGCTATTTATTATGCTTCCAAAATTTTGAATGATGTCCAGGGAAATTATTCTACAACTAAAAATGAACTTTTAGCTTTTATTTTTGCTTTAGAGAAACTTCGATCTTATTTACTTGGTACTAAGGTCATTGTTTACTCTAATCATGCAGCTTTTCGTTATTTGATGACAAAGAAATAGGCAAACCAAGATTAATAAGATGGATACTTCTCTTGAGTGAATTTGATTTGGAGATCAAAGATAAAAGTGAAACAGAAAATCGTTCCGCAGATCATTTGAGTCGTCTAGTTCATGTGGACAATAAACTTCATTTGCAAGAAACATTCTCTGACAAGCAATTGCTCTCTGCGAGTGTGACATTACCTTTGTAGGTAAATATTATAAATTATTTGGTTACTAATATATAACCTCCTAGTTTGTCTAGGGCTCAAAGAGATAATGTTAAGAGTGATGCTAAATATATATGTGGGATGACTGATACTTATGAAAGCATTCTGCAGATCAAGTGATAAGAAGGTGAGTTCAAAAAAATGAAATTATTTCTATTCTCACCTTTTGTCATTCTTATGCTTGTAGAGGTCACTTTGGAACTAAGAGGATGACGAGAAAAGTGCTAGAATGTGATTTCTATTGGTCGTCTTTATTTCGAGATTCATATTCTTTTTGTAAGTCATGTGAACATTGTCAAAAGATAGGTATTATATCCCAAAGGAATGAGATGCCTCAAACACCCATACTATTTTGTGAATTTTTCGGTTATGTTTACATTTTCCTTGCTGATGATTATGTTTCAAAATGGATGGAGGCTATGGCCACCATGATTGATGATTCAAAAGTTGTTGCAGATTTTATCAAGTCTAACATATTCTCTAGGTTTGGAATCCCAAGAGCTCTAATAAGCGATCGAGGCACTCATTTTGTAATTGAACTGTAGAGACTTTACTGAGGAAGTACCATGTGACCCACAAGGTGTCGATTGCCTATCATCCACAAACTAGTAGGCAAGCGAAAGTGTCAAACCTAGAGATCAAGTCCATCCTTGAAAAGACGGTTAATCCAAGAAGAGAAGATTGAAGTTTGCGCTTAGATGATGCCTTATGGGCATATATGGCTGCATACAAGGAGCATATTGGTATGTCAACTTATCGGTTGGTGTTTGGAAAAGCATTCCACCTTCTAGTTGAGTTAGAACACAAGGCTTATTGGGCTATCAAGAGTTTCAACATGAAAATGGATGAAAGTGGAAAACATAGGAAGTTGCAACTACAAGAATTAGAGAAAATTCGCAATGATGGCTATGAGACTGTAAGGATTTACAAGGAAAATACGAAGGCTTTTCATGACAAGATGATCTCTAGGAATGAGGTTAAAGTTGGTCAAAAAGTCCTTCTATACCATTCACGACTTCGTTTGTTTCCGGGTAAGTTGCGTTCTCATTGGATTGGACAATTTTTTCCTTATGGTACAGTTGAAATTCAATGTTTAGTAACTTCCAAAGTGTTCAAAGTTAATGGCCATAGGCTCAAACCTTTTTACGAAGCCTTCCAAGTAGATAATGTGACAACACTGGACCTTGAGGATCCAATTTATACTAGTTGAAGAACGAAGCATTGAGTCGAGCCAATGATAATAAATAAAAGCGCTACTTAGGAGGTAACCCAAGGGGAGTTTGTTCCTTTATCTTTTTATTTTTGCATTCATATTGTGGTTATTTTTGTCATTTTCTTTTCCTTTCACCTTACATTGAGGACAATGTAAGCTTTAAGTTCGGGGGAGGGGATATAGGTTGTGTTTGAGTTGTTTTGATATTAGTATGAGTTTAAATTTAAAAATAATAAAAATAAATAAAAATGAAAATAAAATTTCGAAAAAATGGTGATTTTCAACAATTTTTGGTTGTGTATGCTATTTGCTAGATTCAATTAAGTTTTTGAAGAACTCATAATATGATTGAATAAGTAATCTCCCAACTTAGAGTTAATTAATCTAATTATTTTCTTTGAGGATGGTAATAGCTGAATTTTGTAGATGAAAGTCAGTGAGATTTTCGGCCTTTAGACTGACACATCCATATTCGTCTCACTATTTTCTTTCATGAGTGGTATTATTCTATGGATTTTTTTCTCTAGAATTTCTCTTGATTCTTTTCAAGGTCATACTGATACATGTATGCATGAACATGATTAAGGTCATCTTTGTTATTTAAGTTAGCTACCTAAGCCAAATAGCTTACCTTATAATTATTTTTTCCTTTTGTTGAACCCTTTTGAGCTTGATTGCCTTTTCTTTTTTTTGTAAACCCACGCTACAAGCTTTAACCCGAAAAAAACAATGTCTTTACCCAAATCATAGAGCTAGTGGAGTATTGCTCATCATTATGATATGTATGGGTGTGCAAAAAATAGTGTACGGGTGTCTGAATTTACGGTAGGGCTATGACTAGTGAAATGGAACATGTTTTCAGTCTCAATTGACAAGTTTCATTGATGGTGTAGTGTGTTATAAAAAAAAAAGTGATGGAAGAAATGACTTTCAATGTTACAAACTGTCCATGTTTACAATTCCTTCTGAAATTTCAAGAAAGGGATTTATTTGTGCGAGATAGAGGCAAATTGAAGGAATTGCTAAATGGAGTGATGGGCTTCACATGTTTTATATATTTGAGCTTGAGTTGATTAATTTTTGCTCCATTGGTTTCAATGGCTTCTGAGCTACATTCCCAAATATTCCCACCTCAACACTAAGCCCCATTACAACTTTCGAAAAGTCCTTATGATTTTTGTTATGCATGTGTTCTAATTGGTGGAAAATGAGAAGATATGCAAGCATATGGTAGATCATCGCTATTGGAATGAATTTGAGTGAAACACAGATCCTTCAAACACATGAGAGACGCGTGCTTATGTCCGTGAGGGTATACGTATTTGCTTTATTCCATTTTCATATGAAAATTGCTTGCTAATTGAATATATGTTGTGTGAGAATGTTTGTTTATGACGTGTTATGTGGTTTAAAGAGTTTGGTTGTTCTATGTTTATATCGTTACAACCTTTATATTTTTTTGGAAAGTAAAAATGCTATATTTTCATCCATTTACCTTATGCTTTTGTGACTAATTGATGTCTAAATGTACTCATTATTCTTATATTTTTATTGAGGTTTCAGGTGGATGAATATTGTGGAATTTAGAAGAAACTAGCGAAAAAGGACTTAAGTAAAAGAAATGTTCTTCTGCACATATTTTGTTGACTGTTGCATTTAATTTCTAGGAGACCTACTAGTTTATTATTTTTTACAATCTATTGCAGGGTAAGATATCAAATCCATAATTGTTTGATCCATTTAACTTATAGAACAACTAAGATTTAATGGTTTGTTGCATCACAAATTGTTAAATCTTGGAAATACAACCGCTTGTGCTTGTGTTATTTAGTTTCATCGATCTCTCTAATTCTTAAGGTTGTTACCAAATTAACCGTTTAGCGCTTGTATTGGATTGTTTAGTAATTAGGGTTAATTAGATTGCTTATTTTCTAATTAATTACGACTAAGGAAAGATAAGGAAAATAGTTCAAAGTGTGAATTGATATATACTTATCAATGATTAGTTGTAAATTTCTAACCGTGGATATTAACTCAGACCAAGGTTTGTTCTTTTGATTGCCTTCGATATTTGAATTTGAGTTGTTCATTAGTTAATTTCTTTAAACTAGTTTGCGTATGATCAAAACCCCCCAATCCTCGTTTGCATAGCATAAAATTAGACTAATCAATCTCTGTGGGAACAATCCTTACATCCACTACTACATTTGTTTTTAAAGGTAAAGATTTTATTTTTGGGTGCCTGCAACAGCACACCAACTACAGAATATGAATACATTGCTACCATTGAAACTATTAAATAAGCTTTATGGCTTAAAGGACTACTTTATGAACTGTATTTTAAATGATTATGTGGTAGTATATTCTGATAGTCAATCATCTATACATTTGTGCAGAAATCCATTTTTCCACGAACACACCAAATACATTGATGTTAGACTACATTTCATTAGAGATGTTGTGTCACAAGAAGTTATAAGACTTGAAAAACTACATACACAATATAATTTCCAATTTTATCAGTGGTGAAGTTTAGAAGTTGTAAAAATCTTCTAAACATTGGTGGAGGTAAATAATTTCCAAGTTTATCATTACACCCAAAGAATAACGCGGTAATTGTAGTACAGCCTTGGGTGTCGTATCCACAAAGAGATGGAAAAATATTTAAAGAAATTCAATAACTTAGGGTTCTTGTGATTTGGATGAAAATAATTTATTTATTGAATTAAAATGTCAATGTCATCGGATATAATTATGGAATTTAAGTCAATATGTAAAATAGTGAAGCGTCGAAATTTTCTCAACTGAATTAGATCTATCAACATCAATAATTCATGCATTTTCTACTCAATTAGAATTTTTTATTCTAACTTTCTAATCGGAGGATTTAGCAATACAAACCAATTTAATTCCACATGTAATTCTAGAATTTAAGTTTCCTAAATCTCATTCCCACATTAATTTATTGAACTAGATTCAAAAGGCGACCATATATTTCTAACATATAGCAGTAATTAAATCACACCAATAATCGGACCATATTGATGAATGGATTATTATTTCACGGTAAACGAACAAGTTTGGTTTTGTTAAACCACATGACATTTCCAATCACATGTATTGTCCCGACACATTGTTGATGTCAATCTGGGAGGACGGATATGAATTAATGATAAATTAAAAAGATGTATTTTAATGTATCGATTTTGATTAGATCAAAATAATAATTCACGTCGTTGACATCGTGATCGGAACCTGATGGATCACAGACAAAGAAAAACCAGAAGAATGAGATTACAATTAATTAATTAACAAGTATTGTACAATTTATTAATTGGGTTTCTTGTTAATTTGTTCGAATTAATTAATTAGATTAATTAATTCATGGACCGAATTTAATTAATTGGATTAATTAAATATTGGACCGGATTAAGTTTAAGAGATAGGCCAAGCCCATTTTGACTTATATTAAAAAACCATTAGGGTTTCAGGAAAAAAGAATAGAACACAATTCATTATTTTGTTAGCACAAGAAAAGAGAAATCCTAATTTTCTCTCATTCTTGTTCCCCGTGTGAATTTCCATTGGAGGTTGGACAACTGGACAGTTGTGTTTTGCAAATCGTGGTTTTTCGTGTTCCAAAATCAGTAAAGGAGTTTGCATAATTCATCAAATGTATTATTCTAAAAAAAGTTTCTATCTAAATAAAAAGCAGATCCTTGGTGGGAATTAAAAAATTATTTATTTTCCGCTATACATATTAAGTAAATTCCCAACAGATTTCACCATGAAGGCATAGTACATGGCACCTTGTGGCATCATTAATAATTGATCGACTCTATTTACATGGAAAGACAACAAGAAATCTTAAACATCAAACGGATAATTCCATTAAAGAATTGGATTGTCATCTCCAGATTGAGGAGAATGTCAGAATGAATAATTTTGATGAATATATTGATCAATCTTCTGGGATACATGTGGTGGAGGAAGAGGAAAATTATGCAAGGCAACAAACCTATGAAAATGACAAAAAGATTAAGTGCGACTCAAACGAGGACTCCAAGAAAAGGAAAGGGAATGCTCTCATTGTGGCAAATTGGAACATCTTAAAAGGTAATGTCGACTTTTGAAGAAGAAAAAGCAAAAAGACAATGAGGACTTGGTGGCCTAAGTATCTTGGAAATCACTTATTACAGTTTGTCATTCGAATTTGTATTGTCAATGGAAGGAGTGCTTCGTTGGAAATTATTCATGTATTATTTATTTTTCTATTAGGAATAATAGTGAATACAATTCTTTATTTGTTTTGTTTCTTTATAGTATTTTTTACTTTAGTCATATAAGTATAATCTCTTATCTAAAAAGACAAAATATCGCATCTATTTTTGATAAAATGACTTAAGCACTGGTCTTATTTTACACATATAGTAGAATTGGAATTCTTGATGATGTGTATATCTTGAAATAATTAGCAATAGAGAGGTATAAAAAATTTTGGTTTTATGTTATAAGAGCATGGATGGAATTATCTTGATATTTATCACATTAAAGTTTATGAATAAACTGTGTAAGCTTATATCTTTATAAGTTAGTTAATATAATGCAATGAACACTTAAATGTGCAAATCTAAAAAGATAGGATTTCTTGGTCTTGATGCCAATCAAACATTAGAAAGACGTCAAGTATAGTCTCCAAATGGTGTTAACTAGTAAAAATTAAGAATAGAAGGTAAAGTTGAAATAATAAAGTTTTTTATCTTAAAATTATGTACGCTAAAGACTTTCTTAATAATTTGTCTTGATGCTTCTTGATATTGTTATTTAAAAAAAAATTAAAAAATCACTTGATCGTTAGAAGGAATGTATTGTCTTCTCTAAAGGATAATATTGGAAAATAATCAACTATAAAACATATTATATTGATCTTCAAAGGGTAAGTATATTAGTATGTTAGAAAGCTGAGAAGGAAATCAAATGGAAAAAGTTCGAGGGATAAGATTAACTGATTAAAAAAAGAATGTTGGTGTCTTATTCTCTATGGTTGAGAAATAAATGTATAATTATTCTTTTTAAACTATGAGTTGGGTGATAGCTCTAGATATAATAGCAGAGACTTGAGCATTGCACAGGGATGTGTTGTAGGAGTAACATTACCTTCTGAGTGGAATTGCCACAACATGGGCATTTTTCTTTCGAGATGAGGCGCATCTGATTAAATGGGCCTCTTCCACATGCCTTGCCTTGGCCAAGTTGCACACAATACACTTGAATTATTGATGTGATAGCTCTACAACAACGCCGCGCATTTAGCTAACAACTTTCAACCTCTATTCATGCTAGGGAGGCCACGTCTATGAAGGCTATGGATTGACACAATTGAGCTTGATTAGTGAGCCATTGGGATGAGGCCACATGCCAAGCATAGAATATGCCTCGTTTCATCTCTCTAGGCTACAAATAATCACAACTAGTGACATCCTAAATGTAATATTAATTAATGAATTGTAATCTTGGTAATTATCTCTTCAACCAAGAACTCATAATTTCATTCATTATATCTATTCAATACCCAAATATATCCTTCTTTGTCTAATTTAAGCATGAGAATGCATGCAACTATAGCATCATGTTTGAGCTACAGTCGTGTGCACTCAACGCGGTGTTTGAGTGTGCAAGTAACATACTGGTTGATAGAAGAGGAGCCATGATTGATTAACAACTAGGTCCCAACAGAGTTGGAGGGCAACACCCTAAAATCTTGTCAAATTACAGATCAATGGGTTGCGAAACATGAAAATGGTGTGTGTATAACACTTGCAGCCCTTTTGGATGGACGTAGAGATATCTTACGAGTGGACTTCAGGTATTTGGGATTGTAATTTTTAAGATATTGAATTAAAAATAAAAAATAAAATAGGATACAACGTTGAACAATGTGATTATATAATAACTTTTTAAATTATATCACTCACTTGTATCAGCTCACTTTAAAAGCACCTACAAAATTATAGAATCATATTTTTGGTTACAAGCTTTTTGTACATATTGTGTTTTGCAATTTTATCAATATAAAAAGAGCTGAAATTGAAACTTTATTGTTAACTTCTATCTTTTTCTCTTGTCATTCATTTATATCAGTGGGAGGCAGAGGCGGAAGCAGAAGTTTAAAGTTAGGGGGGCACAATCGAACTTGCAAAGAAATTTGGAGAAATTTTACAATCGAAAATTTACGTCCAAAAAAATCATACCCCATACAATTTTGCATCCGAAAATTTACATGGGATATGACTTTTTCAAATGTAAAATTTTGAAAAAAATTTATGTCATTCCATATAAAATTTCCTAATAAAAGGATGAAAATTACATTGAAAAATTTGTATTACAAAAATAATAAATGTTAATCAAATAATTGAGTTTTTTAAAGAAAATGCGAGTTAAACGCTTTTCTTTAAAACTCACGTTTAAAGCATTTTTAATTATTTTCGATATCTGTTTGGATTATTTGATATGTCTATAATGTAGTTCTTGAAATAAGCTTAGAGATGACATAACCAATTTGTAAATTCGATTAGCGTACGATCGTCAAAAAAATTTTAAAGTTAGCATGTTATCGAAATTTTCGAAATACTAATTTTGAACGGCTTACTTTGACAAATCGTAGCATTTGCTACAATTGATCGTTTCGTACGACATTAACGACGTAAGAAACTAGATCGTGAACACTTCGAAATGGTATTAAGAATGCAATATTTCGCCCTTTTTTATGGAGAGTTATGATTTTGTTAAAAGACGAGAGAAAAATAGACAAAATCAAAATTTATTATGATTTTGCCCCTGTTTGATGGAGATTAAAATCAATTTTTTAATAAATTTTGATAAAAGTTAAATAATTATAGATTCCATGAAATGTGTTATTAAAATTAATTGTTAATTTTGATTTAGATTAAAATTTATATTTCAATCGATACTAAACATGACTTTATATATATATATATAACTCAAAAGTTGGGGGGACGTGCCCCCCACCCCCCACCCCAGGACCCCTTTTGGATCCGCCGCTGGTGGGAGGTTATAAGTGTATTTTGTACACTTATTTAATTCTTTATGTTGGAGCTTTTATTGAATATTTTGATGAATTATGACTTAATTCTGTTTATATTGTGCTTGTTAGGTAAAGATCGATGAAATGGCGGAGTTGGAGAAAAATGATAAAAATGGCTCAATTATAAAATATTCAAAAGTTCGAGAACTAAAGTGTAAATACTTAAAAGTTTTGTTGAACCCCATGATGAAGGTTTGAGAGTACTAGGGCTCAATTGGACAAGAAAAATGTCAAAGGGGTAAAATATAGTTAAAGTATTCTCAAACTTTAATTTTCAGCCGACAAGTTATACTCCAAGTTTTCAGTCTCAAATTGGAACCAATTTTTTTCATAATAAACGTTCAAATCGGAAAAATGATATTTCTAGAAGAATTGTATCTCGTTAAATTAACTTTCCAGGTCAATTTGAATTGCTTTAATTTGGTATCAAAAGAGAAAGTTATGACAAAGCTACTTACTATTGCTCAGAGCCAAAACCATGCGATCGCATGGTATAAATTCCATGTGAGCACATAGGTCACCTACAAGACTTGTATTATCAAGTCTTTATATGGTATGCTATCTTCAACATCTTTTTAACCTAAAGGCCATCCAGAATGTGTATTATCAAGTTATTATCAAGTCTTTTATCATCGAAGTGACACCTAACAAGAGTTTTAGAGAATAAACATAAGAAGTGGAAGATCCAGCCTCAAGTTGAAGGAAAAGTTCAATAAATTGATTCATCAAGTGTCTACCTCTATTCTTTGATTTGGGTGATGTCTTTTCTTAACTTTTTGTGTACTTTAGATACAAACATGTTAGGCTAACTTCTCTATTATATTGGATGAATGATGAAACCATTGGCTATGTTTTTCTAATTTAAAGATTAAGTATTTTAGTGATTTTTTGTGTTTGTGATTCGGTATGCATGCTTATTGTGTTATTCGATTGCTTGGCTACCAATTAAATAATATTTGTATCATATGAGATCTTGTTAGATAATCTTGTAGTTTAATGCATCTTTTTGCATGTAGATCCGGATTAGGAATATGATCGTGTCGTGCTTAGAATATGTTTGGTTTATCTTAGAAAGAAAGATTAAACAATATAGGACTATCAATTCTCACGAACACTTGAACAACACTAAACTACGTAGTTCGAGAATCAGAAATAGATACCAATATGTGGATTAAAAAACCCAATACATTAACTTCATAACTTGATAAAAACCTTGCTTTTACATTATTCATAGATTAATATAGGAAGTTATAAACAATCACATCTCTTTTGTGTCAAAAACATCAAATCTAATAGAAACTAATACATTGTAGTTAGCAATTATTCCTTGTGGGATGATAAGTCAACTCATCACATTATTACTTATCAACGATCTCATACATTTTCGGGTTTTATCCAAACAAGTTTTTTATGCCATTTTCGAGGAATAATTCAATTAATTGTAGTTTATGAGTTCATATTAGATTCACTTTTCTTTTCGATTTAGGCTATTCATCAAATTACCTCATTTTCTTGTGTTTTGTTTCTTTTAGACAGCCAATATTATGATAAGATTGAGATCGTTCCAATAAATCGCAAGATAGAAAGAACATTCAAACACCGTAGAATAGAAAAGAGATAAGCGAGGAAAATGGCCGAAAATTAGAATCAGTATCAAGTTCAGCAGAGAATTATTGCTAACGAGGGCCCAATATTAGCTGAAGATTATATGAATCCAATTTCTACACATGTGCAATCTACTATCATATACCCTCATTTTGGATATGTTAACTTCCACCTTCGATCGGATGTCATTAACCTTTTTAAGAATCATCAGGATGTCGGATTCTTTGAGAAATCTACAGGAGTCCACATGAGCATGTGCAAGTTTTTTTATGTTAAGTAAAATCATCAGCCACGAGGAAATGTTAGCAGATGCCTTTCAAATGTGTTTATTCCCTCACACCTTGAAAGATGGAGAAAGATAATCTCCTTACCAACAAGGAGTATTATGTTGTGGAATGATATGGTATAGAAATTCAACATGAAGTTCTTCTCGCCTTCTCGAGTCCATCAAATTTGGAAAGAAGACCGCAATTCAAAACAAAAGGACCTTGAGAGTTATCCAAGGCATGGGAGAGATTTAAAGACTTGTTTAGAAAGTGTCTTAAACTTGACATTCCTAAGCAGTCGCAGGTATACATCTTTTACTATGGACTACGCATAAAGTATTGTAACATAGCAGATGCTTCGGTGGGTGGTTCGACGATAAAGTTGGACATTGATGATGCCTATGAATTATATGAGAGGATTGTGGAAAAGTAATCTATGGCCGATAGACGCGGATTTTCCTAGGAAATCTACAAGTGTCCATAATTTTGATGCAGTGATAGCACTAGCAAGACAGATGAAAGCACTAATGAAGAAATTGGACAACTTATCTCAGTCTTTGAATATGGTACACCAATCGACACTATTTTGCCCAGGTTGCGGGATAGATCATACCACTTCAAGTTTCCTCTTAGCTTCCATTCAAATACTTCGGTCTATAGTAGCTAGCTATGTACAAAATTCACAAAGGTAGTAGAATAGCCCTACTCCAACACATTTAATCCTGGTTGGAAAAATCACCTGAACTTTTGATAGGCTAATAATTAGGGGGTCAGGGAAATTAAGTTTAGAGTAACCCACCAGCAATAAGAGAAGAGGTCATCTTTGGAGGATCTATTTGTCAAATAATTCACAAAGACTAAGACAGCAATCCAGAATCAACATGCCTCTATTCAAGAAGTGTAGATAGATCAAGCCTGCTACCTTTATTCAAGATTATGTGCTGCCTATTTCATTTTCTCAAAAGCTCCGAAGATAGATACATGAGAGATAGACTTAGGATATCACAACAAGGAGTGGTGTTTAGCTACCAAAGATCAACACAAGAACAAAAGAGACTGAGAGTAATTAGGTATAATTGATGCGATCCTACAAATTTCGAACTACTCCTAGTATTTGAAAGAGATGTTAACTAAGATGAGAAAGCTACTTGAACATGAAACAATTGTATTAGCTAAAGAGTGCAGTGCAATCCTCCAACATAAGCTCCCACCTAAACTAAAAGACCCAATGAGTTTCATTTTACCTTACTTATTGGTAATTCAAATAACATTAATGGTTTAATTGACTTTGTAGCGGGTATTAACTTGAAGCCATTGAACAGTTACAAGAAATTAGGATTAGGGAAGCCAAATGAGACATAGATAACTCTATAGCTGGCGATAGGTCGATCAAGCATCTCTGATGAGTAGTTGAAGACAAGCTTATCAAACCTGGATATTTTATCTTTCCAGCTGACTTCATAATTCTTGATATTGGAGATAATCAAGACATGTCATTGATCTTAGAAAGACCATTTCTAGCAATTGGTCATGCCTTGTTCGACTTTGAAATGTGTGAGGTGATCTTGAGGGTGGAAAACAAATAACAAAGCTTTACCACACACACTCCACTCTAGCAATCATCCTACCTCAAGGAGTGCAAGAAGATTGAAGACGAAACAAAGGATCACTTTGCAAGTTATCACTATAAGAAGGGCGTTGGTGAACTGGCCGGGGCGATAAATGATCAATATGAGAACTTTTAGCATTGGATGTTCAATGATGAAGCTGAGAATATCTACAAGTACAGTAGTTGCAAGGCCAAAAATCAACTTTTCAAGCCACCATGATGCAGTGAGGAACAATGAAAGTTGAATCTGTGCGCACAATGATCTCACAACTCTTCTACATGCCTAGTAATCTGAACTAGGAATATAGGAAACAAGAAAAACTCTCACGGAGTACTATTATTGATTGAAAAATATTCCCGAAAATTCTTTGACGGCTACTAAACATTGCATATATATGTGAAATTAAAGACAACCCTAACAACCAACTTACCTAAAATATTTGACAAGCAAAATATTGAAATAACAAGAAAGAAAATATTGAAATACCAGAAAAGAAAATAATACGCCAGCAGGAAGAAAATTAATTGAAATAATACGCCTCATCTCCATACAAGTGATGCCTACTTGGTCCCCCCTTCCATAATATTGGCGGCTATTTGATCTACATCATCCTCCTCGAGTTTGAGAGAATTCGCCCTCGAATTCGAGTCCTCGGATGACAAATCACCAATATACAGAACCAAGTGCTTGACGTTAAACACATCACTAGTTGTAATATGGCTTGAGAGTTTCAATCTATATGCATTAGGATTGATTTTCTCAATGATTTCCAGTGGACTAATCTTTCTTGCAGCAAGCTTATTATAGTCACCAACGGAAAATCTATCTTTCGTTAGGATAGCCCACACCAAGTCCCCTACCTCAAATTCCACTGAACTTTTTTTCATATCAGCAGCAGCCTTGTATTTGACAGTAGAATCTTGCAAGTTCTTGATAGTCGTTGCACGAATCTGTTGAATTTGAATGATTAAATCTTCAGTTTTAACATGAACTCGTCGGATATCAGTAACAGGTGCCAAATCAATTGGTGCACGAGGATTATAACCATATATCACATGAAAAGGACTAAACCATGTACTCCTATTGGTAGATCGATTGTAAGCAAACTCAACCTAAAATAGTTTCTGATCCCAAGACCTCAGGTGATCACCCACCAGACTGTGCAACAAGTCCCCCAAAGAGCGGTTGACAACTTCAGTCTGGCCATCAGTCTGAGGGTGATAGGCACTACTAAAGTCAAGCTTGGTGTTAGACAAACGTCACAAATATCGCCAAAAGTGACTAAGAAAACGGGTATCTCTGTTAGACACCATGGATGAAGACAATCCATGTAATCGATAAACCTCACAAAAGTAAAGTTGTGCAACATTAACAGCATTTGATGTTTTCTTGCAAGCCACAAAGTGTGCCATCTTGGAGAATCCATCCACCATCACAAGAATAGAATCATGTACACGCTGTGTTCTTGGCAACCCCAATACAAAATTCATGTTAACATTAGACCAAGGCCCTTCTGAAATAGGCAAAGGCAGATAAAGACCTACATTAGCTGCTCTCCCTTTCGAGACCTGGCAGACCCTACAACCCTCTACAAACCGTGCAACTTCTTTTCGCATATGAAGCCAGAAAAATTGCTCAATGAGAAGCTTCAAAGTTTTGTCACGCCCCACATGACCTTCATTGTGCAATTCTTGAATAATCTTCAAGCGTAAACTCCCTGTAGGAACACACAACTGATTGCCTTTGAAGAAAAACCCATCATGCATAGTGTAATCCTCTCGTAGTCGTGACCCCAAGTCACTCATAATAGGACCAAAATAGAGATCAATAGATAAGTAATCTTTGAACTAATCAAAGCCAATAACCTTGGTCTGCATTTGCACCAGCAAAGATGCTTTCCTACTTAAAGCATCTGCTACTCTATTTACAGCTCCTGACTTGTGTTTAATGGTGAAGGAAAATTGTTGAGTGTAAGAGGCCCAACGTGCATGTCTAGATGATAATTTATCCTAACTATGAAGGTGCTTCAATGTCTCATGATTAGAATAAAGAATAAACTTATTATAAGCCATATAAGAACTCCAATGCTTCAAAGTTCGAACTACAGCATAAAATTCCACATCATAGGTACTACAATTGAGTTTAAAACCACCAAATTTCTCACTAAAGTAAGCTACATGCTTTTCCCCTTGAATAGTCCCAATGCCAACTCCAAAAGCATCGCAATGCAACTCAAAAGGCTGAGAATATGAGCGGTTGTCAATTTCTCCTTAATTTAATCAAATGCCTTAGCTGCTTCATTGGTCCAGAAGAATTTTCCACCCTTCATACAATCCGTGAGTGGTGTCGTAATGGTACTAAAGTGAGGAACAAAGTACCTGTAAAAAGACACCAACCCATGAAAGCTACGTACTTCCTGAATAGTAGATGGAACTGGCCATTGTTAAACAGCTGCTACCTTAGATTCATCTACAGATACACCATCCCTTGAAACTACATAGCCCAGAAATAAGATCGAGTCTGTCATGAAAGAACCTTTGGCCATTGCTACAAAACATTTCCCCTTGCGTAACACTTCCAAGACGTCCCTTAACTGTTGAAGATGCAAATCCATAGTAGCACTATAAATCAAGATGTCATCGAAGTAGACTACAAGACATTTACCAATGAATAGTCTGAAAATCTAGTTCATTACCCGTATAAAAATGCTAGGGGCATTCGATAGCCCAAAAGGAATCACCAACCACTCATACAAACCCACTTTAGTTTTGAACGAAGTTTTCCATTCATCGCCTAGACGTACGCGGATCTGATGATAACCACTTTTCAAATCTAACTTGGTAAACACAATAGCACCACTTAATTGATCCAACAAGTCATCCAACCGAGGAATATGAAATATGTACCTGATTGTAATCTTATTGATAGCTCGACTGTCTACACACATCCTCCAAAAACCATCCTTTTTTGGAGTAAGTGACGCTGGTATGGCACACGGACTAAGACTTTCCCTGATATAACCTTTAGAAAACAAAGCCTCCACTTGACGTCTAAGCTCCTCATGTTCTTTGGGGCTCATACCGTAATGTGGTCGATTTGGTAGATTAGCACCCGGCACCAAGTCAATTTGATGTTGTATATCCCATAATGGTGACAAACCTTCAGGTAGTTTGTCTGGAAATACGTCAGAGAATTCTTCAACCAACTTGGACACGAGGGATGGGACTTCTTTCCCTTTACTGCTTTACCTTCCCAACAACACAAACACCACCCCAAATTCCTGCAATTCAGTCATAAACTCCCTTTTGGCCAACAAAATCTTTCCCTCCCTTGAAGGGTGTCGACGCTTCCCTGCTTGTTAGGTAATAAGACAATCTTCACTTTGTCAAGTACAAAACTGTATGTATTCTATCTTCTAGCGTGAATAGCACCCCTGTCATATTGCCATGGTCGACCTAATAAAAGATTACATGCATCCATGGTTATCACGTCACACCAAATTTTATCTTTATACTTCGCACCGATAGAAAATGACACTAAGCACCATTTAGAAATACTTACTTCATTTTCCCTCTTGAGCCAAGCCAATTTGTAAGGACTAGGATGTTTCTCTGTCTCTAGTCCCAACTTCTTAATAGCCTCTTCAGAATAAACATTCTTACAACTTCCTAAATCGATGATAAGCTTTCAAACCTTGCTGCTAGTAGTACAGGTAGACTGGAAATATTGTGGCGTAACCAGTCATCGTTACGAAGTGCCAAACACATCTTCCTCACTATTAATAAAGGACCTTCATCACCTGCAACTTGCTCCTCTACATATTTCTCCTCCCCAATATCATACATAGGCCCCTATTCGACATCTACCAAGCTGTCAACACCAGTCTCTCTAGAATCAATGAATAATCCCTTATCGCATTTAAGGCCCTTCTTGGAATCTGCCATGCAGCGACCCGTTCTACTACATTTAAAAAATCAGACCTGAGAATTTGATGCTACTCACCTGCTTCCCTGGGTATTGGTTTTCCCTCTTTTCTTTATGGTAGGCGTGAAAACAGTATGCTGAGAGGTTGATTTGTTTGTGCCAGAACTACCACAAATGTTGACTCCGCAGCACCCCATGTTCTACTAGATAACGTTTTCTCCAAGTGTAGGACTCGCTGGTGGGCTTCAGAAACATTCACAGGGTCAAAAAATTTAAGGAGTCTTGAAATTGTTTCCTTATCCCTCCAATATACCAAGACACCAACTGATCATCTGATTCAGCCAAATCCACACATGCTATTAATTTATAAAATTATGTAGTATATTCATCCCCAGATCATGAACCTTGCTTGCGATTCTGAAGTTGTTGATACATTGTCCTCACATAATTATGAGGTAAAAATGCTGCCCTCATGTGTTTGAACAATTTTTCCCAACTATTAATTTTTGGTTTACCTTGGTGTACTCTAGTTTGCTTTGTTTGTTGCCACCAGGCAGCAGCTCTTCCTCTAAACTTTGTTGCTACTAAAGAACCCCTTCGATCATCTGGTACTCCTTTGAACTCCAGTATTTCCCCTACTGTAGCAACCCAATCAAGAAATTCTTCAGGTTGTAGGCAGCCTTGAAATTCTGGGATATCCAGTTTGAAGCCTGACTCCCACATGTTAGCATTTTTTTGGACTACTGGATGTTCCCTCCTTCCTCTCATCTCTGCAAACGAATTTTGATTCTCTTCTCCCTCGCTCCCGTCATCACTATATTCAGCAAGATGTTCACTGTCTCACGATTCTCGATGTCAATATCCAACGTTGAAAGCTACCAGTTACTCAGTCAGGGCATCAAATATGTCATCCATCTAAACAAATCATTCATCCACCTGTTGTAGTATCCATGCCTCCAATTGTACCTCATGTGTGACCTCATCCCATTCGTTTACCTCACCCATCGCTACATACCTTTCCCTACGAGCTTCTCTATGTGTCATGGCTGAAACGTAACCTAGGGCTCTGATACCAACTGATGTAGTAAAGAATAATGGAAGCTGAATCTGTGCGCACAAAGATCACAACTCTTCTACACGCCTAGTAATCTAAACTAGGAATATAGAAACTGGAAAAACTCTCACGGAGTATTATTATTGATTGAAAAATAATTTCAAAAACTCTTCGACAGCTACTGAACATTGCATATATATATGTGAAATTAAAGACAACCCTAACAACTAACTTGCCTAAAATATGTGACAAACAAAATATTGAAACAACATGAAAGAAAATAATATGCCAACAGGAAGAAAATTAATTGAAATAATACGCCTCCTCTCCATACAAGTGGCACCTACTTGATCCCCATTTCCATGATATTTGCGGCCATTTGATCTACATGACACCATGAGGATCCAAAACAACAAAGTTAAACTAATGATTATAAACATGCACTTATTGGGAGATACGTCAATCTTCTTCTCTTTATTTATTATACTTTCTAGATAATAGGATAAGTGATGTTTTATTTTTATTTAGGTTGCCATTATCAACACATGAAAAAAGAAAAGAAAAATAAGAACGATAACTTGCGGCCAAAACCGTAGTCATAGCATGCTGCAATTCCCTATTCAGTTTTTCCCTTTATCCCTTGATTTTCTTGTTGGTTATGAAGTGTTTTAGCTTAATATTAACCGTTGCAGGTTATTTGGTCACTAATGATTGAATTTTATTCATTTTGATGGGACATGAAATTTAGGAACATTCAAACCAACATTGGACAGGGGATTAATATGATCAAACGGATCATCTAGCTCATGCACTTTCATGCCATTTCAGCCACCACCTTCGTCTTGACAAAGTGAGTCCTCTGTTTTCCCTATTTGCCCTTCTTTTTTACATACTTATTGTTATATTTTTTTTTTATATTGAGGGCAATCCAGTTTGAAGTTTGGAGGTGGGATATTATTATCAATTACTACTTTTTTGTGCTTATGTGGGTTAGATGCCTTTCCGGCAATGATGTATGTATTGAAATTATATGTTAAATTAAGAATGGTGGAAAAAATTAATGTTGAGTTGATTGATGCTTATTTAGGTAAAACGTGATCTTAACTTGTGCATGAGACTTTTCTTTTTGTGCATTGTGAATGAGTGTTTTGGTTCATATGATGAAATATGTTGAATATAAATTAGTTGCTAAAACTATTACATACATCTCTAAACCACTTATAAAATAGTTTGGAGATGGTTAAACTAATGTAGTGGAACATTGATATGAATAGTGATTCAATGTGTGAAACTATTGTGTGGATTGTCTAAGGCCAATAAGATGGAGATCAGGTAAAAATCTTGAGTTAGATGTTTAATAAGGAGCATTGCACTAATGATAACATGAAAAGGGGAAAAACTGTCATTTTCCGATGACCCAAAAAGATCTCAACGAGGACACTTACTGAAAATTGGAAAAAAAAAATTAAAATGGGATCAAATAACTACTCGGGTCTCACTTAACGAACTGTCTTGGTCGTTAGATCGACGACGTACTGTTTTCACTGTACCAACATGGGTCTTTTCGACATGCTTTATCCTCGCTCGCACGCTTCATAAGAAAACTTTTCAAGGGTCACCCATCATAAAATTACTCCAAACCAAGCACTCTTAACTGTAGAGTTTCCAACGATGGATTTTCGAAAAAGAATGTGCACCTTGTTGGTATGAGTAGTACCTATCAAATCTTTTAAGATTTCCTGGTCTAGGTATTACAATCACCTCCGTTAGGCTCGCGACGTCCTCGTCACGCTTGTTCCATCTAAAGATCTGTTGCCAGGCGTTGGGATTCTAGAGGTGGCTCATACGGGTTTAAGAGGTGGCTTCCACCCTATGGCGTAGCACTTTGTCCCGCATAGCACTTAGTTTCTGATTTCTGGCTGGCAACCGATCTCTGATACCATTTGTAACGACCTAGGTCCCACTTAACGGGCTGTCCCGGTCATTAGATCGACGACGTACTGTCCCCACTGTACCAACATAGGTCTTTTCAGCATGCTTTATCTTCACTCGCACGCTCTCCAAGAAAACTTTTCAGGGGATCACCCATCTTAAAATTGCTTCAAGCCAAGCACGCTTAAAGAAAGTTGCAAGATAAGAATAAGAATACTAGACAGTTTAAGAAACAGATAAGTACGGGTTAGACAAGCAACCCTTTACCTGAATGTCCTAAGTGTAACAAGTTTCACAAAGGAGAGTGTTTGTTTGGAAAGTATGTTTGCTGTAAGTGTGATCAACCAGGTTATTTGGTTTTCCCATACCCATTGATTAAGAAACCCGAGCAAGAGAAGAAAGGAAAAGCAAGGGTGTTTGCTTTGACTCACGAAGAGACTGCCCAAAATCCAGACATAATCGCAGGTATTCTATTTGTCTCTGGTATTCCGGTTTATGTCCTTATTGATTCTAGTGCGACTCATTCGTTCATATCTAATAAATGTTTAGCTAAGATTAATACTTCATGTCAGAAGAGTGATAGTATACTAGAGGTTAGTATGCCATCAGGGGGAACTATTGATACAGATTGTTTAGTAAAGAGGGAACAAATAAATTTTGATGGATTAACTTTAGAGGCCGACTGAATGTTATAGAGATGAAGGAATTTGATATTATTTTAGGTATGGATTGGTTAGGTGGATATCGATCCACGATTGTATGTTTTGAGAAGGAGGTAATTTTTCGAAGACAGGGAGAAGAGGAGTTCAGATTTTATGGATCGAAGATTAAGACACTTCCTCGCATCATCTCCGCTTTAAAAGCCAAGAGTATGATGAGGATGCCTGATTTTCAGGGGTATCTTGTCAGTCTTATTAGCACCTTATCTCAGGAGAAAGTATTAGATGATGTGCCAATAGTACATGAATATGCTGTCGTGTTTCCCGATGATCTACTGGGTACTCCGCCCGATAGACAAGTGGAATTCATGATAGATCTGGTACCTGGGCTACTCTTATGTCTAAAGCTCCATACAGAATGGCACCAAATGAATTGCAAGAGTTAAAGATGCAGTTAGAAGAACTTTTAGACAAAGGGTTCATTAGACCGAGTGTGTCTCCATGGGGAGCTCCGGTAATCTTTGTAAAGAAGAGAAATGGTACAATGAGAATGTGCATCGACTATCATGAACTAAATATGTTGACAATTAAGAATAAGTATCCCCTTCCTAGGATTGGGGATCTATTTGAAATTAAAGGGTGCATCTGTATTCTCGAAAATTGATTTAAGGTCGAGCTACCATCAGCTGAAGATTAAGTCGGTTGATATATCAAAGACAACATTTAGGACTCGATATGGGTATTATGAGTTTACGGTGATGCCTTTTGGCTTGACGAATGCCCCTACGGTGTTTATAGACTTGATGAATAGGGTGTTTCATCAATATTTGGACATGTTTATCATTGTATTTATTGACGACATATTGGTGTACTCAAAAGATTCTCAGCAACATGAAGAACATCTGAGAATAGTTTTGGAAATACTGCGTAAGGAGAAGTTATATGCCAAATTCAAGAAATGTGAATTTTGGTTGGATCGAGTGGGATTTTTAGGCCATATGATTTCAATACAAGAAATTGAAGTAGACCAATCCAAAGTTGAAGTTGTGACCAACTCGTCGAAACATAAAAATGTTGGAGAAGTGAGGAGTTTTCTAGGTTTAGCCGGCAATTATCGGCGATTTATAGAAGGATTTTCCAAGATCGTGAGTCCTATGACCCAATTAACTCAAAAGGGTACTAAGTTTGTATGGTCAGAGAAATGCGAGCAGGGTTTTCAAGAGTTAAAGGATAGGCTAGTATCTGTACCAGTGTTGACTATTCCTGATGGTTCGAAAGGCTTTGTAATTTACTGTGATGCATCCAAACTTGGTTTAGGATGTGTCCTGATGCAACATGGGAAAGTGATAGCTTATCCTTCGAGGCAATTGAAACAATATGAACAAAATTACCCTACTCGTGACCTTGAACTGGCATCGGTAGTGCACGCCTTGTAGATTTGGCGTCACTACATATATAGGAGCAAGTGTGAGATTTACACCGATCACAAGAGTCTCAAATACTTCTTCACCCAGAAAGAGTTGAACACGAGATAGCGACGGTGGTTAGAATTAGTGAAGGATTATGACTGCACTATCTTGTACCATCTGGGTAAGGCTAATATAGTCACTGATGCGTTGAGTAGAAAAACATGGGACAGTTGTCAGCACTGTGTAAAAAGGCAGGATCATTTAATTAGAGATTTTGAGAACCTGAGAATTGAAGTGTTTACTTCACCAATAAGGACATCATCAACGTTAGCAAGTCTTACTGTGAAACCAACACTCAGGGATAGAATAGTAGCTACCCAGAAAGATGACCCATTTTTAGAAAAGATCAGGGCTGAGGTGGGAATTGAGAAGAGGAAAAGATTTGAAATAGTCGAAGATGAGGCCCTGAAATTTAAAGGTCGACTATGCGTACCAAAGGATGAGGTATTGATGAATGAGATTATGACTGAGGCTCATTCTTTTCCTTATGTTGCACACCCAGGCGGAACCAAATTGTATAAAGATTTGCGCAACACATTTTGGTGGAGAAATATGAAGGGAAAGATAGCTCTGTTTGTGTCCAAATGCATCGTTTGTCAACAAGTTGAGGCTGAAGATCAGAGGCCATCGTAGCCATTGAACCCCATGGACATACCTGAGTGGAAATGGGAGAAGATTACCATGGATTTTGTTGTAGGTTTTCCTAGATCGGTGAGAGGTCACGATACAATTTGGGTGATTTTCGATCGACTGACAAAATCTACTCATTTCCTATTTGTTTGGACAACTTATAACTTAGAACAGTTCACACAGATTTATGTCAGGGAGATTATGCGACTTCATCGTGTTCCAGTTTCTATTGTATCGGATAGAGACCCAAGGTTTACTTCGAGGTTATGGATAAGCCTTCCAAAAGCTATGGGTACCAAGTTAACATTTAGTACTACTTACCATCCTCAAATTGACGGACAATCTGAACGAACTATTCAAGTTCTTGAAGATATGTTGAGAGCTTGTGTCCTAGATTTGGGTGGTAAGTGGGAAGATCATTTTTCGTTAGTCGAATTTGCATACAACAATAGCTTCTAAGCAACCATTGGCATGGCACCGTATGAGGCTTTGTATGAATGATGATGATGTCGTTCGCTATTATACTGGGATGAAGTTGGTGAAAGAAGAGTTTTGGGTCCAGAATGAGTTGAGAAGATTGTGAGGCTATACATAAAATTAGATCAAGAATTAAGATTACCCAATATCATCAGAAGAACTATGCTGACAAAAGGATAACATAATTGAATTTTAAGGTTGGAGATAAAGTATTTCTCAGAGTGGTGCCGATGAAAGGAACACTACAATTTGGAAAGAAAGGAAAATTGAGCCCTAGATTTATTGGTCCATTTGAGATTCTTGAAAAGATTGGCAATGTAGCATATTGTTTAGCATTGCCACCCGAACTAGCAGCAGTACACAACGTATTTCAAGTTTAAATGTTAAAAAACTATATTCCAGACCCTATTCATGCGGTGAATGTTCGATCGTTGAATATCCAGAGTGATATGACATATGAAGAAACTCCTACAGTGATTCTGGAGAGAAAGGATCATGTTTTGAGAAATCGTAAGATTCCATTAGTCAAAGTCCAGTGAGATAAACATGGTAAGGATGAGGCTACTTGGAAAAGGGAAGAAGATATGTTAGTCAAGTATCCCAAACTTTTTAAACGAGTAAGTTAAATTTCGAGAACGAAATTAGTTTAAGTGGGGAGAGTTGTAGCGACCAAAAACAATTTGAGTTATATTAAGTCGCTACGACCCTTCCTAAGATTTCAAATTAAAGTTTTGGCCATGATAGTACATTTGCACGTATTTGTCTTCAAAGATTTCTAAGGTGTCGAATTTCTTTTAAAGATTTGCGATGACATATTTCAAGTCCAAAAGTTAAAAATTATTTCTATGCACTTATTTGCATAAAGTATTTATTTCTTATGTATTTGTATAGAATTTATCGTAAACCTTATTTTAGGTCGAATAATTAAGCATTTTAGAAGTTGATAAAATATATCAAATATTATAATCATTTTGTAGCTCACGTTAAATAATATATTTTGGGCTCAAGAAAAAGTAATTTTGAGCTAGTTATATTCGAGTTACTCTAATAGAAAGAAAAATGTTATCTTCTAATATTTTATTAATATATATATATATATATATATATATATATATATATATATATATATATATATATATCTCTTTCTATATATAAAAAGTGTCTATTTAACGGAATTTGTTGGTTTAACGGAAAAACTAACGAAATTTGTTGTTTTAACGGATTATGTAACGAAATTTCTTGTTTTAAATAGGCAGCTGCACCTTCCTTCAGTGGTTTTATCATAACTTTGTATTCCGATGTTCGATTGAGACGATTCAAAATGCGTTCGAAAGCTAACCCATCTGGCTACAACTTTTATTCAGACATCATTCTCCAATTCGATCACTTTCTATGCCAAAAATATATCTCAATATAACGGACTATGTAATGGAATTTTTTGTTTTAAACAGGCAGCTGCACCTTCTTTCAGTGTTTTTATCATAACTTTGTATTCCGATATCCAATTAAGACAATTCAAAATACGTTGGAAATCTAACTCATTTGGTTATAACTTTGGTTCAGACATCATTCTCCAATTCGACCACTTTGTATGCCAAAAATAGGTCTCAATATAACGGACTATGTAACGGAATTTCTTGTTTTAAACAGGCAGCTGCACCTTCCTTCAGTGTTTTTATCATAACTTTGTATTTCGATATCCTATTGAGACGATGAAAAATGCTTTAGAAAGCTAACTCATCTAGCTACAACTTTAATTCAGACATCATTCTCCAATTCGATCACTTCCTATGCCAAAAATAGGTCTCAATATGAGACTAAAACACCATAGCATAATTTTTCAGTTGGAAATTGATTTGTGATCATCTTTTGACTAAATTTGATCCCCTTGACATCTTCCTTTATCCAATTGACTCCGAGCACTCTCAAATCTTCATCGTGAGATTCGGCACAACTTTTAAGTATTTACATTTTAGCCCCCAAACTTTGGATTCCTTACAATTTAGCCCTTTCTCCAAATTTGTCTACTTTTGCTTATTTTCTTCAATCTCACCAACCTACATCACAATATCAAAATCATAAATCTAATTATTTATCAATTATATAAACATTACATTATTCATTGTTTATAGGGTGTCTGTTTCTGCTTTTCAGCAGAAATCAAGCCGTTGGCAACACAATTCATGTCGTTGGGAGCCGCAATTTTGGACCAATTCTCTCACGGTAGGGCTGTAGGTTTGAAAAAAAAACGGTAACATAATCAATTTTCCTTCCTCCTTACAGCGCGCCCAGTCACGCCCTTAATTAACTGAAAAAATTACATCTTTATTAATAACAAATTAATTATTAAACAAAAATATTAATATAAACTAAGCAAACGTGCATTACACGTTGCTTGCACCTAGTATATATATAAATGAATAAAAATAATGAGAACATGGGGGTTTCAATGGTACGGTTATACACGATTTGAAAAGGTAATTTAATTAATTTAACCTAAACATAAACTTCACTTTAAATTGATTTAAAATTTATTAAGATCATTAACCCATTTTAAATTCTTTTTAATTGGGAGATATGAATTGCAATCGTTTTTTTTTTTTTTACCTTTCGCCTTCTCAAATAATTTCGTAACTCCTTTGCATCTAATATATTTGAATTTAAAGATTTAACCAAAAAGACTTTTTGGTTTCATTGGAGTTACGTGTATGTATTATATAAATTTATATATATGTTAGAGTTTTCTTTTTTAAAACAAACTAGAACTTCATTTCTTACAATTGCATACACTGCACTTACAAAGAGATTTCATTTTCTAAACTAAAATACTTACACATAAAATCATTTCGCCCTTTTTCCATAAACTTAAGAGAAAGTCTACTGGTACATCAGACTGTATAGCAAGGAATACATAATGCTAACGTGGCGATATTTTGACGATATTTTGAATGAAATTTGAATTGTTGCAAAATTTACAAAACACACCCCTAACCTTTCAAGGCACGCTTCTCCCCACCCATTTAACCCCCAAATCAATTAAACCCAATTCAAACCCTTCATCCCCCCAAACCGTTGGCTCCCGATTGTACCCATCGCTCCACCACCACGAAGGAAGGCTCTCGGCGCCATCACCCTTCGCTCCACCACCACATGAAGGAATTCGGCTCCAGGCTCCATCGCCCATCTCTCCACGGCCACGAAGGACCCCGACGGTCGCATCTACTACCACGAAGGCGCCATCGCCTTACCAGAACCTATTTTTACTAGTATACCCTTGATTACCCTTGATTACCTATTTAACTTTTCTATATTGTAATTTTAATTTTTACTCCAGGAATGCAGGGGTTAGAACAGCCGAAGGTAATTGAATTCTTTTATGGAGCTGCCAAGCCACCATGTCCGAATGGAGCGAACACAGCAGAGCCAATTGGGGTTCTGAGGTCAGAAGCAAGAGGGTAGAAGAAGCTGAATGGAGATTGTAGTTAGTTGGTTGTGAAGCAGTACCTAATTGGCTTTATGAAGAAGCAGTGCCTAATTGGCTTTATGAACTTTGTATTGTAGTTGGTTGGTTGTGAAGAAAACGATGAAGAAGCAGAATGTGGTTATTGTTGGTTGTTGTATAGTAGTTGTAGTTGGTTGTGTTGAGAATGTAGTTTCTTCAGAATGTTGTTATTGTTGGTTGTTGTATAAGTAGTTGTAGTTGGTTGTGTTGAGAATGTAGTTGGTTTTATGAACTTTGTACTATTGTATATGTTGTATATACAATTGGCTTTATGAACTTTGCATTTATGACAATCTTGCTTCTTAATGCACTGCTAATGGAAGTTTTTACCTAATCAACTCTCCAGTTGGGACTTAGAAGTTGAGGTGGAAATTGATGAAGTTCACAGTGTTGGCTCCACCAGAGTATATGTGTGATGAGTTAAGGAAATTAACACTACAGTATATTTATTCTTCATCTTGGTAAACACCAGAGTATATGTGTGATGAGTTAAGGAAATTAACTAAAATGGTTTAAGCAAATGGCTGCACAAGTTGGTATACCCCATCAAAGTTCTGTAACATAGAAGATATATGGAAGTACAATTACATGTTAAGCATCAAACTTTTGTAACATATTCTGATTCTACATCTGGACCAAGAAGAATAAACCAGCAAAAACAAAGTTCATATCAGAATTTACAACTCTATCTGACTAAAGGCTTTCATATCAGAATTTACAACTCCATCAGACTTAAGGTTTTCATATCCAGCCAAAAATAGAAACATTACAAAATCAAAAGATCTCCCAAAAATCTGTCCAAAATGAAAACACTAGCACTTCACCAACATCAAAAGTTGTCTCCCAAAAAATATGATGGTTCACTGCAAAGTTGTTATAATTTACATACTATCTCGTGTCCCAAACGCTTGAGGTGGTGGAGGAAATGATATGCTCATCACTTGATCCTCTACCGGCAAGTTGTTTGAGACATTGTCTTTGGACAAAGTAGGCCTATTCGAAGATGCCGAGTTCAACTTCACCTACAAGAGTCAACATTAACATTAACATTGTAACATATGAATAATGTTATATGTGATAACTGAATTATGAATTGAACAACAAACCTTGTTACGACCCCTTGATTTTTTCTTTGCCGTCTCTAGTGAACTTTTTATTCGTAGTTTCTTTGGAGCGCCTTTACGCTTTGTACACTTCGGATCGAAAATGTTGATCCCGTCAATGTTGCCTCCTCCAATTCCATAGGATGCAAAGCGATTACTTTTTGCATTTAACAACTCATTAGTTTGCAATTCTATCCACCCCATAAGCTGCTTTGAACGTTCTTCATCAACTGCAACCAAGTCCGCCATCTTGGTTAAAGCAGCACACAACTGCTCATATCTCAACTGCTCAGGAGTACTAACTAAACCATTAAATGTTGGTGCAACCCGCGTGTATGGTCTACTCACGTCTTTCCTCCATCTCCTTAAAATATACTTCTCGGGAAGTAATGACACCTCATTTCGAAGTAAAATGGAGATAGCATGTTGGCAAATGATACCTCGAAACTCAAACAAATGACAGTTACACACAATCTCACAATTATCTCTACGAAAAGAAACTATAAACATTTTTGTCTTCCTTCCTTTGTTAAGGATGATATCTTCACGGACCTCATACTTCGTTATCCCACCAAATTCCTCCGCAGATAATATGTCACAGTAAACCTTTCCGGTAAATTCTTCTTGAAATTCCCTAAATTTAGAAATTGTGTACACTTCTTGAAACTGCTTCTCCATCTCATACTTGGTAGCACATGGAACCATTTGTGAGAATGATCTAAAATCAGCTTGGAATTCCTTCTCAACTTTACTTCTCAAAGCCCGCTTGTACTGCTCTACGAATAGCTTTAAAGATGTCTTTGAGTGAACATAGCCATCGAAGAATGCATTCATGCTCTCACTCCGCTGGGTAGTCGACATACCCGCCCAGAATGTAGTTCTCAAGTAGCATGGTACCCAACGACTTCGGTTGTCATAAAGTCCATTCAACCAAACATTATCTTGCAAATGTAAACGTTCAAGCATGTTCGCCCAGCCCTCTTCAAATTCTTCACAATCTAATGTGTCATACACTAAACCGTGTATGGCATAAAGTATTGCACCTTTTTCACAATGACCGCCGAACTTTTCAGGCAACTTCTTTAGAATATGCCACAAGCACCACCTATGCTTACTACTGGGGAAAACAATTTCAATAGCGCTTTGCATAGCACGATCTTGATATGTAATTATACCACTGGGAGCTTGACCATGCATGCACTCAAGCCATGTCCTGAATAACCAAATAAATGTATGTGTGTCTTCGTTTGAAACCAATCCACAACCAAATAAAGTTGATTGCCCGTGGTGATTCACTCCAACGAATGGAGCGAAAGGCATATCGTACTTGTTTGTTAGATAAGTAGTGTCAAAAGTCACTACATCACCGAATTCCTTGTATACTTGTCTACATCTGTTGTCCGCCCAAAACACATTCTTCAACCGAGAATCTTCATCCAAGTCCATACTGAAATAAAAACCCGGACTGCATGTTTGCATTTTCGAGAAGTAAGCCTGTAATGCAACAGCATCTCCTTCACCAAATCTTAAACGCCGTACTCTATCAACGAAATTCCTACAATCTTTCTCAACACAAGTCATGTTCTCATATCCACCTACCTCCACTACAGTTGAGTTATAGCTTTTATGCAATGGGATTCCCGCTATATCGTTGACCTCAAGCCGCCTTTTGACATGTGCACTAAGTTCACGATTGTATGGATACAACCTAGATTTAGATGGGCTTGTCTTATGGTTATGCTCCAACTCCACAACATTTATTCGCCATATTCCACGAACATCAGAACACGCTGTCAACCTGGCTTTGCACCCTGTTTCAATCGTTGGTGGAGGCTTCAAAGAAGTACTCTTACTAATCTTTTGTTGACCTTCTCGACTACAATTAAAACTCACATATCGAATAACCCCATCATCACCCTTCTTAGTGTTTCTTTTTCTAACAGGAAACCCTATTTCATAAGCGTATTTCTTATAGAATTCAAACAAGTCCTTCAAGCTGTCAAATTTCATACCAACCTTCGGAACAATAATCTCATTTTCAACTCCTAACATATCATTAGGCAAACAATCTTCACCCAGAACCTCCAATGAGTTAATCTCCATTCCTATAAGCAAGCAAATAAACAGATGTAGATCATTTTCCATGACTACTAAGCTTAAGGCAAGATGCAGATCATTTTCACACATTTAACTAGTTCAAATTAGCTCAAAGAATTGCATTCCAATTGAAAAAGCAGTAAGTTTTACCACTGTAAGAATCGACTTCCACAATATAGTCGCACCCGTGTTCAGTTTCTTGGTTACTGTGGTTGTGCTTATCTGTAGGGACGTATGAGATTGTCAATAGGAGAGTTTCTCTTCAGAATTTCAATGTGCATATAGGTAGGAAAAAAATCAAAAATTTCCCATAAAAAGGAAAGATAATTATTTCATCATTGCTACCATCCTCGCCGTCGACTTCACTGTCCATACCTGAAGCTTCCAAAAAATGCACTGCTACTGGAATGAAGGTCGAATCCAAGTGCTACTGGAAGAAACTAACTACTATACAGGGTTGATCGTTGTTGGACGGCTTCTCATTCACCGGCGTGGGTACCGGAAAGCATGGACAAAATTCCGAGCAGTAAGGAATTTGAGAGCTTCCCTCCAGTCGCCTTCGAAGAAACGGGGAAATTTGAGAGGGAAATGTGAAAAATCGAGGGTTTTAATTTTGGGGTTTTTGGTTTTTTTTTTTTTTTAATTAAACGAGATTTTGATTCAAAATCTCGCCACGTCATCAATTATGGATTCCTTGCTGTATAAGCTGATGTACTAGTAGACTTTCTCTAAACTTAAGGCACCTTGAGTTTGCATATTTTCTGAAGCAAAGGCTAAGAGTACGCTGTATTTTACTACAAATTGGTCTCATAAAGGTTATTCAAACTTTAATCATTCAAGGTAGGGGCGTTACAGATCAAGCTAGTTCATAAAACAAAATATGCACAGCATAATTGAAAAAAAAATGAAGATGAAGAAGAAGGCAAGTGCATAAAACAAAAATGAACTAAACTTGATTAAGCCCCAAACACCTATTTGAAAGAGATAAGCATTAAATGAGAGATAATAAGCCTAATTGAGTTTTAGAAGTCAAAGTGGTCAAAATATAGGAGAATCCTTATTTGTTGAAGTGTTAACTTACTAGTGACATTTATCCAAACTACAGAAGATGGGATTAAGATTATCTAAAATTTAGCTTAGGATCACACATTAGGAAAATGAGTAAAAATAATAAGTTTAGGGGTGTATATCTTACTACTGAAGAAAGAAGATATTTGATCATTCGGGGGCAGATATTGAACCAAGCATGAATTTGTGATATTCTTCATGAATCTTCATTCAAACGTGTAAAGTTTTGCCTTGCACAAGTAGATGTTGACTCTTCTATGTGATTTTGAAGTTATTCTTTGTATTGACATAGAAATTTAAATCTTGAGACTAACGACATGCTGTCAAACCGATTTTGTGTTAAGCTATATTTTATTTGGGGACTAACAAATATTCAACTTTGAGGGTGTTTGAAATATGCATTTTTTTACATTATTTAGACCTTTAAGTTAGATTAATTAGTGGATATTTTGATGAATTATGGCTTAATTTTATGTATATTATGCTTGTTAGTTAAAGATTGATGAAAATGACGGAATTGGAGAAAAATGATAGGGAAATGGCTCAATTGCAAGAGATTCAAAGTTCGAGGATTAAAGTGCAAATACTCACCAGTTGTGTCGGGCCTCATGATAAAGATTCGAGAGTACTATGAGTCAATTGGACAAAAAAAGAAGTCAAAAGGGTGAAATGTAAACAAAGTATTCTCACACTTCAATTTCTAACCGAACGAGTTATGCTACAGATTTTCAGCTTCAGATTAGAACCCATTTTTCTTATAGTAAATGTTCGAATTAGAAAAATGATATTTCGAGAAGAATTATAGCCATTTGATTTAGCTTCCTAAGGTACTTTGAATCATCCCAACTGGACATTGGGAGAGAAAGTTACGAAAAACATACTAACGGCTATTCAGATGTATAACTATGTGATCGCATGTTATAAATTCCATGTGAGTGCACGGGTATCCTACAAGCCTCCTGAGGCTAAACACCATGAACCATGCGATCACATCATTTCTCGACTAGAAAGATTTTCTTTTCTCTTGATTCATCTTCGTATGTTATGATATCCAACATCTTTTTAACCTAGAACGTGGATTATCAAGTTATTATCAAGTCTTTTATCGTCAAAGTGGAGCCTAACAAGAGTTTTAGAGAGAATAAACACAAAAAGTGGAAGATTCAATGCTCAAGTTTAAAGAAAAATTCAAGAACTCGATTCATCATGCTTCTACCTCCATTCTTTGATTTGGGTGACATCTTTTCTTAACTTATTGTGCACTTTAGATACAAACAAGTTAGGCTAACTTCTCTATTGTATTAGATGAATGATGAAACCATTTGTTATCTTTTTCTAATTTAAAGATTAAGTATTTTAGTGAATTATTGTGTTATTCGATTGCTTAACTACCAATTAAATAACTAGTTGCATATTGTAGTGTTGGGAGAGTCACAATAGGTTAGAACATTGGATAATTGATATGCTGACAATAGTGTTAGGAATAACATTTGTGGCATGTCTGAAGAAATTGAAGAACTAAACCAGCATCATAGGAAATTAAAATCAGCAGCACAGATCAACATGAACCAGCAGAAATAAAATGAAAAAATGAAACCAGCAGAGTAATTGATAGAGCAGAACAACAGAAACTAAATGATAGATTCAACATGTAAAACACATTGAAGGAACATGATGAAGAAGGAGATTTATTATTCATCAAATGCTCAATTGTAAAGGTGATTACATAGCTCTATTTATAGAGTAAATCTAACAAACTAACTACAATAAGAAGGATCTAGAAGAGGTTAGAATCTGAAGGGCAGCTGTTGAACGTGAGCTGAGGAAATGCTGAACATGTGAGCTGGTGTGCTGGGAATTTCTGTTGATCCATGTGCTGAGCTGGAAATGCAATTCCAACACTCCCCCTCAAGATGGAACATCTTGAACTATAGAGGGAAGAGTGGAGATCAATATAGCCTGGAGATGAGCTGGAGATGCAAGCTGGAGAAGATGCTGGAACATGCCAGCAGAGAAGCATTCCAGAATAATCAAAAAATCAGCAACATAAAAATGGGAATAAATGGAGCATCTATGGCTCTCAACCGGGGATTTACTGAAGACAAACTTCATCACCATTGATGAATGAAATAAGAACTGGAAATGCTAAATAAAAGTCCAGAAATGACTGGAAGAAAACCACCAGTGCAACTCCATCTCGCCTTTGGGAACTTTTGTCAAACACCTTGCAGTCGACCGAAAAAAGATCTCTGTTCTTGCTGCAGATTCAGATGCAGGAACTGAAACAGGAGATTCAGGAATTAATCGATTCAGGAGCTGAAGCGGAAGCATCATGTCGCTCTGATACCATCTTAAGAAATTGAAGAACTAAACCAGCATCACAGGAAATTAAAATCAGCAACACAGATCAACATGAACCAGCAGAAATAAAATGAAAAGAATGAAACCACCAGAGTAATTGATAGAGCAGAACAATAGAAACTAAATGATAGATTCAACATGTAAAACACATTGAAGGAACATAATGAAGAAGGAGATTTATTATTCATCAAATGCTCAATTGTAAAGGTGATTACATAGCTCTATTTATAGAGTAAATCTAACAAACTAACTACAATAAGAAGGATCTAGAAAAGGCTAGAACCTGAAGGGCAGCTGTTGAACGTGAGCTGAGGGAATGCTGAACATGTGAGCTGGTGTTCTGGGAATTTCTGTTGATCCATGTGCTGAGCTGGAGATGCAATTCCAACAGCATGTGCAATTTTGTTAGATAATCATGTTGTTGAATACATCTTTTTGCATATAAATTCGGACTGGAAATAGGATCGGATCATGCTTAGGATGGGTTTAGTTTATCTTGCTTGGAAAAGAAGATTAAAAAATATAGGATTATCAATTGTCAATAACACATTAACAACACTAAACTACGTAATTCAAAAATTCGAAATAGATGCCAATAGGTAGATTCAGAAATCGAGTACATTCACTTCATAACTTGATAAAAACCTCACTTTCACATTTTTCAGAGCATAAACATAGGAAATTGTAAACAGTCATATCTCTTTTGTGTCAAAAACATCGAATCTGATAGAAACTAATACATGTTATTTCACAACGATCTCGTATGCTTGTGAGTTTTGTCCGAACATGATGATATCCAGGGTCATGGTGGTTAGAGAATCACAAAAAAGTTTATAAGAAATACAACATTAATGGACAGGTTGGCACCTGGGGATCCTATCCGAAGGCCTTCACACCAAGGAAAGGCAATTGAAATATATGCACTATGAATTTAACGGTTAGCTAAAAAAAATTCATGTCATTGCTATAATTATAGATAATAAAGATTAGCTTATTGTTTATTTGTTGATAATTACATAATTTTAATGAATCTCCCTTTTTGGTTTTTGTGTAATTATATTGGCACGACACAATAAGTATTCAATAGATATTCAAAGCATAATGTACTACAATACAAATTATTAACTAAGAAAATATTTACATGGTTGGACAATATGCCTACATCCCTCGTCCCTCACTATTTCGTTGAGTACAGCTATAAGGTTTAGTTCATTCGACGACAACTTATAAGTCTGTGATAGTTCGAGAAAGTCATCTGTAAGCTATTTATTCCTCACTCTACGGGATGCCTTGCCATGAAGATTCTTATTTCTTGGATTCGCGAGATGCTTATTACTCGTTGCTCACTATCATTGAGCCCAACTATAAGATATCGGCTATTCAAGATCAGCTTATAAGTCTCCGATAGTTGGAGAGAGCCATTTGTGGAATGTTTATTCCCAGCTTAGCCATATGTGAATTCTTTGGCTTCGTGAGATACTTATTCCTCATCCATCATTATCGTTGAGCATAGCTATAAGATCTCGTCCACTTGAGGGCAACTTATAAGTTTCCTATAGTTCGAGAGAGTCATCCACTAGATATTTATTCCTCGCTTTATGAGATGTCTTGCCATGTAAGATGTGGAATTTTTGGCTTCATTAGATACTTATTCCTCTCTTCTCACTATCGTCGGGTCCAACTATAAGACCTCGTCCACCCTAGGCTAGCTTATAAGTCTCCAATAGTTTAAGAGAGCCACCAGCGAAATTTTTATTCCTCACCTCGCGAGATACTTATTTCATATTTCACCAGACAGATTTATAAGTCTTCAATAGTTCGAGATGAGTCATCAACTCGATGTTTATTCCTCACTCTACAAGATGCCATGCCATACGAGATGATTTTTCCATTCTTCGCGAGATGTTTATTCTATGCCTTTCCATACATAAATATTTAGCTTCACGGGACGTGTATTCACCCGTTCACTACTTCTCCAGGCGAAGCTACTCATTCGCCTTCAATGCTTGTATGATTCATTTACACAATCCCTTGTGCCATGTTTTATATATCTTCTGAGAACCCGTAACGCCTTTGCTTCAGCTACATCATAGTTGCCTATCTTTTAGAGCGTTGTTTCAGCTTCAGCTATGTCACATCTACTTATTTTCAGAGATCTTACATTATCCTATGCATGGATGAACCACCCACCATGCAAAAATCCCTAGACATGGATGAAACATCCACTATGCAAGGATATCATTTATTGCTTCGGTAGGACATGGTGTCATTTGGTACCGTGGATGCAATTCTCCCTAAAATCAATTTACAAGTATCTTTTATAATTCGTACTTCACACAAATTTAGTATCAGCGCAACATAATTGGGGTACAAGATTTTTGAGCTTCTTGATATCATGCATTGGTAACGAAAAGTTAATCAAGTCATGATAGACGACCTACAAGTGGTAGGTAGAGTGAAGAAGTTCAACAATCAAAATTATGCTACATGACAAACTTTCATGGAGTGATATCTTTAATAACATCGTCATATGAAGCTAGGTCTCTCATTAAGTGGAAAAATAAAGTAGTTAAAGCTATGTTCATGATAAAGACAAAAATTAAAGAGGAAATGTTGAAAGGAAGTATTGGATAATTCGGATGCACTATTCTCAAAGAAAACTGCTTTGAGGTTGCAGCTGTTAGAAAATGAGCTGCTCTCTGTTCTCAAAGAGATAATAATAAGTTAGTATTTTAACCAAGTAAAATTTCTCTATCGCGAAATTTGTGAGTTATGCACTACGAGTAAAAGAGAGAGTGTTGATCTATAACTAAAGCAAAATTGCAATGGGCGACGAAACTGACTTCATCTAGCCCCTGTTTGACACCCATTTTTGACAAAAAATAAATTCTGGAATAGTGATTGATGGAAGAATGTGTGGTTAAAAAGTAATGAGAATTTTTGGGTTTATATGTAGTATTATTTTATTGATAGAATGTGTAGTTGAAATGAAGAAAGAGAAAAAAAATGAGAATGAGAATGAAAAAAAAAATGGGTGTCAAACATGAGCCTAGTAGAATGTCGAGAGTGCAGTTTCCCACGGTGCAGCAATAGTTTATTTTTATATTTCATATATCAAAAATCAAATGAAAACTCCCCAAACGGTATGAAATAAGTGCTTGTCTGGTAGGGATTGTTTTGGCTAAAAAATCAATTCTCCTACCATTATTTTCAAAACTTGGGGCACAGCTGTGAGAGAACTAGTCAAAAATTATGGCTCCATTTTGAAAAAACTGGTAGGAATTCTGCTTTCTAGCAGAATCAGATAGGGCCTAAATAAAGGACTTTCGAAAACCCTAGGGAAGATTTTTTCTTTTCTTTTCTTTCTTTCTTTCTTTCTTTTTTGATTCATTTGCTTAGCTTTTTATTTTGCTTTTGTTTTTGTGTTTCTTTTTTTCTTTTTTCTTTTTTTCCTTTTTTGTTTATTTAAATTAGAGAAAGATCATTTTGCACAAACTTAACATATTTTTAAATGAAAATTGTTCTTAGTCAAGATGTCTATTAATTTCTCAAAAGCCACGGACAAAAAACCGTAGTTTCCGCTGCTAGGGAATGGGTGGGGAAACTTTTTCTTCTCTCTTTTCCATTTTGACTCATTTGCTTACTTTTTATTTTTATTTTGCATTTCCTTTTTAATATTTTTTATTTGTTTATTTTATTTCGTACAAACATAGCATATTTTTAAATAAAAATTGTTTAGAGTGACCAAGTCCACTAATTTTTCAAAAGCTAAGGACAAAAAATGACGCAAATACAACTTAGGAAAAAGATTAGTGACAAAGCATGCAATTAGCCTTTTTATAAAGATAAAGACTCCTTTACAGTCAATTTCTTTTAGTCATTTCATTGAAAGAGAACGAGTAACCAGTTGCCAGGGTACCCCATTGATAAGGTCACATATGATGGTACTATGGTACTTCATGTGGATGGAGCCAAAAATGTTATATGTTAGGGACTAATAAGTCTACTAATTTCTCAGTAGTCAAGGAAAAAAATTCAAGCCAAAAACACAAGTTCAAGAAAAAATTAAAGACGAAATTTACAATTTACCCTTTAATAATTTAATGGCTCCTTTTTTATCAACTTCTTTTAGTCATTTATTGTAAGAGATCGACTGACCAATTGCCATAATTCGGCGTTGATGAGGTGACCAAAGGTTGTATTTCATGGGGATGGAGCCAAAAATATTGCAAATAAAACATTTTTGGTATCTTCATTTTGGCCCACTAGTATTGTCTGTCCCTTTAAGTCGAAACAAAATACTGTATATTAGTATGTAACTTTTTATTTTATTTTTTCCAACCATTGAGTCCAGCTGTCTATAATTGTAATAAGAATAATTAGCATATAAAGTCCTCACATTTCGTTACTATTGTGGAAAACGTTATGACCTTTCATTTTTTGGCATTTACACCTTTCATTACTCAAAATGTCATTTTCATCAATTCTCTCAATTAAAAATTGTAAAATGACAAATATAACCTTATCTTTAAATAAAACAAAAATAAAAAATGAAAAAACTAATTGCAATGATAGTTCTAACTTTTTTTTAAAAAGCGCAAATAAGTTCCAAATAAATTATTAAAAGGGTAATTAGCACATAATGTCCATAACTTTCACTATTATTGCGAAACACATCTCTGTCTTTATTTTTTTTTGGACATTTTCACCCATAATTGCACATTTGATTACACAAACAATCATTTTTATTCATTTCCATTCAATTTCTCAATAAAGAGTTGTGAAATGATGAATATACCCTCCCCATATTTAAATTAAAAAAAAAGAATTATTGCAACTATAGTTCCAATTTTTTAAAAAAAAATGTACAAATGAGTTCCAAATAAATTATTAAAAAGTTGGAAATTATATTTTTTTATAAAAAAAAGTGCAAGCGAGTCCCAATTAAATTTATTAAAAAATTTTAAAAAATTTAAAAAGTGAAACGAAGCCCAAATAAATTTTTAAAAAATTAGAAATTAAAAAAATTATTTTCTGTGATTTTTTTAAAATATGAGGATATATTTATCATTTCACAACTCTTTATTGAGAAATTAGATAGAAATGAATAGAAATAATGATTTGTGCAATCAAATATATAATAAGGGTGAAAATAACAAAATAAAATAAAATGTAAGGACATTTTCCCCTACAATAGTAAAATGTATGGACAATATGTACTAATTACTCTGCTAATGATTTATTTGGAAATTCTTTTGCGCTTATTTCAAAAAAAAAAATTGACACTATGATTGCAATTAATTTTTTCTTTTTCCTTTTGTTTTTATTTAAAGAGAATGCTATATTTGTCATTTCACAATTTTTAATTGAAAATGGATGAAAATGACATTTTTCGCAATAAAAGATGAAAATAATGGTGAAAATGCTAAAAATGAAAGGTAATGATATTTTTCACAATAATAGTTAAAGGTGCAGACATTATGTGCTATTTACCCTTGTAATAAATATTTTAGAGTCATATTTGATATTCATTAATTTCAAAATATATTTTTCTTTTTCTTCTTTTCAATCATACATTATTTAATAAAATATTATTACACACAATTCTAAAATATTTTCTTATCTTTTAATTGCGCATTCACCATCGAATCACCATTTTAAAATGCATTCTAAAAAAGAATTAGAATTAACTACTTGTACAATGAATTTGCAAAATTTTTTTAACAATGTGTGAGGTGTATAGATCATCTTCATTGAATTCAATGGACATAATGCCTGACAACTCACACATTATCAAATTTATTGTCAAATTTATAGTATAAATAACATAGTTCAAAGAATTAAGGCTCAAACAGGTCTCGATATTCGTTACTGTAATGAAAATATACTATTATAATCTTTGATGGAGTCCAGCTGAGTCTACCGTTCAAGTACCGACAAGCGAGGACTTCAAAAAGTTATATTGGTCCCGCTCAATTAATATTAGTTCAGAGAAATTTCCAAGAAAAGGGAAGCCCTTGCGCTCAATTATTAGTTCAGAGAAATTTCCAAGAAAAGGGAAGCCCTTCCTCCCTTATCCCCATACGCTGATATAAAGGTTTAGCAATTCTAACGGCCGCTCAATTATTAGTTCAGAGAAATTTCCAAGAAAAGGGAAGCCCTTCCTCCCTTATCCCCATACGCTGATATAAAGGTTTAGCAATTCTAACACTTTTCTATCTTATAAAATGTTCACTTCATTATAGTAGAACTTTGAAGTTGAATCTCAAAGCCAAAGATGGTCCTGGTGTACACAATTAGGAGAGGTCGATTCGAACTTTAAGCAAGATGCTTGCTTAAGACTTGGTATTTAAGTAATTAGGTCCATTAAATTATTTTAGGAATTTCCGTACTAATTTTCTGCTCTTTCTTTTAAGTTGGAAACTCAAAGTCGGAGATGGTCTTGGCGTACGACAACTGGGAGAGGCTGGTTCAAGCCACACTGCGAAGACTAGAACTCCGTGAAGTTGCCCTTGAGCACTCTAGGACACCAAGCGCCACCTCCACATCTTCAAATCTCAGTTCCAGCAATGATTCACCGCTTCGTGATTTGTCATCCAAAAATTCCAGCCCTCCAGTACTTCGGCAGCTGCAAGCTTCATCTTCACAACAGCAGAATCTCCAAGAGGCAGCTAACATAAAAAATGCAAAGATACTCAAGAAAAGAACATCTTCCAAGCTTCGTTTAGACAGATGGATTTGGAATCGATGGCTTTCAAAATAAAGATGGACTTCGTTTAGACAGATGGATTTGGAATCGATGGCTAACTTATAGTATGTTTTACAATAATTAAGATAGTTATGGATAAGAATTTGGTCTTATCTTGATAACTATACACCAAAATAATCACGAGAGTTGATCTTATCTCTGCCTACTCTGAATTTGGGTATTTATTTGGACTGTAACCTTGTTTATGTTGGTAATCTACACATACACAGTGAATTTTAAAAGAGTTTTGAATTCATGATTTATAGAGATTGTGATTAGAATATTACTTTTGACAAATTCTCAAATTTCTTTGTAAATCTGAACAGGATCTACCATGATCTCTGCATATTACAGGTGTCCAAACATCCAACCTTCAGTATAATTCTCACGATGATAATCCACACGAAGTGAACAAGAACGAAAAGATTATGATTTTCCTTTTTTGTGCTAGGCATCAATTGGATTGAATTATATAGACTCTAACCGTATTGGTTTACTAATAAATATTTGGACGATGCTAGGTTGTCAGAATTTTTTTGACACCTTAAGTAACATACACATACAATAGGGGTGGGTGGGGGGGGGGTATGCTTTTGCATTTTTTAT
This sequence comes from Fraxinus americana, assembly GCA_035079005.1. NCBI lineage: Eukaryota > Viridiplantae > Streptophyta > Magnoliopsida > Lamiales > Oleaceae > Fraxinus > Fraxinus americana. The sequence continues at coordinate 24,977,866 of CM068711.1, read as the reverse complement.
TCATGTGGGGTCGGCACAAGTCCTAGTCGAATGTGAGAGTAGGTCAACCAGGTGGATAAGTTTCTTCTGGCAAAGGAGCTTAATTCTAAATATTTAACCGGATTTGACACATCCATTAAACACAACTTGGCCACTTATTAATTAATTAATATTGGTCCATTAGTAAATAGTATAGATCAGTGGCGGACCCAGGTTCTAAACTCAGCCCGGACGGACGTTGACTAGTCGACGTTGAATTAATTAATATTGGTCCATTAGTAAATAGTATAGATCAGTGGCGGACCCAGGTTCTAAATTCAGCCCGGGCGGACGTCGACCAGTCAACGTCGACCATCAGCGATCGTAAGAGCGAAATCGTTTATTAATATTTAATTATATAATATTAAAAATTATTCAATATATATATAAACGCACTAAAACATAAAAAATATGTACATATGAAAACGTAGTTCAATACAACCAAAAGTACTAAAGAAATATGCAACACAACCTATTATGTAACTGTGATTTTAGACAACCGTATTCTACGAGATCTCATGCTTTGAAAATATTGTAATATTGCTTCATTCTCAATTTTTTCAAAAATCTCTTTCTCCATGTACACCACCAAATTGTCATTCAACCAGTCGTCTCCCATTTTGTTGCGCAAGTCACTCTTGATTAGATTCATAGCAGAGAATACTCTTTCAACACTTGCAAGCTGCACATGTGTAATATCAAAACCAATGTAATCAGCCTATAAACCAATGGAAAATAACAAGAGCTTCCTGTTTCAACCAACTTCCGAGCCACACAAGAAATGCTATTGAGATTAAAGAAGGCTTCAGTAATTCTCACATATATAAGGAACTTGTCAAGTTCAGGTCGAAGCAATAAAAGCTCTTCATTATTGAAGTCCAAAGGATACAACTAAGCAAGACGTAGCAATTTATCCCTATCAAAAGCTGCAAAGGAATCTTTTGGATTTAAACACGAAATGCAAGTTAGGAGCTCAGTAGTTGTCTCGGAAAAACGATCATTCAACTATTGGAAGATTGAGTCTATCACGTAACAATACAAATCAACATAAAAACGATGATAATAAGTCACCTGCTGAGTTCCACGCCTAGGCCGACCTCTCAATACTACAATATCCTCCATATTGGGCACAAAATATGTCTAACAACATAAAACTCAGTCACCCTACTCAACAAATTATCCCAGCCATTGTCTCTCATGTCCTGCAATGCATACTTACACAAATTTAATAAACCCACAAAGATTCGAATATCCCGATCCTTCTTCCGTAAACTGTGAAAAGTTGTTTGTAATTGCTAGAATTTCAAACATGAAGGAGATCAACACAAACTCAAAGCTCGCATAGTGTCCATCTGTCTGTCGGCCATTACCATTGATTTTAAACGCCTAAATTTCAATTTTTTTTGACATATGTTGGAATTAGAAAGACTAAATATGAGTGCTTAGTTTGATCTTTTTTTTTTCCCCCAATTTCACTCACACAACTGTTTCAGTTTTTACTCAATTCAAAACCGACATAACAGTGGATGAGTGCCCCTTAAAACCTAATCTTAAGTCCTAACATTAATTAAAATTGCAAAATTGGTCCCTAAACTGCTAACAAATGATAAAAAGTTTCTAAAATATAACAACCAATGATAAGATGGACACGGAGATAATAGAAAATGACATAATGTTAAGAAAAAATCATGCTCATGAACTTGGAGGATTTTCAATTAAAATTGATTAAAAAATAGTCTACACATAGTTTAATTAGAGCCCAACATTTTCTTCATTAATTCTTTTCACTTATCCCTAATTTCCTAAAATCCTAAATGACAAAAGATGGAACTCTATGCAAAACCAGTAAAATTAGATAATGATTTTTATTTTTATTTTTTTACAAAATCTTTACTAAACAATTAGACATCAATCACACAAAGGATTGCGGGAATTACCTTCGAAACGTGATTGAACTTTGAATTTAAATTACTGGCTCGACCAATTTTATTTTATTTTATTTTTTTTTCAGGTTGGGTTGGGTTGGGTCGGGTTTAGGGTGCCAACCCGCGACCTGACCCGACCCAACCCGAAACCTGAAAACCGCCCAAAAAATGCAAAAAACCGACCCAAACCGGTCAGTTTCGTCGGGTCAAACGGTTTTTTGCCCACCCCTAGTCCCTGGTTCGACATTAACTATTTATTACTTCTTAATTTCATTCTTGTAGTTCTCAGTTTTGTGTGACTCATTACATTAATGATCATGATGTCGCATGACATGAATTATTGTTCTGATATAATCAAAATAAGATAAATTAAAATCTTTCTTTTAATTTATCATTATTCACGTAGATTAATTGCTTCACATTAGTCACCCTTGATGGACATCTAGCAATATTTGACGACAATATATGTGATGAGAAATTTCACATATTGTGACAAAATCAAATTATCATGGAAATATAATCATTCTGTCAATATACTCATCAATTATGAGATATGAATATATGTCAATCTCGATTTAATTGACAATATCTTTTTCCCGCTCTTAAGTCAATTATTCTTGAAACTTTTTTCGACTTATGAACTCACCTTGGTCAAGGATTTCAATACACGTACCTCATTATTATTTAAGATGACAAATAATTTTATATTCAGTTATATATTGCCTATATCTCAGTATCACAACTCCTTGTGATCAATAAGTTATCAAGACATGAACTACGAACGCTATTAACTTAATTTATTAAAATATAATAGATCTATCAAAAATAAAGTACATTGATCAATTAAAATGTTTACTTCCTAAAATCGATTGGATCTAGATCATATAAGTTACTATTTAAACCCTATATGTATAATGTAGGTATATGAGGTCACCATTCTAATGATTGTTGTTGTAAATGAAAAATTTATTAGCGAATGATAATTGTATCCTTGCACGCCTAAAAATTATTATCATTGTATCCCTAATCATTTTCTATAAATATGAGGTTTTAGTTCTCAATAAAATACACATAAGTCTATTGACTTCTCTAGTTTTCTATCTAGTTTATAACACTTTATCAACACGTTTATCTCAAAATCAAAGTGAATTAGTTAGAAGGTAATAATTTTTATAAGCATAATAATCTATCACGTGTACCGAAATAAATTTGGTGACATGTAAATTTTTTTCTATATACATTTTCATTAATTCTCAAATTTTTTATATACATGAAAATTTCTTTTTTCACATATACATTAATTCTGCAGCAATCACTGCCTTTTTGATTCATACATTTAATTCATGTCTTTTGATATGTGGAATTCATATCTTGAATTGATATGTGAAATTCATTTTGATGTTATATCATGTGTAATTTATGAATTTTTGTTTATCCATGAAAGAAAACATAGAAGTCATGTAATGTGGAAATTGATTCTTATATGATTATTTCATAGTTGATATATTTTCGAGAATTAACTATATCTTTTGTTTGATTGAATAATTTTTCAAATGACAAACATTGTATTCAACCACATGTTCAATAACTTTTATATTTTATTGTTTGGCATATCCAGTTAGACCATCACTGAATCAATAATGATGCGAAATGAAAATTTCAAATGGATATTTAACGAAGAACCAGAAGATTCTTCAATCCAAAGAATTCATGTATGATATTTGTTTTTTTTTTATTAAAAATTAGTCATTGATTGTCACTAGCTAAAATAGAGACTCAATTCTCTATATTTGTGAAAATCAATTAGGGTGAAATATGGGATCCTGTCACCCTTACGTTGACCATCTAGATATTATTTGTATCTAACAGACTTAATACATCTACTAAATTATTGCATGGTGTTAGCAACCTGAATTTGTGAAATTACTATTCAAATTTTAAATTATGAGCATAATTTTTAGATTACACAATCAAAATGGTATGTCTAGTTAATGCTAGTGATCCTTAATCGATCTCTACCTTTTAATAAGTGTTAGTTGAAATGTCGATCAATGGTTTAACATTTTTGCTTGTTAAACATCTCCAATTAATTTAATTGAGAACAAAGCACTTCCCATTTCTGTTTAGAAAATATTATTACGCATTATGTCAACATCATAGTTCTCCTGCTATAATTAATTTATGGTGAAAGCCTAATTTTTTCATCTACTTATTTTGATAGTGCAGTATATGTAAAATTGATCCACCACAATGCAATGAGATGAAAAATAAAGAATGCTGAGAATAAAAACGTAGTTTGAACTCTTATTCCAAATATGTGATATTTTATAACACAGTTTGTTAATTGTCAATTTGATTTGATAATTCTCTCAACATTAGGGTGAGGATTTAAGAAGTTAGAAGTAATGTAAAAATACATCATTATCTAAATTCTCACAAAAGATAATTCAAATCAGAAATTCAAAAGAAAATTTATTTAGATGTATTTACTAACCAAAGAGATCAACAATATCTCATACACCAACATTAAATGCTCTAACTCGAATTAACATTCTAGAGGACAATTATTTGATATTATATTTGATAAATTTATGGTACGCTTGAAGCTTGGTGATATTATATTCTAATGTAAAAATCTCCAATAAAAAATAGAGCAATTATCAAAGATAGTCCTATTAAGGATGCATATACTCTTGATGAGTATTTAGACATAATAATTTATAAAATCTCAGAAGAGATCTTAGGTATATAATACGTTGAAAATTGGGATATTTTAATAAGTTATGTCATTATGGAGAATGAAACAAAATCGGAAAAAAAAAGTTGTCGACAAAACTTTTACACGTGATGTATTGCATCATATTATGAATAGCGAAGAATCGAAATAAATTCGTTCAAAACTTATCGATCAAAATAATGATTGGCCAAATAAAATGACGCAATCATCCTAAAATCGAATTTAGTAGAGAAGCCTAAAGTTTGTGGATCTACAGGCTGAATACTTGAAGGTGTATACTTATGCGAAATGAAAATGGAAAAAGTTAAGTCGTAATATGAATTGTACGACTCTTTACATAATGAATTTCATGAAAACTTGTTTAAATAGATAAATTATCACGTGATGGATGTACTAAAAAGTCTCTATTTTATTAGTTTACAATGCATGTAATTTGATATGCATATAACAACTTTGATTATAGCCAACTCATCCGATATGTCTATTAATGTTATCTTGAAAGATTTAATATGCTTGAAGCATATAATTCAAGTAATATTATCATAAGGGGGAATAATATGTGTTGTACTCTTTTTTACTTGATCAAGGTTTTGTCATATTGAATTTTCCTGGTAAGATTTTTAATGAGACAACTTTTGTAGCATACTTAAAAGAATAACGTACTCTTTTTCCTTCATTAGGATTTTTTCCACATGATTTTTCTTAATAAGATTTTAAAGAAGCATATTTTTTGTGTAACTAATGTCTATATCATATAAGACATTTACCCTCAAAATCTCCTATATGTATGAGATTTCCAAAAGAGATCAAGAAGAGCTGTTTTTGAATCGTGTTACTACGGTCATTAAAGAATGATAAATATCTCATATAAAGACAATGTAATTTGAAGACTATACAAGACAACATGAAAAGTACTTTACCAGAATTGAATTATTGTAGACACTGACATACAAGACAATGATGATTTGATACAATAGTTGAAATCAGGGAAGCAACTGTACTCTTTTTCCTTCAATCAAGTTTTGCCTCACTAGATTTTCTTCACAAGATTTTAACAAGGAAAATATTATAAAATGTGTTATTCTTGGGATGTTGTAAATGGTAAATTTATTAGTGAATAACACAATTGTACCCTGCAACCCAAAAATTATTAGTATTGTATCCCTAATCTTTCCCTATAAATTAGGGGTTTTGATTCTCAATAGAATATACAAAAGTCCATTAACTTCTCTAATTTATAACAATTACATAGTTGTCCTTTGTTTATCTAATGTGAACTTCATAAATTTGATAATCTTTTTCAGTTTCCAAGAGAAAGAGAAAAATAATGAGAAAAGATAAGGGAATTCAAGATTTGACTCAATCAAAGGCTCTTAAATGGCTTCCCAATTCAATATCAGATTGTCCAAGTGATTGATATAGACTTGTTGAGGTATAACAATATAGATGAAGAAAATAGTAGTGATTCGTGTTAAAAGTGTTCCCGAGCATAGATTGAAAATATCTATAGTAGCAATAAGGAAGTTATAGTATATTAATGGGATAACAAGATTAGAAGACTCGTTGCTATTAAAATTAGGGTGGGACCCGAATTCTACTTTGAAGATAATTCGGAATTTTAATTAAAGTCAACGTAAGAAGAAATCCATTTGGAATGCTACTTTGGAATTCTATTCAAAGTCTATTTGACAAATGCTAGTTGAAGTTTTATTTGGAAGTCCATTTGAGAGTTGGAATTTGTGTTGGACTTGAAGATGTCAAAATATGGACAAAGAAGTTTTTGGGGAGTAAAAGAGTCAAGGAAATAGAAACAGTGCCCCAGCGCCGCCCGCCTAGAGCTCGAGCGAATAGCTTACCTAATCATGTTTGGTTTCGCATTTTTACGTGGTTTTAACATTCTATTTCATCTATAACTCTATTTTTAAAGCTTTGGAGATTTTTTATTTATTTATCTCTTCATTGTATTTTAGATTAAATTAGAGAAATCTTAAACACAAAATTTTTGTATTATTTATTCATATTATAATAAACTCTTCTTTCTCTGCAAGTTACTTTGTTTTTTGTGTTTTTGTAATCTTTATTTCATATTGTGCCTATAATTTCATATTTTCTTCAATGAGTTGGCATTAGAATTATTCAATATCACAACAAACAGGTATAAGAGCCAATTACTTGAAAATTCTTGGGTGATCGAGGTTTTTATCAAATTTAAAGCTCGACTTGATCGTTTCGTGATGACAACTATAAAGTATGATATTCTGCTAATAGATCGCAATACAAGATTCTCTCTGAGGCAAGTAAAGATGTGAGAAGTACTTGCCCGATGGATTTAGACAACGCACTGTTAGGATTTGACAAGATGCCCACAACTTAGACTTCGGAGGAGAAATAATGGAAGGATCGAAAGGTCCTATCTCAAATGCATATTAATCTTCAAATACTATTCTTTAGGACATTTTGAAGGAGAAGTCAACAGCTGCATTATGGTTACAATTTAAGCAATTATTCATGAAGAAAAGTCTTACTACTAAATTGCATTTGAAGCAACGTCTATATTCTCATCATATGACAGAATGTACTTATACCTTATCTTGATGATTACCTAGTTGCTTTTAAGAAGATCGTCACTCATTTGGAGACCTTAAAAGTCAAATACGATAAAAAAAGATTTGGCATTGATTTTATTATATCCATTGCCCACTTCATACATGTCTTTCAGAGACACAATTTTATATAGTCTTGATACTCTCATCATCGAAGAAGTCTATGATGATCTATATTGAAAGAAGAAGATGAAGCATTTTGTTGCATCTGAGGTTCATGGAGAAGGGTTTATTATTGATGGTGATCGTGCAAGGGGAAAGCCAAGATATAACTTAAAATTTTGTAATTACTACAAGAAAAAGAGACACTTGATAAAGTATTGTTATAAATGGTTGAATAGAGCAAAATTGACTGCAAATAAACAATCAGAAATTTCAAACAAAACAAGTATTGCAGAAAATACTAACAGTGATGAAGAGCATTTACTTATGTCTGACTACACTCCAAACCTGACGAGCCTTGAATTCTTGACACAACTTGTACTTTTCAAATATCTCCTAATTGGTATTTGTTTTCAACATTTGAAGAAATTTCAAAAGGTGTTATGATAATCGGTAATAATGCATCTTGTCGGATAGCTGGTATTGGTCGAGTTAGAATAAATATATTTGATGGGAGGGTTAGAACACTTGATACAGTGAGACACGTTCCAGATCTAAAGAAAATCTTATCTCCTTAAGTACTCTTGATTCAAAATGGTACAAATACACTTTGAAAGTGGAGTCCTGAACGTTAGTAAAGGAGCTCGTGTTTTGTTAAAGGGACATAGATAATCCTATTTATGTATCTTGTAGTGTTATATAGAATCTTTGAGCAATCGACATATTTTAAGAACTCATGTAGAGTTGGAGTTGGATTCTGTACTCTTGGAATCTAGTTTGGGGTCGTCTTGGAAGAATACAACTCAATTGGATTTAGAAGTTAAGGGTAAATATGCTTTGACACCGGTGTCATTGTATTCAATTGCTAGTAATATACGCATTTTCTGCTTTGACTCCACACATGTACAATTCTATTGATTTAGTTGATGGTTTGAATGATGTTAAAGGTGTTGAGTAGAGAATCTTTGAAGTTTGTTCAACGCAGTTGAATTCGTGTCAATGTGGAATTTGTTAAAATTAGGGTGTGACTTGAATTCCACTTTAAAGATAATTTAGAATTTTAATTAAAGTCGACTTAAGAAGAAATCCATTCGGAATGCTACTTTAGAATCAATTTCAAAGCCTATTCGGAAAATCCTAATTGAAGTTCTATTTGGAAATACAATTCGGAGTTGAAATTTATGTTGGACTTGAAGAGATCAAGATGTGGACAAAGAAACTTTTGGGGAGCAAAAGAATCGACGAAATCAAATTTAATTCGAGACACATCGCCCCAACACCAACAGGTAGAGCTTCAACATCACCAACTTGATGCTTGCTTATTGCTCGAACATCGCCACTACGAGATGGTTGCTCGCTGGCGCTCGACCAGCTGGCTTACCTGGTCCTATTTGGTTTCACGTTTTTTACACGATTTTGACATACTATTTCATCTATAACTCTACTTTTAGGGGTTTGGACGTCCCTTATATGTATTTAGTTCTTCATTATATTTTAAATTAAGTTAGACTAATCATTAATACAAAACATTTGCATTCTTTCTCCATATTATAATAAAATCTCAATTCTTTGCAAATTACTTTGTTCTTTTGATTTTTATTTCATATTGTGCCTATAATCTCTTATTTTTTTTCAACAAATTGGTATCAGAATTATCCGATATCATCTTGGTTTCACAATAGTTGCCTATACTGATAGCTCTTGTTAACTAAATGACCCGTACAACCAAAACAAAGAAAAATAAATATATAAAGTGAAGGAGAGGAAGTGATGAATGCCATGGTAAATTTTTCTAAAGACAAATTTTCCCCCCTACATGGGTGGTAACATTATTTATTGAATGTCTATGTAATAAAACTTGAACGTAAAAATTGCTCGGGCATAATTTTATTTTCTCAAAAATAATTTGTAAGATATCTTAAGGAGAACTGGATTTTTTTTATCTTGTAATTAATTCGATATAAGAATTTTGGAATTAGGGGTCATTTTATATTGATTTTCAAGTGCCTTTGTAGGGTGCATCATTTGGTCCTGATCGATCTGGGCACTTAGATCACACATTTCCGATTATGCGGACCATATTTTACCCCTTCATCATGGTCCATGGCTATTCATTATACACTTGATACATAGGAATGGAAGTAACTAGTCAACACAGCTTTTGCCATGCGACATTGCATATGTACAAAGTGTGCCCTAAAGCGTCAAATGCGACTTTTTCGATGTGCGCATGCCTTGTCCAAGGCTTCAAGTCATAAGTCATAGTTCATGGATGCATGCGACTAGCTAAATATAGCCTAATGCACTAGTGGCTAGCTGATATCCTCTTGATAGTTGCAAGTGCTGAAACGGATAAGGGATGGGCAGCGCCTTGCTCCCATGTTAATGTTATGGCTGAAATGTGGTGAAGATGCATTTTTGGGAAGATTCGCTACAAGGAAACATTTTTTATTATCGTTCGAGAATAAATAAGTTAGTAGTGCATGGACAAAGACATGGCATGGGTAGAGCCCATCATGCAAGACAGTTAGTGAGGTTGACCTTCAGCCGAATCCAGCTTAGCAGATTCATGGTGTGCAAGCCTGAAAATTCAATATGTGCACAATTTTCAAGCTGGCTAGACTTAATTCACTGATGATGTTACTTTCGGGAGTTATATGTCCATAGATTAACATTGACAAAGATTTGTGAGTGCCTACTTAACACTCTTCCAGCCCACAGGAAGACACAGCCCGATGTGGGTCTCATATTGTCTAGACATCCAGTAAAATCAGCATCAGCATAACTAATGATCTCCAATTGGTCCGATTTCCTGTATGTGAGCATGTAATCTTTTGTTCTCTATAAATAACGCATAACCCACTGGCTGTCTTCTAATGATCCATCCCAGGGTTATTTAAATATCCGTCTAACATTCCAATAATGAATGTTATATCTGGATGTGTGCATACCTGAGCATACATTAAACTCCCAACTGCTAAAGCATTCAAGGTCATTCTTAGGGTATGGATTGAGATTAAACTTATCTCCTTTAGCAACAGGGGTATTACCTGGTTTGTAATCCTGTATCCTAAATCTCTTAAATACCGTATCGATATAGCTTTTTTGTGATAATCGAAGAATACCCCGAGAATAATCTTGATGTATCTGAATCCTTAATACAAAATAGGTGTCACCAAAATCTTTCATCTCAAAATTCTTTTGATAGAAATCTTTTAGTTTCATGCAATAAGCCAATATCATTGTATGCAAGCAATATGTCATTAATATACAATACTATGAATATATACTTACTCCCATTGAATATGTTGTATACACAATTATCAACCATATTCATCTCAAATCCAAACGAGATGATTATTTGATGAAATTTGTGATACCAAACGGGAAGCCTGCTTAAACCCATAGATAGATTTTTTTAATTTGCAAATCATTTTCTTTGAGTCTCCTGACACAAAGTTGTCCGGTTACACCATATATATCGTCTCATCAATGTGACTAGTGAGAAACGCCATTTGTACATCCATCTGATGTAGCTCAATGTCAAAATGTGCCACAAGTGCCATTATAATCCTAAAAGAGTCTTTCATTGAAACTGGAGAGAAAGTCTCTTTGTAATCGATACCTTCTCTTTAAGTTAAGCCCTTTGCAACAAGACGAGCATTATATCTTTCCACATTACCCTTCGAATCCCTCTTTGTTTTATATATCCATTTACAATTAATGGGTTTTGTATCTTCAGGCAATATGACAAGTTCCCAAATGTCATTGTCTTTCATGGACATTATTTCCTCATCCATAGCATCAATCCACTTTTTAGAATTATTACTTTTTTTGCTTGATGTGGAAAGTTGATAGAATATTCTTCCATCAATCCATTGCCATCCTCATGTTCTCGGAGAAATACTATAAAGTTTTCCAGAATTGCATTTCTCCTTTCTCTAGTAGATCTTCTTAATGGTATTTGTTCTTGAGGTTGTTGAGTTTGTTCTTCTGAAACAATCTCTTGATTGTTTACAGGGGGTTCCGGAATATTGTTGCTTTTTGAATAATATTTGGAGCAAGAATTTGTCCTTGATACTGATCATTGTCAATTGCAATATGAGGGATGTTTATACGTTCCTCCTCAAAGACAAAATCCCTAACTTTATCTCCCCCACAAACTCCACATCCCCAAAGAATCGGGCATTTCCCATTTTGAAAATTGATTTGGTAGTGGGATCATAAAATTTGTAACCCCTGATCTTTCAGAGTATCCAATAAAATAGCAACTAACAGTTATGGAATCCAGTTTCTTTTCCGATGGCCTATAAGGTCTTGCCTCAGCTGGACAATCCTAAATGTGTAAGTGCTTCAAACTAGGCTTTTTGCCTATCCAAAGCTCGTAAGGGGTTTTGGCAGTTGATTTTCTTGGAACTCTATTAAGAATATAAGCTACGATTTTTAATGTTTCTCCCTAAAGAGATTCTGGTAAGGTAAAATGACTAATTATACTCCTTACCATATCCTTAAGTATTTTGTTTCTTCTTTCAGCAACACCATTCATGCTAGGAGAACCTGGCATGGTGTACCATGGGACAATTCCACATTCCTCTAGAAATTTAGCAAAAGGCCCTAGACGTTGTTCTTCTGATCCATCATATCTGCTATAGTATTCACCACCACGATCAGATCTGATGTGTTTTATTCCTTTGTCGAGTTGATTTTTAACTTCAGCCTTATAAGCTATGAACACATCCAGTGATTGGGATTTCTCATAAATGAGATATAGGTAACCATAACGGGAAAAATCATCTATGAACGTAATAAACGACTGTTGACCATTCCAAGAAGCCGAAGGGAATTACCCACGGATATCTATATGAATTAGTTCCAAGACGTCCAAAGTCCTATTGGCACCTAATCTTCTTATATTTGTTTGTTTTCCATTAATGCAATCTACGCAAACACTTAAGTTCGAAAAATTAAGAGAATTAAGAATTCCTTCTCACACGAGTTTTCCAATTCTCTTTTGAGAAATGTGTCGAAACGTTTGCGCCATAATCAAGCGGAATTCTCAATGGTTAATTTACATTTAATACCTCGTGAATTTATATGCAATGTTTCATTATAAGAGGCAATCGAATTAAGCAAGTATAGATTATCATATCCATATAAAGAACCGATACCTACAAGATTTGAATCAAGAAAAAGACTAAATTTATTATTTCCAAATGAACATAAATATCCAAATTTGTCCAAAACAGAAATAGAAACCAAATTTCGTCTGAAAGACGATACCACAAAAGTCTCTTTCAAATCCAAATAAAAACCTGTCTTTAATAATAACCTAAAATTCTCTATAGCCTCTACTTCAACTGATTTACAGCCGCCCGCATAGATGAATCTTTTAGCATCATTTGGCTTTCGGCTGTTCAGGCAACTCTGCATAGATACACTTATATGAATAGTGGCACCGGAATCAATCCACCAAGTATGTCTAGGTACTAAAATTAAATTAACCTAAGAACAAACCAAAGTGAGAAACGTAAATTTCTTTACACACCAAGCGCGGTATTTGGTACAATTCCTTTTCAAGTGCCCCGAGATTCCACAAAAGTAACAGCCAAATGATTCATCCTTTTCAGGCTTTTAATACTTCTTTTGAGCCAAACCGGGTGCAGCTTCCTTATTCGTTCTTTTCTTGAACTTGTTCTTAGAGGTACTAGCCAAGTGAGCACTTTCAGTCCTTTATTGCTTCAGCCTTTCTTCTTCTCGCACACAGTATAAAATGAGCTCATTTGGAGTCCACTTATCCTTTTGACAGTTATAACTGACCTTGAATTGATTGTATTGTGTAGGAAGATAAATCAAAACCAAATTCACGAGCAGATCATCAGATAACTCAAGCTTTAGTGCCTTTAATTTTAAAGCAATATGAGACATCTTCATGATGTACTCCCGAATATTTCATTTACCTTTATACCTTAGTGAAACTAAGTTCGCCAAAAGTGTACTAGTTTCAGTTTTATTGCTCTTTGCAAAGCGTTTTTCAATGTCATCTATAAATTCCTTTGTAGTAGTTACCTTATCTGATACAGCGGCATTGAATAATTCTGGAATACCAAGCTTCATGATCATAAGACTCATACGGTTTGAATGATCCCACTTATCAAAGTCCCTTCTTTCATCGGCGGAACTTTTATCCGTAAGTGCAGCGGGTTGTTCATTCTTTAACCTCAGGTCTAAGTCATGCAACCAAAACCGATCTGAACGGTCTCTTTCCAGCCCTTAAAGTTGGTTCCATTTAGCAGGAAATAGAGTTGATATTTGCAGATATTGTAGAAGTAGAAGAGTTAACTGAATAGAAAACAAAGCCAAAGAAATATGTTCATATTAGAATCCATATTAAACACTTAATTAATTCAAATAATGGTAAACCCCATCACAAGAGACCGAACACAACATTGATATTTAGTTTTTGAATAGAAATATCAACTTTTAAGTGGTACTCTTGGTGTAGAAATCAAATATTGACAATAAACTATGTCAAACAATAAAATAAATCTCTCTTTGGACCGATTTATTGTTCACATAAAACAAAACCTTATAATTGTTACATATTTATTACTACATGTGTGCATGTAATTAGGCCAAATATTTACCTTCCTTTGTGCCGATAAATATCCGCATGAATTATAAACACACTACATTCCTAATATTGCAAATAAATTAATTTAGACAAGAGATGTTACTTTGGTAACATGTTGTTTCAATTAATTTATTTTAGAAAATTAGTAATTTAAAAAAAAATTATTTTAATACAAAGATTTGAATTGTAATTGTTAAGAAATAATTCTTTTAATTTTAATTTTTTTTTTATCAATTCATCACGTGCAAGAAACTAAGGTCAACAAATTTAATCCTCTTACGGCATGTGGACAGTATTTAACGTTTTTGCAGAGAAAACCATTATAGTGTTCCTACCTAGAGAACCCATTAATATTTGAATCCAATCAATAATAATTATACTCAAATTCAACAATTAAGTCCTAAAAATTGTCAAATTTGAAAATACCCAAAATTTAAAGATCTAGGGTTTGAAATTCACATCCCAAAATTAAGTAATCCAAAGTATGAATTTCAACCCTAAATTTAATTTTTTTTTTTAATCTCAATTCTTTAACATGGAGTTGGCTTTAATACCACTTGTTGAATTTTTCCTGAAAACTTAAAGTTTATAAAACTAGAAAACCTAATTACTTTATTGCCAAAATCTTCCATGTCAAATCAATAAGAAAATTAAATAATGCGCAACATACATTGATCTATTGATTTGTATCTTGAATAATGAATTTTGAATTCTTGTTCTTCAATTTAGTTGCTCCAAAGCTTCTTCTTGGTTCTTGATTATAATTATTGATTGTGGGTTTTGGATCTTTCTATTCAATTTGTAATTCTTATGTTTATGGGATAACACAAAAAATGAGAAATTACATATGAATTGGGGACCATAACCCTATATATAGTTTTCATATGCATTTGGTTTATCGTCAAATACAAACTCTAATGGATCCTATTTCTACATATATAATTAGGCCCACACTTTATTTAGATGCTCAAATTTGAATTACTTAATTCTTTATTAGATCACTTTAATTTTGGACTTAACTTTAAGATAACATTTAGAGTCCACTATTAATTACATATATCGGCCCACATGGAAAATTAAATAATTTCCCAACACTTTTTGTACACAAGTTGGTTATTTGTCTAGCTGGGACAGTTTTCGAGTAATTTTCATGGTGGGAAACACTTGAAATCTTGTCCTAATGACTGGATAAGTCTGCCATACGAATTTATAAATACTCGAAGATGAGACACAGTTGCATAGAGTGGATTGTTGTGATCCATAGCCAATTTTGTGAGTTGTTCTTTTATTGTGCTAATAAAAGCTGGGAATGTTTTCCTGTACATATAATGTGTTCCTTTATCTTTTCTGTCCATTTCATGAAGTGTTGCAATTCTTCATTACATAACGAAATTTGAGTGTCGTTGGTGGCTGGCTAAGTTAGAAACTTAGTCCCATATAGATGAAAATTTACTGTAGAAAAAATTAACCCTATAACAATTGATATCGAAGCACGATTGGAACAGATTTTTGGTGGAAAATGATGGACAAAAATTTTCGAAATCAAGTTGGAATGCTGCAAGACTTCGTCCCCTGTTGATAAGTTTTAAAATTACATTTAGTTAAGCCATCAGTTTCGCTTTTGTTAATATTATTGTTAACTTGCTTCTTAATTATTTACTTTTTGGATTATATTAGGAGAAAATCCGAGTTCTGATCAAGAAGGATGAAATTTGGATAAAACATGTTGTTTTGGGACCAAATTCCACACTTCAGAAATTGAAGGACTTAAATTGAATTGAAAAGGTCATAGGCTGCTCAAGTAAATAGACTCAACGACTAAATTGCATCATTTGAAAGAACTGAGGACTTGAAGAAAAAATCTAATTAATTAGACCTTGAAATTTTGAATTAGGGATGGCAACGGGGCGGGGGACGGGGGGCCCACCGCCCTGCTAAGTAATTCCCCATCCCGTCCCCGCCCCATTACCCATTTAAGGCGGGGCAGGGACGCGGCCCCATTTATTAACCCCTTTTTTTAAATATAGGTATTTGATTACGACATTTATATAGTACAATAAATATAAAACCCTTAAAAATGAAATAAATTTTAAATCCAAAGTACTTTATCATGTTATATGATTACAATACACATACAAGATTTAATTTGAAGATTACAAGATAGAAGGCAAGCATCACATAATGCAACATTTCATGTTGTAGATCTTCATTCTTCAAGTGCTGCCATAGTTTAGAATGTCTATGTCACGCTCCTTAAAAATTGATGACCGTAAAATTGATTATTAGTTAGACAAATGGTGCATTTAACTATTTGTATACAAGTCCATTTAAAGAACAATCAATTTACCTCATCTTCAATATCAGTATCACTCAACTACATACTAGAACATCCAAAGTACGATGAAGATGGTGAATGTTCTAACAGTAAATAAAACTAGTTAGCAGTAAAGAAATAACAAAAAACACAATTATAAAAATCAAAGGAATTTGTATTTCTTGTACCATGAATGTCAGCCCATAACCAATCTCTAGCACACATCAGAGCCTCCAAAGTATTTGGATGAAGCCTATTTCTGTGTGGACCAACAAATCTACAACTAGTATTGAATGCAGACTCTGATGCCACTGTGGATACTGGAATAGCTAAAATATCTCTTGCAACTTTTTGCAAAGTATGATATTTTGTTGAATTTGCATTCCACCATGCCAATATGTCAAAATCATTAGATTTAGATAATAGAGACTGGTCCAAAAAATATCAAGCTTTGACTTCGTACTATCAGTACTAGTAGTATTAGACACAAATAAATCAAATTGCGCCAATCGATCTTTTTTACTTAATGAAGTAGATGCCTCGATCCCACTTGAAAATTGAGTCACGTTCCCATTTGATCCATGTCTGGTTCTGTACTCATTTAGCAACTTGTAACAAAATTTCCTAATATTTTCAATCTCACGATATGAAACTTCATTTCCATAAATCATTGGAAAATAATATTTAACCAACTTCATTTTAAATCTTGGATCCAACACACTAGCTACTGCCAAAATTCCATGAATCTCGCTACAATATTTTTCAAACTTGCCAATCATACTTGAAGCCATCATTTTGATACCCTCATAAGGCGATTTCATCCAATCGTAAATAGATAACTTTATCTCACAAATATTAGAATAATAAAGATTTGATGTTGGGTACTTAATCCCATAAAATATTTCAGTCACTTAAAAAAAACATCCAACCTGTCACATATCTCTTTCGCCAATTTCCAATCTTCATCACTAGGCAAACATCTATATTGTGACTCATACTGCTATACTCGAGGAAAAACATGCATATACTGTAAAGCACTAAGAAGCATTAAGTACATAGAGTCCCACCTAGTTTTGCAATCAAGTGCTAACTTTTTGAAACAAAAGATTTTCAATTGACGTGCAAACTTTTAAATTTTTCTACTCTTTTTGGAGTTGCTGTCCAATGTGCAACGCTGTCACGAATTTTCAAAACACTCGAGTTAATGATCTCGAAACCATCTTTAACTATCGAGTTCAATATGTGAGCACAACAACGCATATGGAAAAATTCACCATTTAACAACAGCGAACTACTAGAAAGCTTATCTAAGATAATGTTGATCATGGCATCATTTGTAGTACAATTATCGATAGTCAAAGTAGATAACTTACGATCGATATTCCAATCCAATAAGCAGTCCATCAATGATGTACTCAATGCCTCAGACATGTGCGGACACGGAACATATATGAACCTATATTAAAATAAAAGCAACATAAATATGACGTAATTTTAAATGGATAATTAAAATAAGCTAATTAATTTATACAAGATCAAAGTACCTCATAATACGACTTTGAAGTTTCCAAGCTTCATCTATAAAATGCGCAGTAATAGCCATGAATCTTTTCTTCTGATTAGAAGTCCACATGCCTGTAGTAATTGCAATTTTGCCATTGTTCTTCTCCAATAAACGCATCACTTTCAATTCCTCGTAATCATAAATTTTCAAAATATCAATCTTTATAGTGTTACGAGAAACATTCTTAAACAATGGTTGCAAAGCATTTGTAAATTTTCTAAATCCAATGTGTTCAACCATTGAAAGTCAATACTCATGCAAAATTATCATACTTCGAAGTTTCCTCCGAGCATTGTCTTGATCAAAAGAGTAAGTACCCAACGAAACCTTCCACAAGCTCCCTTTCCTAGATTCAATATTGTCTGCTCAATGTCTTTTTGATTTCGGCGTGGACATATTTTTATATGATCATGCAAATGTTTTGCCCCATTCTTACTTTTAGCCCCTAATTTTCTATCACAATAGTTACAAAATGCCTTCTCGTTCCCATCAATGACTCTTTTTTTGAAGTGATTCCACACTACCGAAGTTAATTTCCTTCTCTTACCTTGTCCACTACTCTCATCCTCTTTCTCGCACAAGTCTATTAGATCTTGTTGTGTGTTTGCCTGACTAGGTAAGTCTTCCGACGATGGATTTTTACTTGATCGTACTGGAGTACTTCCAATGCTCGGCACCGATGTACAACGATGTGATCCAGACATCTGAAATAAAAAAAGGAAAGTAATTGTGATGGTATCTTAGATCTAGAATGTGTCCAAAATTGATAGACAAAGTTGCAGTATATAAAAATAAACTTTTTGAACGGAAAAAATTGGCTTGAAACATTGTTTCATACACTACGAAACTGGGTGAAATAAAAGAATTGAGCTGCAGATTTGATTATCAGAGAGAAAAGAAAGAAGCACTTGGAATTCTTCATTCAAAGTTGAGGAAATGTTCAATATGCTAGTTAAGTTAAGTTTGCTCTCACTACAGGTGTCTATCTTTTAGGTAGTCGGTCAAATGTTTGCTAGGAGAATAAAGTGTAAAGATCAGAGGTGGGGAAATGTGGTTCAGCATGGCAAAGTTTTGATTAGTTCTTACAGTCGAGATCAATGCGCTGCACTATGTTCAACCCATGCACCAATAGCCCGGAATTATAGTTCTCAAGGTAGTTTGATAGGATAATATTTTTCAAATTCTTTCTCATCATCATGTGAGAGGTACTTCACAAGATTGGATGGAAGGCTGGATATTAGTTGGAGTAGCTGTCGACCAAGGCTTTTTAGTTCTTAAGGTGATGGAAGGAATGCGAGTGAGGATAAAAACACACCTGCCAAAGATCTGACAGATTGTGATAAGGGAAAGATTCCTAAGGAAAATATTACAGAGAGTATTAGGCATTATGATGCACTTACTCGACTAGGGGAGCAAGATCCAAAGGAGTGGCTGAAAAATGAAAAGCATGCCATAGAGAATAAAAAGAAGGAATCCCCTTTTCTAACTAGAAGAGAAAGGTTTAAAAAAGAGTTTCTACGTAGGGTTGTCCCATGGGAGAAATTAACGGTCTCATGGTCTACATTTCCTTATCATAAGTGCTATTGCTGATTTGTTTCAATATTTTTTTATGCGATTTAGTAACTTGTTGGGACTCAAAGACATTAATCTCACAGTAAATAATGAAGTGCATAAGGAGTTAGAATTTATGATGAAATGGGATCGCAAGGCAAAATAATGATTTCATGATAATTTCGGGTTTGTCCCTTTTTGGCAAATTGATAGTTTAATTTGATTGGAAATGGGCCAAGGATCACAACTCATGGCTGTTGGCCATGATGTACGTCTGATTTGGGGCAGATTCCGTCGTTTAGGTTCTCGATTAAGCGTATTTGTCGTTTATGATAATTTTTATTTTGGTAATATCCCATTCAATAAAATTCGGATTTGGATTCCGTTTGTTGGAGGACGATCCTGAATATTAGGAGTTCCATTTAAGTCAAAATCTCGAATTTTTCCATTTATGGAAAAATATCTTTTTTTGTATTTTTATTATTTATTTTCCGAATTTTGCTAAGTTTTACTATTTAAAGCATTGTAAGCCCTTTGAGGCGGATGATTGAATTGAATAAAAATTTTCGTGAGTTTTATCTCATCTTTGTGAAATTGTTCGTCTTTCATATAATCTTTCGCTACGTCAATAAACATGCAAAAAAACCTTCTGGTGGAATGTGCTGCCTCCCATTTGAATAATCACTAACCTAAAAAAGAAAGCACTCAAAAAGAAAGCACGTAAGAGTATTATTTGAAAGAATATTACAGAAAATAGTCACCTCACTCATGGACGGGCGCCAAATAGGAGAATCTCGAATGCGGAATTGCAGAGAGAGGCTGCAAATGCAAGTCCACTGAGAATCTGATATGTGCAAGAAACATATTTGAATAAGAAAAAAAATGCTATCAACAAGCGAATGCAATTGAACTTAGTCAAGCAATCCGACAAATTCTCTCAAAATTATTCTTCAATCTCCCATTATCAACATAGCCTACATCACATTTAGCTAACACAAGTACCCTTTAGGGAATTAATTTAGCTTAAAGAAACATTTTTTTGATCTGAGGGTGCGGCAAACAGGATAAGCCAGCAAAACCCAACTTCAAAAACTGGTTTCATCTGTTCATTCTTGAAGCTGTGACTAGAAGTAGAAAAATTTCAAAGAAATTGTTCTCCCCACTCTGGAACTCTTTTTTAAACAACTATTTCACTTATTTTCTAATTCGGTTATGGTTCTGAACATAAGCAGAAATTGCAGAGAGATGCAGGCTGCAAATGCAAGTCGAATCAAAATCTGAGATGTGTAAGAAAAATATTTGAATAAGAAAAAAAATGCTATCAACAAGGAAATTCATTTGAATAAGAAAAATATTTGCAAATAACTTCATTATATGAACGTGAAATTGGCAATCCATCTACACTCCGAGTTATGAAAAAATCAACAGCTGAAACTGAAACTTATCCTACCAAATTACGACGGACGACGGCTAGAGATGGAATGCAGAGTTTTTTTTGTGGAAATAGAAAATAATCTGATTTGATTACCCTCGCCGCCTCACCTCGCGTGAAATTGGATGAAATTGGGATATGGTAATGGGATTAGGGATTCTAGCTTCTGGGACATGGGTCTGGGTTCTCTGGGAAATGAGAATCTAGGTCGGCCAATTACATGTGACAAACTGAAAAGTAATTTGTAAAAATTAAAACTAAATTAAACAAGGTGGGAGGGGCCTGGGTGGGGACCTCGTTACCCGAACCTTCCACGTCCCCTCCTCGATACTCGATTAAGCGGGGAATTCCCACCCGTTAGGGGCAGGGCCCCACGGTATTGGGTTTAATGGGGAGGGGTTTTTTTTCCATCCCTAATTTGGATTAGTGGAGAAATCAAATTATAAGGAAACAGAAGGCAGACGGTAGAAAAGTGAAGAAAAAGGAAAAATAACAAAATAAAATGAAAGAATCAGAATACGCAGAGATTGTTGGTAATGGTTCAACTTTAAGTCCCATTTTGAGTGGGATCTGTACGTCGATTATAATGGGACCAAGCATATTTACATTCTACTCCACAAGGTGATCAACGTGATATATTTATTTATTGAAAATCATTTAGAATTGAATGAAATATTTAATGTCAAAGTAACCCACTTGAAATTATAAACTAGTGAAGAATTTGATTTATTAAAAATTCCCATACACTTATCCCACATAGGAAAGTTATGAAACTTTGGTATGGTTTATATAGTGTAAAGTTGGGAATTGGATTTGGACCCCAAGGGGTAACATAGTCTTTGAAAGGGAGGAGACCTATATCCTATTAGATTCGGTCCAAACCTCGCGCACGCCGCCCTCCGGCCGGCCGGCCGGCTCGGCACCAGAACGTGCCCAATCCCAATCCCGTGTGTGGGTATGGGTGAGTCCTTATACTATATTATCTTTTTGGACAAAATTTATTTAATTTTGGAACATATTGTAATTAATTAAATTCTTATGTACTTAACGATATTATTTTTTATTGGCTTATTTTCGGGTGTCAGATGGTCTGTTAATTGACTAAACAGTCGACTATTAATTGAACCTTACTGTCTGTTCGAGTTTTTTTAGGACTGTCTGAACAGTGATGACTATTCTGAAAAGGTTTGAAAGTTGTTCGAATGGCCACAAACAAGTCTATAATAGCTTGCCCCGCTGCCAGAAAAATCTCACCATTTTCATTGCAATAATTCTCTGCTTTGAATTTCACGTATCTTGTTCTGTTATTATTTTCAAAGTGAAAAAACACTTCGTTGAGTTCGTTAAAACTCCTGCAGATTGCTGTACTGCTCCCGTAAGAGACAAAATTTGTTCTATCATGGGAAGTGATTGCTGAATACCTTTAGCACCTATGAAGGCAGCAAATTCATTTTAAGGAAACATCGTGAATTCGGTGGGCTCGAATTGATACTGTGATCCTGTTGATCAAGGTAATTCTAATTGAAGGAGAATTTTGTATTCCAAAATAACAATCTTAAAATGAATTTGTGAATTTATTCTAGTTCCACTCCTTATCGTTTATCTTTTGATTGTGTTTCAGAAATGGAAACTTTGGCAACTTCTGGTACTATACTCCCTAATACGACTGGAGAAAAACCAGAGCAAGTTAATGGGTTAGATTTTAAGCATTGGCAACAAAAGATTTTTTTTATCGGACAACATTAAGTATGACAAAATTTCTCAAAGAAGATGCTCCTTCTTACACAGAGCAAATTCTGATGTTGAGAAATTGGCTGCAGTTGATGCATGGAAACATTCTGACTTTCTATGCTGGAATTATGGACTCAATAGACTAGACAACACATTATATAATGTGTACTGCAATGCGAAGTCTGCAAAAGAACTGTGGGAATCTTTGGACACCAGTACAAAACTGAAGATGCCGGTATGAAGAAATTCATTGTCAGTTGTTTTTTGGATTACAAAATGGTTGACAGCAAGACTGTCATTTCCCAATTTCAAGATTTTCAAATAATTCCCAGTGGCATTCATGCCAAATGAATGAAATTAAGTGAATCATTTCAGGTTGTTGCAATGATTGAGAAATTGCCACTTTCCTGGAAGGAATTTAAGAATTATTTAAAGCATAAGCGAAAGGAAATGAAACTTGAAGATATCATTATCCGTTTGAGAATAGAAGAAGACAATCACAAATTCGAAAAAAGGAATGGTGCATCTCATTCGTTGGAATCAAAGGCCAACATTGTGGAAGGAGGTCTAAAGACTAGCAAAAAGAAGAAGCACAATGGCGAAGGGTAAATTGTTTCTTCAAAAACTTCTAAAAAGTTCAAAGGCAATTGTTACAACTGCGGCAAGGTAGGACATTGGTCCAAGGATTGTCGAAAGCCAAGGAATGACAAGGGAAAAACTCCTCAGGCCAACGTAACACAACATGACAACCTTTTTGATAAGGTACAAGATATGGATCTTTCAGTGGTCATTTCTGAATGCAACTTAGTTGGAAACACTAAGGAATGGTGGGTGGATACTGGAGCCACTCATCACATATGCTCTAACCGTGGGATGTTCTCTACCTACAAAGCGATGGATAATGATGAACAACTCCACATGGAAAACTCTTCATCTTCCAAGGTTGAAGGAATGGAAAGATAGTGCTGAAAATGACAAGTGGAAAGGAGCTCACTTTGAATAAAGTTCTTCATGTGTCCGATATTCGAAAGAATTCGGTATCTGGTTCCCTGTTAAGCAAAAACAGGTTTAAGTTAGTGTTTGTTTCGGATAAATTTGTACTTACAAAGAATGATATGTTTGTAGGAAATGGATACCTAAATGAGGGGCTCTTTAAGTTGAATGTAACAACTGTTGTACCTCCTATTATGAATAAAAGTGCATCTTCTTCTTACTTGCTTGAGTCATTTAATATTTGGCATGGGCGATTAGGACATATAAATTATAATTCTTTGCGTAGACTAATCAAATTGGATTTGATACCAAAGTGCGATTTAGATCCTAATCACAAATGTGATATATGTATAGAAGTGTAAATGGCTCATTTACCCTTTTGTTCTGTTGAAAGAAGTACCGAACCTCTAGACTTAATTCACACTGATATTTGTGATTTAAAGTTTGTGCAAACTAGATGTAGTAATAAGTATTTTATCACTTTCATCGATGATTGCACTCGATATTGCTATGTGTATTTACTCAAAAGCGAAGACAAAGCAATTGAACTATTTAAACATTATAAGTTAGAGGTTGAAAATCAACTTAGCAAAAAGATTAAGGCAATAAGAAGTGATAGAGGCGGTATATATGATTCTCCGTTTGAACAATTATGCTCGGAATATGGAATTATTCATCAAACTACCACGACTTATTCTCTTCAATCTAGTGGCATTGCTGAACGCAAGAATCAAACATTGAAGGAGATGATGAATGCTATGTTGATAAGTTCTGGATTACTGAAGAACTTGTGGGGGGAAGCTTTGTTTTCTGCCAATTATATTCTCAACAAATTACCACATTGAAAAATGCACAAGATACCTGATGAATTATGGAAAGGTCACAAACCAAACTATAAACACTTAAAGGTATGGGGATGCTTGGCCAAGGTAGCGGTTCCTAAACTTAAAAAGGTTAAGATAAGATCTAAAACCATTGACTGCGTATTCATTGGTTATGCTTACCATAGTAGTGCGTACAAATTTCTTGTACATAAATCTGAAATACCCAACGTGCATGTTAATACAATTATTGAATCGAGGGATGCTATATTTTTCAAAAATATTTTTCCTTATAACCTGGAAAGTGAATCAAATTCACTGAAAAGACCTCGTGAGAAGTAAGAGATTGTAAATGAAGAAGAACCTAGACGCAGTAAGAGGGCTAGGATGACAACCTTCTTTGGGCCTGATTTTCTAACATATTTGTTAGAAAATGAACCTCAAAGTTATAAAGAGGCTACGTCATCGACCGAATCTTCATTTTGGAAAGAAACGATTAATAGTGAAATTGAATCCATACTACAAAATCATACATGAGAATTAGTAGACATTCTTCCTGGCAATAAGTCATTGGGGGTGTAAATGGATTTTCGAAAGGAAAATGAAAGCATATGGATCAATTGATAAGTATAAAGCTAGACTTGTCGCTAAAGGCTACAAGCAAAAAGAAGGTCTTGATTATTTCGATACGTATTCACTAGTAACAAAAATTACTTCCATACGTATGCTTATTACGATAATAGCATTGAATGGCTTGGATATACATCAAATGGAAGTTAGAGCTTGTTTGGGAGGGATTAAAATCAGATTAAAATTGAAAATATAGCCGTTATTGTTGACTTTTATTAGACGGGTGGGACCCAATAACGGCCATATTTTCAATTTTAATTGGATTTTAAGCCCTCCCGAATGGGGCCTTAAAACGGCCTTTCTAAATGGTGAATTAGATGAAAAAATTTATATGGAGCAACCTGAAGGATTTGTGGCCCCAGGACAAGAAAAGAAAGTGTGTCGACTTGTTAAATCACTTTATGAATTAAAGCAGGCTCCTAAGAAATGGCATGAAAAATTTGACACGGTAATGATGTCAAATGGCTTCAAAATCAATGAGTGTGACAAATGTATATATGTCAAGAGCACTCAAAATGAATATGTCATGGTATGTTTATACATAGATGATATGTTAATTATGGGTAACAATGATACCATAATTCAAACTACTAAAAGGATGTTAACAAGTAAGTTTGAAATGAAGGATTTGGGGGTAGCCGATGTTATATTAGGAATTAAAATTCTTAGAACATCATATGGAATCATATTATCTCAATCACACTACATTGAAAAAATTCTTGATAAGTTTAAGAAATATAATATAATTCCTATAATTCCTATGAAAATTCTTGCCAGTATGCATCTCGTTTCTAATACTGGTGACAGCAAGTCTCAATTGGAATATTTTCGTGTTATTGACAGTTTAATGTATGTCATGAATTGCACTCAACCTAATATTGTTTATTCTATTAGTTGGCTAAGTCGATATACAAGTAATCCGAGCACTGAGAACTGAAGGGCAATTGTTAGAGTTTTAGGTAGGGCTGTTCGTGGGTCGGTTCCGTTCTGAAGAGAGCCGAACCGACCCAAAACTTTCGGGTATTTAATAAATAGAACCGTCGGGTCCAAATATAATTATGGAACCATTCGGGTTCGGTTCCGTTCGGGTTGGGTCGGTTCCGTTCGGTTCGGTTCCTTACCATAATTAAAATTTTTAATATTTACAACAACACTACATAAATACAACTAATGACATTTCATTCGTAACTTTTACAAATTAACGTGGCTCAATTCAAAAACATATAAATAACTAGCCGCCCAATAAAATTAATTCAATGCATACAAATACCAAAAAGTAGATATTAATATTACAGCAACACTATATAAAGTATATTCATTTGCTTCAAATTACAATGGGCTAATGGGCTTTAAAAATGATTTGGGTTTTAAAATTAAAATTATGAAATAACCTGATTTATTTAATTAATTTGCTAATTTGTTTAGAAAAAAATAAAATAATTTAATTAATTCAATATAAAAACTAAAAAAGTTATTTAGTTTCGATTCTTATTTGGTTCTTCGGTTCTTGGTTTAGACCCGAGACCTAACCCAAACCCATCGGTTCTCGATTTGGGTACCCGTTCAGGTATTTAATTTATGAAGAACCGCTCGATTCGGTTCAGTCCGGTTCGGTTCGGGACTTTTGGACACCCCTAGTTTTAGGGTACTTAAAACATACCAAAAGCTTCGGATTACATTATTTAAGATATCCAGCAGCACTTGAAGGATACTGCGATGCAAATTGGATATCAGATACTAAAGATACCAAATCAACTAGTGGATATGTCTTTACAGTTCGAGGTACTGCAGTATCATAGAAATCTTCAGAACAAACATGTATAGCTAGATCAACAATGGAATCTGAATTCATTGCGTTAGACAAAGCTGGGAAAAAAGCCATATGGCTAGAAACTTTCTAGAAGATATTCCATGTTGAATTAAACCTATGCATGCTATATGTATCCATTGCGATAGTCAATCAGCAATTGGTAAGGTACAAAATGTTATGTATAATGGTAAATCTCGACATATAGGTCATAGACACAATACCGTTAGACCGTTACTCTCTACTGGTATTATCTCTATAGATTATATGAAATCAAAAGAGAATATTGTGGATCCACTAACTAAAAGCTTAACTAGAGCACAAGTTAAAAGTTCATCGAGGGGGATGGGATTAAAACTGATAAAATAATCAAAATTTTCCATGTGGCAACCCAACCTAGTTGATTGGAGATCCCAAGATCTGGTTCAATGTGACAACCGACTGTGAAAAACTTAGTACGCACTCGAGAGATTTTTATTTTCCTACCCATTCCTATGACGAGACAGTGCCTAACTGCCGTTAAATAGGATAAGTTATGCTTTTTGTTATTTCTATATCTTGATTCGTTCAAGTGGAATATATCATACTACTCTTTATAGAAATCACCTATGTGGGTGAGAAGGGGCCGCTTTTAAGAGAGTTATGCAAAGATAATTTCTCTAAAAATCACTCATGAACTAGAAGGTGTCCAAGGCCAAAATGGACACAAACGTGAGAACAATTGTGTTAGAAGGAAACTGTGTGACTTCTATTTTCTAGGTGTACACAAACGGCTGACTATTCAAAGCATCCTACTGATTGGCTAAGTATATCCGATAGATTTTATTAGGAAAAGTTCAAAGTCTTTGGCTACTTATTCCAATGCAGTTTTCTTCAAATTTACTTCGAAAACATATCAGATGTTATTGTTTGGAAAAGGGTCGACATATTTCATTCATGTAGGAGATTGTTGGAAATGGTTCAACTTTAAGTCCCATTTTGAGTGGGACCCGTACGTCGATTATAACGGGACCAAGCATATTTATATTCTACTCCGCGAGGTGATCAACGTGATATATTTATTTATTGAAAACCATTTAGAATTGAATAAAATATTTAATGTCAAAGTAATCCACTTGGAACTATAAACTAATGAAGAATTTGATTTATTAAAAATTCCCATACACTTATCCCACATAGGAAAGTTATGAAACTTTGGTGTATTTATATAATGTAAGGTTGGGAATTGGATTTGTGCCCCAAGGGATACCAACAGTCTTTGAAATGGGAGAGACCTATATCCTATTGGATTCAGTCCAAACCCCACACGCATGTGCCGCTGCCGCCGTTTGCCTAGTCGGCCGGCTCGGCAGGGCACGAACACGAGCACGTGCCCGTGCCCCATCTGATCTGGTTCGTGTGCGGGTGCGACCTTGTACTATATTATCTTTTTGGTCAAAATTTATTTAATTTTGGATTAAATTGTAATTAATCAAATTCTTGGGTACTTAATGATATTATTTTTGATTGGCTTATTTTCGGGTGTGGATGGTCTGTTAATAAACAGCCGACCGTTAACCGTCTAAATAGTCGATTGGTAACCGAACCTTGCTGTATGTTCGGGTTTTTTGAGGGCTGTCTGAACAGTGACGACTGTTTTGAAAATGTTTGAAGGTTGTTCGAATGGCCACGAACAAGTCTATAAATAGCTTGCCCCGCTGCCAGAAAAATCACACAATTTTCATTGCAATAATTCTCTGCTTTGAATCTCACTCCCCTCTCTCGTTCTAATATTATTTTCAAAGTGAAAAAACACTTCGTTGAATTCGTTGAAACTCTTACAGATTGCTGTGGTGCTTCTGTAGGAGACAAAATTCGTTCTATCCTGGGAAATGATTGCTGAATACCTTTAGCACCTGTGAAAACAGAAAATTCGTTTTAAGGAAACATCGTGAACTCGGTGAGCTCGAATTAATACTGTGATCCTGTTGATCAAACTGATTATGCTATCCAATTACTTTAAGGTAATTTTAATTGAAGGAGACTTTTGTATTCCAGAATAACAGAGAGTACGGACAACAGAAAGAAAGGAATAAAAATCATATTTTTTGAGAAAATTCATTGATAATTTGAGCAAGAATTGTGGAAAGGAAGGAAAGGAAAAATCATTGTTGAGATTCCTGTGGTGAAAATCAACAATAGTGTTGACCTCGAAAAATGGCTCGGACACGTGGCCAACAGGATAGGTCTTCAAGTCAGCTCTTCCTGCACACGTAGCACGCCGTTAGTCACTCGTGGCCTCTCCCGGAGGGGGTGGGAGCGGCCGCAAGCACTCCGACGGTCAAGTCAGTTTTATATTCAACCGGAAAATGGTTCGCCGACGGTGGAACACTCGCCGGGAAGTGGTTGATCAAGTGTGTATAAATATATTGAAAGTCTTTTAGAGTTAAAAAGACTAGAATACCAGGATTAGAATGGGAACCCTTCTTCATTATGGAGAGGGGGTATTTATACTAAGTATGGGAAGAGGAGAGCCATTGGATGAGAGGACACGTGTTGTCAGATCCTCGAGGCTCGTCACATCCTAGGTGTCACTCTGTCCATCCATGGAGTCGACTGGCATTGAATGTTCCAGCCATGGGCTGCTGATTTGACCGTTTGAGAACCTGCCGCACGTCCCATCAGTCAGAGATTTGACTTTGGGAAGATCTGTACAAAAGATCTTCGTAGAGGCGAGGTGTGACAGGTGAAGCGTTGCAGCGTTGTGGAAGCGGAGTGCGGGCCTTTGCATCCACTGTGTACTTGTGGATGAGTCCGGTTCGTTCGCTGACGCGTTTTCAGTTCGTCCTTAGTGCAATCACCTCGGCATGTACAGTCAGTTTAGTTTTTGGATCAAGCACCTCGTCCGGCACGTGGCTCGGGCCACGGGTGTTGACACGTGGCGGGTGAGGTGGTGGGTCTGACACAGGCCCGTAACAAATAGCTCGGAGTTATATTAAACAAGGTGACGTCTTTTAACATTTATTTATTCAATTTCGACATTATAAGTGGCTAAATAATTCATATGTTAGGATGATGATGTAGTTTAGGGTTTTTAATATTTGTTTAATTGGAAGACTTCATGTTCCTTTAATATGTATTAATTATTTATTATGTTTTTAATGCTTCTATTTTTTGTGTAACAATTGATTGATTTAGGGATATTGTTGAAATCGAGAGATGATGTGTGATTCTAGCTTGTGCAATAAATAACATAGGTATTATAAGAAATTGAGATATAATTATAGATTATGTAATCTATATAGAATTCTTGTAAGTTAAAGCGTTCATATATGTGTGAATTTATATAAAGATATAGTAAATTCGAGCATATAAACAGTATTAGTGTGACTCAAGAGAGATCACTAGCTACAATATGTTAATTTGATTGTTGGCATGTATGAAAATGGATTTAATGAATTGGAATTAAATGAACATCAACCTAGGCAAAATAGAAAATCCTAACTATTTAATCTCATACTTTTCTCAACCATATTTAATAAAATTACTTTATTTGATTTAGTAACATTTTAGTTACAACACTCATCTTAAATTGATATTTGGTTATATCTTAAATTAAATTGAACGTAGTTAGTTTTAAAATTTATAATAAATAATAGTCTATATGAAACAATATTCTGACACAAAAATTTCTCTTTATTGCTTGCACGATCTGTACACTTACAGAATCAATCGAACATGTTATCAACATCATTACCGGGACAACTTTATTTGCTTAGTTTTTATTAATTAATTCTAACTTTGATTTAAACTATCATTCGTGTTTGTTTCCCTTCTTTAGGTTTCCTTGCATGAAAGTTCGAGAGATGATAATTTAGTACCCTTTAATCCAAAAAATCGAACGCACTTTCAAAAGAGAATTAACCAACAGCAAGAGAGTCTCGTGGCAGAATAGAACAGAGCATTGCAGTCGGTTCAGGTTGAATAACCAGTTGAAGTTGATGAAGATGATTTGCCATTCGAGCAATTTAGTATACCAGATGTTGCGCCAAACTAGTCAAGTATTGTTTATCCTTCATTTGGACAACAAAACTTTCAACTAAGGACGAACATCATTTTACTATTTCAAAAATGGATTATAGTCTTATGGGAAGTCTAATGAGAATCTATATAATCATATCTCACGCTTCTTAAACATCTACCAAAATACAATTTTCATAAAGTATCCGATGAAGCAATCAAATTGACTCTTCCAACATACACTTTGTGTTGGCGCAAAAGAATTGTTAGATTCCCTACTGAGGAAAGCATTAGGACTTGAGACGATCTTGTTCATAATTTTGTTACAAAGTACTTTTTGCCATCAAAGGTAACTAAATTAAGATACGAGATCTCTACATTTCAATAGGCCAATTTATAGAGCTTTCATGGAGCATGAAAAATGTACGAGGATATGATGAGAAAGTGTCCTAACCATAGTATTAAGAAATCTTAGAAAGTTCAGTATTTCTCACCGGATTAAACCCAGCATGTCATACATCAATGGATATAGCTTGAAATGGATCTATCGCATCAGAACCACCCAATAAAGTTGGGGAATTATATGAGACAATGTCAGTCATCAATGTCTTGTGACCTTCTAAAAAAGCCCTATAATGAGCCATCAGGTTTTAATGAAATAGATGTCAACTCTAAACTATTAGCACAAATATCTTCTCTAGAGAAAAAGTAATAGACCTCTTAACTTTGAAAAATTCAGCAAATGCAGTGCAAACAAATCTTTTAGTTTGTGGTATATGTGGGTTGAGCTCACAACTGTGGGGAATGCCAGACTACATCACAAGGGATAGAGGAAGCTAGCTATGAGCACAGTTATCAACATCTGCTTAATAACGCATTTAGCAATACATATAACCCAGGTTGGCATAATCATCCTAGCTTCTCCTGGAGCAACAAAAACAGTCATCAGCATTCTCCCACTGGTTTCTAACTGGAAGAAAAGAGAACTTCTTTGGAAGATATATAGGGTAAACTTGTACAGAAGAAGACTCACTAGTACCTAGCAAAGACTGAAATAACTTTACAAAGTTATTCGGTGGCTATTAAAGGGTTGGAAACTCAAACAGGCCAGTTGGTCGTGCTATCTCTGAAAGACTACAAGGACCTTTACCTAGCAATAGAGAAACTAATCTGAAGAACCAAGTGCTATCTATCGGAGTTTTTGAAGATGAGTAAATAGACACTCCACAGTCGAATGTATTTATAAAACTAAAAAAATATGTACCTCCTGTTATTTTTCTCCAAGGACTTTGAAAGTGGACGGAGGAGGAGAGGATCAAACCAATCAGAGTAAGAAGTAGAGTACAATTACCTAAAATTATAGTCAAAAGATCTGTTATAAAGAAACTAAAGTGCCATCTATTGATGAGAAGCAAGTGGATGAATATGAAAAATTAATCGAGGAAAATTTGAAAGAAAAACCAAACAATCTACAGGCTAAGCTAGTCGCTCCTATCAGAAAATATTTACCTCTCATCCCTTTTCCACAAATGTTGAAAAAACACAAGCTAGCCTATCAATTTAAGAAGTTCCTGGATATGCTAAATATGCTTCACATTGACATACCATTCTTCGATGTAATTAGATAGATTCCAATTTATTCAAAGTTCTTGAAAGGCCCAATATCAAAGAAAAGAAATCTTCCAAAATTTGAAGTTGTGGCATTGATGGAAGAACATAGTGCATGATTGCAAAATAAACTACCTTCTAAACTCAATGTTTTAGGGAATTTCACTTTACCTATTTCACTTGGAAAAATGTTATTTTAATGATTTATGTGATACAAGTGCGAGTATTATTTTAATGCATTCAATTGTATACAGGAAATTAGGACTTGGAGAAGTGAAAGGAACAATGGTATCACTGCAACTAATCGATAGGAGCATCAAATATCCAAGAGGCAAGGTTGAGGGTGCGCTCATCAAAGCTGAAAAATTGATATTTCCAACCGACTTTATTGTTTTAGACACAGAAGAAAAAATGATATTCCAATAATCCTAGGTTGACCATTCTTTGCAATCGGTCGAACCTTGATTACGATCAAGAAATGCGAGCTAATCTTAAGTGTAAAGTATGAGAAAGAAGTTTTCAATGTACACACTCCATCCAAGCAACCATCAGAACTTGAGGAGTGCAACTCGATTGATATGGATTATCTATTCAACATATCTATTAGAAGAGAAAACATAAATTTGTGGAACTTTTGGTAGAGATGAGAATGAAAAATTCAAAGTTTGGATAGCAAAAAAGAGGATAAAAAGCTGGAAATTTCAAGGAATGCATGTTTGAAACATTCCGACTTGAGCCACCATAATTAATGCTTGGCCAAAGTGTAGCTTGGAACTATAACCAAGAACTTAATGGGAAGTAATCTATTTTTCTAATACTTAATTCTTTAATTTTAATTATTGCATGATATATAATGATACAAATGCATTTAGTATTTAGGCACATTTAGTTATTGTTTAGCAAAAAAACTTTTTATTTTAAATTTTCTTTATGTTTAGGGTCGTCATCCTAACACAGCAGTAAAAACAAATTAGGCTCGACCGCAGTCTACCGTGGTTTGCAAACCATGATGACCCAAGGTCATGACATAGTTACCATTTGCCGTGAAAATAATTTCTGAAAACAATTTGAACAACTTTAAAACAGACAAAAAAAATTGAATATGTGCATACTTTTTATTTAAATTTCAATAAGTTTTAACTTTAAATCTTGAAATTTTCTCACTCATTCATAGATTAGATTTTCAAATTTACATAATCACCAATTCATTTCGTTAAATTAAGATAGATTTAAATGGTTCAATACTTATCCAGCGAATCTAATCTCCCTCTCTTTTATTTATTTTTATGTTTTGGGCTTGAGGACAATGTAGAAATGAAGATCGTGGATGAAAAATCTAGGTTTTATTTTCATTTAATCGGCATTGATAATTTGGGTTTGATTAATTTAGGGTTGATTTTAAGTTCAACAAAAGGAAAACTTCATGAAAAATAAATAAATAATCAAAAAAAAATATTTTTAGCTTTATTATACATGCTTATGCCTAACTTAACTTGAACAAAGTAATTCATATCAAAAGATGATTTTGCACATCTATGAACAAAATTTGGATCGGTTCTTATTGACACTGGAATTTTGAATTATTTATGAATCCCATTATTTTATACTTAACCTTTGAACAATTCGTCACGTACTCATTCTTAGTACTCATTCTTAATTACACTTTACTATCAGTTAAGTTGTATAAGTTAACTTCCTCATAATCTTTTAAGACCTTAGAACGTGTTCACTACGCAAATCACTGCATGTAGAACCATATTAAATATCCTTTTAGAATAATTTTGAGGGTGGTTAGATCCATCCAAAACCAAGAAAATCACCACTTAATTATCTTTCAGTTACTATCGTTGGCCTAAAAAAGTCGAAGACATTGCACTAAACGTGATATGCAAGAAAAAAAATTACCTAATTATAGTGTGAAACTAGTCTTGAATAATTTGGCCATAATCATGATCTATGTTTAGGAGATAATCTAGGGAAGAATGCTGCCTACAATGGGGTGAAAATTGCATTCAAAAACCATAAAGATCCCGAAAATAAAAGAGGAACAAAATAAAAAGAAAAGAAAAGTAAAACACACCAAAGTGTATTGAGGTAGTAGGAAAACAATTATAAGGTGCTACCTCCACACCGTTAAGTCATCGTCATTGATCAGGAATTGAAAGTTGATTGAGTGATTGATGAAAATAAGTCGTATCTCATTGTTAGTTTGCTTTTGGGAAAAAAAAAATCAACATGAGTGATAAGAGAGCATATTGACATTACTAGAAGTTGGTTTGTTTGGAAAAAGAGACTTTGGAAGTTGAGATACAGGATTTAATTCAAGTAGTATTGGTGTAACTGATAACGTTTAACACACACACACACACACACACACTCTCTCTCTCTCTCTCTCTCTCTCTCTCTCTCTCTCTCTCTCTCTCTCTCTCTCAAGAGCTAGCTATACGATATGTGGAGTTCTAATATAATTCTTGATATTTATGACTCATTAAACTAATTCAATTTAATGCTTCAATTGCTCAAACAACAATTGATCGTTTTAGGGATAATATTGTAATCGAGAGTTGATGTATGATTTTAGCTCGTGTAATAAATAACATAGGTATTATAAGCTTGCATAGTCAATCTATACATAATTCTTGTATGTTAAAGTGTTTATATGTGTGTTACTTTACATGAAGATATAGTAAATTTGAGCATATGAATATAATTATTGTTACTCGAGAGAGATCACTAGCTACAATAGATTAATTCACTTATTGGTATGTATGAAAAGGGGCTGAATGATTTGGAATTAGACGAACGCTAATAACCTAAGAAAACGAAAATCCTAATTATTTTGTCTCATAATTTTCTCAACTGTATTTAATTAAGTAAAGATTTACGTTACAACATTCATCTTGAATTGATATTTGGTTACCATCTTAACTTGAATTGAAGCTATGTTAGTTTAAAAATTATGCAAAATAATGGTTTATGTGGGAACGATATTTTGACTAAAAAATTTTATTTTATTACTTGCACGATTTGTACACTTAAGACTGTTCACGTGGTAAGTCTTGCAACCCAGCACAAAGCTAGCGAGTTCTTCACACTGAGTTGAATGCCAGTTTGGACCATTTATGAAAGAAACATCGATGATTAGTTATCCGTTGTTGTTGGCGAACAACATGAAAGTTCATTGAGACGACATCACTTTGGTGAAATGAATTGTTTCTAGCTCTCCCACTACACGAGATCCTTTGACCCATTAGGAAATTTGGGTTCTTGAACCGAAGGCATTTATTGGTACCTGTAGTGTCAAGAACTTGGAGAATTTTCTGTAGGGCATGGAGCAGTACTACAATGTTGCCCATATCTCCGCAGAAGAATGGGTAAACATTACAAGTATGTACCTAAATGGTAAGGTGAAACTTTGGTGGCGTACTTGGCTTCAGGATGATGAAAGTGTGTGAAGGGTGATGATTGTTGCATGGGAAACTTTAATAAAGGAATTGAAGGACTAATTCTACTTTTTTCAATCATAAGGGAATACTCAAAATATTGAAACTGAAAGGATATGTTTGTGGCAATGTGAAGGAATTCACATCAGTGCTGCTTGATATTGAAAATATTTTCGATGAAGACAAATTTTTCAACTTCATTTGAAGTTTGCAAACTTGGGCACAGGCTGAATTGAGACAGTGACGAGCAAATGACTTGGCTTCTGTAATTATAGGGACTGATTGCTTGATGAATTCTAAGATTGGCTCGTATGAAAGACAAAAAGAAGGAGCAAAGCAAGAAGAAATCAGGTTCGAGCCACAGGAAAAAGGAAGGTAAGAACTGTGACTATCATCCCAATGCAAAGGGAAAGGCAAAATAATGACTTTCATTTGCAATGGCCCGTACCTTGCAAGAGAATATCCTACGTATGAGAAACTGATTGCCCTGGTGACGGAGGATTAGAATTATTTGTAGGAAAAAAATTCAACATTTGTCAATCCTATGCAACTTGTGAATGTCCGGCCAAAGGACGAAAGATCGGATACATAGATTGATATACGTTCATGTTTGTATTAATGGGTAGTTATTGATGGCTACGTTGGATACCAGTGCTACAAACAATTTCTTGAGCTTGAAAATGGTAGGCAGATTGCGTTTGAAGTTGATGCAGGCCACTTCAAGAATGGAGGTAGTAAACTTAAAAGATCAACCTATCAAAGGGATGGCTAAGTGTGATCTTCGTATGGATGATTGGGAAGGATAGTGCAGGTTGAATGCGCTTTTCCTTGATGACTTTGACTTGATCATTAGTGTTGAGTTCTTTTTAAAGGCGAAGACCTCGGTTATGTTTTACTTGGATGAGATGTTTATTGCTAACAAGTGAAGCCGTTGCTTCCTCTCTGCAACTTTTCTCGATCAGTAAAATCTTGGGCACAAACAAAGCCTGGTTGAGATGCAATCGACAAAAAGAATGTGAAGATGGGTTAGAGAAATGTGAATTCATATACTCAGAGGCTTTGATCAAGATCAAATCGAACCAATTTGCTGAAGTTCTGCGTGGTGTTTCTGAAGTATAGGATTGATTTTCGGAACTGATGCCACTCGAAATTCTACAAATGTTGCCTCCTTGGCGATCATAAATTTGAATTGGAGCATAGGACGAAGCCTATGTAATGCAAATCGGGATAAGGATCCGCCCATAATTCCATAAGCCAAGGGGCTGTTATAATATGTAGAGAAATTTTAGGCAGATGACATATCAGTGGCGATTCTATTTCCCTTTTGTTTAATTGTTTTCCTAGGTTATTGTTTCCTAGTTTTAGTTTCCTAATTTATTTTCCCTTGTTTATTGCTTTCCAAGTTGGGGCTGGAGATTGTAATTTTCTTTTTGGATTATTATTTAAGGAACAGACGAAGAAGAGAAAAGGCAGTTTTTTGCCATTCAATAAAATCTGGAGTTTTATTCTGTGGAGTGATTTCATTGTTACATAGTGTTTCTGTGCTAGACTCTTGATTCTAACACGAGGTTGTTCCAGGAGGTTTGGCACCAATTTTGGTATCAGAGCCAGGTTCTTTCAATATGAAGTTTCACGTTTCATGCCGTGACCCACAGTGGCAATTCATACGACATGGCAAACATCCAAAATACAAACGATCAGAACCTAAATAACCAGAACACAAATCAGCCTCAGTTGCAGCATCAAATAGATCAAATCGCCACGGTATTTGAGCAACTCGCCCAGCGATTAGATGCTATGGATGAGCAATACGGTCGAGAGGAGCATGAACCTTTAAATCGGAGGGGACGCAGAGCAGTTCGTGGTGGGGTAAGGGCGGACGAAAATGATCAGGATGCTGATAATAATGATGAAGAAGAAGAAAATCTGGAGCCTAGGGACCATGATCCTCAAAACCGACAGAATAGACATAATTTTCATCGAGGTAATACTAGTCATCGTGCAGCTTATCAACCTCTTGATGAACTGACCAAGAGAATGAGAGTTGACGTACCAATTTTTTTTGTAAAATTGGAACCCAACGCTTTTGAGGACTGATTAACAGCTATTGAGGATTATTTCGATTGGATTGATGTATCGGAGGATAGAGGGGCATGCACGAGCATGGTGGGGAAGTGTGGAAGAACAATTACGACGTACACAATGACCAGTAGTTTCTAACTGGGAAGAGATGAATGAGCGACTAAAGGAAAAATATTTGCCCATTGAGTATAAGCAGATCATGTTCGAGGAGATGTTACAGCTCAGGTACGAATCATTGAGTGTGGATCAATTTGTAGTTCACTTCCACGAGTTGATTGATCGTAGCGAGATCGTGGAGACTGATGAACAAATGTTAGCCCGATACCGTACCGGATTACGCAGTGAGCTACGCAAAGAAATGTGGACTGCATGCTTAATCAACGTGGAGGAAGCATATCAAATGACACTTCGTATTGAGAAACAAATGGGGCCTTCATTTGGGAGGAAAATGCCGTCAACAGACTCAAGACAAGATAGTGTCACCACACCTTCATTTCAAAAGCCTCCATTGATGAAAGATCAATCCAAGGTTGCTACTAGTGGAGACCAGAAAGGTAAGGAAAAAGCTTCCAGTGAAGGGCCTCAATGTTATAAGTGTAAAGGCTTTGGGCATTATACTGTAGTATGCCCTACCAGAGATAAGAAACCGGCATTTATCTACAAGAAAGAATTGTTGGTAATGGATGTTACCGAAGAAAAGGACGGGACCAAGACAGACGAGGGTAGTCATAGTGAAGAAGAACACTTGGAAGCGTCAGAATTATCCAGCTGTGTGATTCATCGCGTGCTGACAAGAACCAAGAAAGAACTCCA
Source organism: Fraxinus americana (assembly GCA_035079005.1). Lineage (NCBI taxonomy): Eukaryota > Viridiplantae > Streptophyta > Magnoliopsida > Lamiales > Oleaceae > Fraxinus > Fraxinus americana. The sequence goes on along the minus strand of CM068711.1, from coordinate 24,939,062 downwards.
GGCTAATCCTGAGTGGTTGCGCGCCCATATTTTTCATACACGCATGTAGTATAATGGTCGAGCTTTGGATGTCATTATTGACAATGGTAGTGGAATGAATGTGATCTTTGAAGTTGCCATTGAGCGTTTGGGACTAAAAATCGAGAATCTTCCTGCACCTTATCAGATTAGTTGGGTTAACAAGGATAACTTAGTTTTGGTGAAGAAGAGGTGTCTGGTTAAATTTTCATTGGGAAATTTTTATGCGGATGAAGCTTGGTGCGATGTAATTCCCATGACCGTTTGTCATATGCTATTGGGGAGACCGTGGCTCTACAATCGGAGGATTCTTTATGACTAACACTTACTCTTTTAAATTCTAGGGTAAGCAATTGGTCCTGGACCCTCTACAGATTTTAGAATTTGATAAAAAAAGAGGATGTTTCTGTTTTGAAAATGCGACAATTCTCTCGAGTTATGCATGCCGATAACATGGTGTTATTAGTAGTAAGGCATGAAGTGAAACCGAAAGACGACGATATTCTACAGAATTCTCGACAATGCTGGAAGAATTTCACTATATCATGCCACAAGAGATCCCGAATCAACTGTCTCCAATGAGGAAGGTGCAACATGCTATTGATTTAATCCCTGGCTCCAAATTGTCTAATCTACCACATGACCGTATGAGTCCAACTGAAAATGCGGAGCTCAGCCGACAAATTCAACAATTATTAGACAAAGGGTACATTAGAGAAAGTCTCAGTCCCTGTGTTGTACTGGTTTTGCTCACACCAAAGAAGGATGGTAGCTGGAGAATGTGCGTCGATAGTCGAGCAATTAATAAGATAACTATGAAGTACCGATTTCACATCCCCACCTTGGTGACATGATGGATTTGTTATGTGGTTCCTCGTGGCGGAAGATGGCAGAAGATGTGTAGATGTACTTGAAGACTTGTCTAGTTTGTCAACAAGACGAGGTCAAAATGAAAAAGGAAGTGTGATTGCTACAACCTTTTCTCATTGCTGGGTATTTTAGTAATGCCCAAATAACCTCTAGGCAATGATGAAAAATCATGGCCCATTTTTCTTCATAGGCTATAAGCTCGGGATTAAAGAATATTAAAATCCACACTACAAATGATGTAACCCAATCTTTTTGGGTATTTAGAGGAAATCAGCCCATTTGGCTAGGCGCTCAATATCCAATTTTGAAGATAATGTGATAAGGGACGTTTATCTCTTTTTCACATTATATAACTCTATCCTTATCCTTGGTAACCATTTTCAGTTTTCTTGATACCTATCTTTGGAGAGAAAATTTTGGGAAATTAGTTTAACCCTTTACCTATAAATTGAAGCTTCTCGGCTTCATTTAATCACAAAAAAAAAAATCATTTGCTTTGTGCTTTTGAGAATCAACAAACCAGTTTTTTGCTTTATGTCAAAATCTGTCCTTGCTCTATGCAATTTCTCAAACCCAACTTCTGCCTTTGTGCCTTTGTGTGCTAGTCTGATTCTCCAATTTGGTGTTGCTTTTGTGGTGTTGGATTAAGAATTTCTGAGCCTAAGAGAAGGGGAATTCATTGTTCTTCAAATTTAGTTTCTTCGTTTGATTTCCTTTATTGATAATTCTATAAACTTATTGTTTGATTTGTTCAATTGTAGGTGGAATTAGTATCAACAATTGGTATCAGAGCTTGGTGAGGAATTAGAATCTGAAGAAAAACTCAGTTGAAGCAAACTAAGAAGAAGAGCGGTAAATATTTAGAAAAATCGAACCTACATATCCATTTTCCGGACAAACAACTGACCTACAGAAGAAACTGAGGCCAAATTCAGACTCTGCATGCGAAGGAGAAGGTGATTAGACCGCGCGTAGTAGTCGATGGCGGTGCGTGGGGACTCTGGCGATGGCGTGTGAGACGGTTTCCGACGACGATTTCTTCAGACGGAATCTTCATTTTGACATTTCTAACATTCATGTCGCTAGTTTTTCGTTTCACGTAATGCAGCGAAAGATGGGATATTTTGCCCTTGGTGGGTCGACGTTCGTAACTGCCATATGTATTTACTGAAATACTTTAGGCCCAAATCGCGGCCATAAAGTAGTAAATTCGCATCTCTCATATTTTATAGACTATAGAACTGGTCCGCTCTGATAAATTGGCTGAAACCTTTATATTATCGCACAGCAGATCATCGTGTAGAGTGATCATTAGGAATGGGAGTTGCCATTGCTTGATAACCATTGCCTGTTGGTAGAACATAGGATTACTTGTCATTGTCAGTTTAATTTCTAAGTGAAATTATTTATTTGTCGTCTTTAGACTTAGTTGTTGAACGTTGTTGCATTATTTAATCTCATATTATTCTAGACTTGTACCCAGACTCATATTCTAGTTTCTTCCCTTGACCTGAGAACGTGATTCTCACGAAATTCTGGGGTTCTAGAATAGCATATTATTGAGAAACCATAGGAATCTTGTTACTCTGTGTAATTTGTGTGACATGCGACTTTTACATATCTAAGTTTCTGTTTTGTGCATTTTTTGAGATGTTGACACATCACTTTGAGTTGGGTGCCTTTAATGGTAAAGGAGATTTTTTAATTTGGTAACAAAAAATGAAAGGTATTCTTGTTCAACAAAAAGTCTCTAAAGCTATTGATGGCTCTTTTCCTACAAACTTGACCGCTGAAGAAAAAGAGAATTTGGATGAATTAACATATACTTCTATCATTTTACACTTGTCTATTGTAGTATTAAGAAAAATTGGTAAATTAAAATCAACTCAAGAACTTTAGGAAAATTGGAGGAGTTTTATGTGTCTAAATCCACTTCAAACAAACTTTTTCTATTTGAAAGTTTTTTTTAGTTTCAAAATCGATTCTTCAAAAGATATGGATGACAATTTGGACGTTGCAATAAACTCATGCAAGATATCACTAACTATGGTAAGAAAGTAACTAAAGAATATAAAGCTATCATTTTGTTGAATGCTATCCCTGACACTTATAAAGAAGTTAAAAATGCTATTAAATACGGGAGAGACACTTTAACACCAGAAATTGTTATAAACTCGTTAAGAAGTAAAGATATGGAAATGCGAGCCGAGAGAGTCAAGAGAAAAAGTGGTGAGGTTCATATGATGAGAGGTAGGTCTCAGTTTAGGACTCGTGATAATCAAAGTGGATATGCATCTGGTAGTAAAAAGAAAAGTAAAGTTAAAGGTAGAAAATGCTATGGATACGGTAAAACTAGACATTTCATTAAAGATTGTTATGTTGAAAAAAACAAACAAAAAGAAAAGGTTTACGATGAGGCAAATGTTATTACTTCTTCTGATGAATGTTGTAAAGTTTATGTGCTATTAAACTCTAAACCTACTGAAGTAAATCTGACTGTGAAATCACACTTGTATGAATGGATACTTAATTCAGGTGCATCATTTCATGTTTCATCACATAAAGCCTGGTTTGAAAATTTGCAAGAATCTGAAAGTGGTCATTCTATTTTATGCAATAATCATGCATATAAAATTGCTAGAATTGGTGATATCACGTTAAAATTTGACACTAGTTATGTGCTTAAATTACATGGATTCAGATATATTCCTGAAATGGCTAGGAATCTTATTTCGATATGAGCATTAGAAACCGATGGTTTCACTGGTAAAATTGGAAACAACATACTAAAAATGAATAAGGGTGCTCCGTCACATGTAAAGGTACTAAAATAAAAATAGTATTTACGTGACTACTGCTGAAATTATTAAAATACATCTTCCTCTATAAATTTGATCAACACAGATGACACACACAAGTGGCACAATAAATTAGCTCACATAAGTATTAAATGACTTAAACTGCTAAATGATAAAGGTGTATTTGGAAAAGACAGTGGGTCTAATATGCCGTTTTGTGATCACTGTGTGCTTAGTAAATATCATGAGTTATCTTTCTCATCTATCATACACAAAACTATTAAAGTTTTGAAATATATTCATACTGATTTATGGAGGCCTGTTACTAGTCCTACAATGGGTGGTAATAGATATTGTTTGTCCATAATTGATAATTATTCTCGTAGGGTGTGGGTTTATCGGTTAAAAGATAAAACTAAAACCTTCAAAAATTTCAAAATATGGAAATTACTATTTGAAACTCAAACTGGCAAAAAGGTAAAATATCTAAGAACTGATAATGGCCTAAAATTTTGTAATAATGATTTTGATGATATGTGTGAAAATCTTGAAATTACTAGACATAAAAATGTTCCTTATACACCTCAACAAAACGGGGTGGCCGAACGTATAAATCGTACTTTATTTGATAAGGTTAGATGTATGATATTAACTATTGAGTTCTGCATATTATTTGTTAATTTGACACTTTCTACTACATTAAATGGTGGTACTCCGCATGAAAAATGGTATGGTAAATGTGCTGACTATACCGTGTTAAAATTTGTTGGTTGTGCTGCTTTCTCTCATCAAAATGAAGGAAAATTAGAACCTAGAATTAGGAAATGTGTTTTTTTAGGATATCCTGAAGGAGTTAAAAGGTATAGACTTAGGGATAGAAGTCAAACTGGAGTGAAGATCATCATAAGTCATGATGCTACATTTAATGAGTCTGAAATGTTATGTCTAAAATCAGAGTGACACCTTGAGAGAAAAACAGTAAGAAAATACTAGTGACGAATCCCAAGTGGATTTAAGGCCTTTTAGCGTTCAAACCCACACCACCTCAATTGAGGTGGAGCATCAAAATCCTAAATTAGAAGATAATCAATGTGAAAATATTAAGAGAAATGAGATTATAAAGGAATATCAAGAAGAGCAAAATCCATTGTCTGATTAGTTAGCTAAAGATAGAGTTAGGAGTTCATATATGGTGCCTCAAAGGGTAGAATTTGAATTTGAACTTGCTTATGCTAGTTATGAAAAACTAGTTAATAGGGAACCAATCACGTATGAAGAAGCCTTGAAGAATGAACAATCTGAAAGCAATGAAAAAAGAGATAAATCCCTCGATAAAAATCAAACATGGGAGTTAGTCCCAAGACCTAAAGACAAGTCTACTATTGGATGTAAATGGGTTTTTAAAATTAAGGAGGGAATCACCGAAGGAAAGGCTTTAAAGTTTAAGGCTAGACATGTGGCCAAATGTTACACACAAAAGGAAATGATAGATTATAATGAAATCTTTTCTCCAATTGTTAAGTATACCACAATTAGGACTATGCTTGCATTAGTTGCACATTTTAATTGGGAACTTGAACAACTTGATGTTAAAACTGTTTTTCTGCATGGTGAATTTGATGAAAAGAATTTTATGGATCAACCTAAGGGTTTTGAAAATAATAAAAACCTAATCATGTGTGTTTTCTTAAACGCTCTCTGTATGGTCTAAAACAATCTCCTAAACAATTGTACAAACGTTTTCATTCGTTCATTCAAACAATTTGTTTTAAAAGGAGTGAATTTGATCATTGCTTATACTATCAAGGTAATGGAAATAATAATAACTCTTTGTTTTGTTACCATACGTGAATGATATGTTTTTAATTGGTCCCAACTTGAAGTTGTTAAATGATATAAAAACTACTTTAAGTAATCAATTTGATATGAAAGACCTAGGTAATGATAAAATAATCTTAGGCCTGGAAATTCAAAGATAGAGGTCTAATTCATTTTTTTTTTTGAATCAAGCTCCATATTTCATGAAAATATTGAAAAAATTTGACATGAATGAATGCAAATTCGTTACATTGCCTTTAGCTAATCATTTTGTATTATCTATAGAACAATGATCAGCTAACGAAGAAGAAGAGGAATATATGAAAGAGAGTCCACATTCAAATGCCATTGGTTCTGTTATGTATCTAATGGTGCGTACTAAACCTAACTTAGCATTTGCTGTTAGTATACTTAGCAGGTATATGTCCAACCCTGATCTCAAACATTGGGAAGCTTTAAAATTGTCGTTTAGATATTTGAAATGAACATGCAATGCTGGCTTAATATATATAAGTTTAGTACTGAAGGAGTAAAATTGAAAGGTTTTACTGATGCGAATTATGCTGGTGATATAGATAATAGGAAATCTAGATCTTCCTATGTGTTTGCTTTGTGTAATTCATGTGATAGCTGAAATCATAACTTCAACATGTTGCATTATCCACTATTGAATTTGAATATATTGCTGTCACTGAAGCCTTTAAAGAATCTTTGTGGTTTAAAGGTTCATTAAATGAACTTGGTGTTTTTGATAACAATGTGATCTTATTAAAAAAAAAAAAAGATAACAATGTGACAATATATTATGATAGTCAATCTGCTATTCACTTATGCAAAAATCTTGTCTTTCATGAACGTACTAAATATATAGATGTTAGACTGCATTTCATTAGAGATATGGTTTCTCAAGAACTGGTAAAATTTGAGATAATCCTTTCAGAATATAATCCTGGAGACATGGGAACTAAGGTGCTCTCATTGGTTAAGTTTAGAAACTATCTTAATCTTCTAAACATCAGTACAAACTTGTAAGTCTCTTTCCTTAAGCGATTTGTTATCTTATCGACTTCCAGGTTCATTTGGCATCAAGGTGGAGGTTGTTGGGTATTTTAGTGATGCCCAACTAACCCATGGGCAATGATGAAAAATCATGGCCTATTTATCTTCATAAGCTATAAGCCCGAGATTGAAGAATATTAAAATCTACACCACAATTGATGTAGTTCAATCTTGTTGGGTATTTAGAGAAAATCAGCTCATTGGGCTAGATTCTCAATACCCAATTTTAGAGATAATGTGATAAGGGACGTTTATCTCTTTTTCAAATTATATAACTCTACCATTATCCTTGGTAACCATTTTTAGTTTTCTTGATACCTATCTTTGGAGAGAAAAATCTGGAAAATTAGTTTAACCATTTGCCTATAAATAGAAGCTTCTCGGCTTCATTTAATCACACCAAAAAATCATTTGCTTTGTGCTTTTGAGAAGCAACAAACTAGTTCTCTGCTTTGTGCTAAAATCTATCCCTGTTCTGTGCAATTTCTCAAACCCAGCTTCTGCCATTTGTGCCTTTGTGTGCTGGTATGATTCTCCAATTTGGTGTTGCCTTCGTGGTGTTGGATTAAGAATTTCTGAGCCTAAGAGAAGGGCAATTCATTGTTCTTCAAATTTAGTTTCTTCATTTGATTTCCTTTATTGATAATTCCATAAACTTATTGTTTGATTTGTTCAATTGTAGGTGGAATTAGTATCAACACTCGCCCCGGATGAGCCACGACAATAAATATCTATAAATTTCATTATTAAATTCTTGAAGGTTATTAAAAAATCGAGATATACATTTCACAGGAAAGTTCTAGGAATAGCTATTTAATCTAATGGGTAAGGGTGGGCATTGGATCAGGTCGGGTCGGGTTTGGCCCAAAATGGGGCCCAAAACTGACCTGACCCGACATACTCGATTTTGGACCCGACCCGACTCAACCCGGTTTGAATCGGGTCGGGTCCAACATTTTTTTCCCAGCACTAACAGGGACACCTTGGAATCCCAAAAACAATGGATACTATAATTACTTAACTTCAGTAAAAAAAAAATTTCTTTGCACATTCTACAGTTTAATGCAAAATGTGCCTTTTCAGAGTTGATTATCAACTTCTAAAGCACCAAATATTATGAAATACCAGTTGCCCAATTCCAGCCACATACCAACTAAACTTAATCCAATTCAGCATCAATCACTGTTTGAGAAAAAAGATAGCAAACAAGAAAATATGATGTTCATTTTAGTGCAGTTCTTAAATTGCTAATACTATCAGCAATAGTTTTCCTAGCCCCTAACTAACATACATCTTACAAAACTTGAAAAATATAAGACATTCTTATACAGTGGAAGTCATCGGCAAGTATGATCCTCTCCAAATTGGTTCGGGCCATTCCAGTATCCATGATACAAATTCAAATCCTAAGATCAGCTAATTGGACCTATGCAGAGACAATCACAAAATCTGCATAAATAGGTATATAAAGACAGAACAATGGGTCAATCCAACCAAACTTCCACGATAAGTAACTATTTCATTTTATTTAAAAAGGGAAAAAAATAAATTCGACAAAAGTAAACTGGTACACATTCAATTCAACAAAACCTCACGATTCCATTCCAACATATAATCTGGGAATATCACCACCTCTGCAAGAGGGTAACCTCTAAATTGGCAAAATTATCAAGAACATATGCCCTTCTCACCAAGCATACTACATAGCACGACGAGCAAGAAAATATGAAGTAAATGAGAGAAAAAATTACAAAAAGTCAAGAATCCAAAACAGTCATGCTCTTTACTAGCAAACCTCATACTGAAACAGTGAGCACTATCCGTTCCATTCATGATCTACTCCAGATCTGGCATTAGCACGACTTTCACCTTCTGGTCCTTTGGAGTTTGCAAAACGTATGCCAGCCTAAAAGTTATGGCAAGATATACTTACATAATATAAATGTATAAATGGAATATTTTATGCCATGTATAACTGGAAGTTTTTAATTCTCTAGAGATATAGAACTTGAATAGGACATTACAATATTGCAAATCACATACTTACATAATACACAAGCGATAGAAGAGATTGGATTCAAAAAAACCTATGCAACAGACAACACTAGCCTGGTAAACTGCTTATACTCATGGTTCATAAAATTGTACTATTAAATTCTGTACCAAAATATCCAAAGTAATTCACTGCATTTTCTGAATAATTAACAAATCATAACTAGATTCAAATAACTGAAAGTACTAAGCATCTATTACTTTATGTGCAGTAATATTTTTCTATTGTTTAGAGTATATGTTAATTATAGCCTTTGTAAGAACAGTTAGCACTGTGCATCTCCAAAAATTTCGTTTATTGATATACCATTAATAAAAATTTCAACAACTAATTCAGTTGCTGCATCATTCTAACAAAAAGTTTTTGACAGGTAAAAATAAGGAGAGAATCATATCTGTTTTTACATCACACTTTATACAAAAGGATGAAATTTCCTAGAGCATATTGGAGTTCTTACCTATCCTGATTCTACCTAATTCTACCTGTACATAGAAAGTAAGTAAATTAACACATAATTGTAAGTCCAAAGCAATATCCCCTTTTTTCCCAAAGGATCCCCTCCACGCCTAAGAAACAAGGAAACGGGCCATTCAATAGAAAAATATTTTTCACAGGCTACTATTTACGGAGAACTATGGCAGCAATTGAAACTCAAGAACTCCTTGAATCAGAAAATAAGGTAAAAGATAAACTTACCTCAGACCCACATCCTTGAATCAGCGCTCAAGAACTCCTGTATATTGAACCATCCCACGGTATTAATAATAACTCAAAATAATGTGAAATTCAAAGTCTTTCACAGTATAGCACAGGGAGCCAGTATTGACATCATGAAATTCGAAAAAGAAGGCATTTACGCTGTATAAGGATCGAAAAAATGCTAAAAATCAAAGTGAGGCTACTCCAAAAATAGATTCCTATTACCTTTCTTAGCGGTTGTACCCTTCTCAAGCTCTCTTAAGTTAACGTCCAAGAGCAGCCATTGATTTCTGATCACTGGAAGAATAGGCAGAGAGGGAGGGAGGTAAGAGATGGGAAAAGTTTATGGCTCACATGTTTAGTTTGCCATTTTAAAAAATCAGGTCCTAAACTTAATTTGATAGCGTATATCTCGTTAATTAGTTAAAAATTAATTTCAGGTTACAGCTTATCAAATTAATTAGTCTTGGATTGTTTCGAGGTCACAGATGAAAAATTTATAGGTCACAGTTAACTTCGTTGGTCACAACTCAAGAATTTTAAGGTCACAGATAATTTTTTATAAGTCACAGATTAAAAAAATTCAAAACTTTTACAGGTCACAGATAATTTTTTATAGGTCATAGATTAAAAAAATTCAAAACTTTTACGGGTCACAGCTCTATTTCAGCGAGTCACAGTCCCAATTTCTAGGTCACAGACACCCACACAGGTCACAGATTGAAAAAAAATCAAAACTTTCATTTGTCGCAACTCTATTTCAGTGAGTCACAGTCACAATTCCTAGGTCACAGACACCCATCTAGGTCACAGACACTCGCGAGGTGGAGCGAAGCAGAAAACCGAGTTGTGGTCGATGGCAATCTCATCACTAGCAGACTTGAGTTGGGAGTTGTGGAGTAGAGCGGGGTGGAGGTGAGTTGGGGGGTAAAACCAATAGATAAGCCACGATTTTGAAACAAAGTTACCTGCAGAGACAAGATTGGGATTGTTTTGTACTCCGTTTCCACTTTAGGTGGTGGCAATTGAGGGACAAAAAGATAGAACCGATCAGCATCTCGTGCAGGATTAGCGATAAGATTACTGAAATCGCCGTTGGACTCGGATACCAAGGCCAGCGATTAGTGTCCCGATGCCCCAAGAGCTGCTGGTGAAGGGTGACTCTGGAGGTCCTGCTGGGCTTCTCGAAAATGGCCAAGTGCCATCTTCAATCGCCCTGAAATCTCTACGGCATCTGACTGTGAGAAGGGAGGGAGGGAGGGGGTGGAGATGAGGGCGAAGGGGAGGCTCACAGCAGCGGCAGCATCGCGACTGCGACGCCGGCAGTCGCGACGCTGCTGTGGAGGGGAGGGGAGGGGAGGGGAGGGAAGGAAAGGGGAGGGAGGGGGAGGCGACGGGAATGGGGCCACTGTGGAGGGGAGGGGAGGAAAGGGGAGGGGAGAGGAAGCAGGAGGAGGCGACGGGAATGGGGCCATGGGGGGGAGAAATTAGGTTAAGATTTAGGTTTTAATATACTACCTGATTTTTACAAAAATAAACTTAAAACCTGACTTTTTAAAATTACAAATTAAACACCTGGTTTTATATAATTTTCCCGTAAGAGATCTCATCAACACTTGAGAGGATTTCCCGAACAGAAATAAGGTTATGATAACGGGGTGGTTCGATTTGAAAAGGTTTAAACCGTGATCTGACCCAACCCAACTCATTTTGAAATCAAAACTGACCCAACCCGACTCGATCGGGTTGGGTCGGGATCTGCGGTTTCAGATTTTTGGGCCCAGCCCTACTAATGGGATAGGAACTGAAGTTCTCAGCAGTCGATCGTCCTTAAATGGATGGCCAAATAGAAAGGATGAATTTGGCTGCTTGAAGAATTTATTTGGCATTGTGATAAAGCAAGTCAAAAGAATTTGTTTGATTTATTGGATACTGTGTATTTTACTATAATATCCATCGATCGTCTTCTATGGGAAAGTTTGGATAAGTTCAGCAATTGGGCAATAGCCAGGAGAGCCCTATGAAGTTACGAAACACATTGGATGCAATTCATGCCCTGCAATGTATTGTTTAGTTCAAGACAAATAGGATTTGCTTTAAAAAATAAAACTCGATTTTGCTAAAACATCCTGAAGGATGATAAAGTATGCAAATAAGGGACGAAAGGAATTGGAGTTTCAAGATGGTGATAAGGCGTTGCTAAAACTAGCACTACTGATTTAAAAGAAAATCTCCAATAGCACGATACATCATGGATTAGTTCCAAGGTGTTAATAGAATTGTTCCACATCAGCTCCACCTTAGCTAACTGAAGCACCAGCTGCAGGAGTCACCTTATTCTAGCTATTGATACCGTTTCTTCTTCTAGTGCCTCCACTTAATTCTGCTGTAAATTATTCTAGACATTATCCACTATTTTAAGAACTAGCCTCCAACTGTAAATTCTAGATTCTTCCTTGTAACAATTCATTTTCATTATATAATGTTTAATACCTCAGTAATGAAATATACGATTTTATAGAATTATTCTTGTTTTCTCTTCAAACTCTAACTTGGTATCAGAGCAAATGGCAAATGCCAGCAATATTCCTCAAAATGATCCCATCTCTGCACCTGCTTCATTTTCCAGCAGTTCTGTTACTCCACTGATAGCTAGCAACAGCGCCTCACCTTTTGGAGTTAACCTCACTCAAGTTGTTTTAGTCAAGTTGGACAAAAAAAATTCTTACTGTGGAAAAATTTGATATTGCCAATTATACGATGACACAACCTTAAAGGATATATCTTAGGGATAAATGAGTGTCTCCAAAAGTTCATTGGTAGCCAAGTCACGGGAGAAGCTGGAACCAGCATTGAGATTATTAAAAATCCTGAACATAGCCAATAGATGTCAACAGATCAGTTGCTCATGGGCTGGCTCTATTCTTCGATGACCCCAGATATTGTACTAAGGGTTATGGGTGCAACAAACTCAAAGGAACAGTGGATATCAATTGAAGAAAGTTATGGAGTACAGAACAAGTCCAGAATCATTTTTCTCACTAGTGAACTGTAGAAAACTAGAAAGGGTACAATGAACATTGACCAATATCTCAACAAGGTGAAGCAACTTGCTGATAACCTTGAGATTGCTGGGAAAATTGTAACTCATACTGGCTTAGTCACTCAGGTTTTGGCTGGTTTGGATGAGGATTATAACCCTATTGTCGTTCAAATTAATGGTAGAGATCATATATCCTAGGGAAAGCTTCGGTCTACATTTACGACTTATGAAAGTAGGCTGGAACACCGCAATTCCCTGAGAAATGACATAGGTGAGATTAACATCAATCAAACCTCAGCTAATTTCTCTCAAAGGTCTGGTTCCAATTGCAATGGTTCAAGGTCTTATAGACTAGGCTATGGTGGCAGATTCACCAACTTTAGCAACTACAGAGGTGGGAGAAGAGGTAGAAACAGAGGACAATATCTCTATGGTGGAAGTGATAGACCAACGTGTAAAGCATGTGGGAGAGTAGGCCACAAAGCTACCATATGTAACTTCATATATGATGACAGCTATAGTGGACTTCACCAAACCAAAGAATAGGCTATAACACTTCACCTACTGCCCTTATTGCAACTCCTAGTTTAGTAAATGATCCTGCCTGGTATACAGATACTTGAGCTAGTAATCACATTAACTCAGACAGCAGAAACCTCACCTTTGCTAATGCATATGCTGGTAAGGAGAAAGTTATGGTCGGGGATGGAAATAAGTTGGTTATCTATCACTTTGGCACCACACACATTCCAGCTTTGAATGATAAGTTTCTAGTTCTAAATAAGCTTCTTCACGTACCTAAAATTAAGAAGAATTTGATCAGTGTTTCTAAGCTAACCTCTGATAATGATGTTTATATGGAATTTCACCCTCACATATAAATCTTTCTGCGACTTGTCTTCTATTGTTCCTAATCATAAATCTTTAAATTCCATTTCTGATGTATGACACAAGAGACTTGGTCATCCTTCTAGCCAAGTGATGAACCAAGTACTCAACTCCTGTAATGTCAAAATTAAAGGAAATGAAATCAGACCATTTTGCATTGTCAACTTGGCAAAGCTCACTTTTTACCTTCTCCCTTAGGGACAAGCTCCTATTTTATCCACCTCAGGTTTTAAGTACTACATATCCTTCCTTGATAACTTTAGCAGATTTACTTGGATCTATCCATCGAAACAGAAATCTGAAGCCTTAAATGTATTCATTCATTTCAAAAAAAATTGTTGAAAACAAACTGACTTGTAAATTAAAAACATTACAAGCTGATTGGGGTGGTGAGTATAGATCTTTTTCAAAGTTTTTAAACCAAGAAGGGATTGAATTCAGACACCCTTGTCCATACACTTCGGCTCAAAACGATAGGATAGAAAGCTAGCATGGACATGTAACAAATAGGTCTAACACTCCTAGCTCAAGCCAGTTTACCCTGAAAGTACTAGTGGAAAGCTTTCCAAACTGCTGTTTACCTCATAAATAGGTTGTTAACACCCACTCTTCAAAACCAATCACCTTATCGAACTCTCTATGATAAGAAGCCTAACTATCAAACCTTGAAAGTATTTGGTTGTGCCTGCTACCCTTGTCTAAGGCCTTATCAAAATCACAAATTCAATTTCCATTCCACCAAGTGCACTTTTATTGGGGATAGTGAGTCTCATAAAGGCTACAAGTACCTAAGTGCAACTGGAAGACTTCACATTTCAAGGCATGTGGTATTTAATGAATTAGAGTTCCCCTTTGAGGCTTTAACTGATGCCAAAATTCATTCAGAACCAACAGTGTCTGAAACCATAATGTCTTGCTTCACTTTCCTTCTGAACCAAACAAAAATGTGTCTACCTTAGATCATATTTATACTACTCACTCTTATGTTGTTCCTGCTGAACATCACTGACCCTCAGACTTCAATGACAATCAGCAGAACAATATGTTGAATTGTGATTCTGAAGGAACTGATGAAACAGAACTTGAGGTGCCAGAACAAAGTGTGCCACAGATGAATCGAGCACCTCTGCAATCAGGTGATTCTTTGCAGTTAAATGATAATGGTGGTAGGGAAGTACCTCAACACAGAGCTAAAAATTTGGATGGGTATCCTATGATTACCAGAGGGAAAGTTGGAGTGTTCAAACCAAAAATTTATCTTGGAAAACTAACTGAAATTCCCTCAGAACCCAAGAGTATAACTGAAGCATTGATGAGTGATGATTGGAAGAAGGCAATGAATGAAAAGTTTGATGCTTTAACAAAAGCTAAGACCTGGGAACTTATATATCCCTTACCAACATTCAATGTTATTGGAAATAAATGGGTATTCAAACTCAAGCACAACACTGATAGCCCAATACAGAGGTTCAAAGCCAGACTTGTAGTAAAGGGGGTTCATCAAACCCTTGGCATTGACTTCTATGAAACATTCAGCCCAGTTATCAAACTAACAACACTCAGAATTATTCTCAGCTTGGCAATAGCAAATGAGTGCACAATCAGGCAAGTTGTTATCAACAATGCCTTTCTCAATGGAGAACTGGAAGAGACTGTCTTCATGTGTTAGCATGAAGGGTATGTTGATAAATCGAAGCCCAATCATGTGTGCAAACTGAGCAAAGTACTCTATGGATTAAAACAAGCACCTAAAGCCTGGAATGAGAAGTTAAAATCCACATTTTTGAGTTGGAAATTCAAGCAATCAGTAGAAGATACTTTACTGTTTTACTTCAAAAGTGATAGACAAATAATCTTTACACTTATCTATGTAGATGATATTGTGATTACAGGAAATGACAGAGAATTACTATAGAAATTCATCAACGACAAAATATTCACATTGAAAGACATGGGAAAGCTGCGCCATTTTCTTGGAATTGAGGTACTATGGCACAATTCAAGAATTCAACTCACACATACTAAGTATATTACTGATCTACTTGAAAGGTTTGACTTACAAAATGTAAAACCTTGCATCACACCTATTCCTGATGGTAAATAAATGTCTTAAGCTGATGGGGAATCATTGAAGAATCCAATATCATACAGAAGTGCTATAGGAAGCTTACAGTATCTCCAGTATACCAGGCCAGACATAACATTTGCTGTCAATAAACTGAGTCAGTTCTTGCAAGCCCCAACGTCAATACATTGGCAAGCACTAAAAAAGGTATTGAGGTACCTCAAAGGGACAATAAACCATGGACTTTGGATTCAAGGAACTGATACACTCATGCTAAATGGTTACTCAGATGCAGACTGGGCATCTTACCCTGATGATAGAAAATCTATCACTGGTTATTGTGTCTATTTAGGGGATAATTTGATAAGTTGGTCCTCAAAGAAACAGCAAGTTATGGTACGCTCAAGTACTAAATCAGAATATAGATCACTTGCTTCAACTGCATCAGAAATTGCCTGGGTTCAGTCACTTTTTTAGGAGCTGGAACTACCATTGGCTGAAACTCCAACTATTTGGTGTGACAATATGAGTGCTGGAGCCTTAGCAGCTAGCCCTTTTTATATCATGTCAGGACAAAACACATAGAGTTGGACGTAAATTTCATTCGAAATAACGTAATATCTAAAGAATTGGAAGTAAAGTATGTGCCAACTTTAGATCAAATTGTTGATTTGCTAACCAAATGATTGAATCATTCGAGGTTTCTTTTCTTAAAGGACAAGCTTGGAGTCACTATATTACCTCCAGCTTGAGGGAGGGTGTTAACAGAATTGTTCCACATCAGCTCCATCTCAGCTAAATTAAGCACCAGCTGGAGCACTACAGAAGTCACATTATTCTAGTTGTTGATATAGTTTCTTCTTATAGTGCCTCCACTCAATTCTGTTGTAAATTATTCCAAACATGATCTACTATTTTATGAACTAATCTCCAACTGTAAATTCTAGATTCTTCCTTGTAACATATAAACCCACAAACTCTTTTCTGAAAAGCTTTCTTCTCTTTCTTGGATTACAATCTCATTACAGTGACATTAAGTGTTATGAAACGGATCGCAAGATAATAACGATAATGAAATAAAGAAGAAGAAAACAAGAACACAAGAATTTACATGGAAACCCAATTCGAGAAAAAACCACGGGCAGCGGAGAAGTTTTGTATTTACAATATCAAGATTTCAATAATCTCAATTGAAATTTAAACTCTCAATCTCTCAATATATTGTTGAAGATGTAGAGAATAATATATGAATATTATATTATAGAGATACAATGTGGAAATATATATAAACCATATTATTGGAGTTCAAGATGTAAAAGAAGTCCAAAAATCCGGATAAAACGAAAAAATCGCGATCACGTTACTGTTGCAGCTCCATCAGGTTACTGTTACTGCACTTGGGCGCTAGGTCTCGGGTTAATATTCCAAAACGTGCATTTTTACCATCCAAGAATCCCTTTTCAAGCCAAACTCCTACTTATTATTGAAATTTGATCTTTACAACTTAGGACTCTTCAAAGTTAAGTACCTTAGACTTCCTTTAATTAACCAAATCCCAAATCACATGGAATCCAATCAACCAAATACTAAATCACATGGAATTTGGATCACACCACAATAATTTTCCACCTTGAGACAAATTCTATCACAAGAAATTAAAACACATCTTCAAGTAAACACCACTTCTCCTCTTCCAAACAAGCTTCAATAGACTAAATAAATGACAAACACCTACTAAGTTCAAACAATGCTAAAACTTAGCAATAGGAAGTGATTTTGTCATCATATCAGCTGGATTATCCTTGGTATCAACCTTGCTTACTACAATACCACCACGAGCAATCACATTACGCACAAAATGGTACCTCACATCAATGTGTTTAGTCCTCTCGTGAAACATTTGATCTTTAGTCAAGAAAATTGTACTCTGACTATCACAGAATACTGTAGATATCTGCAAGTCTTCACTGATTTCACAAATTAATCATCTCAACCACATAGCCTCCTTACATGCCTCTGTAATGGCCATGTATTCTGCTTCTGTTGTAGACAAAGCCACTGTATTTTGCAAAATAGCTTTCCAACTGATAGCACAGCCTCCAAGGGTAAACACATACCCTGAAAGTAATCTCCTCTTTCCTCTTATAAGATCTCCTACATTATCTGAATCTACATAACCTATGATTCCATCTGAATTTCTACCAAAATGAAAACAAGTATTTGAAGTGCCCCTCAAGTATCTGAAGATCTACTACACTTCTTTCCAATGTTCCTTGCCAGGATTAGCCATGTATTTGCTAACTGCACCAACTGCCTGCATCAAATCAAGTCTTGCACAAACCATAGTATACATGAGCGAACCAACTTCACTGGAGTAGGGAACTTGAGACGTATAATCAATGTCTTCATCTGACTGTAGACATAAGTTAGATGATGGTTTGAAGTGGGCAGCCAAAGGAGTACTGACAACCTTAACTTTCACCATATTGAATCTTTTAAGCACATTTTCAATGTACTCCTTTTGATTCAAATACAATCTGCCAGCCTTTCTATCCCTTAAGATCTCCATTCCAAAAATCTTTTTTGCTGTACCCAAATCCTTCATGTTAAAGTCGTTATTGAGTTGTAATTTTATTTTTCTTACATGTTCTTTATCCTTGGCTGCTATGAGCATATCATCAACATATAATAACAAATGTGTAGTTGATCTGTCACTTTCATTTCTGAAGTACACACAACTATCAAAATCACATCTATCAAAATCATGAGTAGTCATGAATGAATCAAATCTCTTATATCACTGCCTCGGTGACTGCTTTAATCCATACAAGGATTTCTTCAACAAGCACACATAGTCTTCCTTCTCCGAAGCTATGAACCCCTCTGGTTGTTGCATGTAGATGCTCTCCTTAAGTTCTCCATGTAAGAATGCTATCTTGACATCCATTTGCTCAAACTCCAAATCATTCTTAGCCACCACTTAAAGTAAAGCCCGAATAGAGTTACGCTTTACAATTGATGAGAACACATCTGTAAAATCAACACCTGGAATCAGACTTAGCCTTTTGCCACCAATCTAGCCTTGTATCTAGCATTTTCAATCCCTGGTGTGCCTTCCTTTCTTTTGAACGCCCGTTTACAACGAACCACTCTTTTACCTTTAGGTAATTTCACCAAGTCCCAAGTGTTATTTTTGTTTAATGACTACATCTCTTCCTGCATAGCAATAATCCATTTGCTAGAATCACTACAATTGACTTCCTCTAAATATGTAGCAGGCTCCTCAGTGGAGTCAATGTCTTCAGCCACACTCATTGCATAAGCTACCAAATCTGCTTCATCATACTTCCGTGGAGGTCTAATTTTTCTTCGAGGTCTATCCTTAGCTATGGAATATCGTGGTGCTTGTCTTATAGGCAAAGTAGGCAGGATATTACTATCTGTCAATCTCAAACTAGACTCATCTACAGTAGACTGTTCTGCAACCTCTGATTGTTCTCTGAACCAATTTCGAACTCCACCTGAATTGAATAATTTTGCTCCTCGGCTTTATCAGAATTCCCAAGAGGTAAATCACGAACCATAGCAAGTTCATCAAATACTACATTCCTACTAACAACCACCTTTTTAGTCTCGGAACATCACAACTTAAACCATTTCACACCTGATTTACATCCAAGAAAAATGCACTTTCTAGACCTAGTCTCCAACTTCCCATTATCCATATGAGCATAAGCTAGACACCCTAAAAATTTTAAATCAGAATAGCAAGAAAGTTTACCAGACCATACCTCTTATAGTATCTTTTTATCAATGGCAACTGAGGGTGAGCGATTAATCAGAAAACAAGCTGTAATAGCAGCTTCAGCCTAAAAAAGCTTAGGCAACCCAGAATTTGAAAGAATAATATGAACCTTTTTCATCAAAGTTCTATTCATCCGTTCTGTCACACCATTCTATTAAGGAGTTCTAGGCACTGTCAGTGTTTCAAGATGCCTTCAGCCCTGCAGAAGCTATTGAATTCATCTGAACAAAACTCCAACCCATTATCAGTGCATAGATATTTCACTTGCTTTCGGGTATGCTTCTCTACCAATGTTTTCCACTCCTTGAAGGTCTCAAATACATCACTCTTTTTTTTCAGGAAGAATACCCAAACTTTCCTGGAGAAGTTATCAATTAGTGTCAAAAAGTAATAAGCCACCTTTAGATGGTGCCCTGGCTGGTCCCCAAAGATTTGAATGGATATATTCAAGTGTTCTCTTCGTGTTGTGTCTTCCTTTAAATCTGACTATCTTCTGTTTTCCAAATACATAATGCTCACAAAACTCTATGTTGCTGGTCTTCTGCCCGTTAAGAAGTCCCCTTTTACTCAGCTCTGCCATCCCATTCTCACTCATATGCTCAAGCCTCATATGCCAAAGTTTTTGTAACTTCATCATGTGTTAAAGAAGAAGAAAAAACTGATGCATCCCCAATCACTGTAGAACCATGCAAAATGTACAACTGTATGGAGTGTTTATGCCCCTTCATGACAACAAGAGCACCCTTGTTCACCTTCAAAACTCCACATTCACCGATCTATCTGTAGCCCTTTGAGTCAAGTGCACTCAAAGATATGAGATTCCACTTAAGTTCTGGAAAATGTTTTACATCTTTAAGTGTTCTGACAGCTCCATCGAACATTCTGATTCTGATTGTACCAACTCAATCAATTTTGCAAGGCTTGTTGTTTCCTATAATCACAACACCACTCGAAGCTCTTTCATATGTAGAAAATCAGTCCCTGATATGACACATATGAAAAGTGCAAGTCGAGTCAAGATCCCATTCATTACAAGTTTTAGAATTATCGTCAAAAATCACTAGAAGCTCTCCACCACTTTGCTCATCTTCTAAAATATCAGCCTCTGCTGTATTAATATGTTGCTTCTCTTTCTCTGTAGCACCAACAGCTTTATTTTTATTTTTCAAGGTATAGCAATCAGCTCTAATATGCCCCTTCTTCTTACAGTAGTGACATGTATTCTCAGCATGTCTAGAGTTCGATATGCCCCTCATATTTCTACCAAGATTCCTATCTTGATTCTTCCTACGCACAACCAAGCCTTCAGCATGATTTCCAGATCCTCCAACAAGATGCCTTATCTTCTCTGTAGCTAGTAAAGCATCATAGACCTCTTCCACCCTGAGAGCAACCCGACTATAAAGAATAGTATCCCTAAAAGTCACATATGATGGTAGCAGTGAACACAACAACATCAAAGCCAAGTCCTCATCGTCATACTTAACCTCCAATGTCTCTAGATTTGCTACAATTTCTTTGAACATAGTTAAGTGATCATCCAATGACGCACCTTCAGACATCCGGTGAGAATACAAGTACTGTTTCAAGTGTAGCTGGCTAGTCAAACTCTTTGTCATACAAAGTTGCTTCAACTTCAACCACAACGCAGCGACACTATTCTCCTTAATAACATCTTGAAGAATTTGAATCGAGACATGTAGATGAATTTGAGATTGGGCTTTTCGATCCCTACATCGCTTTTCATCTTGCATCCATGCAGCAGGCACCTATCAAGGCCAAACAAAGCTTCCTTCAAATCCATATACACCAACACCGCTCGCATCTTCACTTGCCATAATGTGAATATCGTGTTTCTATCCAACAACGGAATGTCATACTTCATTGTCGCCATGCAGAACAATCAATATTGCGCTCTGATACCACTTGTTATGAAACAGATCGCAAGATAATGACGATAATGAAATAAAAAAGAAAAAAACAAGAACACGAGAATTTACGTGGAAACCTAATTCGGGAAAAAACCATGGGCATAGGAGAATAATCCACTATAATCAATAGTTTTGTGTTTACAATATCAAGATTTCAATAATTTCAATTGAAATCTAAACTCTCAATCTCTCAATATGTTGTTGAAGATGTAGAGAATAATATATGAATGTTATATTAAGGAGATACAATGTGAAAATATATATAAACTCTATTATTGGATCCAAGATTGAGAAGAAGTCCAAAAATTCGAATAAAACAGAAAAATTGAGATCAGGTTACTGTTGCAGCGCTTAGGCACGACTGTTACAGCGCTTGGGCGCTAGGTGTAGTGCCTAAGCGCTATGTCCCTAGCGCTAGGTCTCGGGTAAATATTTCAAAAATGTCTTTCTGTCATCCAATAGTCTATTTTTAAGCCAAACGCCTAATTATTATTAAAATTTGATTTTCACAACTTAGAACTCTTCAAACTCAAGTACCTTAGACTTCCTTCAATTAACCAAATCCCAAATCACATGAAATCCAATCAACCAAATACCAAATCACATGAAATTTGAATCACGCCACAACATTAAGTTTGACACACTTTTTTACGTTGATTTTAACAACACTTGAAATAATTCATGCTACAAGTCACATGAAATCCAATAAACCAAATACCAAATCACATGAAATTTGGATCACGCGACAACATTAAGTTTGACACACTTTTTTACCCTGATTTTAACAACACTTGAAATAATTCATGCTACAAAATTTTACCTCTCTCATATAATGTCAACGTTAATGTATACATGGCAAGTGCAAATAGCATTTAGGTGCTCCAGTCTTCTGTTATATATTTATACAATAAATATAATATGTAAAAGAAATAATTAATTAAGGTGAAATGCCCAACTGGTGAAAAGTGTGGAATTTGTGTGGGAGGTCAGGTGTTCGAGCCACACCTTACGCACTATATTAAAAAGTCTTTGATTGGGCCTTGGAGCCTTTGGCTCTTGGGCTTTATTGATTCTAATAAAATAATTATTATTTTTTTAATCATTTTCGGAATTATTTAATGGGTCAACTAGCCATTAGAATATGACAGTTTTAACTGCTCAGTATTAATATCCATTACCATTGGCCATTACATCTGCAACTTAATACTAGATCATGGTGGAAGAAGTTACATCTCTTTCTGACTAAAATAGATCCAGACACTAGATTTTTCCTTATATCAGGTACATAAAAGACATCCTTCAAACTAAGGACATTTCCAGAAGTAAATCTAAGTGTCACAATTCCTTTCCCCTCGATTTTGGAGAAAGAAGGATTTCCCATGAACAGACATTTTCCATCACTATTAGGAGTGAATGAAGAAAATGCACCTCTCATGCAGCAAATGTGTTTGGTAGCTCCAGAATCTACCCACCAGTCTGTCATGTTGCTCACTAGATTAACTTCTGTCACCATAGCAGAAAAATTCCCATCTTCTACTATATGTGCCTGATGCTTCACAGTTTTCCCTTTCCTATTTCGACAATCCTTTGCAAAATGACCTGGTTTACCACAAACAAAACAATCACCAATAGTTTTATTTTTAAATTGAGGCTTAGACCGATTGTTCTTTCCTATGAATTGTTTTCCCCTTGAATCTGCCTTTAAAATTCTGGCTTTTGGTAAAATTTCCAATAGCTTTCTTACTATCAGAACCTCCTTCAATAAGATTGGCCTTCGTACCCAAGTCTGGTCTCTCCCTACGTTCTGCCATTCTATTGTCCTTTTCAATCCTAATTCTGATAATCAAATCCTCCAGTGATATTTCTTTTCTTTTATGCTTCAAACTGTTTTTATACTCTTTCCAAGAAGGTGGTAGTTTTTCAATTATAGCAGACACTTGAAAACCTTCACATATTTTATATCCCTCAACAATAATTTCGTGAATTATAATCTGTAATTCTTCAACTTGACTTACCACTGTTCTAATATCATCCATTTTAAAATCTAAAAATTTTCCCACAACAAATTTCTTAGTTCCAGCATATTCAGTAGCATATTTCTTTTCTAATGACTTCCATAATTCTTTAGCAGATTTACACGACCAGTAAACATCATATAAATCCAACGTCAGGCAATTCAGAATATAGTTTCTGCACATATAATCATTACGTTCCCAATTAGCTAAATCTGATGTTTCCTTATCGGTAGGCTCATCAGCAATTGCAGAAATAGGTTTATCAAATTCAATAGCATCTACAACTTTAAGAGTTGTCAAATAAAATCGCAATTTCATTTGTCATCTCTTAAAATTCTTTCCATCAAATAATTCAGGCTTTTCAGAATACTTAGGAACAGATATATCTACTGCAGCCATTAAAAACGTAATTTCGCTTTAGATTGTTGGATAAAATAACAGTAAAGTGCAGAAAAACTTATCAATAGATCGAGTCTCGTAACAGCACGATGTCCTAAAGCGAAATTGCCCGTCGATAACTGCTGCGACCTCTGTGGACAATCACCTCCAGGATACAACGATCAAATAAACCAATTGTGCAGCAATCACAAAAGGTTTTCAGAACTCTCAAGTGTACTCTAACAATTTGTAAAATTAAGAACAATATTTGTACTGTATAGAAATATATAATATCGTTTTTCTTGTGATTTTCTAATACCCAAAAGTGTGTTTATATAGGCAGAACGAGATGTAACTTCTTCCACCATGATCTAGTATTAAGTTGCAGATGTAAACCCAACCTTGCGATTGGAGATCCCATGGATAAGGTTCAATGGGATAACAAAGTTATTGGAGTGATCTGTGGGGGTACTACATTGAATTTATTTCAAACCCCTCCCTATGATGAGTAGGACAAACTGTATTGATTAGAGGATGAGCTAATACTCTTAATGCTTTCTATAGCTGATATTCAATGGGGTGTTTAAATACAATGCATCCTTGATAGAAGCACCTATTTGAGTGTGGAAGTGGGGCCGCTTCCTACGAGAATTAAGGCTAATTCTCTAGAGCAATCAAAGAAATCGGGAAAGTTCACGGCCGAAATGAACACAACCGTGAGAACTCAATGATTGTTTTAGAAGTCTTGTGTGTGTTCTATTGTCTCAGTTTGCAAATCATAATTGTAGAGTTCAAGACATAGTTCACTCTACAATTAGCAAACTCGATAGAATACACAAAGCTAAGGTTCAAGTCGATAGACACCTAAGCCTACGTGATTTCTACCGTACTCCAGAATAGTATTTTTATTTATCTTATTTCTTTCATGTGGGGGATTGTTATATATTTATACAATAAATATAATATGTGAAAGAAATAATTAATTAAGATGAAGTGCCCAACTGGTGAAAAGTGTAGAATTTGTGTGGGAGGTCAGGTGTTCGAGCCACGCCTCAGCACTATATTAAAAAGTCTTTGATTGGGCCTTATTAAAAGGTCTTTGATTGGCTCTTGGGCTTTATTGATTCTAATAAAATAATTATTATTTTTTTAATCATTTTCGGAATTATTTAATGGGTCAACTAGCCAGTAGAATATGACAATTTTAAATGCCCAGTATTAATACCCATTACCATTGGCCATTACATCTGCAACTTAATACTAGATCATGGTGGAAGAAGTTACATCTCTTTCTGCCTATATAAACACACTTTTGGGTATTAGAAAATTACAAGAGAAACGAGATTATATATTTCTATACAGTACAAATATTGTTCTTAATTTTACAAATTTTTGGAGTACACTTGAGAGTTCTGAAAACCTTTTGTGATTGTTGCACAATTGGTTTATTTGATCGTTGTATCCTGGAGGTGATTGTCCACAGAGGTCGCAGCAGTTATCGATGGACAATTTCGCTTTAGGACATCTTGCTGTCACGAGACTCGATCTATTGATAAGTTTTTCTGCACTTTACTGTTATTTTATCCAACATCTTCCACCACCAGTAATCTTTGTTTTCTTCTCTCTCTCTCTCCCCCTTTGTTTTTCCCCTTAATCTTCACTTATTTTTTTCTAAATGATCTTGCTTTGGCTCGTTTTTAATTTTTTATTTTACTCTAAGAAAAAATAACTTTTGGACACCGATTAACCAAGTGGAATTATGCCGTCTGCATCCATTCTCATGCATCTATGCAAAGAGATACATATACACATACAAGAAAAAGAGATTTCCACTAAAAAAACTACTTGAAGCACAATAGACAAAAGGAATTCGTGTTACCGGCAATAATGTATTTATACAAACATAAGATTGCTTCTTCAGAATATTGGCCACGATTGGGGAAGTTAGTGTTCTTTTTTAGCAAAAATTGGTGTGGAGCATGACTGTGGTGTGTATTTTTTTTTTTTTAATTGGGAAAGTTAATTAGGAAGTGAATATGTGTACAGAAAATGATAATAGAGCAATGAAGAGAAGAGAGGAACTGGGTAAAGAGTAAATGGGTCGCTAGAAAAGTATAAAGATGCCGGAGTTTGCCTAAAATTGTGATTTCTTCGATGATAGTGGAGGATGAAAGAGAGCCATTGCGGAGGGGGAGGAGGGACAATACCTTTTTTGTTTAATCCATTTAATGGCATAAATGTCCTTAATCTTTGCTCATTGTTGTAGTTATGTACTCACTTTTTTGTCGAATTCTGATCATCAACCTTTCATCATTAATTAGTATTCTTGTCATCCAAATATTCCATTAAAGGGCATAAAAAGACTTATACCCCTCATTTTTTTACTATAAGCATAAAAGACACAAATATAAAAGTTCGGACAAAATATTCATTCATCGTCTCATATAAGGCAAACATAATATTTAAATAGAAAATATTATCAGAATAAAATGTGCTAATTAATTGAATGTTAATGGCAAGATTGCAACCAAAAAAATTGAGAATATAAGTTACCCGATGAGCAAAGTTTGGGACCTTCATTGAAATTAAAATGTGGTGTTATAAACAAAATAATTATCCTTACTTTTCTGCATTTTTTTTTCTCTTTTATTTCTTATAACTACATAAAAGAGCCAGTTTTTTCTGCCACCTGTCGAGCTCTCGTCTCCTTCCTCAAAACGACGTCGTCTCGTCCCATTTCCACCGCCTCCATCTCTTATCTTACCAAAAAAATCAATCCATTTCGACCAAACCATAGAAAAATAACCTTGTAGACAACGAAAAAAACCCTAGATGCATTCCCAGATTTGTCGCCTCCGCCGCCGGAGCCGAGCTCACAGTGGAGGAGCTCAACCTCCGTCTTCCACCAGTTACCTTCTTCATCCCGATTCTCCAATACGAAGACATCGTCGGTGTCTCCGTCTCGCACGGAGATTGCTCATTTTGTAGTGTTTGCTTTGCTTTTCTTTTAGTTATTATAATCTAATTAGATGTTTTTTTCTTTTTCATGTTTGTCTACAGTTAAAATACTTGCAGAGCTTCATCAAGTAAGAATAATTACAGAAAACGCTTTGAGCTTTGTATTCTAAATATGTTTACTAGCTGAAAATTTCTTGAGTTCAGGAAATAGATGGAGACGGGTGCGAGCATAGTCACTGGAACTTGTTATGTTAAAGGTGGTGGTGTGCTTGGATGGAATTTTATGCCTAAATTGACGAGCAGAGAGTTGGACGGAGGCATGGAGAAATTCCTCCGTCCACATGGAGAAATTCCTTGGACGGAGGAATTTCTCCATGCCTCCATCCAAGGAATTTCTCTCTTGGTGTATGCAATGTTTTATGGTTTATAGTTAGTATTGAAGCTATGAGCTATATTTTGGGAATGACACACATTATTAAATTCTTCTCATTTTTTCATTTTACATTGTTCTTTAAAGTAGTATATCAAGTACTTCTCACTAACTGTGACTTTATGTGGGGATATAAAGATAATAGATTAAATAAAAGTAAAGATGTAGAGTATCAATGCTGAGAGAATGCTAATAACTTTTGGAAACTATTATGGAATAATTTTCTATGTCGGAGCTCACAAGAGAAGTTGCATTATAATATCAGGATGTCTTACCCCGTGTACGAGTTATACAGAGGGTGGATGTATCTGCTGGGAAGGAGAAATATGGTATTTCCTCATCAACAGGATATAAGAACCCTCATTCAGTCATGATTACGCCCAAAGTGTTACGCGGTGTTGTAGTATAGCTTTGGGGTGTCGTATCCACAGGGAGATGGAAAAGTGAATCAAGAGGTTCAATAACTTTAGGTTCTCATGAATTTGATGAAGGGAATTTGTTTATTGCATTCAAATGTAAATGTCACCGGAAATAATGATGAAATTTAATATAATATGTAAAATAGTGAAGTTTCAGGGTTCCCTCAATTAGATTGGATCAATCAACATCAACAATTCATGCATTCTCTACTCAATTAGAAGTTTTTGTCCTAACTTTCTAATCGGATGATTTAAACGATACAAACCAATTTAATTGCACATGTAATCCTAAAATTTATGTTTCCCAAAACATAATCATACATCAATTTATTGAAATCAGACTTAAAGAACGACCATATATCTCTAACATATAGCAGTAATTAAATCACACCAATAAATGATTTGAAAATCAAACTTGAACAAGTATTTTAATTATTCAATGGAAGAAACATGATTAAATCTATGCAATCTGAATAAATGTTAAGTCTAACTCAAATCTAATTCAAAATACGGGAAAACATAAACCCTAGAATTATTTAAACAATGAAAAACACATCCTAAATTCTAGATTTCCTTAACAATTATCACAATCATCTATTGAAATCAAATTATAAATCGTTTATATACATGTAGCATAAGAAAGTAAATAATCACACCAATAGATTTAATGAAATAAAAATTCAACACATAGTTCAATTATTCGATAGAAAAAACAAGATTGATTCTATGAAAAACTTAATACATGTTAAATCAATTTCAAAATTAATTCATAAATATGAAAATCTAGATCTGGAAATGTTTAGCAAAATAAATACCAAAGAGCATGAATAAATGATGTTGAAATCCCCAAATCCAATTGAGTTCCTCCCTTACTTCACCTTTAGTTTAGTTCTTCATAGATTTCTTGAGCCAAAATCAATGAAAGAATGGTGTAGAATGAAGAATGAGGCGTTCTAGGGTGTTTTGGGATGTATTTAGGGTTGAAAAGTCGTGCAATATCTGTTGCCAAAAGAGTTTGAGTCGTAGAAGGAAACCAGAAATTTCGTCCAAATTTAACCCTATGCGGCCGCAAGGTATAAACCCATGCGGCTGCATGGAACAAAGAATTGATGCCCTTGAAGTCTCGGTAAGTGCCCAT
Organism: Fraxinus americana; assembly: GCA_035079005.1. Lineage (NCBI taxonomy): Eukaryota > Viridiplantae > Streptophyta > Magnoliopsida > Lamiales > Oleaceae > Fraxinus > Fraxinus americana. The sequence continues at coordinate 24,910,677 of CM068711.1, read as the reverse complement.
GCGGCTGCATGGGTTTTATAACCATGCTGCCGCATGGTTATAATGTTTTCCAGCCGGATAGATTTTAGTATTTTGGTCATAACTTTCTCTATCGATGTCCGATCAAGGTGATTCAAGATGCGTTGGAAAGCTAACTCAAAGGGATACAACTTTAGTTTAGATTACATCTTCGAATTCGATCATTTTCCATATCAAACACTGGTCTCAATAGGATGCTGAAAACCGGTGCGAAACTTTTCACCTTGAAAGTTGATATTTGATAATGTTTTGGCTATTCTTTCACCCCTTTGACTCCTTGCTTCATCCAATTGACCTCTAAGACTCTTGAATCTTCATCACAAGGTTAGAAATAGGTTTAGAGTATTTGCACTTTAGTCCCTGGACCTTCACTTTCTTCCAGTTTGGTCCTTTTTCGCTTGGTTCACCTCAATTTCGCTACATTCATCACTTTATTCTGCAAAACATAAATTGCATAGAGTTAAGCTATATTCCAACATTTTAATCAACGATTGCTCATCTTTTGACAGTAAAATAAGTATGTAAAAACACAATTATTAAGTCACTATCAACAAATCCCGAGTTTCTTAAAAACAAAGTAAGCATGTTGAAGTACTACCTATATATTTTCCTACTGATGTATTTGTAGCACAATATTGATTGATATGCCTCATATTTAATTACTACATGTTCATTTTTTATGGCGAGATGAACTTAATCAACTTTTTGGTAACAGAGGGTGTTGGTTAATTTTCTTCGTGTTATTTAGTGGTGTGCAAATGCATCAAAAATCAATTTTATCTTAATCTAATCCATTTCAACCACGTATGAAAGATTGATTTGGGCATATTGAGAGAGATTTTCATTTTGTGATTGATAGGTACCTGCAAGTTTGTTCCAGTTAATTGTTTGTTGTTAGGGGTATCATGAGGATTAGTAGAATAAGTTTTAGAAGCATGTAACCATAAAATGGGGGGCTAGGGTGTTTGTTTCTTTTGAGGCAGAAATTAGAGGTCAAATGGGGAGAGAGTTAAGCCTCTCAAAAGCCCAAGTCCGCTGTATTTTCATGTTGTGTCTTACATTGCTGCAATACAATACAATTACAATTCCATTCATTGCAATATTACAACTCGGTTCATATCAATCTATTACCATTCCACTTCACTGCCATTTTACAAATCAGAATCCTACCAGATATATATTATACAAAGCTCATTTTCCTATGATAATCATGTTCTCATTTATGCGATTGTTATTTAGGATTCTCAAGGAAACATGGTTGTGGATTACAAAGATTGGCAAATCCCTCTTGGCCGCAGGTTCAGGTGCGTCATCTGATATTACCGAAAGACACGTCTTAAGTTTCCAAACTAGCTTCGCTTCTTGACCATTATGATAACTCAAAACCAGGTTCTCGTTTACAAACTTCTACATTTAGTGCATATGTTAAAAATAACAATCGGAAAACATTCATGTTCAGAATTGGAGGAACAATAGAATGAAAATGCTAATCTTTTCTTGGCAAGAGAATCAATTAGGAAAAAAAAGGATTTGTAAACTTATCAGTGGCATTTTCCTTTTTTTCTGGAAGAACGCTGTGTCTTGGGGTAAATAACCCGCTGAAGTACATTGAAGTATTCATTCTTGATAAAGACTAAGTCGATCGCCACTAAAAATTATAGAAGCCATTAAATTTCTTTATTGTCAGAAAATATTTTGATGCGTGATTTCATCTCAATGATGCGTACTACTAGCCTTAAATAAATCTTGCTTTCATAACATGCAGTCCGCACTAGCAAGTTCAAATCTTTCTGCAGTTCTAGCATTAACGTGACTGGTTTTCTGTGAAATTAGTTGTCTTCTGAATATTTGTTTCATTTTTTAGCACCCATAAAGTATATTAACTATTTACTTTTTTTTAGTCGGTTCACAATACTTAATATACTATTTTATTTGTAAAAGATTTATACATTATAACGGCGAATTGTAGTTTGAAGAAGCTTTCTCAATAGCATAACAAGCTCAAATCCCCTACAAAGAGGCGCCAGAAAAAGTAAGAGCACTGTTGTGCTCGGACCCTGTTGCACCACGAGAGATTGTCAATAAATTGGGTTGTTCGAAAATGCAGTCTAAATCAAATGATGAATTCCGTCTCAGGATAAACGAAGTTAGTGGACTAGCGTATAACAGTGCACAGATCATGTTAACACTTCACATCATCGTGCCACTTTATAGTTACACTTAGCACATCATATTGCATATATTTGAAGATATTCTTAATCTATCTATGAAAATAATTTGATATTTGTAAAACAAATTTAAGAGGAAGGAAAAAAAAAAATAGAACTGTCTATTCTCTGTTTTTTTTTTTTTATTATTATTCTTATAGAATACCGTCCAAAAATTAAAGGGATAAATATATTTTGCTTGAAAATCACTAATATTAAAATTTCAAAACAAAGAAGGTTTTTTTTTTTTACAAGATCACGCGAAAAGCCAACTTAAATAAATTGCATAAAATCTTAAATTAGCTTTTAACCCAGGCTTGGAGTTGAGCCATTCCAAGCACTGCGTGCATATTCCTTTTGTTTTTTTTTTGTTTTTTTCCTTTTTTTCCATTTCTCAGGTGCTTTCAAGGATTATATTGGTACTCTTTGCCCAAATTTTGTTTATTTATGATTCTATTAATTAATTTGCTGTTAATTACTGTTAAGATTTATTTTTGACAACCTTAACAATGAAATTGTGGAATTTTTGCACATTTCCCCAATTTTAGTTATTTTTATGTTGAATTTTTAGAGTGAACATGATTATATTTTGTTGTTAAATAGTGTAAAGATTGATTTTTGTGAACCATTAAATGCATGATAATTTTAAAAAGAGTCGATAATTCTCTTGTGAAGCAATTGGCTGATTGAAAAATTCATATCTTAAAGTAACTATGTAATTGAATCTATACGTTTAAAATCTGGAGTGAAAATTAAGAATTTTTGGCAGTTGTGCTATCTGCTATATCATATCTATTTTCAGAAGATGATAATTCTTTTGTAGATAAAAATTTAGACTTCAACTCAACTCATAATTTCCTCCTATTCAGGTTGTTGATGAATGGCTTGGGCTCCCTGCTCGTGTAAAATTTGATCCATCTGATATAAAGCTGTTAGAACATTTGGCTACAAAAATTGAGGTAAGAAAATTAATTGACAATTTCATCCCAACTCTTGAAAATGACGAGGGGATATGCTACACCCATCCAGAAAATCTACCTGGTAAGTGAGCACTTGACAACTCCACATATGTAGTTAATTAGCTGTAAATTGACGTATGACAAACTTAAGATTAGAGGAAATTCCAGCTAAACGAATAAGAAAACGTATTGTTTCTGCCTTTCTCGTAAGTAGAAGCACCAAATGTGATAAGCAGGAGTGTAAAAATAATGGACTACCTCTTATATGTGTTTAATTGAACCACTTCTTTGATCAAGAGTATTTTCTCATTGGAAACAAAATCTATTATAATTTGAACCACTTGGGGAAAACGTGTTCTGAAGAATTTGAGGATAACGACAATCTCTACTAACCAAGAGTACAAAATTAATGGATTAAATGACACGCCCTGCAAAGAGCAATTGTATGATTTCTCTGTTTGATTTGATCTTATTCATTATTTTTTTCACTATTCTGGTTTCCATTGTTTGGCATAGATCTCAAGTTGTTCCCTTTTATCAACCGTTTCAGGTTCTCATTGGAGTATAAAAATAAGGATGACACAACCTCGTTTGCTGTGTTTTTTTTGTTGTTGCTTATTGTCCTCTCTGGATCACTTTAAACTATTCTTTTTAGCTTGTAGTAAATTGATATATCTCCTTTGTTGTTTGGTGAACCCCCTCAATTTTGTTTGTTACAGGTGATGACTAAAAATTTGGAGCAAGTAGTGAATATGGTTTTGAATTCTTTTAAAGATCCACATCCGCGTGTCCGATGGGCGGCTATTAATGCTGTTGGACAGCTGTCAACTGCCTTGGGCCCTGATTTGCAAGTTCAGCACCATCAACATGTGTTGCCAGCACTAGCTTCAGCTATGGATGATTTCCAAAATCCTCGAGTGCAGGTTTGTTCATTTTGTTGTTCTGTCAAGTCTTTGGCATAAGCTTTTTTGTTGAACTTCATGATATAATTTGCCTCAAGATATAATCGCTTTTCCTAATTGTTTGCCCTTTTCATCTACTTCTGCTTTCAATTGTGCAATCACACTGGCTTGTTGGACGGAAGAATTTCTCCATGTGGACGGAGGAATTTCTCCTTGCCTCCATCGTTGGACGGAGGCAAGGAGAAATTCCTCTGTCCAGTGCATTTCTCCATGCCTCCGTCCTTGCCCTTTCCTACTCTTATCCTCAATTCTAATTCATTAAAGATGCATCTCATACTAGAGCCTGAACATACTCCCAATAAGCTACAGTACTAACCTGAAAGCCCTCTATTGCATTCTGTTGTTCTTCAATTTTTTTTAAAATTTATACATATTTTTTTAACTTTCAGCAGAGTCCACCTGGCCTTCATATAGTTGTTTGGTTTATTTAATTGATTAACTGGTTCAATAAATATGTCCTTAAACTTGCAATAGAGCCAGGTATGCCTTTTGTCTTTGTGCAAAATATATCTCTTTTACATGTATTATGTAGGCTTGAGAAAATTATGTGGGCCAGGTATGCCTTTTTCTTTTTGACTGGAAAGTGCTGAGTTAGTTTTTGACTTGCAAGTTTAAATTGTAGGTTGAAGATTCTTTGATGGAAGCTACGAAGTATTTGAAGCTGCTTCACAAAAATTCATCTGAGTCCATTAAGACACATTTACTTTCCTTCAAAGTAAATATGAAAAAGCAGAAAACTTTACTTGCTTTACAGGTAAGTTTACAATTCTCCAGTTCAGAGTGGAAGTTCCTTTTTTCGCCTACATTTTACCCGTCAATCATCAAATACTGATTCATTTAAACCAAATTTGTAGCTAGGCAATCTACTCAAATGATATTTGAAAAAAATGCTACGATAGTGTAAATCTTGAATTAAAGTCTTTTCTTTCATGAATGGTACTTTCTCCCATCTCTTTGAACTACCATTGGGATTATATCAGCAAATAAATTCATTGCACAATTTCTCAAATTCCTGAATCAGATCTGGTGGATATTAAAATTAGCGCCTTGTTATTTCAAGAACATGTACGGAATTGATCTTTCTTATCTGCAGGCTCTAAACCATCTGCTGTGCTTGGATGCCTTGACACCAGCAATTGAGAAACAATCGTCCCAATCAAGATTCAAGCCCAAACTCTTAAAGCTCTAATGACGAAAACATTGATTTCTATTTTATAGACTATATATTATACTGTATATTTTCAGGGTTAGATTATTTACGGACACAGCTATAGATAAGGAAAAAGAACAGGAAGTCACTCATCCATAGACAATTCTTTAGTTCCTTAGTGAAGACGTCAAATCGCTTAGTTATTCCATTCCTATTATACTAAACCCACATTATACTTTCCAATAGTCACCATGCTGATTTATATGAAGCATATCTCTTCCATGATTTTACATGTGTGACAAAAATATTTCATCTTCTTGAAATATGTACACTATATTTAGTCCCGATACATGTGTATATATGTACACTACAGAACCAAAGAAACTAAAGAAAAAAGAACAAAAATGTGAAAGAAACCTTCAAATCATTCAACACTATTAAATACCTAATGAAAATACAGCACGTGCATTGCACGTGCCTAAACTAGTTTCTTAAAATGATTAGGATTATATTTTAAATATATTTTGGTGTATTTATCCAAAATATGTTTTAATTGGTGTGCATTTATATAGTGTAGTGTGATAATTTAAAATTGTGGTGATAATATAATTATCCAAAGTTAGATTTATTTGTACCACATTTTGATTGCATGAAAGGTCACGGTCTTTATCCATTGTCACACTTAAATTCCCAACTTGTTGTCACCACAATCTATCTCCATCCTTCCATGAATTAGTAAGTTTTATCCTCGATAATGGTTTTTGTCCAAAATTGCTTTAAGAGAAAGTAAAACGATTTATTTTCCCTTGTATTTTTTAAGGAAAAAAATAGAAAAGTGAACAACAAGTACAAAATTTTGACAAATATTTGTCCATCATTTTAAATCACACAACCAAAATCTTTGGACAAAAGCTATCATCAAGGACAATATTTGCTAATTAACATAAGGTTAAGGATAAAAATGTGATAAAAAAACTTATTAAGGACATAAATGTGAAATGAAAAAGGTAAGGAACCTTTAATGCAATTAAAATATTTTGCATTTATTGAAAACGTGTTGTTTGTATAATCAAGCTTACCCAAATATAACCAATCAGTGACTTGAGAATATTTACCTATTTAACCCCTCGATGTTTATGTACATCTTAATGTCAACATGGAAGATAACTTCTAGTGTAGAGATTGAAAGATGCTACAAACTTGAAAACTTGTTAATTCGGTTTCTACAACAATAAGGGATCCAATTTCCTCAAAAGTGGAATTTGTTTTTTTTTTTGGTCTACACTGAATGAATTGCTCCTTCAATTGCAATGGCTAAATAATTCAAGTTCAACTTTCTGTTGGTGTTGAATTGTTTGGTTTCCAATTTTAGGTGTTACTTATTATTTCTGCTTTGTTGGCGGATCCAGTCCTTGATGATCCTTTGGTGCCTGAGATTGCTTACATGTACATGACAGACAAAAACAAATATGAAGCCATTGCAAGGAGATGGACTCAGAAGTATGCAATGGTCTAATTATGAATGTTGGGATTTGGGCTCTTTGGTGAAAAATATTTGGTAGAATTTTTTTTTTTTCACTTCAATCAGTGTACTCGAACAAGTTAGAGAAAAAATAAGTCAAGTGTGTTGTATATATGCGTAACTTCTTTCTCTTTTATTTATTTACCGTGACTCGTGAGTTCTTGTGAAGACAAAAATGTAAGCCTAGAATCTTTATTTTTCTTGTTTTCTTTGCGGATTGTTCAAAAACAAAAAAAAAAAAAATTTGGGTGTGATAAAACTTTTGACATTAGTTTTCCTAAAATCCTTGGGGGTTTGGGTGAATGGAATTTTATATGATTTTTATAATTATAATACAATGAAATCTTTTACAATTCGTAAGTTTTTCGTTTTTCTTTAATTTTCTTCTTGAATTCTTCATTTCGTTGAACAAAAATTATGCAGACAAATAAAGGGATTTGATCTCAATTTTCAGCAAGTGTTATTAGTGGGCAGTGATGAGAGTCGTGGTACAAAAGTTAGCAAGGACAATGATCCATTGATCGTGGTGGAAGGACCATGACTAGGTCACGAGCAAAGAAGGTCAAAGAAAGCATGGAATTATGTTCAAAGCTACGGTGGATGAAACATTGATTACAACAAGCAAATACCACTTGTTATGAAACAATAAAAATATCAAATTTGCTTTGATATCACTTGTTATGAATTTGAATTGCAAGATAACAACGATAATGTAATAAACAAGAAGAAAATAAACACCAAAATTACGTGGAAATCCAATACAGGAAAAAAATCACAAGTAGAGGATGAGAAATTCACTATAATCAATATCAATTGTGTTTACAAAATCTCAATGCACTCAATTGAAACCTAAAACTCTCAAGATGTATGAATCTTTGTTCTTATAAATGAACCTTAGAGAACAAGTTGTAAAAGAAGAAGAGTCATGCAGGAGAGTCTGAATCAGATGTTGAGTTGTCAGATAACACGTTAATGACTCTAGGGTAGCATAAGTTAGTGGATCGACGCAAGGATGGCAAGTAATCGCGTAACTTTGGTAATTGAGTTGTGTTTCGGTAATTTGGTCATAACTTTGGCTACAGTTATAAAAATCGCGATTATGACTACAATCCGGAAAGCATGTTTCGGTGCGCACACCGTGGCCGCCCAGCTTTGCTCGGTGTTTGCCGTTTTCAACTTCAAATTTCGATGTCTTCCCTTCCGAATTGCTATTTTTAGTTACATTTTGCTATTTTTGATATTATTTCGATTGCATGTTAGGAGATGATTTTTAACCTAATTTGGGCTATATTTTTCGCAGAATACTATTTTATTTCATATTTTCGTTTCGCGTAATTTTTAGAATTTTGCCTTTTTTGTAAAATTCGAATTTTTACTATAAAGTCCGGCTGGTAGACTTATTTTGATCATTGTGTGATATAATAAAATACTCTAAATTTCAGAGACGTTTTCTCTTTGTTTTTTCGGCATTAATATTGTGTTCTTCTCTGTGAATTTGCTGGTAGAACTAGTCTGCATAATAATCACTCTTCTGCCATAGTCAAAGAGTCAAAAATCGCGTCAAAAAACGAAAATGGGCCTGGACCTGAGGCAAGTGACGCCCCATCGTTCAAGCTACGAGGCAGCGCCGGTGAGCGACCATGTCTCGGGTAGTTTTCTACCAGGCTCGCTTGAGCGTCCAGCTAGCACCAGACTAGCAAAAATGCGGCGAATTTTTCCTCTTATCTATATTTTTGATATCTTCAAGACCACTCTAATTCAGACTCCAATATCCACTAGAATTTGAGTCAAATCATAACATATATAAATCAACATTACACGAACAAATATAATATTACCTTCCAAGTTGGTGATGAACAAGATGGTTTTCCCCTATGGAAATCCATGCAATTCAAATAAAATTGGTGCAAAGAGGGTGATGAACACGTTTTTTTTTCTTCTCGTCTTCTTCGCAATAAATTATTTACAAGGATGAGATGAAGGGGATTTTTGGATTTTGAATTGGAGAATGAGTGAATAAGAGGAATTGTGAGAGTGTGGGTGGTTTTCAATTTTTGGAAATATACGGGTCGGGCGGGTTTGATTTTTCTATGGGTAAACCAACCGAACTTAGCTAAAAAGTATGAAAATCGAGTATTCAGGTCATGTTAATCCAACCGAAAAAATTCAAAAAGCCGGGGGTTAGAAAACACTACTATTTAATATGGGTTGACATTTGTAGTTTTTGAAATAAGTAGAGTAGGTTATATGTCAAAATTTTATTGGCCAACACAATTTTTAATCATATGAAAAATTTTGTCTTTAGTGTGGAATTAGAAATTACTAACAAGGATGTTTTGGTCTAAATTATTACAAAATGAATATTTAACAAATTTGGGATATTTTTGCAAATGACAACGTGAAAGAAAACATTCTTCTAATTTCGTCTTTTATATTTATTGAGGGGGAAACTATAAAAGAAAATAGATCAAATCAGTTCAGCTTTTGCCCATGTTCTAAAATGAGCGCAAATGCGCCGCCTAGGCACAACGCGTTGAGAAAACGCGTCGAATTCGGGGTATGGGCGGAAAATGCGTTTTTGTTCTAAAATGCGTCGCGGCACATTATGCCGCCTTTTTTTTTTTTTTATAGTAAAATATCTATTTTTTTTTTATAAAAATATATTTAATGTCTTAAAAATATGAAACGTATTATGACGCTTATTTTTCGCATTGACACGCCTAAACTTGTGATTCTTGATTCTCGGCCTGATGCATCGCAACGCATTACACATTTTAGAACTTTGTTTTTTGCTTCCCACCTAACTCACCCTAACCCTCACCTCATCGCACCACCAAAGGGCGCATCTCTTCGTCAAGTGGTGTGGCATAATGTACATGGTTTTATTTTTTAAAAAAATGTTCAGGTTTCTATATTATTTCTTATGTATTTCCGTGTTCAATGTAAATTGAGTATTGCATATATTTTTCGTTCTTACATAATTCAAGATTATGAAAAAATTCTCCTGTTTCAAGTGTGAACACGTGATTTGTATTTGAGATAGTTTTTATTGTTTATAAGAATGAAGAAATTATATTTTATTTGAAAATGAGATTAAGAATTTTGTTAGTATTGCTTATACAGACTAGGACGCTCTAATTTATTATTTACCTCTTACATATCAACTATATATACTTCTTCACTTTCAAAGCAACGAATATATATTGATTTCTTCGCTTTCAAAACAAGGAATACATATTGTTTTCTCCATACTAACATCTTTTTTAACTAAATAAGCAGAAAGTACAACATGATTTAACATTTATTAATTCACTCTCAATTCTTTGTTGATTTCTGAACTGATTGTTCGACTTGGAAGGCTCCTCCAAGTTTGTTTTCCCGACCAGAAAATTGTTTGAGATTGAACTAGCATCCAAAACAACCCTATCTCGAATAGAAGCTGTGATCAAGGACAAGAAACAACAAATAGAAATTGAAACAATATCGATAGATAATTGGAGTATTAAATACTCGTGCCTTATCCTATTTGCTTATTTGTTTGTTTCCTTAGTTTATTTCATTTTTTAGTTTCCCCACAATTTTTTAGGAGACAAAACATTTACACTTTTGAATTGAAGTTGGATATTTGATATTTCAATGTGCCATTATGCAATTCAGCTTTGCATTTCTATTTTAGAAGGGTAACACACTGTAACTTTATTTAGCAATTAAGTTTGTTGATGCATAAATTGATGTAATTTTAATTATTAAATGTTGGCACTTAAAATGGGATAAACACAGTTCTTATATTAAATCAAAACAAGTACAGGGAACTTAGCATCAATCACTCAAAACGCGGCTATTATTTTCCTGCACTCACATAACAAGGAGTTGAATCTCTCACTCACTCCAAACTGATGAAACAGACACCTTAAAAACTGATCTGAACGCGCACATTCAAAACTGATCATGAACTTTTTTCTGCTAGTTGTATAGCTGACTGATTATGACAATGAAGTAAGTTTCACTGGGTAGTCTATTTTTTGGTGCAAATGCTTTATCAGCTGCAATAACCATGTACTTTCTTGGACCTCCATTGTCGCTACTCTATATTCTGCTCAGTAGTCAAGAGTGATAGCGTTGGTTGTCTCTTACTACATCAAGAATTTGGTCCTGAACCAAGATGGAAAATATAGTCTGTTGTTGACCTTCTTGTGTCATGATCTCCAGCATAATCCGCATTACAATATCCTTTTAGTTTGGCCTTTAAACTCAACAATTTGGTATCAGAGCGAGTCGATTGGAGACGGATTTTTGAGCTTCGGGTGTTCGTGCACAAAAGGAGATTGTGAAGCTTTTGTAAAGCTTGCTTGATTACGAAGAGGTAAATCAAGTCACGATGGGCGACCTACAAGTGGTAGGCGGAGTAAAGAAGCTCAATAATCAGAACTACACCACATGGGAAACTTGCATGGAGTCATATCTCCAAGGGCAAGACCTGTGGGAAGTTGTTGGTGGAAGTGAAGCGATACCACCAGAGGAGGTTGGAGCTCTGAAGAAATGGAGAATTAAAGCGGGTAAGGCCATGTTCGTTATAAAGACAACAATTGAGGAAGAATTGTTGGAGTATATAAGAGATAAGACTACACCAAAGGAAGCATGAGACACCCTAGCCGCTCTATTTTCAAAGAAAAATGACTTGAGGTTACAATTATTGAAAAATGAGCTACTCTCGATCACTCAAGGAGAACAAACGGTGAGTCAATATTTTAATAAAATTAAATCTCTTTGTCGCGAAATTTCAGAATTAGATTCTTCAAGCAAGATTTCGGAGTCTAGAATGAGAAGAATAATTATACATGGTTTGAGACCCGAATTTAGAGGATTCATTGCTGCTATACAAGGTTGGCCAGAGCAACCTTCACTGGTCAATCTCAAAAATTTGCTGGCCGACCAAGAAGCGTTAACTAAACAAATGTTAGGGGTCTCAATAAAGAAAGAAGATGAAGAAGCACTATATAATTATAAAAGAAGAGGTCGACTCTGTCAACAAAATAAGGAATTAAAAGAAAATGGAGAAGGTTCTATGATAAGGGGAGCAAAACAAAGTCGCGACAAGAGAGGTCAGCCGTTTAAGGGATTTCAACAAACTAATGGCTCGTGTTTTGTATGTGGCAAACGAGGCCATTATGCTAGAGACTGTCGATTTAGGAAAAAGCCAGCAGAAGGCAATATGGCAACCTCGAACGAGCAAGAGAAATATGATAGTGAAAAAGAATGGGATGTTGTGGCATCCACAACAGTAATAGAGCAGGCTAGAGAAAAGAAAGTCAATTTAAATATAAAGGATAAATCAGTGTTGGTAGTGGTCCTGCCTGAACAAATAGATTATGAAAGTGATTGGAGTGATGACTCAGAAGAAAATGATTGGATTGATGAATCAGAAGAAGATGATTGTATCGATAGTTCTGGAGAGGACATCGTGATCCATGAAGAGTCTACTTGGTGGACTCCGTAGAGGGAGAAACTAACAGACTTAAAAGAGGTGTTTGAAGAAGTATATCCTTTGGAGACACCGCAGAGGCTGGAACTACTAGATTCAAAGGAATTAGAAGACAAATTGCAAGAGGAGATCACAGAAGAGCAACCAAGTCTTGAGAAAACAAAAGATGGACAAGATTCAAGTGATGAGAAGGAGCCTACTAATGCGCTATAAAATCCTTGGTAGACAGGTGTGCATCAGACAACACCAGAAGAAATAAGGCCAAGTCAACAAGAGGCAGTTGAGGTAAGAACAAGCCCACAACCACAGCTAAGAAAATCAACCAGACAGAGGAAACCAAACCCCAAATATGCTAATGCAGCAGTAGAAGAAGATGACAGTATCAAAGAGCCAGAGACCTTTGAAGAAGCAATCCAGTGGAAAAATGCAATGAAAGAAGAATTCATGGCTCTAAAGCAAAACAAGACTTGAGATTTGGTGCCAATACCTAATGGGGTAAAGCTTATATCTTGCAAATGGGTATACAAAATAAAAAGACGTCCAGACGGATCAATCGAAAGATACAAAGCTCGGCTAGTAGCTCGTGGATTTTCACAGCAACATAGTCTGGACTATGATGAGACATTTAGCCCAGTGGCAAAGATCACTACGGTACGAGTACTAATAGCATTAGTAGCAAGTAAGTCTTGGAAGCTATGGCAGATGGATGTGAAAAATGCGTTTCTCCATGGAGAACTTGATCGAGACATATACATGGAGCAACCAACGGGATTCGAGAATAGAGAAAATCCAAGATATGTTTGCAAGCTAAAGAAGGCCCTATATTGATTAAAGCAAGCACCACGAGCATGGTATGGTAAAATAGTCGAATTCTTAGTTCAAAGTGGATACTCAGTAGCACCAACAGACTCGAGCTTATTCATCAAAGCACAAAGTCAAAAACTAACAATAGTGCTAGTGTATGTGGATGATCTCGTCATCACTGGAGACGACGCAAATGAGGCCCAACAAATCAGAAGGAATCTATCAGTAAGATTTCAAATGAAAGAGCTTGGAGAGCTAAATCATTTTCTGGGGCTGGAGATTGAAAGAACAAATGAAGGGTTATTCTTATGCCAGAATAAATATGTCGGAGATCTCTTACAGAAGTTTGGCATGACCGATTACAAACCAATATTGATACCAATCGAGATTAACTCCAAGCTATGTGCAGATGAAGGCAAAGATTTGGATAATGCAACCATGTATCGACAGCTGGTGGGGAGCTTAATATATTTGACGCTGACACGACCGACATCTCGTATGCAGTTGGGATAGCAAGTCGCTTTATGGAAAAGCCAAAGAAACAACACCTTGAAGTGGTCCGAAGGATCTTAAGGTATGTAAAATGAACTATTGATTATGGAATCTTTTACAAGAAAAATAAAGATTGCAGGATCATTGGCTTTTGTGATGCGGACTATGCTGGATGTCGAGATACACGAAGATCAACAACTGGGTACGTATTCAGCCTGGTGTCAGCTACAGTTTCATAGTACAGTAAGAGACAACCAACAGTATCTTTGTTAATCGCAGAGGCAGAATATAGAGCAGTAGCAATAGCAGCTCAAGAGAGTACGTGGCTAACACAATTAAAGAAGGATTTACATCAACCAGTAAGCCATACACAATTATATTGTGATAATCAATCAGCTATTCGCATAGCAAAAAATTCAGTTTGCCACACAAGAACGAAGCATGTTGAAGTGCACTATCACTTCGTCAGAGAGAAGGTACTTAAAGGGGAGATTAACTTGAAACACATCAATACTGAAGAACAAGTCGCTAATATTTTAACGAAAGAACTCAGCGCTTCAAAATTCGAAGAGTTTCGAGTACAACTTGGGATTATAAGAGGAAAAGAGTTAAAATGAAAAATTGGTGCTGAAGGGGAGAATTGAAGAATCATCACCAATTTTCTAGATCTTTCCTTATGCAACCAACTAGAAAAACCTAGAAGAATCCATACATCATCATTATTCTTATTCTAGAGTACATGAGAATTCCTTATAATTAATTTATGGAATTATCTAGAATAGTCAACATTTGTGTACAAAAATCCAATGTCTCTATATATATGTGTGTGTGTGCTCAACACATAAGTAGTGTATTTTGCGTGTGTAAATGAAATAGTGGAAAGAGAATGAGTGTGCAAGAGAGAAAATGTAAGGTGTGTGTTTGTAAAGAAAATATTTTTGTTAATAAAATCATTTTTAGTTTGGTCTTTAAACTCAACATATCCAACCATTTTGAGTGCTTCCCCTTTCTTGTATGAGAGGCCTCAATTAATAGTTCCCTTTACATACCTTAATATACGCTTAACAGCTTCTAGATAAGGCTTCTTTGGATTCTACATAAATCGACTTGCCGCTCCAACAATGAACGAAATATCTGGTCTCATCACCGTCAAGTAAATTAGGCTTCCCACAAGTTGACAATACATAGTAGTATCCTCGAAATTTCTGTATCCTGAACTTTTGTAGGAGACCTTTTGCATACTTCTGTTGACATAGAAATAATCCTTACTGTGTTTGATCTAGCTTGAGTCCAAGAAAGTGTTTTGTTGGGTTTTGATACCCTATTAATCCCGGGCTATGATGTTAAACCGGTTTTTTATTGGATTATACTTCATAGGCCTCGACCGATAAGTGAAGTGAAATATCGACACCAAAATATTTCGAACCAAACCCACAACTTAATTGAGTCATTTGAAGTAGCCTAATTTAATTAGGATTGCTCATGGCCCGGCCCAAAGACCTTGGGTGGCTTTACGTTTGTTATCCCACTTATACCCTTTCCTATTGGGCCCTATCAATTGACATAAGGCCCAAACCTAAAGTTCATCTATTTAACCTCTTGCCCATTACTGTTGCTAAGTGTGTGAGGATTTAACACTTTATATCATTTAGCATTGCTGCAATAATCAACCAATATTCCAACTTCAGCCTTATCACTCAGTTTATCCATTTTTGCATCAGGAACATTTGTGTAACAAACACTCCCAAACACCTTCAACTATGAGATATCTGGTTTGACATCATACCGGCCTCTATGGAGTCTTCTTCTCCAATGCTTTTGTTGGCAAATGGTTGAGAAGATAAGAAGCAGTGTTAACTGCCTCTACCCAGAAATCCTTAGGAACATTTTTTTCGATCAACAAACACCTAGCCATTTCCATCACTGTCCTATTTTTCCTCTCACTAACTCCATTCCGTTGAGGAGACTAGGGAATGGTTAGTTGATGCTTAACACCTTCAGCTTTACAGAAATTGTCAAATTGTCCACAGCTGCACTCAGTTCTATTATAAGTTCTGATTGTCTTTCTTTTGCAGCTACTTTCATTCTTCACCATTTTCTTGAATGTTTGAAACACATCTACAACTTCTGATTTAGCTTTCAAAAAATAAACCCAACACATTTTGGTTAAGTCATCAATGAAGAGGATGAAATATATGCTGCTATTCAATGTAGTAACTTTTAATTGGACTACAAACATCTAAGTGTACTAACTCAAGTTTATTAACAGCCCTTCTTAACTGATTCTTAGGAAAAGGCAATCTCGTTTTCTTTCCAAGTTGACAAACATCGTAGACACATGCATCATCAATGACTTTTGGCATGCTTTCAACAAGATTAAAGTCATACATTTGCCTAAGTGAAGTATGACTAGCATGACCAAACCACCTAAGCCATAAAGAAGATTCAATTGCTTCGGCTAAACATGCATGTGAAGTGACATTTTTCCAATCTAAATCTATAGGAAAGCTTCTATTTCTCATTTGAACTATCATTAACTCCTTTCCATTTCCATCTCGTACAGTGCAGACTTTATCCTTAAACATTAAGACATGATTTTTCTCAAGCAATTGCCCTACACTAACTAGGTTCTGATCTATCCCAAGCACATATAAAACATTAGGAATATGTTTAATACCTGTTGAAGTCTGAACAAAAATCACTCCTATGTCTTTCACTTCCACAAAATTTCATTTCCCACTTTAACTCTGGATTTGTAGGCTTTATTCAATTCCATGAAAATGCTAGAGTCTGCAGTCATATAATAAGTACAACCACTATTCAATAGCCAGGTTTCAACCTTGCTGCAATCCTTGATAGCAGATAACAGATGTTCTTCAAGCATTTCATGCTAATTTTCTGCCATTTTTGCCTGCTACTGTGGTTGTTCCCCCTTTTATTTTTGCACACTTTCTCAGCATGACCAAATTGTTTGTAGCTTCTACACTGAACTTCAGGCCTATACCAACACTATTTAGGAGAATGACCCCTTCTTTTACATTGAGGACAAGGTCCAAACTTATCATCTTTGTTTCTAGTTCTGCTGCCTTCAAGTTTATTCTTCTCAGCCTGAGGTTTCTTTACACCAAAGCTCGTTTGAGCTTTGTATTTTCCTTTAGCAAACAACGCTCCTTCTATTTGTTCCTCCTGCCTCGTCAGCCTTCTTTGTTCAGTTGCTTGCAGTGTATTCACCAATTTAGCTAAGGTTATAGATGACAGGTCTCTAGAATCCTCCAATGATGATATCTTCGCTTCAAAATTTTCAGGTAAGCTTATTAAAACCTTCTCCACCACTCTTTTATTTGGTAAATCATCTCTCAGAAGTCTGATTTGATTTACAATTTTCATCATCCTATCTGAAAAATCCTTCACAACTTCAGTGTCTTTCATCGTCAAGGTCTTAAACTCTCTTCTAAGGTTGAGTACTTGCATCTACCTTGTTCTTTCATTGCCTTGATATTCTTCTTTCAAAATATTACAGGCCTCCTTTGCAGTCTCACAAGTTATGATTCTTGTGAAGATAGCATCTGAAACGGCCAAATTGAATGCAAGAGAGTGCCTTGAACTTTTTTGCTACATCTTCATTGTGCTGCTTAATCTGAGCAACGGTTGGGTTTGCTATTAAGGAAGGAGGCTCAACTCTAGTATCTGTGATCTCCCACAAATCATAAGCTTTGAGGTAAGCCTTCATATTAACAGCCTAGAAGTTGTAGTTTTCTCCAGTGAAGGTAGAGGGTAATGGTCTTTTGAATATAACTTTGCTGGTAGTTTCTTTTGTTTGATGCACTTGTTCTTGTTCTTCTTGTTCGCAATATTTTAAGAAAATCAAGATCAAGACAGCCCAGATGTGTTGACCTTGTTGAATCTAAATCTCTCAAAGCCCACCATTTTAGTGGAATTTATGCGATAAAATTTTCAATCAAATTCTACTGAAAATGTATTTGGCCGGAAAATATTTAATTACTAAAAGCAGCTTTGGCCTAATTATCACCAAGTTATATAAAAGAAATCATGTTCATATATATACTAGCTCTTACTTCACAATTAAGGCTCAATTTTTACATTCACCACATGCGCAAAAAATAAAAATGACTAAATGAAAGTTTTGTTGTAATGTCATGATATATTTACCGCTACAATATGTCCATAATTTTACGTTTTTTAAGAAAAGCCACTAGTTTTTATAAAATCTTCATTTTTTCTTTTGTTGGCCTATACAATTGATGTGCAAATTAAATCAAACCACATAAAGACCACATAATTTTTTCATATATATTTGATCCCATTCTTTAGGTAAAAATGTACAAAAATCAAAACATTAGGATGGATAACTGTAATTAATAAAATTGCCATTACTTGTTGAAAATAACGAGATTAATACAAGCAACGGGATGAAAGATCCGAAAAAATACGACATTAATTAAGGTCACCTTCACATTCTAATATGATAATCAAGTTCTGTAACTACTTTTACATTTTCTTGCACGTCCCTTATATAAAAACGCAATTGGTGAAAGTTGCAAAGTAAATTATTTATTTTGACAAGTTACTTTATATATATATATATATATATATATATATATATATATATATATATATATATATATATATATATATATATATATATATATACATGATCTAATGAGCACCGGTGCTAATCTTATTCTAAACACCGATGAGTTGGCATATTAATTCATTGGTGGATTGGAACTCACAAAATCTTTATCCACCAATGAATTAATGTGCCAACTCATCGGTGCTTAGGATAAGATGAGTACCGGTGCTCATTAGATCATTTCTGTATATATATATGTTGGAAAATGGTTTTACTACTAGCGAAATGGGTCAACTTTAAGCCCAAATTTCAGTGGGACCCGTGCCTTAATTTCAACGGGACCTAGCATATTCATGTTCTACTCTGCAAGAGGATCAACATGATATATTTATTTGTCGAAAACAATTTAGTATTGAATGAAATATTTAATGTCAAAGTAACCCACTTGAAACTATGAACTAGTGACGAATTTGATTTATTGGAAAATTCCCACACACTTGTCCCACATAGGAAAGTTATGAAACTTTGATGTGGTTTATATAGTGTAAGGTTGGGAATTGGGTTTGGGCCCCAAGGGGTACCAATAGTTTTTAGAAGAGGGGAGACCTATATCCTATGGGAGTCGGTCCAAACCCCACACGCGCGCGCCGCCGCTGCCGTCCATCCGACCGGCCGAGTCCTATGGGAGTCGGTCCAAACCCCACACGTGCGCGCCTCCGCCGTCGCCGTCCGTCCGACCGGCCGGCTCGGCTCGGCTAGGCACGGCACGGCACGTGCTCGTGCCCGAGCCAGGTCCGGTCCGGGTGCGGGTGCGTCCTTGTACTATATTATCTTTTTGGACAAAATTTATTTAATTTTGGATCAAATTGTAATTAATCAAATTTTTGGGTACATAATAAAATTAATTTTTATTAATGGGCTTATTTTCGGGTAATTATTTTGGGTGGTCTGTTAACCGATCGTTTGGACTGTTAACCGACTTATTACCGAACATTGCAGACGAAATTCGTTCTATCCTGGGAAACGATTGCTGGACGCCTTAAGAACCTTTTGAAGGCAGTAAATTCGTTTTAAGGAAACATCGTGAAGTCGATGGGTTCGAATTAATTTTCTGATTCTGTTGATCATACCGTTACGCTGTGCAAATTTATTAAGGTAATTCTGTCAGATTGTTCGAAAGGAGATACTCCAGAAATAACAATCTTAAAAAGAATTTTTTTTTTAATTTATTCTGGTTCTACTCCTTCTCGTTGATCTTCTGATTGTGTTTCAGAAATGACAACTTCTAGTACTACACTCCCTAATAGTAGTATAGAAAAGCCAGAGAAATTTAATGGGTCAGATTTTAAACGTTGGCAACAAAAAATGCTTTTTTATCTGACAACATTAAGTTTGGCAAAATTTCTCAAAGAAAATGCGCCTTCATACACCGAGGAAGATTCTGATGTTGAGAAATTGGCTGCGGTTGATGCATGGAAACATTCCGACTTTCTGTGTCGAAATTATGTACTCAACTGACTGGACAACACATTATATAATGTGTACTGCAATGCGAAGTTTGCAAAAGAACTGTGGGAATCCTTGGCCACCAAGTACAAAACTGAAGATGCCGGTACGAAGAAGTTCATTGTCGGTCGTTTCTTGGATTACAAGATGGTGGATAACAAGACTGTCATATCTCAAGTTCAAGAACTTCAAATTTTACTCAGTGATATCCATGCTGAAGGAATGAAACTTAGTGAATCATTTCAAGTTGCTGCACTGATTGAGAAGTTACCGCCTTCCTGGAAGGACTTCAAGAATTACCTTAAACATAAGCGGAAGGAAATGAAACTTGAAGATATCATTGTTCGGTTGAGAATAGAAGAAGACAACCGCAAATCTGAAAAGAGGAATGGTACATCTAATTCGTTGGAATCAAAGGCCAACATTGTGGAAGGAGGCTTAAAGACTAACAAGAAGAGGAAGCGCAATGGCGAAGGGCAATCTGGTTCTTCGAAAACTGTTAAAAAGTTCAAAGGCAACTGTTACAATTGTGGCAAGGTGAGACATCGGTCCAAGGACTGTCGGAAGCCAAAGAATGTCAAGGGAAAACCTCATCAGGCCAATGTAACAGAACATGACAACCTTTCCGATAAGGTACAAGACATGAATCTTTCAGCAGTCGTTTCTGAATGCAACTTAGTTGGAAACACTAAGGAATGGTGGGTGGATACTGGAGCCACTCGACACATATGCTCAAACCGCGGGATGCTCTCTACCTACAAAGCGACGGATAATGAGGAACAACTCTACATGGGAAACTCTTCATCTTCCAAGGTTGAAGGACATGGAAAGATTGTGCTGAAAATGACAAGTGGAAAGGAGCTTACTTTGAACGAAGTTCTTCATGTGCCCGATATTCGAAACAATTTAGTATCTGGTTCCTTGTTAAGCAAAAACGGGTTTAAATTAGTATTTGTCTCGGACAAATTTGTACTTACAAAGAATGACATGATTGTTGGGAAGGGCTACCTAAATGAGGGGCTCTTTAAGTTGAATGTAATGACTATTGTACCTCCTATGAATAAAATTACATCTTCTTACTTGCTTGAGTCATTTAATATTTGGCATGAACGATTAGGATATGTAAATTATAATACTTTGCGTAGACTAATCAAATTGGATTTATTACCAAAGTGCGATTTAGATCCTAATCACAAATGTGATATATGTATAGAAGCAAAAATGACTCGTTTACCCTTTCGTTCTATTGAAAGAAGTACCGAACCACTAGATTTAATTCACACTGACATTTGTGATTTAAAGTTCGTGCAAACTAAAGGCGGTAATAAGTATTTTATCACTTTCATCGATGATTGCACTCGATATTGCTATGTGTATTTACTCAAAAGAAAAGACGAAGCAATTGAAGTGTTTAAACACTATAAATTAGAGGTTGAAAATCAACTTAACAAAAAGATTAAGGCAATAAGAAGTGATAGAGGTGGTGAATATGATTCTCCGTTTGAACAATTTTGTTCGGAACATGGAATTATTCATCAAACTACAGCGTCTTACTCTCCTCAATCTAATGGCATTGCTGAACGCAAGAATCGAACATTGAAGGAGATGATGAATGCTATGTTGATAAGTTCTGTATTATCGAAGAACTTGTGGGGGGAAGCTTTGCTTTCTGCCAATTATATTCTCAACAAATTGCCACATCGAAAAACGCACAAGATACCTTATGAATTATGGAAAGGTCACAAACCTAACTATAAATATCTAAGGGTATGAGGATGTTTGGCTAAAGTAGCGGTTCCTAAACCTAAAAAGGTTAAGATAGGACCGAAAACAGTTGATTGTGTATTCATTGGTTATGCCTATCATAGTAGTGCATACAGATTTATGGTATTTAAGTCTGAAATACCCGACGTGCATGTTAATAAGATTATTGAATCAAGGGATGCTACATTTTTAGAAAATATTTTTCCTTATAACTTGCAAAGTGAGTCAAATTCACTAAAAAGACCTCGTGATAATAATGAGGCTGTAGATCAAGAATCAATAAATGAAGAAGAACCGAGACGAAGTAAGAGGGCTAGGACGAAAACTTCATTTGGACCCGATTTTCTAACATATTTATTAGAAAATGAACCTCAAACTTTTCAAGAGGCTATATCATCAACTGAAGCTTCCTTTTGGAAAGAAGCAGTTAACAGTGAAATTGAATCCATACTACAAAATCATACATGGGAATTAGTAGACCTTCCACCCGGTAATAAACCATTAGGGTGTAAATGGATTTTCAAAAAGAAAATGAAAGCGGATGGTTCAATTGACAAATATAAAGCTAGACTTGTCGCTAAAGGCTACAAGTAAAAAGAAGGTCTTGATTATTTTGATACGTATTCACCAGTAACAAAGATTACTTCCATACGTATGCTTATTGCGATAGCAGCGTTAAATGACTTGAATATACATCAAATGGATGTTAAAACAACTTTTCTAAATGGTGACTTAGATGATGAAATTTATATGGAACAACTTGAAGATTTTGTGGCCCCAGGATAAGAAAAGAGTGTGTCGACTTGTTAAATCACTTTATGGATTAAAACAGGCTCCTAAAAAATGGCATGAAAAATTTGACACAGTAATGATGTCAAATGGTTTCAAAATTAATGAGTGTGACAAATGTGTGTACGTCAAGAGCACTCTAAATGGATATGTCATGGTATGTTTATATGTAGATGACATGCTGATTATGGGTAATAATGATACCATAATTCAAACTACTAAAAAGATGTTGACAAGTAAGTTTGAAATGAAAGACTTGGGAATAGCCGATGTTATATTAGGAATTAAAATTTCTAGAACATCGGAAGGTCTCATTTTATCTCAATCACACTACATTGAGAAGATTCTTGATAAATTCAAGAAATATAACATTGTCCCTATGAAAACACCTATGGATGCAAGCATGCATCTTGTTTCCAATACTGGTGATAGTAAGTCTCAATTGGAATACTCTCGTATTATTGACAGTTTAATGTATGTCATGAACTGCACTCGACCTGATATTGCTTACTCTATTAGTAGGCTAAGTCGATATACGAGTAATCCAAGCACTGAGCATTGGAAGGCAATTGTTAGAGTTTTAGGGTATTTAAAACATACCAAAAACTTTGGATTACACTATTCAAGATATCCAGCAGTACTTGAAGGATACTGTGATGCAAATTTATTAAGGTAATTCTGATAAAATAATCAAAAGTTTTCATGGTGGCAACCCAACCTAATTGATTGGAGATCCCAAGATCTAGGTTCAATGGGACAACCGAACTGTGAAAAACTTAGTGCGCACTGGGGGAATTTTTCCTACCCATTCCTACGATGAGACAGTGTATAACTGTCGCGAAATAGGATAAGTTACGCTTTTAATGATTTCTATATCTTGATTCATTAAAGTGGAGTATAGCAGAATACTCTTTATGGAAATCACCTATGTGGGTGAGAAGGGGCCGCTTCTAGGAAAGTTATGTGAAGATTAATTCTCTAAAAACCGCTCATGAAGCAGGAGGTGTCCAAGGCCAAAATGGACACAAACGTGAGAACCAATTGTGTTCGAAGGAAACTGTGTGACTTCTATTGTCTAGGTGTACAATAACGGCTGGCTGTTCAAAGCATCTTGCTACTGATTGGCTAAGTATATCCGATAGATTTTACTAGGGAAAGTTCAAAGTCTTTGGCTACTTATCTCGATGCAGTTTTCTTCAATTTTACTTCGAAAAACATATAAGATGTTGTTGTTTGGAAAATAAAGCCGACATATTTCATTCATGTGGGGGATTGTTGGAAAATGGTTTTACTACTAACGAAATTGGTCAACTTTGAGCCCAAATTTCAGTGGGACCCGTGCCTTAATTTCAACGGGACCTAGCATATTCATGTTCTACTCCGCAAGAGGATCAACATGATATATTTATTTGTCGAAAACCATTTAGTATTGAATGAAATATTTAATGTCAAAGTAACCCACTTGAAACTATAAACTAGTGACGAATTTGATTTATTGGAAAATTCCCACACACTTGTCCCACATAGGAAAGTTATGAAACTTTGATGTGGTTTATATAGTGTAAGGTTGGGAATCGGGTTTGGACCCCAAGAGGTACCAATAGTCTTTAGAAGAGGGGAGACCTATATCCTATGGGAGTCGGTCCAAACCCCACACGCGCGCGCCGCCGTCGTCCGTCCGTCCGACCTGCCGGCTCGGCACGGCACGAGCACGTGCTCGTGCCCGAGCCCGGTCCGGTCCGTGTGCGGGTGCGTCCTTGTACTATATTATCTTTTTGGACAAAATTTATTTAATTTTGGATCAAATTGTAATTAATCAAATTCTTGGGTACATAATAAAATTAATTTTTATTAATGGGCTTATTTTCGGGTAATTATTTTGGGTGGTCTGTTAACCGACCGTTTGGACTGTTAACCGACTTATTATCGAACCTTGCTGTCTATTCGGTTCTGGGCTTGTCTGAACAGTGGCGACTGTTCTGAAATGGGTAAAAGGATGTTCGAATGGCCACGAACAATTTTATAAATAGCCAAGCCCGTTGCCAAAATTAATACACCATTTTCATTGCTATTATTCTCTGCATTGAATCTCATTCTCCCTCTCTCTATCTCGTTCTGATATTATTTTCGAAATAAAAAACACTTCATTGAGTTCGCTGGAACTCCTGCAGATTGCTGTGCTGCTTCCGTAGGAGACGAAATTCGTTCTATCCTGGGAAACGATTGCTGGACGCCTTAAGCACCTTTTGAAGGCAGCAAATTCGTTTTAAGGAAACATCGTGAAGTCGGTGGGCTCGAATTAATTTTCTGATTCTGTTGATCATACCGTTACGCTGTGCAAATTTATTAAGGTAATTCTGTCAGATTGTTCGAAAGGAGATACTCCAGAAATAACAATATATATATATATATATATATATATATATATATATATATATATATATATATATATAATTCAGGAAAAAAAATATATGTAACTTTCCTATTATGAGAAAATTAGGATATATTTTTTTTCTAAGCTGAATTTTGCACTCAAAAGTAGATCTTCATTTTAATGGACCAGAAATCATAGTTGTCTAAATTAAATGTTAGGATAGGAATTGATGATTGGAAAGCATGAGCCATAATATATGCTTCTGTCCAATATCAATTGAACGAGGCTCTGCTACCACTATGATATTTTATAATTTGTAGGAGAAGTAAGTAAATTAAATTGGAAAGATTTGATGTTTTATACCAAATATATTTTGTAGGGTAAAAATTGTAGGGAGTAAATTGGGCACTATAATTGAAGGATGAAATAAAATTTATTTGAAAATGAAATTTTACAAAGTTGATGGAAAGAAGATTTTATAGAATGACTGGATGCAGGAACTATTCTTCAATTCCACACATTACAATTGAAGCAACCCACCTAATTATACATGCAAAATGGCAGTGGAAGCATCTTATTTTCCTATTATTTAATTTTACTTAACTGGTAAGAAAATCTAGAAATTTCCGATTTTATATATTTTATTTTGTTTTACTTGCTTATTAAGAAATTATGAAGAATTCTAGAGAAATCCAAATATGCATCAAACTTAATACTCTCATGGTATTAGAGCAAGACATTCCCTATAATCTGGTATTCTCGATTTTCTGACCTTAATCTACCATATTCTCACTTATCCATGGCTGACTCTGACTCTCATTTTGAGGAATCACCGTCTTTCTTCATTTTATCTGAATTAACCATAAAGATGCCTGAAGTCTTGACCACAACTTTAGTCCCCGGCCTCTACAACTAACTCTGCAATTGTACCTATCGGCATCGAGCTGGATGACACAAACTATGCACTTCATTATGCCCAAAGAATAACGCGATAGTTGTAGCATAATTTTGGGGTGTCGATTCCATAGGGAGATGGAGAAATGCTCAAAGGATAAAAAATAATGTTTTCTCGATTGTGAAGTAGAATTTTTTGTTTGAATAAAATTAATAATTCAATGTTTGAAATAATGAAATGAAAATCAATCTTTTTAAGTAGCAAAACATCTGAATTCTCTCAATTGAATTGGATCAATCTCATCAATTATTCATTTTTATAACTCAGTTAGAGGCTTTCGTCCAAACTCTCTAATTGGAAGATATAACGCTAAAAATCACTTTAATTCAATTTTAATCCTAGAATCTAAACTTCATTTAACACATTTTCACTATTTTTATTGAAATAAGATCAAGAATCAACCATATACATCAAGCATAAGTTAGTAATCAATCCACCGATAAAGAAAAATTGAAATTGAAACTCAGCAAATAGTTTAATTCTTCTATAGAAAAAGCATGACTAAATCCATGAAAATCTAATGAAGATTAAGCCAATCCCAAAGTATTTATGAAAAAAAAATCTAAATTCTAGAATTGTTTAACAATGAAAAACCAAATTAGATGAGAAATCACCAATTCTAATAGAGTTCTTTCCTAACTTCACCAATGTGTTTAGTTCTTCATCGAGATTCTTGAGCAAAAACCAGAGAAAAATAAGTATGGAGGAATCTACCCTCATTCTTGTATGTTCTAGGGTTGAAATTTGTGGAAGAGATTGGTTTCCATAAGAGTTTGACGTAAATTAGAAAACTGAAATCGCATCAAAATTTAATACTATACAACCACATAGTAGTGAGAACTGCGGTCGCATAGAACAACCAAACTGGCAGCTGGATTCTCTGAAGAAGCCTATGCGACCACATAGGAATAATGTTATGCGAGCACATAGCTTAAGCAATTCCTGCATTTTGGTCCTCCAAACTTTGTTTCGCATTCATCGACCTCTTTTCCCACTTCTTCTTCGAACCATGCTTAATTCCTTTGCCCAATTTGACCTCATCATCTTTATATCTTTGTTTTGCCGTACGAGTCATCTTTTGGATATTTTTAATTTGGTCCTTGAACTTTCATTTCTTTCAATTTGGTCTCCTTTTCCACTCGTTTCCCTTTATTCCTGCTACATTCATCACGTTGTCTAGAAAAATGTAAATTACATAGAATTAAGTTATATTCCAACATATTAATCAACAATATTCCATGTTTTGACAATAAAATATGTAAAGATGCACTTATCAGCAATTTGGTCCTTGGTGGTTGAGATGTATGTCGCAAGCAAGGATAAGCTGGGCTACATTAATGGAGACCTCTCGAAGCCTCCACAAATGGATTCTACTTTTTGACGATGGTGCACGGATAATGCTATTGTGAAAGGATGGCTAATCAATTCCGTGGATTCCTTTCTTATTGGAAATTTCATTCAGTTTCCTACAGTTAAGGCGATTTGGGATGCAATAGCTACAACATATTTTGATGGTAGTTAAACTTCATAAGTTTATGACCTTAGGTAGTGTGTAACTAGGCTCAAACAGGGAGGTGGATCCCTTGAAAAATACTACAACAACCTCCAAGGATTGTAGCGTGAAATTGATTGCATGATATCGGTTGGACAATATCAAGAGAGATGTTCATCAGATGCAATCTTTCCCTACGGTAGAGTAGGCCTATGCTCACGTCTATAGAAAGATGACATTAGGCGACAATGGCTACAGATAGCAGCTCAAATACTCTACTATGGATTGCCTTGGCTTCTAAAAGTTCTAAACATGGCCCACATACTTCCTTGAGTGTAGGAAGACAGTTTTTATATGGGAAAAGTCGGGTTTAAATACTAAAAATCGACATGCGGCAAATGGTGGAAAATACACTTATTCTGGTAGTGCAACACATACTCGTGAAACTCCTTTAAGCTTCATGGGTATCCTAAATGGTGGCATGAACTCTAGGGCAAAAAAAGTCTTGATATAGAGGATAAAATGGAAATAGAATGGGCATAAATTGCTGAAATTACAGAAAAAAAGAACGACTACAAGAATGACAGGAAAATCGCAACACTTATCCCTTGTACCAGCTAAGTGTTCAATATCTAACCAAGGTAAGGCATCACTCAGATCTCATAGAAGAACTGATTGCATTGTAAACCCAAGATAGGCTAACCAAGAGGGGGGTGAATTGGTTATTTAAAACTTTTTCAAAGAATTAATCTAAATTCAATTAAGTAAAGACTAAATAGATTAATCTAATTAATAAGCACAAATATAAAAGCTATAAGTAAAAGAGAGTTAGAGAGTTCAAACGATATGTTATGGAGGTTCGATCCAAACCGATAATCTACGTCCCCCGTTATCAAGCTCTCCGACACAAGCAAGGCCTTTTTCACTATGTTGATTGACTTAATGGTGCAATCCAACCTTTTACAACGCTTCCGGTGACTTACAACCAAGGTGTTGGGAAAAAATCAACTTTCCCACCCAAATCAACCAAACGCAGCGGAAACACAAAACACGAAATAATTGGACAAAAGAGAAAACAAAGAATTTAACATGGCTCGGTGATCATGCTGATAACTACGAGGAGAAGAACACTTTTATTGATAAGAAAAATAAATCACTCGTTACAATATTTTTCTCACCCTCACAACTTCTCCCTACACAAAGAAAGAACAACAAACGTGTTTTCTTCCTTTGTATACTCTCTCTCACATGCACACAATATTTCTCTCTATTTCTCCTCACTTTTTCACGTCTCAGAATTCTTCTCTCTCTCTCTCTCTCTCTCTCTCTCTTTGTTTCTTTTTTCTCCTCTTTTCACGTCAACTTCAATTGTATATATAGCCATAAATTATGCCAAAAAGTTACCTAATTACAATTGAACTCTCTTAATTATTTTCCTTATATAATAATACCAAAAATATCATTTTCCTTTTCTACTTGGTAATATTTCCATAAAGAAAAATACTCCTAATTTAACTTGACCACTTTTTTTCCTTTTCTTGTCAAACAAAAATTCTTTATTCCATAATTATTTTGGTCAATCCCAACAATCTCCACCTTGACCAAAAATTTAATAAACATGAACGGTATTCAAAGATTCATCAAACGTCACCTTTCGTTTTGATATCTTTGAACTGCTTTCTTCAACCTTCACGCCATTGGCCACAGATCCCATCTTGGCTACCTCACAAACTTTAGTAATAGTAGAAGACTCCCCTCGGTGCGACTCCAATATGGCAGCTCCACCTAAAATTGTCTTCTCTATTAACTTGTACAAATTACCAATCTTTTCACCTCTAATTATTGGCACAGAATTTTTCTTCACAATCATCACACCACATTTGGCACAATATTCATAACCCAATGTGTCCAATGCTCCCAACGATATTAAATTTCGCTTCAATCTTGGGACATGCAAAACACCGTTATTCTTCTCACCACTCCATCAAACATTTTCACCTTCACAGTACCCGAACCCTTGACTTCAAGTTTTTGATTATCAGCAACAAAAATATAACGCTCATCACATGGCTTGTAGTTCTCAAACCAATCTCTGTTTGGACTCATGTGATAAAAGCATCCAGAATCTAGAAACCAGTTACTAACTAGACTCTCATCATTAGCAACACATAAAGCGATCATAATTCTCCTCCACCAAATTTGTAGAGTCTGAATTCTCTGTGATTTCTTTACTTTTCCTCTTCGAGTCAAGATGTTTTGTCAATTCTTCACAATCTCTTCTAACGTGACCCTTCTTGTGACAGTAATAGCATTCCATGTCTCTCCTTGGACGAGATTGAGAACGATCCCTTTGACCATAATTTCTTCCTCGCGATTCACCTCTACCATATCTATTACCAGAAGTAGTCAACAGAACCTGATCACCATTCACATTACCACTTGGCTTCTTCATGTTGGCTGTCTCTAACAAAGCAGTCGAAACCTCGTTCACTGTCAAAGTAGATTTACCAACTAACAGCGTGGTCACCAACGTCTCATATGATTTAGACAAGGAAGACAATAACATAATAGCCTTATCTTCGTCCTCAATTTTCACATCCACATTCAACAACTCAGTCACACACTTATTAAACTTATTCAAGTGGTCCCTAACATCAATATCATCATCCATCTTCAACTCATATAATTGTTTTTTTCAAATAAAGCCTATTAGTTAAGGACTTAGACATATATAAATCTTCTAACGTTTTCCATAACTTAGAAGCGGATTTCTCGTTCAAAACACTATACTTTACCTCAGGTGCAAGAGCCAATTTGATTGTACTGACTGTCTTAGCTTCTAATTCTTCCCAATCTGCATCTTTCATCACTTTTGGTCTCTTACCCTGCAAAGCTTTGTAAAGTCCTTGTTGCACAAGAATATCTTCAACAGTACTTTTCCAAATATTGAAATTATTCTTCCCATCAAATCGCTCCACCTCAAACTTGGAACCTGTTATCATCTTCGCAATAATCCCAGAGTTTGAACCTTTAGCTCTGATACCACTTGTTGGGAAAAAATCAACTTTCCCACCCAAATCAACCAAACGCATCGGAAACACAAAACACGAAATAATTGGACAAAAGAGAAAACAAAGAATTTAACGTGGCTCACCGATCAGACAACCACAGAGAAGAACACTTTTATTGATAAGAAAAATAAATCACTCGTTACAATATTTTTCTCACCCTCACAACTTCTCCCTACACAAAGAAAGAACAACAAACGTGTTTTCTTCCTTTGTATACTCTCTCTCACATGCACACAATATTTCTCTCTATTTCTCCTCACTTTTTCACGTCTCAGAATTCTTCTCTCTCTCTCTCTCTTTGTTTCTTTTTTCTCCTCCTTTCACGTCAACTTCAATTGTATATATAGCCATAAATTATGCCAAAAAGTTACCTAATTACAATTGAACTCTCTTAATTATTTTCCTTATATAATAATACCAAAAATATCATTTTCCTTTTCTACTTGGTAATATTTCTATAAAGAAAAATACTCCTAATTTAATTTGACCACTTTTTTTTCCTTTTCTTGTCAAACAAGAATTCTTTATTCCATAATTATTTTGGTCAATCCCAACACAAGGAGCACCGATCCTTTTACAATGTTGAGCTTTCCGGGACCTCAACACGACTCACAATTCAAAATGAATTTACAAGTGAAATCTTCTCTTCTTATAGAATGATTAAATCAAGATTGGTAACAAGAAGAGAAGATGAGAAACACTTCAATAGATGATAATGAGTTTGGCTCAAAGTGTTGAAATGAAGAAAACTTCTTGATGAATAAAAGATTTCCACAAAGATTAATCACTCAAAAGTTTTTCAATGGTTTTGATGCTTTTTGATCTTTCTGAAAATAGAAATCAGGTAGTTGTAATAAAAAATAGCCTCACTTTGATACTCAAGAGTTGTAAAAATAAGTGGAGGAATAGTTATGTATTTATAGCATTCAAACGGTCAGAAGTTCTGTTCTATCGGACGCACTCTACCGGACGTCCGGTAAAATATCGGACGGTCAAATAGCCGTTATTTTTTGTCAGGAAAATTTACCGTTTAAAAATATGACCGTTGGCCAAAAATTGATTTTACCGGACGTCCGGTACAACCAATTTTGGCCCGGAACGTCCTCTCTTAAATTTTTAACAAATGTTGGTATTGGAGGAACGTTTTAAAATATTTTTCAAGGTATTTGTCATATTTAAAATATGTGTTACGATTTTTACTATTTGAAAAACACATTTGTAAAGTTAAAAATGTTTTTGTCATAAAATCAAAACTTTGAGCTTGTCACGATGCATTACCACATAAAGAGAGTTTTACCTTTACATATGATCATGTAACATCTAAGTACTTAGTTTGAATAACTTGACGTACATTGCTTGATTTGTACTTGTGTCTCGATTTTCGTAGTCATTTTTGCGGGATTTGCAACATCATTCTTTAATAGCCTCGATTGTTTGATCTTGTTTCTATTTGAGCTGCTTGCAAGTTTCTTGATCTCAAACTTTGTGCCATCGAATATACTTATGCGCAATAATCACCATGGACACTTAAAATCAATTTTTCAGTAATAAACATAATTTGTTTGTAATAATCAAAACGAGACGTCAACCATATGTCAACATGCATTTCGTAAATACTTGATTCTGGAGCCACCAATCATATGACATTTGATACAAATGATTTTTCTCAACATTTATCACCTTCGAGGAAAAGCTCATCGATAACAGAGGCTAGAACTATAATTTTATCGCCAACCCTAACTCTATCTATTACCGTGCTTGTGTCATCTCTCTTTCACAAATATTTATCTGTAAGTCAAATTACACAAGAGCTAGATTGTGTTGTGCTCATTTATCTATTCTCACGAAGGAGATCATTGACAAGGTACTAAGAGGGAGGGTTATATTACATGGAAGATTTTAGTGTAGACCGAGCACACCATATGCTCAATCCGAGAGATCTCAAAACAAAACATATTTCACTTTGGTACCATTGGTTAGGTCATCCTTCTTTTGGGTATTTAAAGCACTTATAAGTTTTAGACTTTAAATGAAAAACTTACATTTTAGTTAGAAGTCATTGGCTAAATTACCCTTTAAGCATGAATAAGAGTGATTGGTTTGATTCATTCTGATGTGTGGCGTCTTTCTCCAAAGTCTACATTATTTGGTTTACGCTAATTTGTGATATTTGTTGATGATTGTACTTAGGTGACTTGGCTTTACCCATTGAAAAATAAGGATGAGGTCTTTACTGTTTTTAATCTTTTCACGAAATGGTTCAAACTCGATTTTCTATTAAAGTTCAAGTCCTTCGTTCTGGCAATGTTGGAGTATATGTGAATCACTAGTTTCGTGACTATTTTCATCATTCCTTGATCTATGAAACCTAATGCCCCAGACTTCGTAGCAAAATTGTATTGTAAAACGAAAAAATTGCCACATTTTTAGACTACTATGGCCCTTCTTCTTGGAGCTAATGTTTCAATCGTCCATTGGGCCAATGTAGTTACTATCGCCGTCCTTCTGATTAATCGATGCCCTCTAAAGCTATAGATTTTCAGACTTCACTACAAGTCTTGTCTACTTATGTCCCCTTACCCACGATGCTGATGCTCCCACCTCGTATCTTTGGTTGAGTGACATTTGTTCCCCTTCACAAAAATCAATGCTAGAAGCTTGGCCGTTGTGCTTGTCGTTACCTTTTCTTGGGATATGCTTTGCATAAAACAAGATACCGATGATATGACCCCAATACTCGACATACGTATGTAACTATGGGTATCACATTTTTCTAAATTGAGATGTTCTTCTCTTCTGTTTTTCTTTTCAAGAGGAGACACAAGATGAAGAGTTGAATTAGCTAAAATTTGACCAACCAGGGCTTGATGATTTGGAATCACCAACGGTTAATACTTTACAAGCTCTTGAAACAATCATCGATAAATCAGTAGAGTCAAATACTAAAGAGCTAAATACAGAGTTGATAGAGTCCTAGAATGTATCTTCTAAAATTAAACAAGCACCCCCACTCTACAATATCCAACACCCATCTCCTAAGAATATCACTGAGGTAAGCTTTCCTGTCACTTCTAACATTTCTAATGATATGGATACCCATGTTGGATAAAAGCTACCTTTTAGGTAAAATCTTGGACAATCTCTAACTGATATTCTCTTGAGGTAGAAGAGCAGAGATCTAAATATTCAATTTCCAATTAAGCGTACATAAAGGGGTTTTCTGAAAGTTTCAAGAACTTTGTGTTTGAACTTTTCTCACGCCATATTCCTACAAGTGTCGATGAGGTGTTAAAAGATCCAAGATGGGTTCAAGCTATGAAGGAAGAGATGGATGCACTATTGAAAACTTAGACATGGATTCTTGTTCCGCTGCCTAAAGGTCAATGAATAGTGGGGTATAAATGGGTGTTCTCTATCAAGTACAAAGTCAATGGATCTGTTGAAAGATATAAGGCAAGGCCAGTAGAAAAGGGCTATGCATAGATAAATGGAGTAGACAACCAAGAAATCTTCTCTGTCGTAGCCAAAATTAATATAGTTAGGGTTTTTCTATCTCTTGTAGCCAATCTCGACTGGTATTCCATCAATTTGATGTAAAAGATGCCATCCTTCATGGAAATCTTGAAGAAGAAATCTATATGGACGTCCTTTTAGAACACGCAACAACTTTAGAACCTAAGGTTGGATGTAAGCTACAACGAACTATGTATGGCTTGAAACAGTCTCCTCAATCTTAGTTTAGACAAATCAGTTTGGTAATGAGGAAATATGGCATCCAATAGAGTAACTCTGACTATACTCTATTCTTAAAGAGACAAAGGGGTAAGGTGACAACCTTGATAGCCTATGTTGATGATATGATTATTATCGGACATGTTCCTAAAGAGAAAGCGAGACTCCAAGAACAATTGGCAATGGATTTTAAGATGAAGAATCTAGGAGGTCTCAAATACTTTCTAGAAATTGAAGTGGCTAGATCCAAGTGGGGCATATTTCTTTCTCAACAAAAGTATGTTCTAGATTTATTATATAAGGCTGGACTGTAAGCCCATAAATATATCAATACCCCAAAATCAAAGACCTGAAAAATATCCAAACCAAATAACAATAGATAAAGGAAGGTACTAGAGATTGGTTGGAAAACTTATTTATCTCTCACATACACGACCTGATATTGGCTATGAGATGCATTTCCCAATTGATAATCATAAGAATGCACTAATTCAAATTTTCTGATATCTAAAGTCTTCTCTAGGAAAGGACTCATGTTTTCAAGAAATGATCACGTACGAAGTTGAAGGTTATACAGATGAACACTATGTAGGAAATACTTCAGATAGGAAGTTGACCGTGGGATATTTTACATTTGTTGGAGGAAACCTTGTCACATGGAAAAGTAAGAAGAAGAAAGTGGTGGCATTATCAAGTGCAGAAGCAGATTTCGTGGAATGACTAAGGGTCTTTGTGAACTTCTCTAGCTTAGAAGATCACTGACAAAAGTCAATTTTACCCCTGATAGAGAGATGGATTTATTTTTCGATAACAAGGCTGCTATTAGTATTTTCCATAACCCTATTCTGCACGACGGACCGAGCATGTGGAAGTGGATCGACATTTCATGAAACAGAATCTTGAGGCTAAGATACTTTGTTCTCCATTTGTGAAGCCTGAAGACCAATTGACAGATAAACTTACAAAAGCAGTGTGCAGCAAAGCTTTTCACAACTCACTTGACAAGTTGGGCATCAGTGATTTATACTCACCAACTTGAGGCTGAGTACTGGCCTGAGTTGCTCCTCCAAGCAATTAGAGGAATTTATTTTGGGTGTCCATTTCTCAATCATAGGGTTAGTTATCTATTTTAGTTAAATTAGCTAAAATGTTAGTAAACTACCATCATGTATGCATAGCCAAATATAGATCATAGTTGCTGTTATATACTTGTAAAGAGATATATATATATATATAGAAATGATCTAATGAACACCGGTGCTCATCTTATCCTAAGCACCAATGAGTTGGCAAATTAATTCATTGGTGGATAAAGATTTTGTGAGTTCCAATCCACCAATGAATTAATGTGCCAACTCATTGGTGTTTAGGATAAGATGAGCACCGGTGCTCATTAAATCATTTCTGTATATATATATCTTATTTACCTGCAAACTATCAAAATTCAAGTTCATGATGAATTTAGTGTGACACTTTTGTTGTTACTAAGTTGTATTGTCATATGTTTTTTGTTCAATTGTCTATTTTATGTTATGATGGTTAGTTAGACTAGTTTGGTTTGATTACAAGTTGTTGTATTAGACAAGAAAAGTATAGTGGTAGTAGGTAGAATAGTTGGTGGAAAATCACTTTATTTTGTATCAATGTATACCGTGTACTACCATTTTGGGTGATTGAATGAAACAACTTTCCCTCATCATTGTCTTCAATAATCCATCAGTGTTATCAGAGCCCTTGATGATCTTTGAATAGTCGAAAAAGAGCAGAGAAATTGAAAAAGTAGAGTGTTCTGTTCAAATCCGGTAAGCAAAAAGCAAATACGGTAAGAAACCATCAAATACGTTAACTTGTGTAAAAATCGATAAGCATTGTGCAAATCTGGTAACTTCAAAAACTGGTATGTGAAAATTCGGTATGTTGTATAAAACTCGGTAAGCTCTTTGCAAATCTGGTAAGTTCAGCCTCGTGTTTCTTTCTTCTTTCACCCTCTTTGACAACCAGAAATTCTGAGAGAAAACAAGTAAGGAACATTCACTAGCAAACATGTGAGTGACAGTAATGGCTTCCATCGGATTTTCGGCACCTATTCCCTCACTTTTTAATTGAGAAAATTATAATTTTTGGGTTGAAAGATGAAATCCTATCTCAAGGCTTATGACCTTTGGAAGATAACTGAGACAAGCATTGACCCTCCACCATTGAAAGCTAACCTCACGGTTGCTCAAATCAAACAATACAATGAAGATGTTGACAAGAAGTTCAAAGCTCTCTCACGCATTCAGTATGCTAGTTTAGATTCTATATTCACAAGGATAATCACTTGTGAAATAGTGAAGGAAACGTGGGATAGATTGAAGAAATAATTCCAAGAAAGTGAGAGAACCAGGCAAATGCTTGTCCTGAATCTGAGAAAGCAGTTTGAAACTCTAAAAATGAAGGATTCAGAATATGTTAAGGATTTCTTTGATAGGTTGATGAAGGTGGTGAATCAAATATGGTTGTTAAGAGATGATTTGCTAGACTAGAGAGTAGTCGAGAAGGTGTTAATCAGTCTGCCAGAGAAGTTTGAATCCATGATTTCATCATTTGAAAATTCAAGAGACTTGGCTAGCATCTCTTTGGCTGAACTTATGAATGCCATTCATGCTACAAAACAAAGGAGATTGTTCAGGCAAGAAAAGCAAACTGAGGGTGCTCTGTTTGCTAAAGGAAAGCAGAGAACTAAAACAAGTTTTGGTGGAAAGAAGCAACAAAATGAGAAGAATGAAGCTGTTAAAGATTCTGGAAAGGATACTAAGTATCCTCCTTATCCACATTATAAAAGGAAAGGTCACTCAAATAAATGGTGTTGGTTCAGACCTGGAGTCCAATGTAGGTCATATAAACAATTTGGACATGTGGAAAAGGTATACAAAAATTAGGAGGAAAAGAAAGAACTTCAACAGGCGAAGGTTGCTGAAGGTTAGGCTGAAGAACATCTCTTTTTAATCTTGAATCATACAAAGTTCAAACATGGTTGCTTGATAGTGGCTACACTCATCACATGACATCAAAAGCAGAAATTATTGTGGAGATGAATGATAGCTACAGATCAAGAGTAAATTTTGGAAATTGGGAGTATGTGGCAGTGAAAGGCATTGGTAATGTCTCAGTTCTGACTCCAATAAGTAATAATTTCATTTCTAATGTCTTATATATTCCAAATATTGATCAGAATTTGATAAATGTTGGCTGATTAATTGAAAAAAGCTATACCTTAATACTTAAGGATAGGAGTTGCACAATTTTGGACCAAAGTAATCAGGAGTTGATGATAGTTGAGATGAGGCATAGAAGTTTTCCATTAGAGTGGAAAAATATGAGTTCACATGCCCTTACTAGTACTGTAATTGAGTCTGAATTGTGGCATAAATGATTTGAGCATGTTAATTACACTTCATTCAAGCATTTAAATGAACATGAGCCAGTGGAAAATATGCCAAGAATATGTGATGCTACTTATGTCTGTTAAATCTGCTAAAAAGGAAAGTAAGCCGGACTTCCTTTTCCCCAAAACCAATCTAGAAAAGCTTAAAGCAAACTTCAATTGATTCATTCTGATGTCTGTGGGCCTATGAAGATTTCAACCCTGAATGGCAGTAGATATTTCATTCTATTCATTGATGATCTCACCACAATGTGTTGGGTATATTTTCTTAGAATGAAATCTGAAGTACCTGCAGTTTTTCAGAAGTTTAACAGCTTTGTTGAGAATGAAAGCAACTGTAAAATCAAGGCTATTAGGACTGATAATGGAACAGAATATACCAACAATCAGTTCAATAAATTTTGTAAGGAAGTGGGAATTAAACATATGTTAACAATTCCCTACTCACATCAGCCAAATGGAGTCTGTAAAAGAAAGAACATGACTGCAATGGATATGGCTAGATGTTTATTGTTGGAGAAAAATATGCCTAAGGTGTTTTGGGCTAAGGCTGTGAATACCTCAATTTATTTGCTAAATAAGCTATCCACAAAAGCCTTGGACAAACTAATTCCTTATGAGGCTTAGTATGTAGTTAAGCCAAATATACCTCACTTGAGAGTGTTTGGAAGTGTGTACTATATGCACATACCTGATGTCAAAAGAGATAAGTAAAGTCAGAAAGTGGAGGCTAGAGTTTTGGTTGGATACTGTGATAATGCTAAAGGCTATGTGATTTATAATCCTCAAACCAGCAAAGTCATTTCCTACAGGGATATCAGATTTGATGAAAGTTCTACATGGAATTGGGAATCAAATGCAGTGAATAAGTCTGAGATTCCCAGACTGATTTCTCAAACAGAAGATGTTGGTAATGATGATAAAGAAATGGAAGATGATGCTGAACCTAAAGATGAATAGATTCAAAAAGTGAAGTGTTGAGAACATAATCACTTCAGGATATTTATACTACTTGTAATTCTACAATTTAGGAGCCTGCAAACTATAATAAAGCTACACATTCTAAGTAGTGGATAGAAGCCATGAAGGATGAGCTTATGACAATTGAAAAGAATCAGACTTGGTTACTTGTTGACAGACTAAGAAAAAAGAATGTCATAGGAGTTAAGTGGGTATTCAAGACAAAGTTGAATGCTGATGGCTCAATCAATAAGTTCAAAGCTAGTATAGTTATTAAAGGCTATAGTCAGGAATTTGGGATTGATTTCACCGATACATTTGCTCCTGTTGCCAAACTTGAAACAATAAGATTGTTATTTGCAATGGCCGCTAAATCAAAATGGAAGATATATCAACTTGATGTAAAATCTGCCTTCCTAAATGGGCATCTGAATGAAGAGATTTCATTATGCAACCTGAAGGCTTTACCAAAGAAGGAGAAGAAAATAAGGTGTATTTACTAAGGAAAGCCTTATATGGCTTGAAGCAGGCGCCAAGGAGTTGGTATAGTAGAATTGACAGTCATCTCAGTAGCCTTGGTTTCAACAAGAGTGTTAATGAGAAAACATTGTATATCAAACCAATAAATGAGGATCTGCTCATTATTTCACTTTATGTAGATGGTCTCTTAATCCTAGGAAATAATGCAGCCTTGATTGATAAGATAAAAGATGAATTGAAAAAGGATTTTGAGATGACTGATCTAGGTGAAATGAAATATTTTCTGGGAAAGGAGGTTGATCAAACAGAGGATGGTATTTTCGTTTGCCAATGGAGGTATACTAAAGAAGTGTTAAAGAAGTTCAATATGGAGAATTACAAATTAGCTAACACTCATTTAGTTCAAAATTCAAAGTTGATGAAAGATGATTGTGCAAAGAAAACTAATGAAAAGGTTTATATGAGCTTGGTTGGATGCATGCTCTACCTAACAACCACAAGACCAGACCTGATGCTTGTTGTTAACTGGTACCTAGATTCAGGCAAGAGCCAAGTGAAATTCATTTCCAAGCTGGAAAAAGAGTGCTGAGATATATCAGAGGAACAAAGGAGTTTGGAATCAGCTGATTCTGGCTGGCTTTATTGATAGTGATTGGACAGGTTCTTTTGATGACGTGAAGAGCACTTCAGGCTATGCTTTCTATGCTAGTTCAAGTCTTGTCTACTGAAACTCTATCAAACAAAAAATGGTGGCTCAATCCACAGCTGAAGCAAAGTATATAACAGCAACCGAGGCAACTAATCAAGCAATTTGGCTGAGAAAAATTCTAAATGATCTAAAGCACCAACAATCTGAGGCAACTACCATTCTTTGTAACAACCAATCTGTAGTAGCAATTGTGAAGAATCCAGTGTTTCATGGAAAAACTAAGCATATAAATATCAAGTATCACTTCATGAGGGAAGCTCAAGAAATGAAGGAGATAGAACTTAATCACCCCAGTTCTGAAGAACAAGTTGTTGATAATATTACCAAAGCATTGCCAAAGGAAATGTTTGAAACATTAAGAGAATGTCTTGGTATTTCCAACAAAAGTGTCAAGGAAGAGTGATGAATTAAGTGTGACGCTTTTGTTGTTAAGAAGATGTATTGTCACACTTTTTTTGTTCAATTGTCTAGCTTATGTTATGATGGTTAGTTAGACTAGTTTAGTTTGATTACAAGTTGTTGTATTAGACAAGCAAAGTGTAGTGGTAGTAGGTAGAATAGTTGGTAGGAAATAATTTTATTTTGTATCAATGTATGGCTATATGTATGCAACCGTGTACTACCATTTTGGGTGATTGAATGAAACATCTTTCCCTCCTCTTTATCTTCAATAATCCATTAGTTCAACTTTCCAATGGAATTGAATTGTTTGGTTTTCCAATTTTAGGTGTTACTTATTATTTCAGCTTTGTTGGCGGATCCAGTCATTGATGATCCTTTGGTGCCTGAGATTGCTTACATGTACAAGACAAATAAGAAGAAGTATGAAGCCACTGCAAGGAGTTGGACACAAAAGTATGCCATGGGCTAGTGGATTCCCTTTTTTTGTCATTAATGAACTATTTGATTATTCAAATTGAATTGATCCCGCACTATAACCTTATCAGTGTTGGGATTTGACTTTCTTTTCTTGTTTTCTTTGTGGATTGTTGAAAGATTAAAAATTGGTCTGTGTGATATTATCTTTTCTAAAAATTGGTCTTTGTGTGAGTAAATTCTATACGAATGTAACAAATTTTCATTTAGTGAAATCTTTGACAATCCAAATGAGTGTTCAAAATGTGATCGTCTTTGAGTTGGAGGCTATTGGAATTAAAATTGATGGAAATTATAAAGCATTAAGAATCGTATGGTCATTCCCATGCATCTTCTTATAAGGCACATCAAAACCATTTTGATGCATGGAAAAGACACTGAATTTAGCATAATTTAAAAGTAAATTGATGTTTGAAGAAAGAAAGTTGGATGGAAGTAATATTTCATATGAAATCTCGTTATCTATTACTTAAAAGTGGAAGAAGAATAACTCAATCATGAAGAAGTCAATTTTTTTGAATTGTCACAAACTGGTCATGAAAAAAAATATTGTTCACTTGGTGGAGTATATTTGCCTAACTGCTCGAAGTTGAAAATATGTCTCTATTTATGAGTGACGATGATGAAGCTCTGTGTAAGAAATTTTTGCAACGTCACTTTATACGCTAATTGCCATGATAGATGACGTGTCATTAGTAGCGGGTCCACATGTTTGTTTAATGAGCATTAAGCTAAAAAGTTCTCTAAAAAATTAAATAAGTTAGTACTATAATTTTTTAGCAGGTTGTGACATGAACCCTATGAAATTCTTAAAGTTTGTGATTAATCAAAGTGATGATACTGATCATATGGTGGAGTAGATTTATTCTCTATTATTAAAGTTCGTTAGCTTACTAGTTTTTAGACATAGTTGCGAGACGGATTTAGACTTGGAACCACATTCCTCATTCTTGCCCCGTTCGGAATTTCCCTATGCCATCCCGCCCGGTCCTACTGAAGTGGGGGTATATAGGATGGGGTAAGGGATCCCCTTCCCCATTTCTATCCCATCTTTCTTTAAATTTATTATTTTAAAATTTTATTTTAAATTCTAAATTAACTTGTTATTAGTATTAAAGGATATATATATAAAATTTATTATTAATTTTAATTCGGAAAAGAAATACCTAAATAATTGATACAGTAAAAGATTACACAAAACTACAATATTTAAAGACATTTCTTCTCTAATAGGAGTAATTGCTTTTCGATGTGGAAAAAACTAAATTTCAACTGAAGTCCTAGGATTTAAACTATAAGTCCCTGTTTGGTAGATATTAAAACACTACATCTCTACTAATCACTACCTTACAAGTTTTTAGATACCGAAGTTTATATACCTTAACTCCGAATTTAAAACAAAAAAAGATGAACTTTATAGACCTTGGTTCCAACTTTTCATTATCAATATGAGCACAGAAAGACTCCCAAATATTTTAATATCTAAGTAATTAGAAGAATTACTGGACCATACCTCTCCTAGATTTTTTTTCAATAACAATTGAGGGTGAACGATTGATAATGAAACAAGACAGTAGAAGTAGCTACAGCCAAAAATGTCTTCGACAACCCAGATTTTGAAAGCAAGAGACCTTTTCCATCAAAGTTCTATTCATCCTTTCTGCCACACCATTTTGCTGTAGAGTATGGTGCACTGTTTAGTGCCTCAGAATCTCTTCTTCCTTATAGAAATTATTGAATTCATTCGAATGAAACTCCAATCCATTATCTTGGTGGAAACGTTTTACCGACTTTCTACTTTGCTTCTCAATCATTGTCTTCCATTCCTTGAAGATAGCAAACACACCACTCTTCTATTTATAGAAAATCTAAAGTTTTTTGGAGAAATAATCAATTATTGTCAACAAATAATATGCACCTCCTCTAGAAAGTCCATAGAGATCTAAATGGATATAATCAACTGTTCCCTTCAAATTGTGACTCATTTTCATAAACTTGACCCTATTTTTTTCCTAAAAACACAGTGTCCACGAAACTTCAACCTGTTAGTACTCAGCCCATTAAGAAGTCATCTCACTTTCACTCATATGCCCCAGTTGAATATACCACAATTTAATAACTTTTTCATCTGATAGGGAAGATGTGGTGACGGCTGCAGCCCCTGTAACTTCAGATCCATGCAATATATATAATCAGGTTGAGCATATTTTTTTTCCTTTCATCACAACAAAAGCACATCTCCTGACTTTCAGAACTCCAATTTCACCAGTGTACCTGTACCCCTTAGCATCAAGGGTACTCGAAAATATGAATTTTTTTTAAAAGTTTGGAACATCCCTCACATCTATAAGTCCTATTAAACATTTTAATCCTGATTGATTCAGTTCCAACTATTTTACAAGGCACGTTGTTTTCTATAATCATAGCACATCTCAAAATTATCTCATATATTATAAACTATTCCCTATTAGGATGTACAAGTCGAATTAAGAACACAATCCACATAAGGATTGGAATCACCGTCAGAAATCACCAATAGCTCTCCTTCATTTGGCCATCTCCTTTGTCCTCAAGTTGCCTTCCTTGTTCTTTAGTAGCAACCATCCTCAATTTCTTTAATTTGTAGCAGTCAGTTCTAATATGTACCTTCTTTTCACAAAAGTGATATAACTTCTCTATATGTCTAGACCTCGATTTGCCCCTCATATAACCAAACCCTCTGCTAGGCGCAACTCTCTAAATGTCTCTTGTAAGATGTTTTTATTTTTTTTGTCTTAATTTGATTGCAAGAAGATATAGATATTTATAGAGCAAAGGAGGCCCAACCAGTCACTTTCGGTTGACCAATTTTGGTTAATCGAACCTGTCAAATAGCCATTGGGAAA
Organism: Fraxinus americana; assembly: GCA_035079005.1. Taxonomy (NCBI): domain Eukaryota; kingdom Viridiplantae; phylum Streptophyta; class Magnoliopsida; order Lamiales; family Oleaceae; genus Fraxinus; species Fraxinus americana. The sequence goes on along the minus strand of CM068711.1, from coordinate 24,867,467 downwards.
TCAAATCGTCGGAATTTCGATTGATCATTTCTGCACTTTCGATTGACAGAAGGTTTGACCTTTTTTTAATTGCTTTTTCAAAATCTATTTCATATTGTGAATCAAAAGCATTTTTATTCAAGTGATGGATAATGAAAATAACTTGAGTTTTATGTACTTGCTAAGAATCAATGAGTTAATACATTTACATTTAAGTTCTGATAAACTACTTCTAAGTTTTAATCTTCAAAGTTCTTGTTCTTGTTCTCTTCGTGTCTCATTTGATTGCTTGTTCTTCAACGGATGAAGATTTGAGTCTTGAATGCTTAAGAAGATATATTCATGAAAAACTCAAGAAACAAACTTGTTAGAGACATAAATGTATTGTTTGTTATAATGAAAACACGTGTAGTTATATTAAATCATAGGTCAACGGTGTAATCTCCTTAATACCCACATGTGCAAGTCTATTGTTGCATTTTTGTGGGTGATTAACTTAGCAGAAAAGATAGAGGAATTTGAACCACTCATCACTTTTCCAGTAGTGATATAAATATCATTTTTTTATGATTCCCTTAATAGAGATAAGTGCACCCTCAACCAATTTCAAAATTCAATTTCCAATTTTACCAGTGAAATCATCTTTCTCGAGTCTTCCTACTGAAATTAAATTTTTAGATAATTCATGGATATATCTAACATCTTCTAAAATATACATAAAGTCAGTGCCAAACTTTAAAGTATTATCACCAATGCAACAACATTATAAGAAAAATTGTCGCACAATAAAACATGCCTATCATTTGATTCATGCAAATTTTCAAACTAGTATTTTTGGAGTAAATTGTTTGAACAGTCACTGAACTTTAACATGGTCACGATTTACTCACTGAACTTCAAAATGCCTCTAAATGGTCACTGAACTTTCATTAATTGCACCACATCCAACACTCAGAAGGCAGTGGGGTGGGCAATTGGAATCGAGTTCAGTGATCATTTAGAGGCAATTTGAAGTTCAGTGAGTAAGTCGTGACCATGTTAAAGTTCAGTGAGTGTTCAAACAATTTACTCAGTATTTTTGTGATGTCACATGAAAAGATGCACCAGAATCAAGTATACAATCATGCAAATGAGAATTAGCAGTTCAATTCAATTCAACAGGATAAGCAATAGGACTTGTAATCATATAGACCTCACCATCACCACTATCGAAAATATAACACAATACATTTCCCTCATCTCTTTTTGCCCTTTTGCTTATTTTTCTCTTTATAGCAATCCTTTATAAAATCTCGTGAGTTCCCACGGCCATATCATTTCTTAACATTTGTCCTAGATTTGGATCTAGGCCTACCCTTGATCCTCTTTCTACGTCCATTACTACTTGACTCACCACTACTTTGGTAACCATCATGATTGTTTTGCCTAAATTTAGTTATACCCCTCTTCATGTTAATCTCACAGTTTTTCTTATCATATTTTTCAGCTCTAGGGGTCAAATTATCTCTACCATGCTTAATAGCATTTTTTACGTTCTTATAAATATCAGGTATGTACTTCAACAAAATAATAGCCTTATATGCATTAGACATTGACTCTTCACGGTTAACAATATCTTGAACAAGTTTGTTAAATATGTCTAAATTGTTATCAAGATCTTTTGAATGGTCCATTTTGAAACTGAAAAAATGCTCAAGTAAGTAAAGTTTGTTTTGAGTAAATTTGTGCAAATACAAGTCTTCTAACTTTTTCCAAAATTCTTTAGTGGTTTTTAGTTTACCCACTTTTCTTAAAACTGCTTCAGGCAAGTGTAAAATAATTGAGGTCTAAGCAAGCTCATCAACTTCTTCTTCCCGTTCTTTTTAAAAATCAGCGGGAAAATTGTCATCAATGGCCTTCGAGGCTTTTTTATTGAACCAAAATACTTCTCATTTTTTGTTATCGATTGAAAAATCAAATTTTTCATTAAAAGTTCGGAAATCAAAATTGTGTGTTGTCATTTTTATTAATCAATTAAGAATACAAGATCACAATTAAGTCACACAAAGTAGACTTACGGTCACAAATATACACCATTTTAGATTCTCGGGGTTATGTAAGATTCTCCATCTTAAATCAAGAGAATGTTCAAAAGGTAAGGTGTAGGTATTCTAATAATTTAACAATATAACTAGAGATATGTTAACCAAAACAGTTTCACAGACTGAATATCGCAAAGATAGTACGTTGGAATTTATCAAATAAACATTTTACTTACGTAGAAACTAAAAATCAGTAGTTCCTAATTTCTAGTACAGGCAATGGTTACCCCACATGATAACCCCAATCTTATTGTCACCACATACAATGACGCGCTAGTGTTGGAAATTCAACAGGATTAGCCAATTTACTAGAGTGGGTCTATCTGAGTCCGTAAATTATGAGGAATATGGTTTTAACACTTTAGGACCACCAACATTCGCTCTAAAGTCTACAACAATCGATCTAATGTAAAATTGAATCCCGAATTTGCAGGGGCAAAATCGTCCATATTTCACTGTATCATCTATAACAAAAAACTAACACCACAAACACGTTAAAAATCTTGTTAGGATAAAAATGTCTAAAGAAAGCTTCCCCAGACCACGCCGAAGGCGCCTCCACGCGCCTCTGCCAGAGCTTCACGTGCTATCGCCATCGACGACTTTCACCACCGAAAAAGCTTGATAGACCCAGGTGCACCTCCACCTGTAGAGACTCCCTATGGTTCTAGATTCTTCAACTGGTGATTGGTTTGGCCGGAAAATGAAATTATAGTTCAGATTTTGTGGGAGAAAATCGGACAGTTTTCAATCTGTAATTTCTGTCAATTTTTTGATCGACTTCTCACCAGAATTTACACAAACCAACGCTCTGATAATACGGTCTATATACCGAGTTAAACACTTCAATCCTTAAACCTAAATCATCAACCACTCCCAAATCTGGTTCCTTTCTTGGCTTGCCCACAGAGGACACGATGTCAAGTATTATTGCAGCCACAATAATAGCCACAAAAGCTAAAAGAGAGATGAAAACGGAAGGCACAAAGTAGGAAGCACGAAGCAGAATGAAGCTGTTGGTTTCACTCACAAAATAAAGGAGAAGCAATTAACAATTTCACACACAGCTAACACAGGGAATAGACATCATATATATTGGTATTAGATGGGCTTTAGGTCAAACAGTAATTAGGCCCAAGTAGTAATAGTTAATGGATAAATGAGATATCAACAAAAAAGTCATCCAAGAGTTATGGGTCGGGCCATGAGCAGAACTAATTAAATTAGGCTACTTGAAATGGCCAAATAGGTTGTAGGATTAGTTTGGACAATTGTGATGTCGATCTGTTACGTCAGTCATCTAGTCAATTCCGGCTGAATAGACAATGACTTTACATCATCACCAGAAAAGTCATTTTACAACAATTTGCCTAACATAGATGATTGCCAATGCCGATTTCTAGAGAAGATTCTTTTTTTTTTTCCAGGGAAAAAAATGCTTTTTTAGATGGTAATTAGTGATTTTTAATATGTAATTATGGTACGTTTGGATGTTGGATATAATTATTCAAAGATTCTAGTGTAATTGATAGATATCATTAGATTAGATTAAATTCAAGGGTTCAAATTATATGTAAAAAACATTGGTCGAGGGAATCATCCCCTTTAATATTATATTATTAGACATAAATACAAAAAATCGTACTAATGGACTAAAAATTAGGCCATGTTTTGTTCAATTATAAAAGTTGATAAAAATTAAGTTAAAGTCAAAAATTAATTCTAACTACATTTCATAGACCACACAATTTCTCAACCACACATTCCATCAACTTTTGTCAAAATATACTAAAAATATAATTCTTATTTAAACCAAACAAGAGCTAAAAGACAAAAAAATCCAATTCCTGATCCATTCAAATGTAAAACTCATTATTTATTTAGTGACAAGTTTTATAGACTTATTTTTCAATGTATTTACATAAAAAATTCGAAGTGGAATCTTTGAAATACATTTTGTCCCTATTTTGTACCGTTAAAAAAATTGATTAAAAATCTAAGTCGAAATCAACAATTATTTTTAACCATACATTTCATATGATCCACAATTAGTTAAACGCACAATTCCTCAACTTTTATCCAAATCTGTTAAAAATCTTATTTTAATCTTTAGCAAACAGGGACTTATAGTTTAAATCTTGCGACTTTAGTAGAAATTTCATTTTTCCCACATCGAAAAGCTATTACTCCTAGAGAAGAAATGTCTTTAAATAATGTAGTTTCGTCTAGTCCTTTACTCGCTCACTTATTTAGGTATTTCTTTTTCGAATTAAATATTATATATATGTAGCCGTTAATACTAATAAAAAGTTAATTTAAAATTTTAAATAAAATATTAAAAAACAATTTAAAGAAAAATGGGAGAGAAATGGGGAAGGGGATCCTTTACTCATCCTACTCCCACTTAAGTAGGACGGGACGGGATGGTATGGGAAATTCCCAATGGGATGAGGGAAAAAATCCGTCCGACTGCTATGCCTAAAAAGCAAGTAAGCTAATGAACTTTGATGATCGAGAATAAATCTACTCCACCATATGATCAGTATCATCACTTGGGATTAATCACAAACTTTTAAGAATTTCATGGGGTTCATGTCACAACAACCTGCAAAAAATTATAGTACTAACTTATTTAATTTTTTAGAGAGCTTGTTAGTCGTCGACACAATGTCAAGTTAAAGCTCATAAAAAAACATGTGGACCTACTACTAATGACACGTCATCTATCATGACAATTAGCGCATAACATGACTTTGCAAAAATATCTTAAACAGAGCTTCATCATCATCACTCATAAAGAGAAGACATATTTTCGAGTTTGAGCAGTTAGGCAAATATACTCAACCATGTGGACAGTATTTTTTTTACATGACCAGTTTGTCACAATTTCAAAAAATTAGGGGTTGTTCTATTCATATTTCAGTTTTTAGTTTTGAGCTTTAAGTTCATTTTGAATTTTTTGTTTTGAGTGTCCATTTTAAGATTGTTGAAAACACGTTCTTTTTGTCATTTTGAAAAATTATTTTTAAAAGTAAAGAACGAAGTTTTGGCTTGGTTTTAATTGAAAAAAAAAAATTGCATTTTCCGTTTTCATCATAAATCTTAAACTCGTTTTTGGAAATTCGTTTCTGAAGATAGATAAGTATATTTGTTTTCAGTGTTTTCGAAAACTGAAAATAGACTGAAAACAGTAAAGAGAACATGTCCTTGACTTCTTAATTGAGTTATTCTTCTTCCACTTTTAAGCAATTACATCAAAATGGTTTTGATTTGCCTTATAAGAAGATGCATGGGAATGACCATGCAATTCTTAATCCTTTATACTTACCATCAATTTTAATTCCAATAGCCTCCAATTCAAAAACAATCACATTTTGAACACTCATTACGAATTGTCAAAGATTTCACTAAATGAAAAATTGTTACAATCATCTAAAATTAAACCACACAGACCAATTTTTAGGAAAATTAATATCACACCCACCAATTTTTAATCTCTCAATAACTCACAAAGAAAACAAGAAAAACATACATACATACATACATACATACATACATACATACATACATATGTGTGTGTGTACACACACACACACAAAACTCCCTAGTCTCATTCACGTAAACAAAAGGGAAGAAGTTACTTACGTATATACTAACAAATTAACCTATTTTTTCCTTCATGAAGTTCAAGTGCACTAATTGAACTTTGAATAATCAAATAGTTTATTCATGGGTGGATCTAGACCATTTTTACTGTGGGGTCAAAAATTAAGGACGCTCGAGTGAAACCCGGGCGTTCCAAGGACACTAGACTTCAGTCATTGGCGCTCGATCGTGCCTTGTCTTACATCGCAAGTTTTTATTATGTCAAACACCGACATGACATATACATGAGTTTTTCAAAAATAAAAGATGAATAGACACGATAAAATATAACTCGTTGAATAAATCGAAGTAGGAAATCTTCGAAAAAAAAAAGATTTACTTAATAATTTCCAATACAGGAACAACAACGAACATGCTATCCATTGCAACAAGTCAGTTGGATTTTTCAAGTGAAAGAAGAATATTGACATCAACGATAATTTCAAATGTGTGATATCCAATGAATGCTACAAGAAAATAACAAATTGCGACAACAACATATGCAAATATTTAGGGGTGGAGCCAGAAATATTGTTCAGGGTAGATGAAATTTAATCGAGGTCGGAGTTTTTGGGGGCTTGAAATGTCCATTAAATTTGGACCATTAAATTAAACAGTTTATTAAAGAAAAAAAAAAAAAGAAAGAAAGGAATCCACTAGCCCATGGCATACTTCTGAGTCCAACTCCTTGCAATGGCTTCATACTTCTTCTTGTTTGTCATGGACATGTAAGCAATCTCAGGCACCAAAGGATTATCAACGTCTGGATCCGCCAACAAAGCAGAAATAATAAGTAACACCTAAAATTGGAATACCAAACAATTCAACTCCATTACAAAGTTAAACTTGAATTAGCGAGCCATTGCAATTGAAGTTAGCAATTTAATCAGTTTAGGCAAAAAATAAAAACATCTTTTGGGATATTGGATCCCCCATCTCAGCAACCAGATCAACAAGTTTTCAAGATTGAAGAATCTTTTAATCTCTACACTCGAAGGTTCCTTCGATGTTGAATTTAAAAAGTACATTAGAAAAAATAAGTTGAGATTGAGAAAAAAGGGAGACAAGAAAATGAAGATTAGTGGTGTTGGAAAACTTGGTGTACCTAAGAATCCGAGAAAGATACTTAAGCGGTTATTTGTCGATTTTTGTAAATAAGAAAATAATATTAATATGCGGTGGCAATATAGCCGGACACCTGTTGGTTCACAACCACCATCTATTCCTCAACCTCGCTGATGAAAGTTTTAGGGTGGGGGAAAAGGATGTGAGTTTGGAATAAGACGGGCGGACCCAAGGGTAGTCCTAGGGGCAGGTCCCCAACTTTTAAGATTCTTTTTTTTTTTTCAAATTACGTTTGTTATCAATTAAAATTTAAATTTTAATCTAAATCAAAGTTAACAATTAATTTTAAGAATATATTTTATGGAATCCATAACTGTTTAATTTGTCAAAATTACTAAAAAATTGATTTTAATCTCCACCAAATAGAATAAATTTGAATTTCGAAATATTCAAATTTTAAAAATTCTACATCGATCATACGCTAATCGAATCTACAAATTGTTAGTATCATTTCGAAACTTATTTCAAGAATTACGTTATGGGCATATCGAATAGTTCAAACATATATCGAAAATAATTAAAAATACGTTAAACGTGAACCTTTAAAAAAACGTCTAACTCGTATTATTTTTTTTAAAAAATTCAATTATTTCATTAACATTTATTATTTTTACGATACAAATTTCTCAATGTAATTTTCATCATTTTATAAGGAAATTTTCAAAAAATCTCGAAATTTTATATTCGAAAAAGTTATATCCCATATAAATTTTTGGATGTAAAATTACATGGAGTATGATTTTTTTTGACGTAAATTTTCGATTGTAAAATTTCTACCAATTTCTTTGCAAGTTCAATTGTGCCCCCCAACGTTAAAATTATGCGTCCGCCCCTGGAATAAGATGTTCAATTTTATTTTATTTTTTTAAATAAAAAAGGTTAAATTGGTAGAGGTAGACGGTCCAGTATATGAGAAGTTAGCTTTTCAACAGAGAGTTTGAAGGTTTATATGTCAAGAATTTAGGGTGCGTTTGATTGCAAGGGTGGAAAATGGGTGGAAAGAAAATGTTTTACAGGGAAAAGATTTGCCTAGAAAATATTTTGTAGGGAAAATGATTTAAAGTGTGTTTGATTGGTATAATTTTCCACCCGAAAAATTTTTAAATTTTCTATTCGTTTGACTTTGTTTTACATGAAAATTGTCCACTAAAGTGATATTTTTTTCCACAATTGGTTATAAAATTTGTTTCCATTGCCAAAAAGTAAAAAAAAAAATGAAAAAAAAATTATTTCCTAAAAAATCATTTTTTTAATCAAAGTTTAGTGTTCGTTTGACTTTGTTTTACATGAAAATTGTCCATTAAAGTGAATTTTTTTTTTACAATTGGTCATAACATTTGTTTCCCTTGCCAAAAAAAAAAACAAAAAAAAAAAAAAAAAAAAAAAAAATTTGAGCAGCCGGCCGGAAAATATTTTCCCACCAAAATGGTGGGAAAATATTTTCAATGATTTGGTGGAAAATGCTGACGTGGCGGGTGGGAGGGAAAAATATTTTCCGTGGAAAATTTAGGCTATCAAACAGCGCAAAAGATGGAAAATGGAAAAAATTTTCCATTTTCCATGGAAAATGTGGCTAATCAAACAGAGCCTTAGGGAAGTTTGAAGAAAAAGTGAGTACTTATTCAAGCATTCATTCACATATTTCCTTTTTTATCATAGAACTTCATTGCAATAGAGTGAAAATGAGCCCAGTGGTCTAAAGGAGACTATGCAATTGGAACTAAAGTTTTGGGCATTAATGTTCTAACTTATTTCATCATGTAAGGGGCAGATATAAACTTATTCATTATGTAAGTGGATCCAAATGCACAATTTCAACAGGTTGGGAACCCACGCTAGAATTTTCTCTTATTTTCAAGTAAGAAGTTTAGTACATACGCAAACACCAGGATTTGAAAAACGAACCTTGGGAACGGTTTGGGCTGGACAGTAATCCTCGAACATTGCAGGGCATACGGTTCCATTTATGTTTATATTTGGGTGGAAAATTTTTGTTTTAAAAGCAATCTGCAAAATACATTGAAACCGAAATTACTTGCAGTAGATAATATAAAAGAATGGAAAGTCAAAATACAGTGGGACCAATAAATAGCATAATTGACGCACCTTAGGCTTCTTAAAAGGGTAAAACTGTGGAAAATGGATGTTAAGTAGGAAAACTCCACCGGCATACGGACTGTCCACAGGACCGATGATAGTAGCTTGCCAATGGAACAAGTCCCCGCCTACAGGACCTGAAATTTTTGTGCAGAAATAAATGAAACTTATGATGCATTACAGAAAACGATTGTGTGTGTCTTTTTCTTATTTTTTTGAAAGTTACTCTTTTGTCCTTTTTTAAAATATTAAAAATGTGGTAAAAGTTAAATTTTTTGTCAACTAACAGAATTATGGGTGGAAACTGTCCAAAAGAACTTCAACTGCAACATTTGGAAAGATAAAAGTAATGACTCCAACAAATTAAAGGTTTGAGAAAAGTCTACTAATGTTTCAAAGGTTTAGAGCTTTTGCTGCAATTATCCTTTAAAATAATGTAAATAATATGTATGTTTTTACACAAGTTCACAATCTCTTTCAGAGTCTCACCCTAGATAAATTTTATCAGTTATCATAGTTCAACAAGAACACCCCCACCTAGCCAAACATAAGCAAATTCAACTCAATAAAATTGTGGAAATATCACGTAAAACCAATAAAAATGAGTATAATTCTGGCAAGTCCCATCAGAAACCACAACTTTACTGTGAAAATAAAGCTCCGAATAAAGAATTTCTATATTAAACCCCCAACCCCCCACCCAACCAATAGATGAAAAAATATAAACTAAGTCATGATAAATTAATATTCATCACGAGCAAAAGAAACCCAGATACTATATAGTAATATACCAGCACTGATACAGGCAGGAGGATCCCTCTGAATATCCTTGAGCTCCCTCAAGATCCGCTTTGAAGTCCCCAATCCCTGTGGTTCATTCACAAAAAAAAAAAAAAAAAAAGAAGCCCATCAAATCAATTCCACAAGAATCTGCATACATAGATTAACAGTCTGAAATCTTACCATACAAAATTTTGATTCTCCTGCTGGCTTTTGGTAGATGGGGTGATCTGAGGAGAAGGAATATAATCCAATATTAATTGTTACATTTTGAATGCAGGAATGTTAATCTAAAATTTAAAAAGAAATTTATTTATTCCTAAACCCTATATGAATACCTTTAGTGCTGGAGGAGGCTATGTAAGAACTGTTACTTGAATCTAATTTTAAATTCCTTCTTCCAGTTTCAACATTTTGTTCTTCTCTTGGCAAACTCAAGGATAGTTCGTCAAAATCCAATGATATGGAAATGGAACTGGAGCTTGTGCTTCTTGAATCGGCTCGGGCCACTTCCCGATCCCGCTCTCGCTGCAGCACAGCTCCCACCAACCTATCCCAGTTGTCATAATTCCTAGACATCTCTGTTTCAGCTCTAACAACTCCAAAATAAACACAATTTTCAACTATGGATATTGATTGCCTGTACACATGCAAAATTTATACATGTGCAGACACACACACATATATATATATATATATATATATATATATATATATATGATGCTACCAAAATTCGTACCTGGATGAATTCAAGCTGCACGAGAGAACCCCACGCGGTCTGGTCTTCTTCAATACCTGAAACAAAGGCAGCGAGGTGTGTCCTCGTTGCCCCTCCGATGCTTAAGTCAGTTAAACTTCTTGAGAGAAATTTATGCTGGATGACTGAATAAAAAACGTACCTCAATGGCGAAGTTGGGTTGCGTATTTATAGATGCAGGTGGTGGAATCCCAGTGGGATTGAACTTCCTGTGTGGAAGACTCCTAGAAGGATTGAACTTCTAGTAGTTTTACCTTTTTCGGGTGTTTGAGTTAAGGTAGGATTGTAGTGTTGGAGCTAAGGTAGAATTTGCAATTGAATAGGAGTGTAGTGAGATCGGACATGCAGTGGGTTATCTGTATAGATCGGGGGATGCGAGGTACCACCAGATGGCGTAGTACACGACCTCGAGCTCGACCTGGACCAAGGTCATTTTTGGGGCCTACGGGATGGTTCAGGTCGGGCCCAGTCATCGAGGTCGTGTTCATGGAATATCATAGGCCCCCGTGCATTTGGGCCTTGTCTGTTCTGGTCTCTGGAACTACGAGCCCAGATGCACTGAGGTACGAGCGAGTTTGGGCCAGACCTGATGGGCCTTGGAGAGTGACAGCTGGGCTGCCACGCGTCGGCCACGTGTAGGTTAAAGGAGTGGTCGATGGATGGTTGGCACGTGGCAGAATGGAGGATCAGGATGAGGCGACTTTTCACCTTCCCCTTTGACCCCTATAAATACCCACTGTTTTCACCTTTCATTTTCACATTGAGCTTTTTACTCTAAACCTTCAGCAGTTCGAGTTCGAGGGCGAATAGTGTTTGTCGAGCGTCGATCTTTGGAGAGGTAAGCGTTCGAGCCCTTAAGTTAATTTTATTTATAATGTCAAGTAGCAGTAGTGAGGGATCGAGTGGGGGCAGTAGTAGTAGTAGTAGCCAAACATCTAGGAGTTCAAACGCTAGAGACCCCGACCCCGATAACACATCTTTGATACCAATGGCAGTACCCATTGACTCACACCCCGGGGTCGAGACCATAATGACATACCCTAGGATACCGACCATGTACAAGGAACACGTGGTCATCAAAATTGCGAGGGAGTTCGGGGTTATGCACACTCGTGATGTGAGAACCCCTAGGCCCAACGAAACGGTGTTGGATGCTCGGGATGGGGAGATTACCTTTTTCCGGGATGCTCTTAAGGCGGGGCTTAGGTGGCCACTACACCATTTCTTCCTCGACTTCTTGACCTCGTACATGATATGCCCAGGCCAACTGGCCCCAAATGGTTGGAGGTTACTTGTTTATTTCTTCATCCTGTGTAGGTGTCTCGGGGTAGAACCTAGGACTGACCTTATGAGGATGGTGTACGACTTGAAATACTCGCCGGGGTTCAATTGCTTTGTGTATTTGTCGGCGAAAGGAGGGTTTAGGACGCCTGACACCCCGAGCTCTCTTCGTGGTTGGAAAGAGAGATATTTTTTTGCTAGTCCACAGAACCCCGACCATCCTTTTAGGCCGATGTGGTCAGTCCCCGATAAGGATAGGTTTAATGAGGGACAACCCAACGTCGAGGTTTTGGAGAGGGATAGGCTGAAGTTAGTTAATCGCGAGCCATTGGCAGCAAAGGTGGATTTCTTGCTCGAGGACGACACCCTCGAGCTTGCTAACGTGAGGGGCATCGAGGGTATGAGTCGAACCCTCACTGATTTTGCCATTTACCCGAACTCAGATCGAGCTAATGACTTGTCTTTTTCTTGCAGAACTTGAGATGTCTTTCAACCCCGCAAAGACTTCTAGCCAACGTGCACAAGAAAGCGAAAGGCCCCCAGGCCAAACCACCGGCCCCGTCAAAGGGGAAGAAAAGAGCTCGTGACTCGACCCCGAACATTAAGTCCAATGAGCCCGGGCAGCCTTCGAGGAGCCCCGGGCCTCAATCGCAGCCCTCTCCTCGTCGTTCCGGATCTCGAGGCCTTCCAGAGATCGTCGATTTGGAGGATGATGCACCCCTGCCTCAAGAGGTCCTCGAGGAACATGCTCGATGCCCCTTAATTCCTTCGATGGTTGCCAAGTACAAGGCTGAGGTCGATCCCGGGGAAGGTGTTCGGGCTCTTGAGCTGATCACATTGAAGGTATGTAAGTCTGCTTTGGTCAACGACTTTTACGTCGATGATGTTTTATGTTTTGATCGATGCTGCATGTGCAGGCCCTGAGCATGGCTCGAGGTCTGTCTCTAAGGAGCCTCGAGTCCTCGACCAAGGTCGCAGATCTCGAGGCACAAGTCGAGGAGAAAGAAAAGCGCATAAGAGACCTCGAGGTGGAACGCGACCTCGTCCGTATTGAATTGAGTAAGGCGCGAGATCAGATCGGGGAGATCAAGGACGAGGCTGAGGAGGCGAAGCTCGAGCTAGTCCATGTACGGAAGGGGGTCGAGGACCAGCTGAGCAGGGCTCGAGCTCAGGCCGTCGAGGAGTTCAAAGGGTCGGAGGAGCAGAAGACACTGCTCGGGGAGTACGGCTCGGGCTCATATCATTATGGACTGCGGTTGGCCCGATCTTTTCTGAGGACGAAATTGCCCGATGATGTGAAGCCCGTCATCGACGACCTGAAGTCTGTCAGCGAGCTTGCCAATGAGCTCGAGCTTTCTGCGTCGGAGACCGAGGATAACGCCGATGAGGAGGTCGAGGATAACCCCGCCGCGACTGCTGATGACCTAGACTAGGACCCCCGATCTCCTTTGTATTTTAATTCCCCCTTTTTTGTTTTGAAATGTACAACTTTGTTGCCCGAATTGATATGAATGGAAGAATGATGTTTTTATGCTATCTTGTTCGAGCACCTTTATGCATATTGTGTTGTACCTAGAGCATGTTGCTTAGCCTGTGGAGGGGCTCGGGTGTATTTGGACATTTGAAGGCCAAGTAACTCGAGTCCTTTGGAGGAGCTCGAGCGTATAACTTGGGCAATCTGAGGCCAAGTAGCTCGAGTCCTTTCGAGGAGCTCGAGCGTATAACTTGGGCAATCTGAGGCCAAGTAGCTCGAGTCCTCTGGAGGAGGTCGAGGCGTGCTACTTGGGCAATCTGAGGCCAAGTAGCTCGAGTCCTGTGGAGGAGCTCGAGGCGTATAACTTGGGCAATTTGTAGGCCAAGTAGCTCGAGTCCTTTGGAGGAGCTCGAGGCGTATAACTTGGGCAATTTGTAGGCCAAGTAGCTCGAGTCCTTTGGAGGAGCTCGAGCGTATAACTTGGGCAATTTGTAGGCCAAGTAGCTCGAGTCCTTTGGAGGAGCTCGAGGCGTATAACTTGGGCAATTTGTAGGCCAAGTAGCTCGAGTCCTTTGGAGGAGCTCGAGGCGTATAACTTGGGCAATTTGTAGGCCAAGTAGCTCGAGTCCTTTGGAGGAGCTCGAGGCGTATAACTTGGGCAATCTGAGGCCAAGTAGCTCGAGTCCTCTGGAGGAGGTCGAGGCGTGCTACTTGGGCAATCTGAGGCCAAGTAGCTCGAGTCCTCTGGAGGAGGTCGAGGCGTGCTACTTGGGCAATCTGAGGCCAAGTAGCTCGAGTCCTTTGGAGGAGCTCGAGTCGTATAACTTGGGCAATTTGTAGGCCAAGTAGCTCGAGTCCTTTGGAGGAGCTCGAGGCGTATAACTTGGGCAATTTGTAGGCCAAGTAGCTCGAGTCCTTTGGAGGAGCTCGAGCGTATAACTTGGGCGATTTGTAGGCCAAGTAGCTCGAGTCCTTTGGAGGAGCTCGAGGCGTATAACTTGGGCAATTTGTAGGCCAAGTAGCTCGAGTCCTTTGGAGGAGCTCGAGGCGTATAACTTGGGCAATTTGTAGGCCAAGTAGCTCGAGTCCTTTGGAGGAGCTCGAGGCGTATAACTTGGGCAATTTGTAGGGCAAGTAGCTCGAGTCCTTTGGAGGAGCTCGAGGCGTATAACTTGGACAATTTGTAGGCCAAGTAGCTCGAGTCCTTTGGAGGAGCTCGAGGCGTATAACTTGGGCAATTTGTAGGCCAAGTAGCTCGAGTCCTTTGGAGGAGCTCGAGGCGTATAACTTGGGCAATTTGTATGCCAAGTAGCTCGAGTCCTTTGGAGGAGCTCGAGGCGTATAACTTGGGCAATTTGTAGGCCAAGTAGCTCGAGTCCTTTGGAGGAGCTCGAGGCGTATAACTTGGGCAATTTGAGCCCGAGCTCGACGATACAAAGTTTGGACAAAAAAGCGATGCGCATTTGGGGTCGTGCTCGGGGTGTGGGGAAGACTGGCTGTCTTAACATGCTTGCTTGTTATTCTGATATTTTGTGTTACATGTGTATTGGCCATGGCCGAATGCGTAAACTATTCGAGGGCATGCAAGCCCAAACCAAAACTTTAGAAAGAAACGAAAACAAACACTAAACTCGTTCTGAAAATATCTCAACAGAATAAATAAAAAACTAAACTCGTGTTGCAAATACCTTCGGCCCTTGTTACTTGGTTGCTTGAGTCAGTTACTTATGATGAGTGATGGATGTGTTGTCGTTGTGAAGCAAAACTTAGCGCGAACTGATGAGCAACCATGGGTCCTTGAAGCCTTGTTGCGCAACTGATTATTTGTAATAAACTTTCAAGTTGTCAGCGTTCCATGGCCTTGGGAGCGGTTTCCCCGAGGTGTCCTTCAAACTGTATGCTCCCCCTTTCACTTTTCGAAACACTTCATAAGGTCCTTCCCACGTGGGTCCTAACTTACCCGGGGGATGTCCGCCGCCGCCGCTTTCTTAAGACCAAATCGCCAACTCGAACCTTCTGCCTTTACCTTTGTGTTGAAGTGCTTTGCGGCTTTGTTTTGATAACTTGCAGCTCGTAGGGAAGCCTGTTCTCGCACTTCCTCAATCAAGTCAAGATGCTCCGTTGTCTGTTCTTCGCTGCGGGGGTCAATCATCCTCTGTGTTGGGATACCGACCTCGACTGGGATCATGGCCTCTACGCCAAAAGCTAACATGAAAGGGGTCTCTCCCGTCGTTGTTTTGTGAGAGGTCCTGTATGTCCAAAGTATAGCGGGCAGCTCTTCGGGCCAGCTTCCTTTGGCGTCTCCAATCCTTGTTCTAAGGTCTTGCAATATAATCCGGTTTGTTACTTCGGCGAGGCCGTTACTCTGGGGGTGCGCGACCGAGGTTAGGCGATGTTCAATCCCGAGGTTGGCACAGAAGTTCCTAAATTGCGAATTATCAAATTGCCTTCCGTTGTCCGTTATCAGAACTCTCGGTATCCCGAATCTGCACACAACGGATTTCCATACGAATGACCTGAGTTTGGGTTCCGAGATTATCGCCAGGGGTTCAGCCTCCACCCATTTTGTGAAGTACTCTACTGCGACAGCAACAAATTTCACTTGACCTTTTGCCAGTGGAAAAGGCCCAAGTATGTCCACTCCCCATTGCTCAAAAGGGGCAGCATGGGATATGGAGGTTAGTTCCTCAGCATGGGTATGTATCAGATTACCGAACCTCTGGCACTTATCACATCTCTTCACATAGTTCGTAGCGTCCTTCTTCATGGTTGGCCAGTAATACCCGTATCGTATGAGCTTGTAAGCTAGTGCGCGAGCCCCTTGGTGATTTCCACATATACCTTCGTGTACTTCTGCTAAGGCTCGAAGGGACTCGGTCGGCTTGAGGCATCTGAGGTAAGGGAGAGTGAAACTTCGGCGAAACAAAACTCCTCTGATGATGCAATATCTTGAGGCTCTAGTCTTGATGCTTCGCGCCTCTCTTGGATCATGAGGTAGGTTCCCATCAGCTAGGTATTCGAATATAGGATCAATCCAAGAAGGCTCTTGGTCAATGTCCATGATGCTTGGCTTTTGCGTTATGCTAGGTTCTGTCACCATTTTGACATGCACTGTTCTGTCTAGTCCGTCTATCCCCATGAACATAAGTCTAGATAGGGCGTCGGCCTTAGTATTTTCCGCTCTAGCAATTTTGATGATTTCACAGTCCTTGAAACGTCTTCGGAGGTCATGTACCTTTAGGCAATACAAGCTCATTTTCTCTTCTCTTCTCTCGAAAGTGCCCTCGATTTGGCCAACCACAAGTTGTGAGTCACTAAAGACTTTAATATGCTGAATGTCAAGATTGCATGCAAGTTCCAGAGCAAGGATGACGGCTTCGTACTCCGCTTCATTGTTAGTGGCCTCGAAATCAAATCTAAACGCGCACTGAATCTCGATGGCCCTGCTAGGGTTAGTGAGTATGACTCCCGCACCCGACCCCGAATTATTAGATGCTCCATCCACGAAGGTTTCCCAAATTTCCAAGTTCTTGATCGGGCCAGAATCCATTGGCCCCCGAGGTCTTGGGGTCAGTTCCGCGATGAAGTCTGCTAAAACCTGCGCCTTAATGGCGGGCCGTGGTTTAAACTCTATGTCAAACTCACCCAGTTCAATCGCCCATTTCAATAGTCTTCCAGAGACATCTGGCCTCTGAAGTATGTGCCTAAGCGGTTGATTGGTGAGCACAATAACTGGATGAGACTGGAAATACTGGCGTAGCTTCCTGGCAGCCACGACCAATGCCAATGCGAGCTGTTCGGCTAGGGTGTACCGAGTCTCTGCATCGAGAAGCACCTTACTGACATAGTAAATAGGTCTCTGGACCTTTCCCGCCTCCTTCACCAGCACTCCACTTACCGCATTCTCCGAAACGGCCAAGTACAATAGTAATGTGTCACCTGGTTCCGGCTTGGTGAGGACCGGGGGCGTCGATAGTGTTTGCTTCAGCTTCTGAAAAGCAACACTGCACTCCTCGCTCCAATCAAAGTTCTGGTTACCCCTCAAGGTTTTGAAGAAGGGGACACACCTGTCAGCTGCTCGAGAGACGAACCTGTTCAGTGCCGCTACTCGTCCTGCCAATCTTTGAATGTCCTTTTTGCAGGTCGGGGCTTGCATTGACACCAAGGCTTGGATCTTGTCCGGGTTGGCCTCTATTCCTCTATGTGTGATCATGAACCCTAAGAACTTGCCGGAGGCTACTCCAAACATACATTTCGTGGGGTTCAGCTTCATTCTGTATTTCCGCAGTGTGGCAAATACTTCCTCAAGGTCTGCAATGTGACCTCCCACTTGCTTGCTTTTGACGACCATGTCGTCTACGTACGCCTCGATGTTCTTCCCTATTAGGTGAGCGAAGATCTTGTTAACTAGCCTTTGATAGGTAGCTCCTGCATTCTTTAGACCGAAAGGCATGACTTTGTAGCAGTAAATGGCTGAATCTGCCATAAATGAGGTCTTCTCCTGGTCGTCTTCCGACATGAGAATTTGATGGTACCCAGAGAATGCATCCAGAAAGCTGTACAACTTATGGCCTGAGGTGCTGTCTACAAGACTATCGATTCGAGGTAGGGGATAGCTGTCTTTGGGGCATGCTTTGTTTAGGTCTGTAAAGTCAATGCACACTCTCCACTTCCCATTGGCTTTTTTCACAAGAACGACGTTGGCAAGCCAATCGGGGTAATGAACTTCCCGAATGAATTTTGCCTTGACGAGTTTGGCAATTTCTTCCCGTATGACCTCTCTTCGTTCGAGTGCAAACTGTCTCCTCCTCTGCTTTACTGGTCTCGCACCCGGGGTTACGTTGAGCCTGTGTACTGCAACCTCCGGGTCTATTCCGGGCATGTCCTCAACGCTCCAAGCGAAAACATCAAGGTTGCGGGCTAGGCAGTCAACAAGTTGGGTCTTGGTTGTAGGATCAAGGTCTCGGCCAATGGTGACTTTTCTTCCAGACTCGAGCTCGACCTCATCCATCTCTTCAACTGGGGCGAGCCTACCTCGATGCTCGAGGTCATGCTCGACCTCGTATAGTTGCATGACGTCGGTCCTGATTTCGCGAACACTGGTGACATAGCACTGTCTTGCCACTGATTGGCTCCCTCGGACTACTCTGATCCCCGCTAGTGGGGAATTTCAATGCCAGGTGGAATGTTGAGACAATCGCCCTGATTCGGTTTAGCAATGGCCTTCCCAGTATGGCGTTGTAAGCCATAGGGGCGCGAACCACTTGGAATGTTGTGACATGCGTGACTCTCCTCTTTTCCGACCCCAATGTGAGGGGTAGTCCGACAACACCTTCCGGAATAACTATACCTCCCCCGAAACCCTGAAGGGGAGTTTTGACCGGCTTGAGCTGTTCTGATGATATACCCATTTGGACAAAGGCTTCATGCGATAGCACATTGGCCGCGCTTCCGTTATCCACCAAAATTCTCTTCACTTCAAAGTTAGCGATGATCGCTGTTATGACTAAGGCGTCATCATGAGGAAAAGACACGCCCTCTAGGTCCCTCGACCCGAATGTGATGTCGTCTGCGTCACCTAGTTCCACGGTTGAGACCGAATGGTATTGCCTGGCGTATTGCTTACGCCCACTGTTGGAGTCGCCTCCCGAGGCGGTTCCCCCGATGATGACATTAATGGTCCCGGCAGTGGGTTGTTTATTCCCACCTTCAAGGGCCCTACCCCTATTCTGGTTGTCCCGCCGGCGTTTCTCTTCGCTGACATACGCGCCCAGGAAACCCCTCTTGATGAGAGCCTCGATCTCACGTTTCAGAGCAAAACATCCGTCGGTTGTGTGTCCATGATCCCGATGAAAGTCGCAATACTTGCTCTTGTCACGGGCTTCAGGTGGATCCCGAAGTCTAGGGGGCCACTTCAACTCTTTAAGGTCCTTGATCTCCATCAATATGTTAGACCTTGTTGTGTTCAGACGGGTGAAAGGTGCCGGATGAGGGTCTTGCCTTGGTTTGCTTCGCGCGGGATCCGGGCGATGGTTGGACTCGTGAGGCCTTTTCAGCTCAGGCTTTTTCACAGGCATGGCATCTCTCTTTGGAAACATGGTCTCCTCCATGTTGATGTACTTCTCCGCTCGGGTCAGCAGGTCGGTTATCGACTTCGGAGGAGTCTTCGATAGTGACATTTTAAACGCCTCACATCTTACGGCATAGGTTAGGGCAGAAACAGCAGCCGTGATGTGGAGATCGGGGATCATAAGCCTCTCCTTATTGAACTTCGCCATGAAATTCCGAAGTGGTTCGTGGGGCCCCTGACGCATTTGCAGGAGTGATGCGGCCGTCTTCCTGATGCGCTTGCTACTAGCAAAGAACGCGGAGAACTTGTCCGCTGTGTCCGCAAACGAAGATACGGAGTTGGGTTCCAGCGTGGAGAACCAATCTCGGGCTGCGTTGGTGAGTGTTTGAGGGAATGCCTTGCACATAACGGCGTCGGGCGCTACCTGCAAATTCATGATATCCGTGTATATGTTGAGATGGTTGATAGGGTCTGTTGTCCCGTCATACTCTTTCACTCGGGGGTATTTAAACCGATCCGGTAGGGGGTACGACAATACTTCGGGGGTAAAAGGGGTGTTAGGGGTGAATCCGGCTGCTGTCTGAGATTTCTGGAGCATTCCAGCCGCGATCCCCTCTTGGATGATCCGTGCAAGATCAGCCGAGCTCATAGTAATTGATTGCGAACCGGTGGGGATATGCTGTGCGTCTGAGGCTCTTGCTTCGCCGTGACCTGGGCTATGGGGTCGCTCATCGGCCGCGATATTACTCTGAGGTGAAGGTATCGGGGGTGTGGATCTTTGATGTAGTAGCTGAGTGAGCATGGCCACCTGCTGGCGGAGCTCCTCCAACTCTCCGGGAGGGGCGGTCGCCGGTGGATGTTGTTCTCCCGATGACACGTCTTGGGGACCCGGATGGTCTCCGGCGAGGGGTTGGTTAAGAGCGGAAGAACTTGCTGGGAGGTTTCCTGAACGTGTGTTCACCATGACTTTTGGTAGCGAGTTCCCACAGACGGCGCCAATGATGCTACCAAAATTCGTACCTGGATGAATTCAAGCTGCACGAGAGAACCCCACGCGGTCTGGTCTTCTTCAATACCTGAAACAAAGGCAGCGAGGTGTGTCCTCGTTGCCCCTCCGATGCTTAAGTCAGTTAAACTTCTTGAGAGAAATTTATGCTGGATGACTGAATAAAAAACGTACCTCAATGGCGAAGTTGGGTTGCGTATTTATAGATGCAGGTGGTGGAATCCCAGTGGGATTGAACTTCCTGTGTGGAAGACTCCTAGAAGGATTGAACTTCTAGTAGTTTTACCTTTTTCGGGTGTTTGAGTTAAGGTAGGATTGTAGTGTTGGAGTTAAGGTAGAATTTGCAATTGAATAGGAGTGTAGTGAGATCGGACATGCAGTGGGTTATCTGTATAGATCGGGGGATGCGAGGTACCACCAGATGGCGTAGTACACGACCTCGAGCTCGACCTGGACCAAGGTCATTTTTGGGGCCTACGGGATGGTTCAGGTCGGGCCCAGTCATCGAGGTCGGGTTCATGGAATATCAATATATATATATATATATATATATATATATATATATATATATATATATATATATATATATATATATATATTGTTTTGAAAGCGGAGAAATCAATATAGTTGATGACTTGATGTATGTGTAAATAATAAATTAGAGTGTCTTAGTCTGGATGAGCAATACAAAGAAATTTTGAAGTCATTTTCACATAAAAAATCGTCTGAACTACAAATCACTTTTTCTCGTTTGAGACACGAAAACAATAAAATTTTCACAATCTCGGATTATATAATTCGAGAACAAAAATGTATATCCAACACTATATTTACAGCTTAGAAAAACAATATGGCATTATTCGAGCTCCATTTTGGGTAAAAAATGAGTTTTGTAATAGTGAAGTTTTGAAAATATGATTAAAAAGTAAGAAAATATTTTCGATTTACTTGCAGGTTATTTTATTGGAAAAGTGTGTGATTAAAGCCTCGTCTGGTGGGAATTTTCTGGTGGATTTTCAGTGATTTTTCACCCGTTGAAGAGACACTCAGCCGTCATTTTGGACTTGTTGTGAGAGATGTGGGGTCCAGCCATGGAAAATAACGGTAGGAAAAACACAGAAATTTTTGGCAAAATCTGTGCCAGACATCTCCTAAGGCTCAAATATGGGCTATATATATATAGGCAAGTTAATGTTTTTGTCTTAATTTTAAATAAAAAGGTTATTATTAAAGTAACTTGTCAAAATAATGAATTTACATCGTAACTTTCACCAATTGTATTTTTTTTCAAGCAAATGTGAAAGTAATTACAAAACCTGATTATTGTATTACAATGTGGAGGTGACCTTAATTAATGATGATTAAGGCGTTATGAGTAGCTCTATATAGCTTAATATTCCCTTGTATTCTTTTGGATATTTCGCCCCGTT
This sequence comes from Fraxinus americana, assembly GCA_035079005.1. Lineage (NCBI taxonomy): Eukaryota > Viridiplantae > Streptophyta > Magnoliopsida > Lamiales > Oleaceae > Fraxinus > Fraxinus americana. Next base: position 24,845,742 of record CM068711.1, on the reverse strand, counting down.
GCTTAAATTAGTCTTGTTCTTATCAACATGCTCAATGAAGGCAATTTTATGAATTACATTTATCCAACATAATGTTTAGGCATAAGTTCGGACAAAACTCTCAGCCTTACGAGATCTTTAACAAATAATAATATAACAAGAAGAGTATTATCACAAAAAAGATGTATTAATTATATCTAAATTAATCTACTAATTAACTAACATATTTTAAAACTAAAATATGCGATGTATATGTTGGAATTCCAAATCTACCAATTATTATCTTCTTTTCAATTCTCGACTTATGTAATTCAATGTGATTTATGTATTCATGACAATCGATAATCCAATTTTATTTAACTATCTATCCCTAAATAAGCTTAATATTCTAAGTACAACTTGATCATATTCCATTCCAAATTCATATGCAAAGTAATACATTTAATTATACGAATATCTATATGATTGTATACGCCGTATATATTATTTCTAACCTATGTGTTGAAACTGGAATGTTGTGAACCTATTGCTCATAGCACTATAACTTCTTTGGATTTAATTCATTTACCTATTGATGAAAGACCTAGTTTGGATGGGAAGAAGAAGGCTAAATTAGTGAAGTATATTCGCGAGAAGGTTCGTCTTCATATTGAAAAGAAGAATAAACGTTATACTTTTCAAGCCAATAAATTAATAAGATGTGTGACATTTGAATCAGGACATGGGGTTTGGGTTCACGTGCGAAAAAGAACGTTTTTGGGCTCAAAGAAGATCCAAATTGTATCCTACATGAGATGGACCATTCCAGATCCTTGAGAAGATTATTGACAATGCCTACAAACTGACCTTCCAGGTGAGTATAATGTGATATATCACTTTTAATGTTGTTGATCTTTCTCTCTTTGATTGAGGTGAAGATTTGAGGTTAAATCATTTTGAAGAGAAGGAGAATGATTAGTATCATGAAGGCTCCACTAACAAGGATGTTTTATATGTTTCAGATGGACAAATAATAAGATCAAGAGTAGAGAAGATCAAGGATGCCATGCCAGGACTTGTCCAAGCTACATGGGTCAAGAATTCAAGTGTAACGAGCAAGCCATTTATTTTCAAGATGGACATGAAAGAAGAACCGACTTTAGTGTATTTCATTCAAGTTAAGGATAAAGGAGGCTCGGAAAAAGGCCATGTGCATGCATGGTTTTAATGGGGATGCCCTCACAACCACCAAAAATTCAAAACCCAAAAGTAGAATGTTTGTACCAATACCATGAGTGTGCACGGTACTTCGAATTGCTATACAAGCACTACAAGATATTTTTACTTTTCCTATAAAATTTTGTGAGACAAATCAAGATTTGTAGATGGAATTCACTTTTTCTCACAAAAAAAGACATTTTGTAGGGATATTATTTGGTTTAAAATCTTCAATAATGGGAAAACTTGTGCCCACAAAAAATTGTATTTTTTCTCAACAAAAATATTCGATATGTTTGTAGGCTAATAATTAGCAGGAAAATTTTTTATTTTAGTTTGTATTTTTAGTCCCTACAAATATATATTTGAAGCAAAAAGATAACTGAAAAAAAGAGAGAGAGAAATTACTGAAAATTATTTTCAATTTTTTTAACTTTCCATCTCTTTTTTTTTTTTCCTTTCCTTTTATTTCTTTTTTCCTTTTTTTTTTTTTTTTCCTTCTATTGTCCTTCTCTTTTCTTTTCCTTCTTTTCTTCCCCATGTCTTCTCCTCCCCTTTTCTTAATTTCTAATCTACTATGACGTTTTGCCACCGAAATATCATCCCACCACCTTCAATTAGCCATCAACCGTGGAGACCACTAACCTGACGACCCAAGTCAGCACTAGAGACAACTTAGAGGTATCGACCCAAGTTCAGTGACGAATGAGGTGATTTTTAAAGTTCAATGATGGATGGGATTGCAGTTTCGAAAGATCAGTGACTAACTACGTAGTTTTTAAAGTTCAGTGACCTGGTGGAAACTTTCAGTAAAGTTCAGTGACTATTGGGGTAATTAACTCTAAATTGAGTAAGTAAAACTTTTTCAAAAAATGTTATTTGTCTACCATGGCCTCTCAAGTTGAATTGGCACAATTCAATGGTAAGGGAGATTATTCCATTTGGAAGCAAAAAATGAAAGCTATGTTAATCTAACAAAAGGTTTCTAAAGCTCTTGACGACCCGAAAAATATCTTGATGCATTAAAAGTTAAACCGGATGAAATTACAGAGATGAATGAAATTGCACACAGCTTGATTATATTGCACTTATCTGATGATGTGTTAGGACAAGTTGAACAATATAAGACTGCCAAGGAATTGTGGAAAGCACTTGACAAGCTATTTTTGGAAAAATCTCTTCCAAACAAAATACATTTGCTTCAAAAACTTTTCAGTTTTAAACTTGACCCAGGAAAGGATCTTGAATCCAATTTGGCTAATTTTGACCGACTCGTCAAGTGTTTGGCCCACAATGATAAAAAAATTTGATGATGAATATCTAGCAGTTATACTTTTAAATGCTGCGCCCGAATCTTATAGAGATGTTAGGAATGCTATCACATATGCTAGGGATACTTTGACCCAAGATATTGTGACTGATGCTTTGAGGGCTAGGGAGTTAGAGATGAAGAAAGAGTCAAGGGGTAGCTCGAGAGAAGAGAGTTTGTTTGGTAGAGGAAGGAATGATACAAGGGAGAACTTTTTTCAAAGTAAGAATAGCAGAGGGAAATCAAAGGGTAGGTCTAAGTCTAGAGATAAGAGTGGTAAGAAATGCTTTCACTGTGGTAAGTTGGGGCATTTCAAGAGAGATGCAATGACCTCAAGAAGAAACAAAGACCGCAGCAGAGTGATGATCATAACTTAGTTGCTGTATGTGATTTCCTTGATTGTCTACATGTTATGATCGTGTCGGATGAATTTGTCACATGTGACAACATACATGTCTGAATGTTTCTAATATTGAATTTGACACTAAGTGGATTTTAGGCTAAGGTGCTACTATTCATATGTGTCATGTTAAGTCTTGGTTTTATAACTATAGAGATGTGAATCCTAGAAAAGTATACTTGGGGGATGATCATACACACAATGTGGAGGGAGTTGGCGATATTGCTATTAGGATGCATGATGGCATTATTAGATCCCTTAGAGGTGTTAGGTATGTCCCGGGCCTGGCAATGAATCTCATTTCCTTAGGCAGTTTAGAAGAAGAAGGTTATGAGTTCAAATCTCTTGATGGTACTTTAAAGATTTCCAAAGGGTCTCTAGTGGTTATGAAGGGTCCCAAGAGGAAAGGGCTATATGTTCTGCAAGGTGAAGCCTTAGGCAACAAAGAGTCAGCATTATCTTCTGTCTGTGAAGATAAATCAAATCTTTGGCACAAGAGGATGGGACACATTGGGAACAAGGGGTTGAAATATCTTAGTGACCAGAATTTACTTGGTAAGGATAGTGTTACACCTTTAAGCTTTTGCGAGATATGTGTTCTAGGAAAGTCGCATAGGGTTAGCTTTGGGATAGGTGAACATTGTACTAAGAAACCATTGGACTACATTCATACAGATTTGTGGGGTCCAGAAAAACATCCCACACATGGTGGGAATAGGTTTTTTCTGTCTATCGTTGATGACTATTCGAGAAAAGTTTGGGTGTATCTCCTTAAATCCAAATCTGAAACTTTTAGTAAGTTTAAGTCCTGGCTTGCCTTAGTTGAAAATCAAATGGGAAAGGGTGTGAAAACTTTTAGGACGGACAATGGTTTAGAGTTTTTCAACTTTGAATTTGATAATTTTTGCAAGGGAAAGGGTATTATGAGGCATAGGACTGTTAGACATACCCTCCCAACAAAATGGGGTGACAGAGAGGATGAACCGAACTTTAATGGATAAAGTTAGATGTATGATGATTAGTTCGGGGTTGTCTAAAGGTTTCTGGGGTGAAGCCGTGTGTACTGCTGCCTATTTGATAAATCGGTCACCTTCTAGTTCTGTTGACTTTAAGACTCCCCAAGAGTTGTGGTCTGGAAAAATCCCAGATTTGTCACACATTAGAGTGTTTGGTTGTGCGGCTTATGCACATCAGGTTGAGGGTAAATTGGACCCTAGGGCTACTAAGTGTGTCATGTTAGGTTATCCAGAAAGAGTGAAAGGATACAGACTGTGGGTTTTAGGTGTGAAGGGTATTAAGCTTATTAACAGTAGAGATGTGATGTGCAATGAACTTGATATGCCTTGTCTTAAAAACATAGACAGTCAGAACAAATAGACTGAGGATGGGGAATCTTCTATTGAAAAGAAGATGGAGTTTGAGGTGGGGAGATTAGATAATCATCCAGAGGGTAGTGAAATCCAACCTCAAGAGGCAGTGATAGAACAACCAGAACTTGAAATTCCTGAAACTGTTGTCCCTAATCAAGAAACATCTGCAGGTACTAATTTGGATGACTACCAATTAGTGAGGGATAGGGAGAGAAGACAAGTGAAGCCCAATATGAAATACATATCTTCAGATTTGATGGAATTTGTCTTAGTTTCAGGTGAAGCCTTAGAATCAGTTGAACCGGCTTCATTTGAGGAAGCGGTTACTTGTAAGGATTCTGAAAATTGGAAAAAGGCTATGAGAGAGGAGATGCTGTCTTTAGACAAAAATGAGACTTGGAAGTTGGTTGAAAAACCAAAGAATCAAAAGGTAGTCCATTGTAAATGGATCTACAAGTTGAAAGAAGGAGTAGGACCTAAAGACCCTTTAACATATAAAGTTAGGTTGGTTGCGAAGGGATTTACTCAAAGAGAGGGGATAGACTATAATGAGGTGTACTCATCGGTCATTAAGTATAAAACTATCAGGTTATTCTTAGCCTTAGTTGTCCAGTATGATTGGGAGTTAGAGCAACTAGATGTTAAGACAGCTTTTCTTCATGGGGAGTTAGATGAATTGATTTACATGTCTCAACCTCAAGGGTTCGAGGTGAGGGGAAAATCGGAACTTGTGTGTTTGCTTAAAAAGTCCTTGTATGGTCTTAAACAAAGTCCTAGGCAATTGTATAAAAGATTTGATGCTTATGTGCTTAAAATTGGTTTTAAGAGGAGCGAATATGATGCATGTCTGTATTTTAATAACTCTAAAGTAAGCTGTGAAGTTTATTTATTGTTATATGTGGATGATATGTTGCTTGCTAGTCCTAGTAAAGCTAAAATCATAAAAATGAAAAACCTTTTAAAATCGGAATTTGACATGAAAGATTTAGGAGAGGCAAAAAAATCCTTGGCATGGTTATTAAAAGGAATAGGTCTGATAATAGGATGACTATTAATCAAGATTCTTATTTGGATAAAGTGATAACCAAATTTGGTGTGAAACTTGCTAAGTCTGTCAATGTACCATTAGCTGCACACATGAATTTGTCATCTACACAATGTCCTAAAACTGAAGAAGAATTACATGAAATGAGTAATGTTCCTTATGCTAATGCCATTGGTTCTGTGATGTATTTTATGATTACCACGAGACCGGACCTTGCATATGCAGTTAGTTTCTTGAGTAGGTTTATGTCAAACCCAGGTAAGCCTCATTGGACTACACTTAAATGGCTATTAAGATACGTAGCTGGAACTTTAAAAAGGGGATTAGTGTTTAAAAGGGGAATTGATAAATTAGAGTTAAAAGGCTATGTAGATTCTGACTTTGTGGGGGATAAAGATCAGAGGAAATCTACCACTTCATACTTCTTCACTTTAGGTGATAACTGTATCACTTGGAAATCACAGTTACAATCTATAATTACACTCTCCAGCACGGAAGCAGAATATGTTGCATTAACTGAAGCTGTAAAAGAATGCATGTGGGTGAAAGGCCTTCTATGTGAATTAAACTTCTTGAATGATAATGCAATGATTTATACTGATAGTCAAAGTTCATTGATGCTGTGTAAAAATCCTGTTTATCATGAACGTTCTAAGCATATTGTGGTGAAGTATCACTTCATTAGGGAGAAGTTAGCTTCTGGTGATTTTATTTTGCTTAAAATTGCAACTGATGATAACCCTGTAGATGTTGAAACAAAAGTACTTGCGGTTGGTAAGTTCAACAAATTTTTATCAATATTGAGTATTGATAATGGTTAGTTGTAGTGCAGGTACGGAGCTGGAGTGGGCGATGATGATAAAAACATGACCACACTATGTGATAGCACTTGTAACCGGGGAATTTGGCGATGTATTATATGTGATCCAAGGTGAAGATTTGTGGGATGGATCACTTAATCCACATGGCACATGGATATTGGTCTAGAACACCTTGAAATGATTGTGCTAGTTGAGATGTAATATGGACCATAGATTAAATCCAATGGTTGGATTTAATCTTGTAGTCAATTATACAAGCTAGACAATTCTCTTTCATGGTACAACATTTGAATTTGAATTTTGAATTCAATTGATATTTGGCTCTATAATATACTAGACATCTTCATCTTCTCACTTTGGGTTTTTTGGCATAAGAGAAAGAGAGTAAGCAAAGAGAGGTAACCAAGTGGGAGTTCTTATCTCCGACAAAATTCTTGGTGGCTTCCGGCGGAGTTATTCTCGGTATATCCATTGTCATTCCCGTGGACGACGGTGCATGATCCGGTATGGCAAAAATCTGAGCTCAACGTCTTTAGACACTCCATTGATGGTGTTGGAACAAGCTTGAGCTTGGTTCGATTTTTACACTTTATGAGTTTATGTTTTCCGTATTGTAGTTGTAATAATCTATTGTTCACTACATTATAAACTCTACAACATTCAAATACAATAAAGACAACTAGACTATTAGCAAAGGAGTAAATAGTGTAGACAGGTAATTCAGCTGGTTGGCTCTCTTTTGGTCGGACATTAAACTGATTTTTGTTAATGTCATATTAGCTCTCGAACCTTATTCTGCCACATTATTTTTAGGGAACGTAGTATAAAATGCTCATTCAACTATATTAACTTACTGTATTAGAATATATCGGCTCCAAATTAGTTGCAGCTCAAGCTTCAGGCCTCAACCATCAACTCAAGCTTCAGCATCACTCTTGGGCGCCAAAATTAGTTTCAATTAGTTAGAATTTGTACAGCTGTATTCCTGCCTATTTTTCGTTGCTTTGGTTTGTTATTTATACTGTGTAAACCATTTTCATCTTCAAGATAAGAATCATCCTTTTACATTCTTCAATTCTTGCTTTCTCTCCAATATACTGCGTTATTTGTTAGGAATTTACTTAATCATGCATAGCGAAATTTAAAATAATTTTAATTTTCACCAAAGCTATGCTTTACTTTACGTTTAGATAGAAATGCTCATAGGAATTATATCTTTAGTTAATTCTATGAAGAACAATCACGATCCACAATATACAGTCCAAATATTCAGTCTCCAATAAAAATCCACGAATGGAACAAGAATGAGATAATTATGATTTCTCTTTTCTTGTACTAATAAGATTATATTTGTCTTATATTTTTTTCAACACTAACATCTTATTAACAGAAATTCAAGTGGGCTTGACCCGGCACTTAAACTTTACCCAGTTCAATATTTAATTAATCTAATTAATTAAACTTGGTTAATTAATTAATTAATCTAATTAATTTGGCACATTAATAAGATTAATTAAATAACACAATTAATTAATTGTCCAGCACTCATTATTGATTAATTAGTAATTATTATTCTTCTAGTTCTCCTTTTGTGTGTGACACATTGGGTTCCCGATCATGAGTCTAACGACGAGAATTATTATTTTGATCTAATCAGGAATCGATGAATTAAAATACCCATTTTCAATCTATCATCAATTCATATCCATCGTCCCAAATTGATATCTAGTAATGTGTCAGACAATACATGTGACAGAAAATGTCATATAGTATGACAAAGTCAAACTTGTTTGTTTATCGTAAAACTATAATTTCTTTGTCAATATGATCCAACTAATTACGAGACACAGAATGTGCTGATCTCAATTATCGATCTTATATTTCATCCTACTCTTAAGTCAATATAAGTCAAATACTCTTTTTGACTTATGAATACACCTTGGCCAAGAATTTGACAACAATCTACCTAACAAACATTACCTCAGTACCAAAAGACCTGCAAAGAAAATTATTACACGTTAGTAATAATTCAGAAAAAGAGAACCGATAAAATTGAAAATTATTTACCTCTACCGATGTTTAGAAGATTTTTGTAACTTCTAAACTTTACCAACGGTAACAACTTCTGGTCTAGTGCAAACCATCAAATACATAATAGAACTAATCACATTGGAGTATGGAATTCTCCTCATGTATTCTATCTCTTTTTCATTACATGGAGCCTGATCTTTAGATAATACAAAATGATTAGCTAAAAATAATGTAATAGGTTTACAATCATGCATGTCAAATTTCTTTAACACTTTTGAAACATATGAGAATTGATATAAAAATAAGACATAATTTGACATATCTCTTTCAATTTTCGTACCTAGGATTCCTTTAGTATTTCCTAGATCTTTCATGTCAAATTCACCGTTCAAACTTGTTTTTATATTACTTATCAACTTAGGTGATGAACCAACTAAGATCATATCATCTACATATAGTAATAAGAACACATAATCATTATTTGCATCAGTGTGTTGAAAATAAAGGCAATGATCAAATTTACTATGTTGAAACCCTATGGATAGTACAAAAGAATCAAATCTGTTATACCAATGTCTAGGTAATTGTTTAAGGCCATATAAAGATCTTTTCAAGAAGCACACATGATCAGATTTTAATTTGTCTTTAAAACCTCTTGATTGATTCATAAAAATTTGTTCATCAAGTTTACCATGTAAAAAAAGTAGTTTTTGCATCAAGTTCACAGTGAAAATGTGCAATCAATGCAAGTATGACTGTAATAATAGTGTACTTAATAGCATGTGAAAAATCTCATTATAATCAACCCCCTCCTTCTTATCATACCCCTGGCCACTAACCTAACCTTAAATCTTAAGGGTTCAGATGCATTAATACCTTCCTTAACCTTAAATACTCACTTAGAGTCAATATTATATTTATTCTTAGGTCTAGGTACTTGACACACCCTACTCCTAATAAAGCTAGTGGACCCGGAGTGTGACGTGTGTCGATGATAGATACCAACTAGAAGTTAGACACATCATGAAGGCTACTATAATATGCAACTTCTAAATTATTTTAATAAAATTTCGGCATTATCTTCCCTGTAATTTAGACTAACCAACCTGTAAACAATTTGATACAACTCCCAAAAATAATATCATATCAATGCTAATTCACGATTCACTTTATTAACTACAAAAGTATAACACAGTACAAAGATAAGCCAAATTCTCAAAATTTTACTATGAAAATAACATCAACTATACATATGGATTCAAAATACATAGTGAGCTCATCTAACTATTTACAAGTGATGTGGAATAACATCCAAAAATGAATGTGTTCCAATACACTAACTACATGCTCTAGAAAATGAATCATACTAGTTAAATTTATCGGTGGCTTTGACTCCAAAATCAAGTCTCAACTCCACAAGATTTCCAAAAACTCAATTGCTACCTGATAAGGAAACAGTAGAGAAAAAATATGTGTTGATAGGTCAGTAAGTGGAGAAGTTCAAAAATAATAATACTTTTTCATTTACACATTTTTATCAATATTAAGTTTACATCATTTAACAGTCCACAGTATAACAACATATAATAATAATCAAAAAGTGAGATGTCCTCATAATACTCAAAAATATCACCTTATAACCATGATGTAATCATCAACTGGAATCCATAACATCATCTCATCACATCAAATGTATCAGGAAATCCATCAAAAATGTACCATCTAACTGAAATCTGTAATCTAGTCATACGCGCGTAGACTGCCCCTTGAGCCAAACACTCCCAACACAAGCCTCAGGCCCCTCAGTGAAAGGAAGTTGGTCTCAAAGACCTCATAATCAATTCTAGAACACGGCCAAGACCCCTCAATAAACTATGTTTACACGATCAAACCCCTTCATCCATAGTCAAAATCCCTTAGTGTAGCATAGAACTCGGCCGGCCCCTTAGTGAACTAGAATAAACATATAATCACGGGTACCTTTCTAGTTGATATGAATATCACATATGTCTCACATTCCAATTTACAAATAACCATATACACTCTTTAAAATTCCACATATAGTATATTGAAAGACTATTTTCAAATTTATCATGTGATTGGACAAATAATGCACATAATTACATAAAATGTATAATAGTATAATTAATTTATCAATTCTTGAAAAATAATTATGTTTTTCCCAACTCACTAGGTCTGATAAAACCCTTATCTACCAGTTCTTGTAATTGAACTTTTAACTTCTTCGATTTTGCTGGAGCCATCCTATATGGTGCACGTGAAAGAGGCACAGTCCCTGGAACCAGATCAATAGTAAACTCCATATCCCTATCTGATGGTAAACCTAGCAATTCTTCTGGAAATACATCAGGAAATTCTTTGTCCACTGGGATGTCTTCAAGTTTTATTTTGCTAGCATCTGTGTCAATTACATGAGCCAAATATGTACCACGACCCTTATTAAGTAATCTTCTAACATCAATAACAGATATCACACAAGATGGTTACATTTTGCGTTGTCCAATTAATATAACTTCAGGCTATCCTAGTTGTTTAAACACACTCTTCTTTTGAAAATAATCAATTGAAGCTCGATTAGCAGCTAAAAAGTCCATAACCAAAATAGCATCAAAATCATGGATGCCAAGAGGTATTAAGTTTGCCTTCATCTTGCGCTCATTTATCTTTAACCCACAGTCTCAGTATATATTGTTTGCTAACATTGATTCACCAACCAGCGTACTCACTACCAAACAACTGCCTAAAGGTTCTGGCGTACACACTAGTCATACTAGCTAACTTTGTCAGGGACTTTGACTCCAAAATCAAGGCTCAACTCTACAAGATGCCCAAAAACTCAACTGCTACCTGATAAGGAAATAGCGGAAAAAAAATATGAGTTGATGGCTCAATGAGTGGAGAAGTTCAAAAATAATTATACTTTTTTCATTTACTCATTTTTATCAATATCAAGTTTATATCATTTAACAGTTCATAGTATAATAATAATAATAATAATAATAATAATAATAATAATAATAATAATAATAATAATAATAATAATAATAATAATAATAATAATAATAAAGTGAGACTCCTCATAATACTAAAAAATATCACCTCATAACCATGATATAATCATCAACTGGAATTTATATCATCTCATCACATCAAATGTATCAGGAAATGTACAAAAAATGTACCCTCTGATTGAAATCTGTAATCTGGTCATATGCGCGTAGACTGTCCCTTGGGCTGAATACTCACGACACGGGCCTCAGGCCCCATCAGTGAATGGAAGTGGGTCTCAAAGATCTCTCATAATCAATACTAGAACACGGCCAAAACTCCTCGGTTAACTATTTGTACGCGATCAGACCCCTTCGTTCATAGTCAAAACCCCTCAGTGTAGTATAGAACACAGCCAAGGCCCCTTAGTGAACTAAAATAAACATATAATCACAAATACTTTTCGAGTTGATCTCAATATCACATATGTCACATTCCAATTCACAAATAACCATATTCACTCTTTAAAATTGCACATATATCATATGGAAAGACTATATTCACATTTATCATGTAATTGGACAGATAATGCAAAAATTACATAAAATGTAAAATGGTATAATTAATTTATCAATTCCGGAAAAATAATTAAGTTTTTCCCACTTACAAGCTATTTACGAGACTATTAGTTTGGCTGGTGAGCTGTCTCAATCTCTTCGCTACCTCCTCATATAACAATAAATTAATTCAGGTCAAAACTCAATTCACAATTTTAATAAGAATAAGAGGATAAGCATTTTAATTCTCTTTAACAATTTACCCACTAATCACCACATATATTAACTTTATTACTCACTCAACTTATACATACACAACCCCCATATATAATTTAATTTAATACCTAAACTTCTACATTTATCATTTAGTCTCATTCAACTTGTAAAATCTGAGAAAAACCAACTTTTAACAAAAACATCACTAAAATTTTAGAATATTGAAATTTGGCATTAGTTTCTGAATGTAAAAAACTGTCTCCAAAACCTTTGACAAAAATGACAATTTCTGGACAGAATTTCAGAAATAGCACTTGTACATGAATTTTGCTCAAAAAATGATTTAAAATATCAAAATCGAACCTCAAATCCACATCTCACTCTAATACATCATAATCAAATGTTTCTTATCATATAAATACAAGAAAAATCAAATAATAAGTATGTATTTAATAAACCCGTCTTCAAGTCTTACTTTCTTCAACAACAACCTTCCAATATGCATTTCATTGATATATTCTTGTTTATTATCTAAAATCTATTTCAATAACCCCTACTTCTTATTAAATTTCTAATTTACCGAAAATTTCCATAAACCCTAAATTCTAGTATCATTCTTCAATAAATAAATTTCATGATTTCCTCTACGAATTGAGAAAGAAATTGAAGGTTGTAGTTTATTTTCCTCCTTTTTCTTTTTTCTTCTTCATCTCTTTTCTTTTCTTTCCTTTATCTTTTCTTTTCCTCTCTATTGTTTCAGTCTCTATCTTTCTTCTCTCCACAGGAACGAACAAATTGGATTGATAAAGTCAAAGTTAAATGGATAATTATAGCCAAATTGCAAAGTCAAGTCCTCAATCTTCACACAAAATCATATTTAGTCCTTTAATTTCTACTAATTAAACTAACTCTCTAGATTTCTTTATATATTATGTCTAGCCCTCCAAGTATTATTAATTACCAATTAGACCCCATAAAAATCATTTATTCAACTTAATTCTTATTTAACTTTGACTTTGACCATAAATGGATGAGATGCAACAATACTAGCTCCCAAGTTTGATTCTTTTTTAAAGAACTTATCTCATCTTTTATTGTCTTAAACTACTCTTTAGATTGTTCACTTTTCATCGCCTCCTTAAAGGTCTTTGGCTCCCTATCAGCTAACTCCTCATAACTCGCATGAACAAAAACTAGCTCAAATTCATAACCAAATCTTATAAGTGCTCTAGACTATCCCTTCTCTCTATCCCTAGCTAATTTATAATCTGCTAAACGATTCTCTTCTTCAAGATGTTCTTCTATTACTATTTTCTCCATATTCTCCATGTCATGTTATTGTTCCTGAGTCTCCACCTCACTCCGTGTAATAGGGATAGATGTGCTAAGTTTCTCTAACTCTACCTTCAATTGATTCTTCTCTTCACTCACAGGTTCAATTTCAGTTTTAAGGTACGACATTTCGTTCTCATTGAATGTAACATCTCTACTTACAATTATCTTAACCTCATTTTGGCTTTAATCCCACAACTTGTACCCTTTAACACCCCCAGGGTAACCTAGACAAATATATTTTCTAGTTCTAGGTTCAAGTTTTTCCTCACTCTGATGAGAAAATTCTATACAGCCAGAAGTTCTAAATATAGAATAATCACTTAGTTTACCAGACCCTTTTTTAGGCGGAGTATCACCATTCAATACAGCAGATGGAGTCAAATTAATCTGATAACACACAGTCATAACAACTTCTCCCCAAAAAGACTTTGGGATTCTGGAACTTAACATCATGCAAAGTACTTTATCAAGTATGATTCTATTTATCATTTTTGCTACCCCATTTTGTTAGGAAGTGTAAGGAGTAGTTTGAAGTGTAAGGAACAGTTTTATATCTTGCTATCCTTAATAGCCACATGTGCAAGTCTATTGTGTTATTTTTGTGTGTGATCAGCTTAACAGAAGAGATAGAAACCTCTCATCACTTTTCCAGTAGTGATATAAATATTATTTTTTCTAATTCCCTTAATGGAGACAAGTGCACCCTTAACCACTTTTCCAGTAGTGATATAAATATCATTTTTTCTGATTCACTTAATAGAGTCAAGTGCCCACTTGACCAATTTCAAAATTCCATTTCCAATTTTACCTGTGAAATCAGCTTTCTCAAGTGTTCCTGCTGAAATTAAATTTCTAGACAATTCAGGGATATATCTAACATCTTTTAAAGTATACACAAAGTCAGTGTCAAACTTTAAAGTAATGTCACCAATGCCAACAACATTATAAGCAGAATTGTCGCACAATACAACATGTCCATCATTTGACTCATCCAAATTTTCAAACCAGTATTTTTGTGATATCTCAAGAAAAGATGGACCAGAATCAAGTATATATTCATCAAATGAGAATTAGAAGTTAAATTCGATTCAGCAGGATAAGCAATAGGACTTGTAATCATATAGACCTCACCATCACTACTATCGAAAATAGAACACAATACATTTACCTCATCTCTCTCTATCCTTTTGTTTATTTTTCTCTTTATAGCAATCCTTTATAAAATTCCATATGTTCCCACAACCATATCATTTCTTAACCTTGGTCATAGATTTGGATTTAGGCCTACCCTTGCTCTTCTTTCTACCTCAATTACTACTTGACTTGCCACTACTTTGGTAACCATCATTACTGTTTTGCCTAAATTGAGTTTTACCTCTCATCATGTGAATCTCACCATTTTTCTTATCATATTTTTCTGCTATAATCTCCATCTCTTTACTTCTAAGGGAGTCAATGATAATTTCGGGTGTCAAATTGTCTCTACAATACTAAATAGCATTTTTTATATCCTTATAAGTATCAGGTATGTAATTCAATAAAATAATAGCATTATATGCATCAGACACCGACTCTTCACGGTTAACAATATTTTGAACGAGTTTGTTAAATATGTCCAAATTATCATCAAGATCTTTTGAATGGTCCATTTTGAAACCCAAAAAAATGCTCAAGTAAGTAAAGTTTGTTTGTAGTAGATTCATCGAAATACAAGTCTTCTAACTTTTTCCAAAGTTCTTTATTAGTTTTCAATTTACCCACTTTTCTCAAAATTGCGTCAGTCAAGTGTAAAATAATTGAGGTATGAGCAAGCTCATCAGCTTCTTCTTTTTTGTTCTTCTAAAAAATTAGTGGGAAAATTTCCATCGATAGCTTTTGACACTTTTTTATTGAACCAAAATACCTCTCATTTTTTGTTACCAGATTGAAAAATCAAATTTTCCGTTAGAAGTTCCTAAATCAGAATTGTGTGTTATCATTTTTAATAATCAATTAAGAATACAATATCACAATTAAGCCGTGCAAAGTAGACCTACGATCACAAATATACACTATATTAGATTCTTGAGATTTTGTAGGATTCACGATCTTAGAACAAGGGAATGTTCAAACGGTAAGGTTTAGGTATTCTAATAACTTAACAATACAACAAGAGATATGTTAAGCAAAACAGTTTCACACATTGAATATCGCAAAGATAGTATGCTGGAATTTTACTCACGTAGCAACTAAAAAATTGTAGTTCCTAATTTCTAGTACAGGCAATGATTACCCCACACGGTAACCCCAATCTTATTGTCAACCTATACGATGATGCGCTAGTGTTGAAAATTAAACATGATTAGTCAATTTACTATAGTGGACCTATCCGAGTCCGTAAATTATGAGGAATATAGTTTTAACACTTTAGGACCCCCACTATTCGCCTTAAAGTTTGCGACAACCAATTGAGTGCAAAATTGAATCGAGAATTTGTAGGGGCAAAATCATCCATATTTCACCGTATCATCTAATACAGAAAACTAACACCACAAACACATTAGAAATCCTGATAGGATAAAAATGTCCGAAGAAAATTTCCTTAGACCACGCCAGAAGCGCCTCCACGCGCCTCTGTCAGAGCTTTACGCACTGTCGCCATCGAAGACTTTCACCACCACGCGTAGTGGACCCAAGTGAGCCTCTACCTGTAGAGACTCCCTGTGGTGCTGGATTCTTCAATCGACCATTGGTTTGCCCGGAAAATGGAATTACAGTTTGGATTTTATGGAAGAAAATCGAATAGTTTTCAATATGTAATTTCTGCTCATTTTTGATGTTCTTGTTGCCGGAATCCACGCAAATCAACGCTCTAATACCAAATGTTGAAAGAAAATATTCGATCACGAAGTGTTCCGGGCTCAGTATACCATCTATATATCGAATCAAACACCACAATCCTCAAACCCAAACCATAAACCACTCCCAAACTTGGTTCCTTTCTTGGGTTGCCCACAAAGGACACGGTGTGAAGTATTATGGTAGCCACAATAATAGCTACAAAAGCTAAAAGAGAGATGAAAACTGAAGGCACAAAGCTGGAAGCACGAAGCAGAATGAACTTGTCGGTTTCACTCACAAAAAAAAAGAAGCAATTAACAATTTCACACACAGCTAACACAGGGAATGGGCAGCATATATATAGATATTAGATGGGCATTAGGTCAAACAGTAATTAGGCCAAGTAGTAGTTAATGGATAAATGGGCTATCAACAAAAAAGTCATCCAAGAGTTGTGGGTCGGATCATGAGTAGCACTGATTAAATTAGGCTACTTCAAATGGCCAAATAGGCTGTAGGATTAGTTTGGACAAATTGTAGTGTCGATATGTTACTGTAGTCATCTGGTCAATGCCGACTGAATAAACAATGACTTTACATCATCACCGGGGAGATCGTTTGACAACAATTTGTCTAACAGAGATGATGACCAAGGTCGATATCTAGGGAAGATTCTTTATTTTTCCCTGGAAAAAATGCTTTTTTAGATGGTAATTAGTGATTTTTAATATGTAATTATGGTACGTTTGGATGTTGGATATAATTATTCAAAGATTTTAGTATAATTGATGGAGATAATTAGATTAGATTAAATTCAAGGGTTCAAATTATATGTAAAAAACATTGGTCGAGGGAATGATTCCCTTTAATTATTATATTATATATTTATAAATAGATATAAATACAAAAAATCGTGCTAATGGACTAAAAATTAGGCTCTGTTTTGTTCAATTATAAAAGTTGATAAAAATTAAATCAAAGTCAAGAATTATTTCTAACAACATTTCGTAAACCTCACAATTTTTAACCACACATTTCATCAACTTTTATCAAAATATACTAAAAATCTAATTCTTATTTAAACCAAATAAGGGCTAAAAGACAAAAAATCCAATTCCTGATCCATTCAAATGTAAAACTCATTATTTATTTAGTGACATGTTTTATAGACTTATTTTTCAATGCATTAACATAAAAAATTCGAGGTGGAATCTTTGAAATACATTTAGTCCCTATTTTGTACAGTTAAAAGATTGATTAAAATTTAAGTCAAAATCAACAATTATTTTTAACCATACATTTCATATGATCCACAATTATTCAAAAGCACAATTCATCAATTTTTATCCAAATCTGTTAAAAATCTTATTTTAATCTTTAACAAACAGGGACTTATAGTTTAAATCTTGGGACTTCAGTAGAAATTTCATTTTTCCCACATCGAAAAGCTATTACTCCTAGAGAATAAATGTCTTTAAATAATGTAGTTTTGTCTAGTCTTTTACTCTCTCACGTATTTAGGTATTTCTTTTCCGAATTAAATATTATATATATGTAGCTTTAATACTAATAAAAATTTAACTTAAAATTTAAAATAAAATATAAAAAAGAATTTAAAGAAAAATGGAAGAGAAATGGGGAAGGGGATCCTTTACTCACCCTACTCCCACTTAAGTAGGACGGGACATGATGGTATGCGAAATTCCCGATGGGAAAGAGGGCATAAATCCGTCCCGCTGCTATGCCTAAAAACCCAGTAAGCTAACGAACTTTGATGATCGAGAGTAAATCTACTACACCATATGATCAGTATCATCACATGGGATTAATCACAAACTTTCAAGAATTTCACGGGGTTCATGTCACAGTACCATCACTTGGGATTAATCACAAACTTTTAAGAATTTCATAGGGTTCATGTCACAACAACCTGCAAAAAATTATAGTAGTAACTTATTTAATTTTTTAGAGAGCTTATTAGCCGTCGACACAATGTCAAGTTAATGCTCATAAACAAACATGTGGACCTACTACTAATGGCACGTCATCTATCATGACAATTAGCGCATAACACGACTTTGGAAAAATATCTTACACGGAGCTTCATCATCATCACTCATAAAGAGAAGACATATTTTCGAGTTCGAGCAATTAGGCAAATATACTCAACCATGTGGACAGTATTTTTTTTACATGACCAGTTTGTCACAACTTCAAAAAATTAGGGATTGTTCTCTTCGTATTTCAGTTTTTAGTTTTGAGCTTTAAATTCATTTTGAATTTTGTGTTTTGAGTGTCCATTTTAAAATTGCTGAAAATACATTCTTTTTGTCATTTTGAAAAATTATTTTCAAAAGTAAAGAATGAAGTTTTGGCTTGATTTTAACTGGGAAAAAAAAGGAAATTTGCGTTTTCCATTTTCTTTGTAAATCTTAAACTTGTTTTAGGAAATTTATTTCTGAAAATAGGTAAGTGAACGTGTTTTCATTGTTTTCGAAAATTGAAAATGGCCTAAAAATAGTAAAGAGAACATGCCGATTGAGTTATTCTTCTTCCACTTTTAAGCAATTACATCAAAATGGTTTTTATATGCCTTATAAGAAGATGCATGTGAATGACCGTACAATTCTTAATGCTTTATACTTGCCATCAATTTTAATTCCAATAGCCTCCAATTCAAAAACGATCACATTTTGAACACTCATTACGAATTGTCAAAGATTTCACTAAATTTTATTGTTACAATCATATAGAATTTACCCACACAGAACAATTTTTAGGAAAAATAATATCACACCCACTAATTTTTTATCTTTCAACAACCCACAAAGAAAACAAGAAAAACATACATACATACATACATACATACATATGCGTGTGTACACACACACACAAAACTCCCTAGTCTCATTCACGTAAACAAAAGGCAAAGAAGTTGCGTATGTATATACTAACAAATTAACCTAATTTTTTCTTCATGAAGTTCAAGTGCACTAATTGAACTTTGAATAATCAAATAGTTTATTATCGAGAAAAAGGAGGGGGGGGGGGGAATCCACTAGCCGATGGCATACTTCTGAGTCCAACTCCTTGCTATGGCTTCATACTTCTTCTTGTTTGTCCTGTACAGGTAAGCAATCTCAGGCACCAAAGGATCATCAACGACTGGATCCGCCAACAAAGCTGAAATAATAAGTAATACCTAAAATTGGAAAACCAAACAATTCAACACCATTAGCAAGTTGAACTTGAATTAGCAATTTATTCAGTGTAGGCAAAACATAAAAACATCTTTTGGGATATTGGATCCCTTATCTCAGCAACCAGATCAACAAGTGTTCAAGATTGTGGAATCTTTTAATCTCTACACTAGAAGGTTCCTTCCATGTTGACCTCAAAAATTACATTACAAAAAGTAAGTTGAGATTGAGAAAAAAGGGAGAGAAGAAAATGAAGATTACTGAATTAGGGAAATTTGAATGAAAAAGAAGAAAAAAGTAAGTTGGAAAACTTGGTGTTGGAAAGCTTGCAGGTTTATATGTCAAGAATTTAGGGAAGTTTGAAGAAAAAGTGAGTACTAATTCAAGCATTCATTCACATATTTCCTTTTTTTATCATAGAACTTCATTGCAGAAGAGTGAAAACGAGCCCAAGCAAGCCAAGTAGAAATGGAACTATTATTTTTGGTATTATAATAAAAACGAGCCCAATGGTCTAAAGGAGACTACCAATGCAATTAAGACTATAGTTTTGGGCATTAATGTTCTAACTTATTTCATTATGTAAGGGGCAGACATTACCTTATTTCATTATGTAAGTGGATCCAAATGCACAATTTCTTTTCTCTTATTTTCAAGTAAGAAGTTTAGTACATACGCAAATTCAGTAAAGCCCACCAACACCAGAGATTTAGAAAACAAACCTTGGAAATGGTGTGCGCAGGTCGGCAGTCCTCGAACATTGCAGGGCATATGGTTCCATTTATGTTTATATTTGGGTGGAAAATTTTTGTTGTAAAAGCAATCTGCAAAATTCATTGAAATGGAAACTTCCATTATTTAAAAAATGAGTTGCAATGGATAATATTTGTTATGTTTAAAATATAAAAGAATGGAAAGTCAAAATACAGGACACACCTTAGGCATCTTAAAAGGGTAATCCTGTGGAAAATGGATGTTAAGTAGGAAAACTCCACTGGCATATGGACTGTCCACAGGACCGATGATAGTAGCTTGCCAATGGAACAAGTCCCTGCCTACAGGACCTGAAATTTTTGTGCAGAAATAAATGAAACTTATGATGCATTACAGATGATAACCAAAAGGTAAAAGTTATAAGTATACTCGTGAACAGATTTAAAGCAAATTCAACTCAATAAAATTGAGGAAATATCACATAAAACCAATAAAAATGAGTATAATTCTTGCAAGTCCCATCAGAAACCACAACTTTACTGTGAAAATAAAGCTCCGAATAAAGAATTTCTATATTAAACCCCGAACCCCCCCACCCAACCAATAGATGAAAAAATATGAACTAAGTCATGATAAATTAATATTCATCACGAGCAAAAGAAACCCAGATACTATATAGTAATATACCAGCACTGATACAGGCAGGAGGATCCCTCTGAATATCCTTGAGATCCTTCAAGATCCGCTTTGCACTCCACAATCCCTGTGGTTCATTCACAAAAAAAAAAAAAAATGAAGCCCATCAAATCAATTCCACAAGAATCTGCATACATAGACTAAGAGTCTGAAATTTTACCATAGAAAATTTTAATTCTCCTGCTGGCTTTTCGTAGATGGGGTGATCTGAGGAGAAGGAATATAATCCAATATTAATTTTTACATTTTGAATGCAGGAATTGTAATCTAAAATTTAAAAAGAAATCTATTTATTCCTAAACCCTATATGAATACCTTTAGTGCTGGAGGAGGCCATGTAAGAACTGTTACTTGAATCTAATTTTGAATTCCTTCTTCCAGTTTCGACATTTTGTTCTTCTCTTGGCAAACTCAAGGATATTTCGTCAAAATCCAATGATATGGAAATGGAACTGGAGCTTGTGCTTCTTGAATCGGCTCGGGCCACTTCCCGATCCCGCTCTCGCTGCAGCACAGCTCCCACCAACCTATCCCAGTTGTCATAATTCCTAGACATCTCTGTTTCAGCTCTAACAACTCCAAAATATACACAATTTTCAACTATGGATATTGATTGCCTGTACACATGCAAAATTTATACATGTGCAGACATACTTTTCACATTCCAAACATGGAACAAGAACCTTTTCGTAATCTTTGGTTTATATAGTTCCAGAAAACAAAATATAGACGATGTGGGGCAGCACATAATTTGTAGCTTATACAAACAATTTCCCAGAAACCACACTCACAATCTCTTGATTGAAAGTAAAAGTAAGATAATATTGTGGAGAAATCAATATAGTCGGTGACTTGATGTATGAGTAAATAATAAATTAGAGTGTCTTAGTCTGGATGAGCAATACAAAGAAATTTTGAAGTCATTTTCACATAAAAAAACCGTCTCAACTACAAATCACTTTTTCTCGTTTGAGACACGAAAACAATAAAATTTTCACAATCTCGGATTATATCATTCGAGAACAAAAATGTATATCCAACACTAAATTTACAGCTTAGAAAAACAATATGGCCTTATTCGAGCTCCATTTTGTGTAAAAAATGAGTTTTGTAATAGCGAAGTTTTGAAAATATGATTAAAAAGTAAGAAAATATTTTCGATTTACTTGCAGGTTATTTTATTGGAAAAGTGTGTGATTAAGGCTCAAATATGGGCTATATATATATATATAGGCAAGTTAATGTTTTTGTCTTAATTTTAATAAAAAGGTTATTATTAAAGTAACTTGTCAAAATAATTAATTTACATCGTAACTTTCACCAATTGTATTTTTTTTCAACCAAATGTGAAAGTAATTACAAAAAATGATTATTGTATTACAATGTGGAGGTGACCTTAATTAATGATGATTAAGGCGTTATGATTAGCTCTATATAGCTTAATATTCCCTTGTATTCTTTTGGATATTTCGCCCCGTTGCTTAAATTAGTCTTGTTCTTATCAACATGCTCAATGAAGGCAGTTTTATGAATTACATTTATCCAACATAATGTTTAGGCATAAGTTCGGACAAAACTCTCAGCCTTACGAGATCGTTTATCACAAAAAAGATGTATTAATTATATCTAAATTAATCTACTAATTAACTAACATATTTTAAAACTAAAATATGCGATGTACATGTTGGAATTCCAAATCTACCTATTATTATCTTCTTTTCAATTCTCGACGTACGTAATTCACTGTGATTTATGTAATCATGACAATAGATAATCCAATTTTATTTAACTATCTATCCCTAAATAAGCTTAATATTCTAAGTACAACTTGATCATATTCCATTTATAAAATAACATGTTTCTAAAGATAAAATAACAAAGGAATTGAAAAATCATCAATCTAAATTTATAAATACAAGAAGGAAATGTGAAATATATTTCTTGATCTTCAATCCCAAGCTTTGATTCTTCACATTCTTGATGTAATTTGCCTTCAATAATTCCTTTCGAGGTTTGATTTACGTGAAAATCAAAAGTGGAAAAAAAATCATGTGCAGAGGAGGAGACAATTCACTAAATCGAATATGATTTCTAAAGGTGCGGCTAATTTGAATATTTATAATACAATAAAACTCTAACATATAATGGAGACCTAATAGAAAGGCCTAACATATAATGGAATCCTAATAAAACAGGTCCATGACTACGGGATTAGTCCTCTCCGCTACCACGACAGGCCCCCATTTTTTTATTTTTATTTTTCCTATTTTTAGTTTCACCACAAATGCTACACCTCAAGCATTTTGGACCGGATCAAATAGAATTCAAGTCATCGTACTCTAACAATAACCGTAGAGGATTGCCAACAATCAAAAAAATTTCTACTTAGGCCCATTTTGTCTCCCATTATTCCAAAACATTGTTTACTACAGTAAGATTCTCCACCACACATTCATACAATAAAATATTCTACACACAAACCAATAAAATTACTTTAAATTTCAACCACACATTTTTCAAAAAATACTATTCATTACTCCATTTCTTCTACAATAATGGGAGACAAACACACACTTAAGTTGTACGTTCTGATCTCAAACGGTATGACCACTTCATTTTCTAACTAAAATACTATTGTCATTTCCATCCAAAAACACATTCTAAGCCCTTGTTTGGTACACATTCTTTCAAAATACATTATTTTAAAACTCATTTTCTACCACATAATCTTCAATAAAATAATATTTTTTATCACATCAACAATTTTTCCTTAGTTTTTAACATATTTCTCATCGTATAACTATCTAAAATACATTCTTTCCTCAATGATATCCATCAAACAAACCCTAACTTGAATATCGGAGGAGCAAAAAAAAAAAAAAATTCCTTCTCTTTCTCTTCTATATAGGTTAAGGAGCTTTTGACGTTAGCGCAAAGTTAATAATCACTACAACAAAATTCAGCTAAAACCTTTTTGCAACGTTTTTGCATGTGTTGTGGGCTTCAGTGTTGCCGTAGACCATAAGGATATGGCAACGTTTATACACCACTGCAAAAGCTAAATACAAACGTTACCGTTTCGTTTTTGCAACGTTTAAAAAACGTTACTGAAAGTCATTTGCAACGTTTTTTAAACGTTACCGTATATAATATACATCTCAAAACAGGCAAGATGGTAAGTCACATTTAAACTATAAAAATTGGATATTACACTGAAAACCCCAAATCTTTAAAAACTGAATTTTTTTTGGAAGAAGAAAAAAAATTGAAGGCATAGTATTATCGTAAGAACAAATAAATCCTTAAGTTGCTGATGAGAATATAGAGTTAAACAAGTTCTCAAAAACCTTTTCTTTTGATTGAATTTAACAGTCGAAAAGAAAAACCTTCACAAGCCATTTAATCACCTATTTTTTTTTCTGAATAAACTTAACACTCCAAAATTCTTCAAACAATTTCCAAATTAATTCCACAAATTACCAAATCAAAAGAGAACTAACTATTTCGCGCGGGTTTGCTCGCTAACAATTAAAAGGGGATCAGACGATTGTGTAAGGGACAAACCTCTTGGAATAAAGTCCCAAAAAGGGGTGTTTATTGAATATGAAGATTACAAGCTTGGACGTGGACAAGATGCCTCCAAGGGACGCAAGCACACAAGTACAGGGGAATTGAAGTTAATTAAAACTAAATCTAATAAAAGGAAATTACATATTCTCTGTTTGAGAGTCAATTTTTGTTCCTCTTATCTCATTATCTTCTTCTTTCTTTTATACTGCTTAGACGGCCTTCAACTGCTTAAGAACTGCTTGAAACCACCCATTTTCTTCATCATGGCCAATGTGTTAAAACTGCCGTTCATAACTTATCACCGCACGACTCCATATTCTTGAGGTTCTTAGATCGTGGATGTAGCATTAATGTACTTAAACCGCTTGAAACCATTGCCTTGGATGGTGGTAGGACGTTATTTCCACTGGGGCCTTTGGGTAACTTAAACCGTTTGGGCGATGACGGGTTTATACCTTTGGGCGACTGCATGGTCTTTTACTCGCTCAGCCTCTGGGCGTTCTGCAGGCTTGGGCGATAGCATTGCTTTTGCTTTGTGGGCTTTTATGTCACTTGCCCACACTTTTATTCAGGCTCTCGTACTGGACCTTCAATTGGGCTCCGCTCTTCAGATACTGGGACCTCGATTGGGCCTTGCTCTTTTGGGCCTTTTGAGTGGACTGCTTCGCTCTTTGGGCCTTCTGCTTGGGTTGCACCTTTTGTGTGTCAACAATTACCCCCCAATATGGCAGAATTAATATCGATTATTAATTTTTGCCATATTCACTTTCGCGTTTTTCTAGTAACATTTGAATTTCCCAAGGATAGCTCTTGTCTTGAGGGAGTGCGACTTTACAAGCCTTTAACCCTTCCGAAAGACACGCCATTTCACAGTGCAACTATCTCACGTCTCTGTTTCTTCGCGCTTCTTCCCTGCCATTACCACTGTTCACCTTCTTTCTTCTCCACTACGCTTCATAGGCAAACTTTAACAACATTGTAATCTAATGGCTACTTCGCGCACCCAATCGACGCTCCTTTCAGTTTCAAAGATTTTCAGGACCTTCTTACCAAACCATATGTAAACCCCAGCTTTCTCTCACAAACCAGCATTGGCTCTGATGAAGTCTATCTGGGGCCATCATTCAACAATACTGAAGCCATTGAACGAACGGCGGCAGGCCAGCTCTTCCCTTGCACTCAGGGCCCTCCGTTTTTCAGTTTACTACCACTGAAGTCGATTCGCGAGAAAGGTATTCGTACTTGGCCCAAAGCTGATAATAATTTTCGTAGATGGCATGCACGCCTTACCAAACATGGCCCCACTAAAGCCCTTTTTGATCGTGCAAGGATTTTCGACCTATTATAAATTGCTCTCCAACCCCCAATCTATGACCCTGTATTATTTCCAATCGCTTTAAGTTTCTGGTCTTCTGAATATAATACCTTTGTTTTTCCACTTGGTCCTATGTCTATTACCTTGAGGGACGTAGGGGCTTTGGTAAATCTTCCTCCTTCGGGCGATACTATTTTCCCTGGCATATTAATTTCTAGCGCTGCCCCACAATTTGACAAAAAGCTCTCTGAATCTTACTCTAGTCTGCAGGGTACCTATACTGCTTCCATTTCTGAGCCTAGTCATGCTGAACGGGTAGCCTTCCTCCAAGTCTGGCTTTGTAAATATGTCCTCTGCGTTCTGAGTCTGAAACCTTCCATGAGCTATCTGCCCATAGCACATGAGTTGGCTCGTGGTAGGCCTTTGAATTTATGTTCCTTTGTTCTAGCTGCCCTTTATAGAGGCATGGCTTCTCTTCAATTTCAGCTGGAGAATGGTGCATCTCCCACTGACAGTGGTCCACTTTGGCTCACTCAATTGTGATTGAGAGCATATTTTCCATCATTGGGTGCTCCCTCTATTTCCCTTCCTTCTGCTAGCTGCTACGGGCTGGCTATTAACTCCATGGGCTCTGTACGTATGTATAGCAGAGACATTTTTTCATTCTTTTATACTCTGACCTCTATTCCTTCTTTCTTTCCTTTCCTTGTCCATTTGACTCCAGATTACGTACATCCCCCAACTTCACTAGAGAGTGCAAGTGCTTCTTTGCTTATTTGGGTTCAATTCTTGACTGGGAGGGAACTATTTCACGACATTTTAACTGGAACCAATGCTAAGGCTGGGGTAGAGATATATGCTCCTCAGTTCTTTGCCCGCCAACTTGGCTTTGGCCAGACTTGGCCTGTCCCTCCTTGTTACTCTAAAAATTTGATAGATCGTTTCCATATCATCAATAAAGTTGATGCCCAAGCTATCGATGCTCGCAATCTCCTTTTGACCAGCAAATTTTCATTGGCCCCCTTTAACTCTAGTTCTGCCATCCATCCTATATTCGAGCAATTATGGCCATCGGTACACCGTAGGCTATTCGCAGCCGATGCTAATAGTGCCTTTCATTTGCTAGATCGGTCTGGTGCTTCCTCTACTTCTTCTCATTCAGTGACCCCTGCGTCAATTAGGAATCCTTCTTCACCTCCTCGTGCTAAACGTCCAACCCTTCCTTTGGCTTCTCAACCTGTTAAAGCCATTACAGCCACAAGTGCATCTAGCTGTAAATGGCCAGCTTCAGTGTCTTCCATCCTGTCGGATGATGTTGAAGAGGATGATGACGCTCCTCTCGTCCTTCGGAGAAAGGTAACAAGATTTGTTTATCCACAATTTCACCCTTCACACCGTACCAATAGTTTTCTTGCATTTCAGAAGAGCGTGACTTCTCCTTCAAAAGCTTCAGTCTCGGCAGTTCCTGCCTCATCGCCCCCTACTGCGACTGTTTCGCCCAAATCCGCTGACGAAGGGGCTATGCTCGAAGAAATACCCCTGGTACCAATGACTTCGTCAAAGGAGCCATTTTCCTCTCAACGTGCTGACCCCCCAAACGTCGAGCCAGAAGGTGACACATCCTTTGATTGCTTTAACTTTGCTCATGCCACCGACTTTTGACTCTCTGCTTTTGATTCATGCAGAAACTCTCACGAACTTGCCTACTGTGGCAGAGTCTTCTCGCCCAGACAAGGGAAAGTCTTCAGAAGTAGTTGAACCAGTTGGTGGTACATCTGGCTTTTCTGAAATTGCTGATGAGGTTATTTCTTATCTTGTTCTTCGTCTTTTGCTTTGCATGCTGTAATGACGAGTCTCATTCCTCGTAGGATGTCGACGACATTCTGCGCTCCATTCGGGAGTGGTGTGCTTCTTTAGAGCAAATAAAGACAACTCGCCCTACTTCCACCAGTCGTTCTGCTTTTTCTGAGGAAAACACAAAAGCTCTCAAACAGGCAGTGTTTGAGTACGTGTCTTTTATGGATATGGATATTGGTCGAGCCAACACCGCCAAACAGAAAGATAAATTTGAACACCTAAACGCGAATTTGGCTCAAGAGCTTGTGCTTCCATCGCTCAATATTTCTGCTGAACTGAAAGCGAAACTGAAAGTTGTTCATTCTGAGATTCCTTCATTACTGGCCAAGAACGCTGAACTCAAGGCCAAAAAGGCCCAATACCTTCGTGCTTCCTCTGAGAAGGAGTTATTACTATTAGAAGTCGGCAAAGTCGAGAACAAGTTGAACGAAATTTCTTCCGATATCATGGTTGAGGACTCCTTGATGACCAAGTTGGCTGCAGAGATGAAGGAGCTTCAAGCAAAAATGGACGACTGCAGGGCGAGGATAGTGGCCAAAAAACGTAATGCTGCCCAAGAATTTGAACATGCTAAATCTCTGGCCGAGCAGTGTAAAAACCTGGAGGTTGATAGTGACTCAGTGACTGAATTGAATCTCTTCTCTTCCAAGCAGGGTGAAGATTGGGGAAAGATGAGGGAGTTAATGCGATCGGTTTGGGAGGAGTTGTAATTGGGACACTTAATGCCCTTTTCTTTGCAACTTTATGAATTTGCTAACACGATCATTTTTTCATTGTAACAGCAGTATTTGCCTTTAAAGAACAATTGTTTTTGTATGTTCGTGCATTAATTGACGTTCCTGTCTTAACTCGTCAAACCTCCAAAGCATTTGATCAGTCCAACGCTAACATTCATGCACATCAACTTCCTCGCCTTTCAGATTTTTGAGCCATTTAATGTATATGGCTTTTGATATTCTTACGTTTCATATTCGTCCCTTATAAATACATTCAATCTTCTACACTCGTCGTTATCCTCATATCTCGTTCCTTTCTTCCATCAACTAAACTACTGCCATCATTTTGGCATTTCGCATGATCGACCCTTCGTTCCCCTTCCTGTTGATGACGGAAACGTCTCGATTTTTTCTTGGTATGGGAGATATAGGAAATTTTTCTTGGCCGGCAGCAAAATTCTTCCCATCTATCTATGGAGGGGAGAAACGTTTTTGGGCCATTTTGCTGGGTGAGAGTGCTTCTCAGTCTCTCCGTCTACCACTGCAGCGATGCATTTAGGGAGGCGGCTGGGCCCAGTCCACAATTTTCACCGTCTTCCTTGGCGGATTGTAATAGTTTGCCCCTGATTGTTTTCTGTAGGGATTCTTGTATTTTTGTACTTCGCAGATGTAACCAACACTTACTTAATAAAATTTTGCTTGAACGTAGTTCGTTCTTTGTCTTATCTGGATATCATCGCTTTTTATATGCTTAAACTTTTGCCTGTTCGTCTTCCCACAAGGAAGGGATATATTTCTTCAAATATTTGCCCTTGATGAACCTCATGTGATTGGTACTGTCTAAATTCTCTAAATGGTAGGCTCCATTAGGCAACAAGCTTTTCACCCTGTACGGTCCCTCCCAATTTGGTTACCATTTACCGTACTTTGGGTCTTTACTGTCCAACGGAAGTATTGTTTTCCAAACTAAATCGCCCAAACTGAAAGACTTGGCTACGACCTTTTTGTTGTAGAACTTAGCGATCTTTTGTTTCTGAATTTGCAGTCTATCTAGGACGTCTAACCTTAATTCGTCCAATTCCAACAGATTTTGGATAAGTAACTCTGCACGTTCACTGTCGCCCAAATCATTTTGTGAACATACCCTCATTGACTGGACGTTGATTTCCATGGGTAACACCGCGTCTTGCCCGTACGTTAGTTGAAAAGGAGTGACTTTAGTGCTTGTGCGTGGCGACGTTCTATAGGCCCACAAAGCTTGATTCAAACATTCGTGCCAATTTCTGGCATTCTCATTTATCATCTTTCTTACAATGTTCTTCAGAATTTTGTTAGATGATTCAGCCTGACCATTGGATTGGGCGTAATAAGGCGTGGAATTTACTAACTTGATCCCAAATTCGTTCAGATATTCTTTCACTTGATCACCATTCAGGGAAGTCCCATGATCCACCATCAGGGTTTGGGGGATGCCAAATCTGTAGATGATATGATCACGAATGAACTCTATGACATTCTTCTGAGATATTTCTTTTAGAGGTATTGCCTCTACCCACTTAGTGAAAAAATTCGTTGCTACTATAATGAACCTGTGCTGCTTGGACGATGGTGGGTAAATCTTCCCCATTAAGTCTATCGCCCAGCCTCTGAACGGCCATGGCTTAACGATTGGTACCATTTCCCTTGCGGCGCCCTCTGAATTGGCCCATGTTTTTGACATGCTAAACAACCTTTTGCATGTTGGACGCACATTTCCCCCATCTTAGGCCAAAAATATCCATTCCTAATAATTAACCACCTCATTTTTTGACCAGCTTGGTGGGCTCCACAGATTCCTTCATGTGTTTCAGCCATAATTACCTTGGCTTCTTGTAAACTTACGCATTTCAGCAAAATCCCATCCGAACGTTTCTTAAGTAATTCGCCTTCAATCATTGTGTATTTTAGCGACCGTAGCTTTATCTTTCTATCATTCTTCCTCCATGGTTCTTTCAAGAACTCCTTTATTTCCACCCTCCAATCCATTGTCTCTCCTTCTTGTATGCAATGAATTCCGATTCTATTTGCCCTCCTTTGCACAACAGGCAATATTGTTCCGTATTCACAAGTAGGTTCCATACTTAAAATTTTCAAGTAACCTGAGGCAGTTTGAGCTAGTTCGTTTGCTATGTCATTGTATATCCTATTGACATATTGAAGTTCTACTTGGTCAAACTCCTCTAGCAATTCTTGGGCGACCTCGTACTGGCTTATGACGGATTCACTTTGACATCTGAAATCGCCAGTAAGTTGGTAAATTACCAGTTGGGAATCGCCCCTAATAATCACATTTTTCACCTCCATTTCAATCAACAACTCTAGGCCGACAATCAATGCTTCGTATTCGGCCTGATTATTGGTGCACATTCTGTCCAATGTGAAAGCGAATTTGTAACAAACCCCTAAAGGATTTATCAAGGCTATTCCTACCCCTACACCTTTGGAAGTTTTTGATCCGTCGAAGTATAGGATCCATGGTTTTAACTCAAATGAGTTTATTTCCAGTTTAATTTTTTCAGGCATATCGAGGCATGGGTGATCGGCCAAGAAATTAGCTAACGCTTGATTTTTTACTGCCTTCTGTGGTATATATTGTATCTCAAATTCGGATAGTGCCAAAGTCCAAAGGCCTATCCTTTGGTGTAAGATAGGGCGAGAAAACATGTACTTTACTAAATTTACCTTGGAAATTAAATAAACTGTTACAGGTCGTAAGTAGACCCTTATTTTGGTACATGTGAAATATAAAGCGAGACATAATTTCTCAATGGCAGAATAATTACATTCACATTTTGTCAATCGCCTACTCAAATAATATATTGCCCTTTCTTCACCAAATTGGTCTTCTTGCGCGACCATTCCAGCTATCGATTCTTGTTCGGCCGATATATATACCTTCATTGGCCGTCCTTGGATAGGTGACACCAACACTGGCGGATTAGATAAATACACCTTCAAGCTATCAAAAGCCTTTTGATGTTCTTCCTTCCAGACGAGTTCGTCCTAGTTTTTCAATTTCAGTAGAGGCGAAAAAGCTTTTGTTCGCCCTGCACAATTAGAGATAAAACGCCTTAAGAAATTTACTTGATCCAGAAATCGTTGCAATTCTTTCTTGTTGCTAGGCGATTTGGCCTAAAAAATGACCTTTGCTTTATTTTTATCAAGTTCGATTCCCCTTTGGTGTACTAGAAAGCCAAGGAAGTTACCGGTATTGACACCAAACGCACATTTCAAAGGGTTCAACTTCAACTTATATTATCTCATTCGCTCAAATGAGCGTTTCAATTGTTCGAAATGATCTTCCTCTTTAACAGATTTGACAACAATATCATCCACATACACTTCAACAAACTTGCCTATCATATCATGAAAAATTAGATTCATTGCCCTTTGATAAGTTGCTCCCGCATTTTTTAGGCCGAAAGGCATAACTACCCATTCGTAACACCCCAAGGCCCCTGGACATCTAAAGGCAGTTTTGTGTATGTCTTCTTCAGCTATATATATTTGGTTATATCCTGAATACCCATCCATGAAGGAATACATGACGTGTCCGGCAGTGGAATCGACTAAAGAGTCTACCGTAGGCATGGGGTACTCATCTTTAGGTGTTGCTAAATTCAAATTTTTAAAATATATGCACACCCTTAATTTACCGTTCTTTTTTAATACTGGCACGATATTGGATAACCATTCAACATACCTAGCCGTCCTAATGAAGCCTGCCCTCAGTAATCGCTCAATCTCTTTCTTAATTTCAGGTAGCACGTTAGGGGCAAAGCGTCTAGGAGGCTGTTTATGGGGCTTAAAATTTGACTTAGTTGGCAATCTATGTTCCACTAAATTTTTATCTAAACCAGGCATGTGCTCATACTCCCAGGCAAAACAATCTTTATACTCTTTTAATAAAGCGATTAAAGCCGTACTAACCTCTTGACTGAGCATCTGGCTGATGAACGTTGGGCGATCTTCTCCCACGTCGCCAATGTTTACTTTGACCAAAGGGTCTTGTGCTTGAGCGTTCCCAGGCTTGTTGATTCTCATCACTTCGCCATCCATGTCCCTTGTAGGCATTTCTTCTTCTAGGCAATCCACCTTGTTGACTTCTTGGTCAACACTTTGCTCCAAACTGAATACTGCCAACTTGTCTCCCAATGTTTTCAATACTACCTCTTTTTTGGTTTTCTCTTGACATTCTTTATTGAAAGCCACTAATCTGGCTCTGAAGGCCTGGATCTCGGCCACATGCTCTTTCGGTCGCCCACTCATCAGAATTCTTCGATTGTCCTTTTGCCAATCACTGGCTCTTCTAGGGCCACTATATTTGGCCTCATTTGACTGAACATCTCAGCGAGTGCATCTACCGAAAATGGTTCTTCACTCTGTGCGACGACCTGAGTTTCATTTCCATCCTGGATTATTCTGATAGGTCCATAGTTTCCCTCGTACATGAATCTTTCCACTGAGTTAGCTTCTGCAACAAAAGGCCTATGATCTGCTTGTACCGCTTCTGCTTTACCTTGGTCATTCCAGAATACTAAACACTGGTGGAGCGATGATGGTATACAGTGACTTCCGTGGATCCAATCTCGCCCTAGAAGTATATTGTAACCAGTAGGACCATCAATAACAAAGAAGACTGTGGTCCTAGTAGTCGTTCTCACCGTTATATCTAGTGGCATTACTCCTTTGGCCGAAGTTGCTCCCCCATTAAAGCTTGTAAGAATGACCTCTGTTGGGATCATGTCATCCTCTGTCTTTGCGAATTTCCTCATCATCCTTAATGGGATAGTATTTATGGCTACCCCATTGTCAATGAGCACCTTCACCACTGGTATGCCATTGACTAAAGCCTTCACATAAAGTGGCCTTAAATGCTTAGTTAGTTTCATAGTGGGTTTTCTGAAGACAACTTTTTCTGCTGCATCAATTTCTACTTCCTGTTTGTCTCCTGTCGACTTATCCCTTTGAGATGCATCAACTTGCAACACCTCGGGCTGGATACTTGCTAGTTGGGCACTATCTTCATTCTCCAGTGTTTCTCCAATAACTACCCAACCTGTTGGGGGAGGTAATATCCTTGGAGGAGATCCGTACTTTTCAGACCGAGGTACCCTTTTCTTCCTTTTGGGTGTTCCATATAACACGTAGTAGTCGAAAGAACGACCAGATGGTTTTCCCAACAAGTCTACTTCACGAACTCCTTCCCGATGCAATTGCTTCAGCAGAGTGTTGCGCGATACTCCTCTCTTTCTCCTTTCTTCTTCTAAATCAATTTCTTCCTCAATATCAGTCATACCATCATCCTCTTCGCTTTGTATTTCTTGAGATGACTGACCCTCTTCACACTCCAGGACACACGCTTCTTCCTTATTTCTTTCTTCTTTATCCTTATTCTTGAATTCGTTGGCCAACAGATAGTTATTAGCCATGACTGGAGGTAAAGTACCAAACTGGATAGTAAGGGGTGGTTCTGTATCGTCTTCGTCTCCTTTGCTTCGATCAAACTTCGACCTCCCAGAAGAACTTTCTGGCATTTCTCCCATTGACTCCCCAGAGCTAGTTTCTTCACTATCCTCAAGAGCATTTTGATTAGCTCTTTCTAGTACTCTTGGTGCTTTAGGACGTGGCTTTTCTTGTTGTTGTCTCATCATTCGTCCATAATTCCGCTGGAATCTTCTTTGTTGAGTCCTGGTCATCTCATTAAAAAGCACAACACGTCTCGCATTATGCTGATATGAGTACCACACATTAGGCTGGCGAGGCTGTGGTCTGAATGATCTCATATGCCTCACTGGCTTGAACTGCCTTTCCGAAGGTGGTTCTCTATAGAACGATGTTCCCTGCCTCTTGCTTGGATCAAACCCAGGGCGATGGTGATTCTGCCACACTTCTGGTCTCCAAGTATTTGTTCTCACTTCCCCTTTACACCGGCACACAAAATTTCCTCATCCTTCATGGGTTCTTTTCCTCTGATGCGTTCAAACACACTGGCATGTTTCTCTGGGTCTTCTTCATCGTCGATAACCAACTTGAATCTTGGCAACTTATTTTTAAGATTGGTCGTCGTCACCAATTCACTTCAAGTGGCTGTGGGAAACGATTTTCGTCCACTGCCATTTTCTTTTTGTCTTCGAACGTGATTCGTCCTGACTCAATAGCATCCTGTAAAACATGACGGAAAACCAAGCAATAATTAGTCATGTGTGACCATGCATTGTGCCATTTACAATATTTTTTACCCTTGATTTGCTCAGGGCTTGGCAATTTATGCTTATCGCTCAACTTTATCTGTTTATCCTTATACAATTTGTCAAATATGAGGTCAGCCTTAGTTACATCGAACGAGAACGTTCTATTCTTCTTATTTTCTCCTTCCATAGTCTCATTGCTGGCTAAGTCTCTAGGTTTAGCCATTATGGGGCAAGTATACGCGTCCCCTTTGGTTAGTTTGGCCAAATATATTTCAGTTTGATCGTAAAATTCATCATTTATGGCATGGATGCCAAAGTTTGGGTCTTTATAGTAAGTCCCCTTACTAGAGTTTTTCACTTGCTTTTCCTCTCTTATCAAACGTTCGTACCTCATCACGTTCGCGCTGAGTTGGAACAAGTCAGGGAATTCCCTATCTTGGAATTTTTTCTTTAAGTCAAAACTTAAACAGGTCTGAGCAATTTTGACAAATTATTTTTCGGGCAAGGGTACAAAACATTTACTCTTGGCTGTTTTGAACCTTTGAAGGAAGCCTTCTGCCCATTCATTTGGCATTTGACGTAAATTCGCCAAATCGGTCAGTGTAACCTCAGACTCTGTTTTGTAAAACTGAGCATGGAACAACTGTTCCATTTGTTGCCATGTCTAAACAGAATTTGCTGGCAAATTGATAAACCATGAAAAGGCTACTCCTGTTAAAGAACTAGGGAATAGTCTCATCTTATGGTAATCGGTCACTTCACCACTCTGTAATGTGAATCGTCCTATGTGTTCTAGAGTGGATACTTCTCCTAAACCAGTGAACAAAGAGAATTCAGGCACTTTATATCCTATAGGCCATGGATATGCCTGGTCTACCCAATCAGGATATGGCTTAGTGTAAGTCGGCCTGATGACAGGACGCACCCCAACAGCCATTTGATCTTGTACTATTTCTGCAATTTGATTTCTCAACAGCACATTTGGATCATATGGGACTCCTATGGGTTGGTTTACCTGTTGGTTCACTTGAGTCGGCCTGACATTTGGTCCCTGATTGGCATGGAACGTGCCATTGTTTAGACCATTATACCCATTATACTGAGTATTTCCCCCCTCATTAACACGGGGTAAATCATGACCGTTATTCGGCATATTATCTTTTATGTTCAAATTACCCCCCAGGTTAGTAGTCGTGTTACCACCATTTAAATTTGGCATTCCATTAGCCCCCTGATTTGAGGTGGAAGGGTCAAAAAACGCTTCTAAACCTGGGTTCAAACCAGGGGAGTTGTGTGGTGAAGTAGGTCTCACAATCGTCCTGGTTTGGAAATGATTCCCCACGAGTATGGCTGGTTGACATACTTGGCCTACTAATTTGCTCGTAAGATCATTCAAAACACTTAACTGTTTGGCCATGTTGTCATAGTGAACGTTTTCGTTCTGGGTAAATTTTTCCATATTATGGGCATTTCGTAAATTTACTTGTTCAACGACATCTTGCGTGAGTTCTCCAAGTAATGCACGCATGGTTCGAGGACTCAATTCTGTCATTGGTTCGTAACGACTGTGACTGCTCGGAGTCTGTCCTTCCGTCTGAGGATACTGTTGCTGCTCCTCGTACCGCTCGATCACAGACTGGACTACTCCGTGACTTACTGGTGCTTTATCGGGATTTTTATGAGGCATAATGTTTCCTTTTTGTTTCGCGCGGGTTCGCTCGCTAACAATTAAAAGGGGATCAGACGATTGTGTAAGGGACAAACCTCTTGGAACAAAGTCCCAAAAAGGGGTGTTTATTGAATATAAAGATTACAAGCTTGGACGTGGACAAGATGCCTCCAAGGGGCGCAAGCACACAAGTACAGGGGAATTGAAGTTAATTAAAACTAAATCTAATAAAAGGAAATTACATATTCTCTGTTTGAGAGTCAATTTTTGTTCCTCTTATCTCATTATCTTCTTCTTTCTTTTATACTGCTTAGACGGCCTTCAACTGCTTAAGAACTGCTTGAAACCACCATTTTCTTCATCATGTCCAATGTGTTAAAACTGCCGTTCATAACTTATCACCGCACGACTCCATATTCTTGAGGTTCTTAGATCGTGGATGTAGCATTAATGTACTTAAACAGCTTGAAACCGTTGCCTTGGATGGTGGCAGGACGTTATTTCCACT
This sequence comes from Fraxinus americana, assembly GCA_035079005.1. Taxonomy (NCBI): domain Eukaryota; kingdom Viridiplantae; phylum Streptophyta; class Magnoliopsida; order Lamiales; family Oleaceae; genus Fraxinus; species Fraxinus americana. The sequence goes on along the minus strand of CM068711.1, from coordinate 24,809,175 downwards.
GGGGCCTTTGGGTAACTTAAACCGTTTATGACGGATTTATACCTTTGGGCGACTGCAGGGTCTTTTAATCGCTCAGCCTCTGGGCGTTCTGCAGACTTGGGCGATAGCATTGCTTTTGCTTTGTGGGCTTTTATGTCACTTGCCCACACTTTTATTCAGGCTCTCGTACTGGACCTTCAATTGGGCTCCGCTCTTCAGATACTGGGACCTCGATTGGGCCTTGCTCTTTTGGGCCTTTTGAGTGGACTGCTTCGCTCTTTGGGCCTTCTGCCTGGGCTGCACCTTTTGTGTGTCAACACTAACATATGCTGTAAATGGTAACAAAGATATAACAAGATTAAGCATCAAAGTACCTGTTGCTTTCTCCGCCAGTCTTCGATGCCTTCTTTCACCATAGTAGCCCCAATAATAAAAATTAGAAGAATAATGGCACTTATGGCAGAATAAGGTGCAAGTGACGTGAAGGACAAGATGCCAGTTACAAGGAAGTAAAAATTAGCCACTCTCCTAAACTGCTCAAACAGAGAGTTGGGCAAGAAAGTTGCAGCAGTATACTTAGTTGTTCTAACATAATTATTTGCATAATACTTAAGACTTGCCTCCACACCATCTGGTTCATTAACATACACCACTCTTGAAAAACCCGGTCCCCCAATCCTTGTATGATCAACTTTTGATGTTCCTTTCTTAGTTTCAGCATCCAGAACTATGAAACTGAAACGTCTTAAGATCAAAGTTTCTTTTCCTAAACATTCTAGATGCCCAATTAAATCGCATAAGAACACGAGCTATAAATTGCATAAGAACACAAGCTAGAATATAATCCATGAATTATATGGATAAAAAATAATGTGCTAATCATGAAGGGTTCAGAATTTTCATAACTAATCAAGAATCACATTTCTTCAATTGTAAAAGACGCTAACAGTTGGTGAATTAACTAGTAAAGCTTACCCTAGAAAATCAAGATCGTAAATTAAATAGTCCAAGAACGGATTTTGTGATTTGGGTATTAAAGAAAAGTGAAAAATCCCTAAATCACAGATTCACATTCACATTCAAAATCCCTAAATCCATTATCCATAAAAGCCCTAATTAGAAAACGGGAACTTACCTTTCACAGGCTGACAGGAGCATTCGCCGACGACGGGAGTTGGAGCTTGGAACGGGCAGAACTCGGTCTCGGACTCTCGCCTCTCGGTGCTGGGAAACGGAATTTGGGTCGGTGGGTGGGAGACGGGAGACGGGATTACGATTTACTGGTTGGATTTTGGAGATGGCCAGAAGGGAGAAAACGGAGAAGAAGGCGACTGGGCTGCTGGAGAAGTGAGTTCACGGGGCTGGGCTGCTGGAGAAGTGAAAGGTAGGTCTTAGTCACACAATGACAGTGTAACGTGCAGAGCCAGTCGGCTGGAGATGCTTAGGTGGGGATTTAGCGGAAGAAAATGGTGGATTTTAATGAAAGAGGGAGAAAAGAGGGGCGGAGACGAGATTAGGGCTAACGTTGATTGGGCTAAATAATGGGCTTCTCTTTTCGCAACGTTTTTTTAACATTGCGAAAAGTCTCACTTTTAACAACGTTTAAAAAACGTTGCGAAAAATAATGTATTGCAACATTTATTCAACGTTGCGAAAAGTCTCATTTTTAACAACGTTTATAAAACGTAGTGAAATGTCACTTTTTCCAACGTTTAAAAAATGTTGCAATAAGTTATTTTTCGCAACGTTTTTTAAACATTGCTATAAGTGAGACTTTTCGAAATATTAAAAAAACGTTGCTAAAGGTGATATTTTTCGCAACGTTTAAAAAACGTTGCGAAAAGTCACTTTTTGCAATATTCATTTAAAAAACGTTGCCATAGACCCCCTTAGCAACATTTACTCATCCAAACGTTGCAATAGACCCCATTTAGCAACATTTAATGAATGAATGTTGCCTTTTAAGTGTTGCAAAAGCCCATTTTTCTTGTAGTGAATATTTTTATCATGACAATAGATTTTTGCTGAAGTTAATTTGATCTATGTATTTCTGTCATAAACACTGGTCAAACCGATTGGAAAAGGCAATGTCGTGACACACGACAAACCAATCTTCAACAAATTATCTTCTTGACACACAAAATCGCGATTTATCGAACAGGGGAGAAGAGCATCTCTCAAAATCGAGGTCTCTGATTTGATGGCCAAACCCATTTGACACCACTATCGTCGTCCATTTTCCTTGTGACATTGGCAAATGTTTACCAAGAATGAGCCAATAAATAATCAAATTTCTTATTTTTGTGATCAACTTTAATCAATTGTCATCAAGAAAAGCATGTTGTACATGATTCGAGGGAGAAAATAGAAATACTTCATGAGGATGAAAGACATTTCAATTGTGGAAAACAATTTAAAGATCAAACTAACACCCATACACATTCATAGTAACTTGCCCTTCTCTTCCTTTCCATGAGTTTTGGACCTTTAGTCTATGTTTGAAAAGTATTTAAAAACGAATTATGTTATATAGAACCACTATTGCTATAAAACTAGTCAGGTGACACTATGTGATAGGTTCGAATAAAATTAAATTATGTGATACATTTAATGTCACTTACTGTCATCTATGCTAGTATTGTAAAACAAGTGATGCTAAATAATATTTCTCTTATAATTATTACTATTTATGAACACTCTTGGTTAAACCATTGCCTATTCATACGTCTCTTATGACCACAATACAATCCACATTTTTACAACTTATTTCTATTTGCTTAGAAACAATTCTCAAACATTTCTTAGTCCGTCCAATTTAATGCTCCAAGGATGGATTAAAGGAATTCATACATAGAGTGAAAAGATCAAAGTATTTGGAAGCAAGAGTCCCTCCCCCGTACCATACATACCAAATACTATTTATTGGTATTTGAGACAAATTCCTTTTTTCTTCATAGAGAAATAGAAATAAAAAAAATATAAGAAAAAAAATACCTTAAACTTTACTACATACCCATTTTTTACTTTGAATAACCCACAAAAAAATAAAAAAAATAAATAAGACTTACATTTTTTGCTCCTAAAAACTCTCTTGCCTTGTAAACAAAAGAGAATGAAGTCACATATGTATACTCTTAACAATAAATTAAGCTAGATGTACAACCCTGTTTGGTACTAATTAAAATTTTAATTTTAATCTAACTCAAAGTCAACAATTCATTTCAACCACATATTTTTATGGGTTCCACGACTTTTCAACCACATTTCATCAATTTCTATCAAACTATAAATTTGATTTTAAGCCCCACCAAACAAGGCATGTGTCAACAAGGATGACATCCTTCTATGTGGAGGAATTCTGTGTAGTGATGTGATGCATGAGTTAAAAATCAAGAATATAGATCTTGTTACGTGGTGAAGTGTAAAAGTAGGTGTAACAATTGATCAATTGTTTCTCCAAAGAGTAAACTGCCTGATTGAAGTGGAAACAATTTCTACAAAATTGTACTACCAAATTCAAAATGATTGCATTCTATTAGGTTTTAATTCATTTTCTTCAAAATTTGCAGCAAAGGACAAATTTTTTTTTTTAAAAAACAATAAGGTAACATCCTTGTTGTCCTTAATTTATTTCATATTTTAAATGTATTCATTTTAAATTTGGCATTTTTGAGCAGTAAATCCAAACTATGCGCAGACACACGCACACAATCAAAAAAATTTTTTTTTTTATCACAGTACTTGAAAAATTAAGGATGGTATTAGGGTAGAAATACCCAATCCCTTGGGGAACCCGGTCCAAATGTCCCCCACACAATAAGTACATATATTTTAATTATAATATTATATATTTAAAAAAATTATAAATACAAAAATTGTAATTGACTAAAAATTGAAAGACGTGTGTTTTTTTCATGACCCATTCAAATGTAAAGCCGATTAGTATTTAAAGATAGGTAATTTTATAAAATTACGATTACGTAAAGAATCTTTTAGGATATTTATGGTTTTAAGTGTTGGGGCATTAGTATGAATTTCATTTTGTCCCAAATTGAGAAACTATTATTCGTATCAGAGAAGAAATGTCTACAAATTATGTAGTTTTTGTCTTATTCTTTTATTTTCTCAGTTATTTAATTAATTTTCAAAATTAAAATAAATATTAAATTTATATATTTAAAATTTAATCTAATAATAAGTTAATTTGTTTAAAACAAAATAAAATAAAATAATTAAGATCTAAAAGAAAAAAAGTTAGATGGGTATAAATGTCGAGCAGCGGCGCGGAATGGGGTACCCAAACTGAACTCGTCCTCTTGCTAATAATAAAAAATCAGTACGTTTTTAACGAACTTTGACATTCTATAATTAACCTACTCCATCATATAAGGTTAAATACTTGAGATTAATCACAAACTCTAAGAATTATATCAACTTACATCAAAACAAACCTGTCGAAAAATTATGAGATGGGAGCTCATTGCATTGACATCAATTCCACCACATACTCTGCATAAATGTCAAGCCAATATCCTTGTATAAATATGTGCACCCACTACTAGTAACACATCCTATATATTGGCAACTAGGGCATGCTATATAAATATTTTATTAAAGTGATTTTATCATCGAGCTATATTGTCCGACTTCGAGCAATTAGTCGAATCAGTTCCACCTTTTGGACAATATGTCCTCACATCATAAGTTTGTCTAAATTTGCCAAAAAAAAAAAAAAGATTTCTTCCTCATGGAGTTATTCTTTAGCAACAAATAATTAGTTTTCAGATAAACATTACTTCGGCCCAATATTCTTTCTTTAGGAAGCAATTTACTTGTAGAATTCGAAAAAAAATGTTGTTTATTTTCCATACCACAAAAATAGCTTTGATGTGCCTTGTAAGAAGATGGGAGAGAACAGAGAGTCTTAATGCTTTATTTTTAACATCAATTTTAACTCCGGTTCATAAAAGATCTCATTGAAAACACTTAGAAGTACTTAGACTTTCGTGCTTTCATCCTTACGTAAAGAATGAAAATGTTCCCCCATACAACCGATTTAAAAGACTTTTAATCCGACACAACTCTTCAAGTGTTTTCCAAAAAATATTACAGCATATAATTCATGAACATTTTGCAAGCACATTTTTCGTCGGACAAATATAAACCCTATTTGGTGCCCATTATTTAAAAAAAAAATTGAATAGTATTTTTGGAAGAATGTGATAAAAGGTAGGGAAATTTTTTGAAAATGACCATGTAACAAAGAGTTTAAAAACAATGAGCACTGATGCCCAAAATTTGCACCTATTGAATCTCGAGCTTGATAATTGAGGATGTATATGAACAGAATTTTTTAGTACCTGAAACAAAGGCGTCGAGGTTAGTGGATACCACATTTAAGAAAAATAAGGATAATATGAGTTGTTAGTTATATCATTCAGTCTTACTAATGCACCTAGTACATTCATGAGATTAATGAACCATGATTGCTTGCACTCATAGGAAATTTGTATTTGTTGATAGAACTCTAACTCAACTTTTACTCACTATAATGAATAAAAATTTGAAAAATTGGAAGAATTGCGTAACATTTATAGAGTTTGCATACAATACAGTCATTCATACTACTACTTATCCTCCCTTTAAAATTGTACGTGGTTTTAGTCTACTAACTTCTTTGGATTTAATTCATTACCTATTGATGAAAGACCTAGTTTGGATTGGAAGAAGAAGGCTAAATTAGTGAAGTATATTCGCAAGAAGGTTCGTCTTCATATTGAAAAGAAGAATAAATGTTATACTTTTCAAGCCAATAAATTAATAAGATGTGTGACATTTGAATCAAGACATGGGGTTTGGGTTCACTTGCGAAAAAGAATGTTTTTCAGCTCAAAGAAGATCCAAATAGTATCCTACACGAGATGGACCATTCCAGATCCTTGAGAAGATTATTGACAATGCCTACAAACTGACCATCCAGGAGAGTATAATGTGATATATCACTTTTAATGTTGTTGATCTTTCTCTCTTTTATAGATATGAAGATTCGAGGTTAAATCATTTTGAAGAGAAGGAGAATGATTAGTATCATGAAGGCCCCACTAACAAGGATGTTTTATATGTTTCAGATGGACAAATAATAAGATCAAGAGTAGAGAAGATCAAGGATGCCATGCCGGGACTTGTCCAAGCTACATGGGTCAAGAATTCAAGTGCAACGAGCAAGCCATTTATTTTCAAGATGGACATGAAAGAAGAACCGACTTTAGTGTATTTCATTCAAGTTAAGGATAAAGGAGGCTCGGAAGAAGGCCATGTGCATACATGGTTTTAATGGGGATGCCCTCACAACCACCAAAAATTCAAAACCCAAAAGTAGAATGTTTGTACCAGTACCATGAGTGTGCACGGTACTTCGAATTGCTATACAAGCACTACAAGATATTTTTACTTTTCCTATAAAATTTTGTGAGACAAATCAAGATTTGTAGATGGAATTCACTTTTTCTCACAAAAAAAGACATTTTGTAGGGATATTATTTGCTTTAAAATCTTCAATAATGGGAAAACTTGTGCCCACAAAAAATTGTATTTTTTCTCAACAAAAATATTTGATATGTTTGTAGGCTAAAAATTAGCGGGAAATTTTTTTATTTTAGTTTGTATTTCTAGTCCCTACAAATATATATTTGAAGCAAAAAGATAATTGAAAAAGAGAGAGAGAAATTAATGAAATTTATTTTCAATTTTTTTAACTTTCCATCTCTTTTTTTTCCTTTCCTTTTATTTCTTTTTTCCTTTTTTTTTTTTCCTTCTATTGTCCTTCTCTTTTCTTTTCCTTCTTTTCTTCCCCATGTCTTCTCCTTCCCTTTTCTTAATTTCTAATCTACTATGACGTTTTGCCACCGAATTATCATCCCACCACCTTCAATGAGCCATCAACCGTGGAGACCACTAACCTGACGACCCAAGTCAGCACTAGAGACAACTTAGAGGTATCGATTATTAATTTTTATTTGTTGGGTTGTTATCAATTTGCACCATAAAATTTTAAAATGCAAATTAGGTTAATTGGTTGCTATAAATTTGTTTATTGGGTTGCTATCAATTCATCTATTGGGTTATAGAGTAATGTCATAGATCTATAGTAATTGAAGGTTGAAACTTGATTGAAAATGTTTTGGTTTTTTTTTCTTTATCTTCTTATTGAAGTTGTGCTTCAACCAATTTATGAGATGGAATCTTTGTTCTATGACTTTATTTGTCTTTGTTCTTTGTATTCCCATTTTGGCTTTGGTTTCTATTGAATGCTTATTAACTTGTTCCTCGTTTTGAATCTCCTATTTTTTTTAACTTAATTATTAAATTTTTAATTAGAATTTTTTTGTAATAGTCACTTTTAATCTTCAATAGTAAGCAAATGCTCGAGGCTGGCCTGCTCCAGAAGTTTTTAATAAATAACAAGTTCACAAAATTAGGGAAATCAGTCGATACAATGAACTTTTACACGTGATCCCATACATTTGTGGGGTGGATCACTTAATCCACATGGCACATGGATATTGGTGTAGAGCACCTTGAAAGGATTGTGCTAGTTGAGATGTAATATGGACCATAGATTAAATCCAATGGTTGGATTTAATCTTGTGGTCAATTACACAAGTTAGACAATTCTCTTTAATGGTACAACATTTGAATTTGAATTTTGAATTCAATTGATATTTGGCTCTATAATATACTAGACATCTTCATCTTCTCACTTTGGGTTTTTTGGCATAAGAGAAAGAGAGTAAGCACAGAGAGGTAACCAAGTGGGAGTTTTTATCTCCGGCAAAATTTTTGGTGGCTTCCGGCGGAGTTATTCTCGGTATATCCATTGTCATTCTCGTGGACGACGGTGCATGATCCGGTATGGCAAAAATTTGAGCTCAACGTCTTTAGACACTCCATTGATGGTGTTGGAACAAGCTTGAGTACCTTGGTTCGATTTTTACACTTTATGAGTTTATGTTTTCCGCATTGTAGTTGTAATAATCTATTGCTCACTACATTATAAACTCTACAAATGGTATCAGAGCTTAGGCTAGTGGTATAAAGTGTTTAAACAACCTGAAAATCGGATTGGAAGTCGAAGGGGTTCGGTTTGCATCGAAAACTCCCGAAACTTCAAACCCATTTTCTGGACAAACGACACATCTAGTGGACAAACGGAGACCACCACCAGAATCCAAAAGAGAACCAGAACCTGGAGGTACAGCGCGTGTAACACACGCGCTATCGTGGAGGAGGCGCGTGAACCCACGCGCAAAGCACACACACCGCTCGTGAGGGCGCGTGGGGGAGATTTTGGGGAAGGTGAAAACAGACAGTTTCTTCCCTGTGAAATTTCGGACCTTCTGGTGGTCCTGGATTTCAGTTTGGTGTACTGTGGAAGAAGTTATAGCATCGGGCAGAAACTTGAAGTGGAGAAAGCTTTTCCGTTGGCGGCTCGGTGGTGTTTCCTGTTGTTGCAGCAACTGTTGGACAACTTGGGGCAATAACTGGAGGCCCTGGATTGATAAAATACGAACTAAATCTTGGTTCGCTTGGTTTGCGCATTCTAACGCCCTCTCGAATTTACAATTGAGATATTGTGTTATTTGCTATCATATTATTATTTGACTATTGTGGTATTGTCTATATGTTACTTGTTATGATATCAATGCGTGTGTCATCTTGAAAAGTAATTTATACGTAAATTAGTTTAAGCTTGCATTTGTGTGGGTAAATTGAGTAAGTAAAACTTTTTCAAAAAACATTATTTGTCTACCATGGCCTCTCGAGTTGAATTGGCAAAATTCAATGGTAAGGGAGATTATTCCATTTGGAAGCACAAAATGAAAGCTATATTAATCGAACAAAAGGTTTCTAAAGCTCTTGACGACCCGGAAAAATATCCTGATGCATTAAAAGCTAAACCGGATGAAATTACTGAGATGAATGAAATTGCACATAGTTTGATTATATTGCACTTATCTAATGATGTGTTAGGACAAGTTGAACAATATAAGACTGCCAAAGAATTGTGGGAAGCACTTGACAAGCTATTTTTGGACAAATCTCTTCCAAACAAAATACATTTGTTTCAAAAACTTTTCAGTTTTAAACTTGACCCAAGAAAGGATCTTGAATCCAATTTGGTTGATTTTAACAGACTCGTCAAGTGTTTGGCCCACAATGATAAAAAATTTGATGATGAATATCTAGCGGTTATACTTTTAAATGCTATGCCCGAATCCTATAGAGATGTTATATGCTAGGGATACTTTGACCCAAGATATTATGACTGCTGCTTTGAGGGCTAGGGAGCTAGAGATGAAGAAAGAGTCAAGGGGTAGCTTGAGAGAAGAGAGTTTGTTTGTTAGAGGAAGGAATGATACAAGGGAGAACTTTTTTCAAAGTAAGAATAGCAGAGGGAAATCAAAGGGTAGGTCTAAGTCTAGAGATAAGAGTGGTAAGAAATGCTTTCACTGTGGTAAGTTGGGGTATTTCAAGAGAGACTGTAATAACCTTAAGAAGAAACAAAGACCGCAACAGAGTGATGATCATAACTTAGCTGCTGTATGTGATTCCCTTAATTGTCTACATGTTATGACCGTGTCGGATGAATTTGCCACATGTGCCAACATACATGTCATGAATGTCTCTAATATTGAATTTGACACTGAGTGGATTTTAGGCTCAGGTGCTACTGTTCATATGTGTCCTGTTAAGTCTTAGTTTTATAACTATAGAGATGTGAATCCTAAAAAAGTATACTTGGGGGATGATCGTACACACAATGTGGAGGGAGTTGGTGATATTGCTATTAGGATGCATGATGGCATTATTAGATCCCTTAGAGGTGTTAGGTATGTCTCGGGCCTAGCAAGGAATCTCATTTCCTTAGGCAGTTTAGAAGAAGAAGGTTATGAGTTCAAATCTCTTGATGGTACTTTAAAGATTTCCAAAGGGTCTCTAGTGGTTATGAATGGTCCCAAGTGGAATGGGCTATATGTCCTTCAAGGTGAAGCCTTAGGCAACAAAGAGTCGGCATTATCTTCTGTCTGTGAAGATAAATCAGATCTTTGGCACAAGAGGATGGGACACATTGGGAACAAGGGGTTGAAATATCTTAGTGACCAGAATTTACTTGGTAATGATAGTGTTACGCCTTTAAGCTTTTGCGAGATATGTGTTCTAGGAAAGTCGCATAGGGTTAGCTTTGGGGTAGGTGAACACTGCACTAAGAAACCATTGGACTACATTCATACAGATTTGTGGGGTCAAGAAAAGCATCCCACACATGGTGGGAATAGGTTTTTTCTGTCTATCGTTGATGACTATTCGAGAAAAGTTTGGGTGTATCTCCTTAAATCCAAATCTGAAACTTTTAGTAAGTTTAAGTCCTGGCTTGCCTTAGTTGAAAATCAAATGGGAAAGGGTGTGAAAACTCTTAGGATGGATAATGATATAGAGTTTTGCAACTTTGAATTTGATAATTTTTGCAAGGGAAAGGGTATTATGAGGCATAGGACTGTTAGACATACCCCCCAACAAAATGGGGTGGCGGAGAGGATGAATCGAACTTTAATGGATAAAGTTAGATGTATGATGATTAGTTCGGGGTTGTCTAAAGGTTTCTGGGGTGAAGCCGTGTGTACTGCTGCCTATTTGATAAATAGGTCACCTTCTAGTTCTGTTGACTTTAAGACTCCCCAAGAGTTGTGGTCTGGAAAAACCCCAGATTTGTCACACATTAGAGTGTTTGGTTGTGCGGCTTATGCACATTAGGTTGAGGGTAAATTGGACCCTAGGGCTACTAAGTGTGTCATGTTAGGTTATCCAGAAGGAGTGAAAGGATACAGACTGTGGGTTTTAGGTGTGAAGGGTATTAAGCTTATTAACAGTAGAGATGTGAAGTTCAATGAACTTGATATGCCTTGCCTTAAAAACATAGACAGTCAGAACAAACAGACTGAGGAAGGGGAATCTTCTACTGAAAAGAAGATGGAGTTTGAGGTGGGGAGATTAGATAATCATCCAGAGGGTAGTGAAATCCAACCTCAAGAGGCAGTGATAGAACAACCAGAACTTGAAATTCCTGAAACTGTTGTCCCTAATCAAGAAACATCTGCAGGTACTAATTTGGATGACTACCAATTAGTGAGGGATAGGGAGAGAAGACAAGTGAAGCCCAATATGAAATACATATCTTCAAATTTGATGGAATTTATCTTAGTTTCAGGTGAAGCCTTAGAATCAGTTGAACCGGCTTCATTTGAGGAAGCGGTTACTTGTAAGGATTCTGAAAATTGGCAAAAGGCTATGAGAGAGGAGATCCAATCTTTAGACAAAAATGAGACTTGGAAGTTGGTTGAAAAACCAAAGAATCAAAAGGTAGTCCATTGTAAATGGATCTACAAGTTGAAAGAAGGAGTGGGACCTAAAGACCCTTTAACATATAAAGCTAGGTTGGTTGCGAAGGGATTTACTCAAAGAGAGGGGATAGACTATAATGAGGTGCTCTCACTGGTCATTAAGTATAAAACTATCAGGTTAGTCTTAGCCTCAGTTGTCCAGTATGATTAGGAGTTGGAGCAACTAGATGTTAAGACAGCTTTTCTTCATAGGGAGTTAGATGAATTGATTTACATATCTCAACCTCAAGGGTTCGAGGTGAGGGAAAAATCGGAACTTGTGTGTTTGCTTAGAAAGTCCTTGTTTGGTCTTAAGCAAAGTCCTAGGCAATTGTATAAAAGATTTGATGCTTATGTGCTTAAAATTGGTTTTAAGAGGAGTGAATATGATGCATGTCTGTATTTTAATAACTCTAAAGTAGGCTGTGAAGTTTATTTATTGTTATATGTGGATGATATGTTGCTTGCTAGTCCTAGTAAAGCTGAAATCATAAAAATCTTTTAAAATCAGAATTTGACATGAAAGACTTAGGAGAGGCAAGAAAAATTCTTGGAATTGTTATTAAAAGGAATATGACTGATAATAGGATGACTATTAATCAAGAATCTTATTTGGATAAAGTGATAACCAAATTTGGTATGATATTTGCTAAGTCTGTCAATGTACCATTAGCTGCACACATGAATTTGTCATCTGCACAATGCCCTAAAACTGAAGAAGAATTGCATGAAATGAGTAATGTTCCCTATGCTAATGCCATTGGGTCTGTGATGTATTCTATGATTACCACGAGACCGGACCTTGCATATGCAGTTAGTTTCTTGAGTAGGTTTATGTCAAACCCAGGTAAGCCTCATTGGACTGCACTTAAATGGCTGTTAAGATACCTAGCTAAAACTTTAAAAAGGGGATTAGTGTTTAAAAGGGGAAGTGATAAATTAGAGTTAAAAGGCTATGTAGATTCTGACTTTGGGGGGGATAAAGATCAGAGGAAATCTACCACTTCATACTTCTTCACTTTAGGTGATAACTGTATCACTTGGAAATCACAGTTGCAATCTATAGTTACACTCTCCAGCACGGAAGCAGAATATGTTGCATTAACTGAAGCTGTAAAAGAATGCATGTGGCTGAAAGGCCTTCTATGTGAATTAAACTTCTTGAATGATAATGCTATGATTTATACTGATAGTCAAAGTTCATTGATGTTGTGTAAAAATCCTGTTTATCATGAACGTTCTAAGCATATTGAGGTGAAGTATCACTTCATTAGGGAGAAGTTAGCTTCTGGTGATTTTATTTTGCTTAAAATTGCAACTGATGATAACCCTGCAGATGTTGGAACAAAAGTACTTGCGGTTGGTAAGTTCAACAAATGTTTATTAATATTGAGTATTGATAATGGTTAGTTGTTGTGCAGGTATGGAGCTGGAGTGGGCGATGATGATAAAAATAAGACCACACTATATGATAGCACTTGTAACCGGGGAATTTGGCAATGGATTATATGTGATCCAAGGTGAAGATTTGTGGGATGGATCACTTAATCCACATGGCACATGGATATTGGTCTAGAGCACCTTGAAATGATTGTGCTAGTTGAGATGTAATATGGACCATAGATTAAATCCAAAGGTTGGATTTAATCTTGTGGTCAATTACACAAGCTAGACAATTCTCTTTCATAGTACAACATTTGAATTTGAAATTTGAATTCAATTGATATTTGGCTCTATAATATACTAGATATCTTTATCTTCTCACTTTGGGTTTTTTTGGCATAAGAGAAAGAGAGTAAGCAAAGAGAGGTAATCAAGTGAGAGTTCTTATCTCCGGCAAAATTCTTGGTGGCTTTCGGCGGACTTATTCTCAGTATATCCATTGCCATTCCCGTAGACGACGGTGCATGATCTGGTGTGGCAAAAATCTGAGCTCAACGTCTTTAGACACTCCATTGATGGTATTGGAACAAGCTTGAGTACCTTGGTTCGATTTTTACACTTTATGAGTTTATGTTTTCCACATTGTAGTTGTAATAATCTATTGTTCACTACATTATAAACTCTACAACATTCAAACACAATAAAGACAAATAGACTATTAGCAAAGGAGTAAATAGTGTAGACAGGTAATTCAGCTGGTTGGCTCTCCTTTGGTCGGACATTAAACTGATTTTTGTTAATGTCATATTAACTCTCGAACCTTATTCTGCCACATTATTTTTAGGGAACGTATTATAAGATGCTCATTCAACTATATTAACTTACTGTATTAGAATATATTAGCTCCAAATTAGTTGCAGCTCAAGCTTCAGCATCACTCTTAGGCTCCAAAATTAGTTTCAATTAGTTAGAATTTGTACAGCTATATTCCTGCCTATTTTTCGTTGCTTTGGTTTGTTATTTATACTGTGTAAGCCATTTTCATCTTCAAGATAAGAATCATCATTTTACATTCTTCAATTCTTGCTTTCTCTCCAATATACTGCGTTATTTGTTAGGAATTTGCTTAATCATGCATAGCGAAATTTAAAATAATTTTAATTTTCACCAAAGATATGCTTTACTTTATGTTTAGATAGAAATGCTCATAGGAATTATATCTTTAGTTAATTTTATGAAGAACAATCACGATCCACAATATACAGTCCAAATATTCAGCCTCCAATAAAAATCCACGAATGGAACAAGAATGAAATAATTATGATTTCTCTTTTCTTGTACTAATAAGATAATATTTGTCTTATAGTTTTTTTCAACACTAACATCTTATTAACAGAAATTCAAGTGGGCTTGACCCGACACTTAAACTTTACCCAGTCCAATATTTAATTAATCTAATTAATTAAACTTGGTTTATTAATTAATTAATCTAATTAATTTGGCACATTAATAAGATTAATTAACACAATTAATTAATTGTCCAGCACTCATTATTGATTAATTAGTAATTGTTATTCTTCTAGTTCTCCTTTTGTGTGTGACACATTGGGTTCCCGATCATGATGTTTAACGACGAGAATTATTATTTTGATCTAATCAGGAATCGATAAATTAAAATACCCATTTTCAATCTATCATCAATTCATATCCATCGTCCCAAATTGATATCTAGTAATGTGTCAGACAATACATGTGACAGAAAATGACATATGGTATGACAAAATCAAACTTGTTTGTTTATCGTAAAACTATAATTTCTTTGTCAATATAATCCAACTAATTATGAGACACGGAATGTGCTGATCTCAATTATCGATCTTATATTTCATCCTACTCTTAAGTCAATATAAGTCAAATACTCTTTTTGACTTATGAATACACCTTGGCCAATAATTTCATTGTCAACTTAATTGAATGAAATGTAGATCATAATCTGTTACTATCTAAGAATAAGCCTTGTGCAGAAATGTCTTTCAATCCCTCAACACTTCTTAAATTCGTGAACTCCGAGGCCTAAGTTCCTCAGCCCCAAGCCGTAGCCTCGACAAAAAGGAAAAAAAGGCCCTAGTTTTCAAAACCTGATGAGTCCATGATGGGGCCCCGTAAGACCTCTCAGTCCCGGCCATCTATCTTGAACCCCAAAGCAACACGAAAACCAGCTTCCTCTCCTCGAGTCTTATCTCCGCGTCGTACCCCCGAGGTTGTAAACCTCAAGGATGATCATATTCATTTTATGGCTTCAGTTATCTAGGCTTTCGAGCGTTGTTACCTCGTTTTGAGCATCTTTATTAAGTATAGAGGCGACGCTGGTTCGACAAGGGGATGAAAGTCCTCGTGTTTCTTACTTTAAAGGTAAAAAACTAGACTTTGTTTTGAATGCGTTTAAGTAATTTATTAAATAGTCTCTGAAGATTATGAACTTTTAAACAGTATAAGCTCATGAGTACCCAGTCTCCACATCGAAAGCTTAGTTAATTTCCTTCACCAATATGCCACTTACTGCATTTTGTGAAACGACTAAGTACAAAAGCAAAGTGTCTCCGAGCTTGGGTTTGGTAAGAACTGGTGGAGTTGCCAATGTTTGTTTGAGCTCTTGAAAAGCTCTTTCACATTCATTTTTCCAATTAAAGCATTGATTATCCCTAAGAACTTTAAAAAATAGGAAATGTCTATCCGCTGCATGAGACATAAACCTGTTCAAGGTGACGACCCGACCTGTTAGTTTTTGTACCTCTTTCGAGGTGGATGAGCCTACTGGATCAAGACTTGAACATGTATTAACCATGGCTATTAATAGCATTTCCCACAGACAGCACCAATAATGCTGCCAAAAATCGTACCTGCTGAATTTTGAACTTAACGACTAAGAATGAGCATGAATAAAATATTTCAGTACCTGAAATAAAGGCATCAAAGTATTTCCTCATCACCCATTCGATACTTAAGTCAGAAAGAGAAGTTATGCGAAAGACTACATGCTGAAAATTACGTAAAGGCGTACCTAGATAATGAACAAAAGTTTAGAATTTATAGAGGTATGTAGTGGACTTTCAGTTGGATCTTGGATTAGTTGAATATCTTTGTCCTTAAGAATTCTACTAGATATGGGTGTTAGGATTTCATAATAATTGTAAGTCTAAACACAACTGTAATATTTATGGGGATAGAATCCTCCCATATATTAGAGTCTTGGATCAAGATGTTTGGATATGTTTAGAATCCTTGGGGAATAGGATCCATTTTTATTTAAGCATGGTTGCCTTTGAATTTGGTAAAGAGAATTACTAGAGGATCAGACGTATTTCACTAGTGCAGAAGATCCTGCGGACTTACCCCGAGGATGGCCATCACCACATACCGTAAAAGGCATGATGGAAGTCCTCTCGAGAATTCCTTTAAACCCGAGCACTCGCATTATACGATGAATATGGTCCTCATGGTATTATGATTACAACCGTATTACTATCTAATCCTCCGTTGATGCCAATTTCATGAACCCGTTCTTGGATCCAAATAACATTTTTCCTTATAATCACTTACAATCAATAAAATTATGGGTTTTATATAGCTTTAAAATGTAAAAGAGGTGGAGATGCCAGTGATCCTTGGTTGGATAGGAGATTGTTGAAAGAAAATATTCGATCACAAAGTGTTCCAGGCTTAGTATACAGTCTATATACCGAATCAAACACCACAATCCTCAAACCCAAACCATAAACCACTCCCAAACCCGATTGCTTTCTTGGCTTGCCCACGAAGGAAACAGTGTAAAGTGTTATTGATACCACAATAATAGCCACAAAGGATAAAATGGAGATCAAAACGAAAGGCACAAAGCAGGAAGCACGAAACAGAATGAAGCTGCTGGTTTCACTCACAAAACAAAGGGCAAAGCAATTAATAATTTCACACACAACCAACACAGGGAACGGGGCAGCATATATATAGGTATTAGATGGGCTTTAGGTCAAACAGTAATTACGCCCAAGTAGTAATAGGTAATGGATAAATGGGCTATCAACCAAAAAGTCATCCAAGAGTTATGGGTTGAGCCATGATTAGTGCTAATTAAATTAGGCTACTTCAAATGACCCAAATATTTTGTGGGATTGGTTTGAACAATTGTGGTGTCCATATTTTACTTTAGTTATCTGTTCGATGCCGACTGAATAAACAATGACTTTACATCATCACCCGAGAGGTCATTTGACAACAATCTACCTAACAAACATTACCTCAGTACCAAAAGACCTGCAAAGAAAATTATTACACGTTAGTAATAATTCAGAAAAAGAGAACCGATAAAATTGAAAACTATTTACCTCTACCGATGTTTAGAAGATTTTTGCAACTTCTAAACTTTACCAACAGTAACAACTTCGGGTCTAGTGCAAACCATCAAATACATAATAGAACTAATCACATTGGAGTATGGAATTCTGCTCATGTATTCTATCTCTTTTTCATTACATGGAGCCTGATTTTTAGATAATACAAAATGATTAGCTAAAAGTAATGTAATAGGTTTACAATCATGCATGCCAAATTTCTTTAACACTTTTGAAACGTATGAGAATTGATATAAAAACAAGACATAATTTCAATTTTCGTACCTAGGATTCCTTTAGTATTTCCTAGATCTTTCATGTCAAATTCACCGTTCAAACTTGTTTTTATATTACTTATCAACTTGGGTGATGAACCAACTAAGATCATATCATCTACATATAGTAATAAGAACATATAATCATTATTTGCATCAGTGTGTTGAAAATAAAGGCAATGATCACACTTACTATGTTGAAACCCTATGGATAGTACAAAAGAATCAAGTCTTTTATACCAATGTCTAGGTGATTGTTTACGGCCATATAAAGATCTTTTCAAGAAGCACACATGATCAGATTTTAATTTGTCTTTAAAACCTCTTGGTTGATCCATAAAGATTTGTTCATCAAGTTTACCATGTAAAAAAAGTAGTTTTTGCATCAAGTTCACAGTGAAAATGTGCAATCAATGCAAGTATGACTGTAATAATAGTGTACTTAACAGCATGTGAAAAATCTCATTATAATCAACCCCCTCCTTCTGATCATACCCCTGGCCACTAACCTAGCCTTAAATCTTAAGGGTTTAGATGCATTAATACCTTCCTTAACCTTAAATACTCACTTAGAGTCAATATTATATTTATTCTTAGGTCTAGGTACTTGACACACCCTACTCCTAATAAAGTTAGTGGACCCGGAGTGTGACGTGCGTCGATGATAGATACCAACTAAAAGTTATACACATCAAGAAGGCTACTACAATATGCAACTTCTAAATTATTTTAATAAAATTTCGACATTATCTCCCCTGTAATTTAGACTAACCAACTTGTAAACAATTTGATACAACTCCCAAAAATAATATCATGTTAATGCTAATTCACGATTCACTTTATTAACTACAAAAGTATAACACAGTACAAAGATAAGCTAAATTCTCAAAATTTTACTATGAAAATAACATCAATTATACATATGGATTCAAAATACATAGTGAGCTCATCTAACTATTTACAAGTGATGTGGAATAACATCCAAAAATGAACGTGTTCCAATACACTAACTACATGCTCTAGAAAATGAGTCATCCTAGTTAACTTTATTGGTGGCTTTGACTCCAAAATCAAGTCTCAACTCCACAAGATTTCCAAAAACTCAACTGCTACCTGATA
This sequence comes from Fraxinus americana, assembly GCA_035079005.1. Classification (NCBI taxonomy): domain Eukaryota; kingdom Viridiplantae; phylum Streptophyta; class Magnoliopsida; order Lamiales; family Oleaceae; genus Fraxinus; species Fraxinus americana. The sequence goes on along the minus strand of CM068711.1, from coordinate 24,790,593 downwards.
AGGAAATAGTAGAAAAAAAATATGTGTTGATAGGTCAGTGAGTGGAGAAGTTCAAAAATAATTATACTTTTTCATTTACACATTTTTATCAATATTAAGTTTACATCATTTAACAGTCCACAGTATAACAACATATAATAATAATCAAAAAGTGAGATGTCCTCATAATACTCAAAAATATCACCTTATAACCATGATGTAATCATCAACTGAAATCCATAACATCATCTCATCACATCAAATGTATCAGGAAATCTATAAAAAATGTACCATCTGACTGAAATCTGTAATCTAGTCATACGCGCGTAGACTGCCCCTTGGGCCAAACACTCCCAACACAAGCCTCAGGCCCCTCAGTGAAAGGAAGTTGGTCTCAAAGACCTCTCATAATCAATTCTAGAACACGGCCAAGGCCCCTCAATAAACTATGTGTACACGGTCAAACCCCTTCATCCATAGTCAAAATCCCTTAGTGTAGCATAGAACTCGGCTGGCCCCTTAGTGAACTAGAATAAACATATAATCACGAGTACCTTTCTAGTTGATATGAATATCACATATGTCTCACATTCCAATTTACAAATAACCATATACGCTCTTTAAAATTCCACATATAGTATATTAAAGACTATTTTCAAATTTATCATGTGATTGGACAAATAATGTACATAATTACATAAAATGTATAATAGCATAATTAATTTATCAATTCTTGAAAAATAATTATGTTTTTCCCAACTCACTAGGTCTGATAAAAACTTATCTACCAATTCTTGTAATTGAACTTTTTAACTACTTCAATTTTGCTGGAGCCATCCTATATGGTGCACGTGAAAGAGGCACAGTCCCTGGAATCAGATCAATAGTAAACTCCATATCCCTATCTGATGGTAAACCTAGCAATTCTTCTGAAAATACATCAGGAAAGTCTTTGTCCACTGGGATGTCTTCAAGTTTTATTTTGCTAGCATCTGTGTCAATTACATGAGCCAAATATGTACCACGACCCTTATTACGTAATCTTGTAGCATCAATAGCAGATATCACACAAGATGGTTAAATTTTGCGTTGTCCAGTTAATATAACTTCAGGCTATCCTAGTTGTTTAAACACACTCTTCTTTTGAAAACAATCAATTGAAGCTCGATTAGCAGCTAAAAAGTCCATAACCAAAATAACATCAAAATCATGGATGCCAAGAGGCATTAAGTTTGCCTTCATCTTGCGCTCATTTATCTTTACCCCCACTGTCTCAGTATATATTGTTTACTAACATTGATTCACCTACCAGCGTACTCACTACCAAACAACTGCCTAAAGGTTCTGGCGTACTCACTACCCCACAATGATTCGTATGAATAGCAAGTGCAAATGAAATAAAAGATGTGTAGCTCCAGGATCAATTAAAATACGAGCGTTTTTATCAAAAATAGATAACATACCCATAATAACATCTGGTAACTCTTCTGTTGCCTGCTGCGTGATAGCAAAAACCTTTCTTTCCTTCTTTGGTCGTCCAGCTTGACCTTTCAGTTAGGTACCACTACCATTTGAAATATTAGACTAGACCACACTTCTTGTACATGCTCTATTATCCAAAGTATCTGCTTAAGTTTGATTCAGTCTCATACTTCTAACACTCTATTGGGGAAATACTCTATGTGGCATACCACCCTCCTATAATGACATTGGACAATTCCCTCTAATGTATAAACTTTGGCCGCGATTATAACAAACACCAACCCCCTTGAACTTTAAACACTCGCCAAGGTGAGGTCTTCCACACAACTAGCAATAAGGAAAACTAGAGCTGCTAGAACTTTCACCTTGTCTGGACATAAATATTCTCTAAGAAGAGCCTTGAGTATAAGGACAGCAAGTCTGGTTGTTGTACAACACTGTGACCAAATCTGGAACCTTGACTTCCCCACAATCTGGACTCGAAATGACTCGATCGGATGCACTAGGGAGAAATCTTCTACTATCCCTCTGTGATGGTCTATAGCTAGAAGTACCCACCAATGTGTGACTAGCGCTTATTCTGAACTATGTCTATTTTCTACCAATTGATCTATTAGAAATACTCTTCTCTACTCTTAAGGCTGATTCAACTAATTTGCCAAATTCATCTGCTAATCTGATATATTCTTTTAATCCATTTTCAAATAGTCTGCATCTATCAATTTCATTGCTAACTAGAACTTAAACATACTTTGAAAGTTCAATGAATTTCACCTAATATTCTGCAACAGTCATCTGCCTTTGTAATAACTTCAAAAATTCCTCCTACTTGGCAACTTCATATGAACGAGGGTAATTGGCATTATCTCCCATGTAGTTTGGATTAACCAACCTGTAAAAAATTCGATACAACTCTCAACAATAATATCATATCAATGCTAATTCACGATTCATTTCATTAACTATAGAATTATAACATGACAAAAAGATAAGCTGAATTCTCCAAATTTTACTATAAAAATAACATCAACTATACCTATTGATACAAAATACATAGTGAGCCCATCTAACTATCTACAAATGATGTGGAATGACATCCAAGAATGAACATATGTCCCAATACACTAACTACATGCTCTGGAAAATGAGTCTGACTAGCTAACTTTGTCAGGGGCTTTGACTCCAAAATCAAGGCTCAACTCTACAAGATGCCCAAAAACTCAACTGCTACCTGATAAGGAAATAGCGGAAAAAAAATATGAGTTGATGGCTCAGTGAGTGGAGAAGTTCAAAAATAATTATACTTTTTCATTTACTCATTTTTATCAATATAAAGTTTATATCATTTAACAGTCCATAGTATAACAACATATAATAATAATAATAATAATAATAATAAGCAAAAAGTGAGACTCCTCATAATACTAAAAAATATCACCTCATAACCATGATATAATCATCAACTAGAATTTATATCATCATCTCATCACATCAATGTTTCAGGAAATCTACCAAAAATGTACCCTCTAATTGAAATCTGTAATCTGGTCATACGCGCGTAGACTGTCCCTTGGGCTGAACACTCACGACACGGGCCTCAGGCCCCCTCAGTGAATGGAAGTGGGTCTCAAAAACCTCTCATAATCAATACTAGAACATGGCCAAAGCTCCTCAGTTAACTATTTGTACGCAGTCAGACCCCTTCATTCATAGTCAAAACCTCTCAGTGTAGTATAGAACACAGCCAAGGCCCCTTAGTGAACTAAAATAAAGATATAATCACAAATACTTTTCGAGTTGATCTCAATATCACATATGTCACATTCCAATTCACAAATAACCATATTCACTCTTTAAAATTCCACATATATCATATGGAAAGACTATATTCACATTTATCATGTAATTGGACAGATAATGCAAAAATTACATAAAATGTATAATAGTATAATTAATTTATCAATTCCGGAAAAATAATTAAGTTTTTCCCACTTACAAGCTATTTACGAGACGATTAGTTTGGCTGGTGAGCTGTCTCAATCTATTCGCTACCTCCTCATATAACAATAAATTAATTCAGGTCAAAACTCAAATCACAATTTTAATATGAATAAGAGGATAAGCATTTTAATTATCTTTAACAATTTACCCACTAATCACCAGATATATTAACTTTATTACTCACTCAACTTATACATACACAACCCCCATATATAATTTAATTTAATACCTAAACTTCTACATTTATCATTTAGTCTCATTCAACTTGTAAAATCTGAGAAAAACCAACTTTTGACAAAAAAACATCACTAAAATTTTAGAATATTGAAATTTGGCATTAGTTTCTGAATTTAGAAAATTGTCTCCAAAACCTTTGACAAAAATGACAATTTCTGGGCAGAATTTCAGAAATAGCACTTGTACATGAATTTTGCACAAAAAATGATTTAAAATATCAAAATCAAACCTCAAATCCATATCTCACTCTAATACATCATAATCAAATGTTTCTTATCATATAAATACAAGAAAAATCAAATAATAAGTATGTATTTAATAACCCCGTCTTCAAGTCTTACTTTCTTCAACAACAACCTTCCAATATGCATTTCATTGATATATTCTTGTTTAATATCTAAAATCTATTTCAATAACCCCTACTTCTTATTAAATTTCTAGTTTACCGAAAATTTCCATAAACCCTAAATTCTAGTATCATTCTTCAATAAATAAATTTCATGATTTCCTCTACGAATTGAGAAAGAAATTGAAGGTTGTAGCTTATTTTCCTCCTATTTCTTTTTTCTTCTTCGTCTCTTTTCTTTTCTTTCCTTTATCTTTTCTTTTCCTCTCTATTGTTTCAGTCTCTATCTTTCTTCTCTCCACAGGAACGAACAAATTGGATTGATAAAGTCAAAGTTAAATGGATAATTATAACCAAATTGCAAAGTCAAGTCCTCAATCTTCACACAAAATCATATTTAGTCCTTTAATTTCTAATAATTAAACTAACTCTCTAGATTTCTTTATATATTATGTCTAGCCCTCTAAGTATTATTAATTACCAATTAGACCCCATAAAAATCATTTATTCAACTTAGTCCTTATTTAACTTTGACTTTGACCATAAATGGATGAGATGCAACAATACTAGCTCCCAAGTTTGATTCTTTTTTAAAGAACTTATCTCATCTTTTATTGTCTTAAAGTACTCTTTAGATTGTTCACTTTTCATCGCCTCCTTAAAGGTCTTTGGCTCTCTATCAGCTAACTCCTCATAACTCGCATGAACAAAAACTAGCTCAAATTCATAACCAAATCTTATAAGTGCTCTAGACTATCCCCTCTCTCTATCCCTAGCTAATTTATAATTTGCTAAAGGATTCTCTTCTTCAAGATGTTCTTCTATTACTATTTTCTCTATATTCTCTATGTCATGTTGTTGTTCCTGAGTCTCCACCTCACTCTGTGTAATAGGGATAGATGTGCTAAGTTTCTCTAACTCTACCTTCAACTGATTCTTCTCTTCACCTTATTTTTCTTCACTCACGGGTTCAATTTCAATTTTAAGGTACGGCATTTCGTTCTCATTGAATGTAACATCTCTACTCACAATTATCTTAACCTCATTTTGGCTCTTATCCCACAACTTGTACCCTTTGACACCCACAGGGTAACCTAGACAAATATATTTTCTAGTTCTAGGTTCAAGTTTTCCCCCACTCTGATGAGAAAATTCTATACAGCCAAAAGTTCTAAGTATAGAATAATCACTTAGTTTACCGGACCCTTTTTCAGGCGGAGTATCACCATTCAATACAGCAGATGGAGTCAAATTAATCTGATAACACACAGTCATAACAACTTCTCTCCAGAAAGACTTTGGGATTCCGGAACTTAACATCATGCAAAGTACTTTATCAAGTATGATTCTATTTATCATTTTTGCTACCCCATTTTGTTAGGAAGTGTAAGGAGCAGTTTGAAGTGTAAGGAACAATTTTATATCTTGCTATCCTTAATAGCCACATGTGCAAGTCTATTGTGTTATTTTTGTGTATGATCAGCTTAACAGAAGAGATAGAGGAATTTAAATCTCTCATCACTTTTCCAGTAGTGATATAAATATTATTTTTTCTAATTCCCTTAATGGAGACAAGTGCACCCTTAACCATTTTTCCAATAGTGATATAAATATCATTTTTTCTGATTCACTTAATAGAGTCAAGTGCCCACTTAAACAATTTCAAAATTTCATTTCCAATTTTACCAGTGAAATCAGTTTTCTCAAGTGTTCCTACTGAAATTAAATTTCTAGACAATTCAGGGATATATCAAACATCTTTTAAAGTATACACAAAGTCAGTGTCAAACTTTAAAGTAATGTCACCAATGCCAACAACATTATAAACAGAATTGTCACACAATACAACATGCCCATCATTTGATTCATCCAAATTTTCAAACCAGTATTTTTGTGATATCTCAAGAAAAGATGGACCAGAATCAAGTATATATTCATCAAATGAGAATTAGAAGTTAAATTCGATTCAACAGGATAAGCAATAGGACTTGTAATCATATAGACCTCACCATCACTACTATCGAAAATAGAACACAATACATTTACCTCATCTCTCTCTACCCTTTTGCTTATTTTTCTCTTTATAGCAATCCTTTATAAAATTCCATACGTTCCCACAACCATATCATTTCTTAACCTTGGTCATAGATTTGGATTTAGGCCTACCCTTTCTCTTCTTTCTACCTCAATTACTACTTGACTTGCCACTACTTTGGTAACCATCATTACTGTTTTGCCTAAATTGAGTTTTACCTCTCATCATGTGAATCTCACCATTTTTCTTATCATATTTTTCTGCTATAATCTCAATCTCTTTACTTCTAAGGGAGTCAATGATAATTTCGGGTGTCAAATTGTCTCTACAATACTTAATAGCATTTTTTATATCCTTATAAGTATTAGGTATGTAATTCAATAAAATAATAGCATTATATGCATCAGACACCGACTCTTCACGGTTAACAATATTTTGAACGAGTTTGTTAAATACGTCCAAATTATCATCAAGATCTTTTGAATTGTCCATTTTGAAACCCAAAAAAATGCTCAAGTAAGTAAAGTTTGTTTGTAATAGATTCATCGAAATACAAGTCTTCTAACTTTTTCCAAAGTTCTTTAGTAGTTTTCAATTTACCCACTTTTCTCAAAAATGTGTCAATCAAGTGTAAAATAATTGAGGTATAAGCAAGCTCATCACCTTCTTCTTTTTGTTCTTCTAAAAAATTAGTGGAAAAATTTCCATCAATAGCTTTTGACACTTTTTTATTGAACCAAAATACCTCTCATTGAAAAATCAAATTTTCCGTTAGAAGTTCCTAAATCAGAATTGTGTGTTGCCATTTTTAATAATCAATTAAGAATACAATATCACAATTAAGCCATGCAAAGTAGACCTACGGTCACAAATATACACTGTATTAGATTCTCGAGATTTTGTAAGATTCACGATCTTAGAATAAGGGAATGTTCAAACTGTAAGGTTTAGGTATTCTAATAACTTAACAATACAACAAAAGATATGTTAACCAAAACAGTTTCACACATTGAATATCGCAAAGATAGTATGCTGGAATTTTACTCACATAGCAACTAAAAAATAGTAGTTCCTAATTTCTAGTACAAGCAATGGTTACCCCACATGGTAACCCCAATCTTATTGTCAACCCATACGATGATGCGCTAGTGTTTAAAATTAAACATGATTAGTCAATTTACTATAGTGGACCTATCCGAGTCCGTAAATTATGAGGAATATAGTTTTAACACTTTAGGACCACCACTATTCGCCCTAAAGTTTGCGTCAACCAATCGAGTGCGAAATTGAATCGAGAATTTGTAGGGGCAAAATCATCCATATTTCACCGTATCATCTAATACAGAAAACTAACACCACAAACACATTAAAAATCTTGATAGGATAAAAATGTCCGAAGAAAGTTTCCTTAGATGACACCGAAAGCGCCTCCACGCGCCTCTGTCAGAGCTTTACGCACTGTCGCCATCGTAGACTTTCACCACCACGCCCAGTGGACCCAAGTGCGCCTCTACCTGTAGAGACTCCCTGTGGTGCTGGATTCTTCAATCAGCCATTGGTTTGCCCGGAAAATGGAATTATAGTTTGGATTTTATGGAAGAAAATCGAATAGTTTTCAATATGTAATTTCTGCCCATTTTTTGATGGACTTCTCGCCGAAATCCATGCAAATCAACGCTCTAATACCAAATGTTGAAAGAAAATATTCGATCACCAAGTGTTCCGGGCTCAGTATACCATCTATATACCGAATCAAACACCACAATCCTCAAACCCAAACCATAAACCACTCCCAAACTTGGTTCCTTTCTTGGCTTGCCCACAAAGGACATGGTGTGAAGTATTATTGTAGCCACAATAATAGCTACAAAAGCTAAAAGAGAGATGAAAACTGAAGGCACAAAGCTGGAAGCACGAAGTAGAATGATTTCACTCACAAAAAAGAAGAAGCAATTAACAATTTCACACACAGCTAACACAGGGAATGGGCAGCATATACATAGATATTAGATGGGCATTAGGTCAAGCAGTAATTAGGCCCAAGTAGTAGTAGTTAATGGACAAATGGGCTATCAACAAAAAAGTCATCCAAGAGTTATGGGTCGGATCATGAGTAGCACTGATTAAATTAGGCTACTTCAAATGGCCAAATAGGTTGTAGGATTAGTTTGGACTAATTGTAGTGTCGATATGTTACTTTAGTCATATGGTCAATGCCGACTGAATAAACAATGACTTTACATCATCACCCGGGAGATCGTTAGACAACAATTTGTCTAACAGAGATGATGACCAAGGTCGATATCTAGGGAAGATTCTTTTTTTTTTTCCTGGAAAAAATGCTTTTTTAGATGGTAATTAGTGATTTTTAATATGTAATTATGGTACGTTTGGATGTTGGATATAATTATTCAAAGATTTTAGTATAATTGATGGAGATAATTAGATTAGATTAAGATAATTAGATTAGATTAAATTCAAGGGTTCAAATTATATGTAAAAAACATTGGTCGAGGGAATGATTCCCTTTAATTATTATATTATATATTTATAAATAGATATAAATACAAAAAATCGTGCTAATGGACTAAAAATTAGGCCCTGTTCTGTTCAATTATAAAAGTTGATAAAAATTAAATCAAAGTCAAGAATTATTTCTAACAACATTTCGTAAACCTCACAATTTTTAACCACACATTCCATCAACTTTTATCAAAATATACTAAAAATCTAATTCTTATTTAAACCAAATAAGGGCTAAAAGACAAAAAATCCAATTCCTGATCCATTCAAATGTAAAACTCATTATTTATTTAGTGACATGTTTTATAGACTTATTTTTCAATGCATTTACATAAAAAATTCGAAGTGGAATCTTTGAAATACATTTAGTCCCTATTTTGTACAGTTAAAAAATTGATTAAAATTTAAGTCAAAATCAACAATTATTTTTAACCATACATTTCATATGATCCACAATTATTCAAAAGCACAATTCATCAATTTTTATCCAAATCTGTTAAAAATCTTATTTTAATCTTTAATAAACAGGGACTTATAGTTTAAATCTTGGGACTTTAGTAGAAATTTCATTTTTCCCACATCGAAAAGCTATTACTCCTAGAGAAGAAATGTCTTTAAATAATGTAGTTTTGTCTAGTCTTATACTCTCTCACTTATTTAGGTATTTCTTTTCCGAATTAAATATTATATATATGTAGCTTTAATACTAATAAAAAGTTAATTTAAAATTTAAAATAAATTAAAAATTTTTTTTAAAGAAAAATGGAAGAGAAATGGGGAAGGGGATCCTTTACTCACCCTACTCCCACTTAAGTAGGACGGGACATGATGGTATGCGAAATTCCCAATGGGAAAGAGGGCATAAATCCGTCCCGCTGCTATGCCTAAAAACCCAGTAAGCTAACGAACTTTGATGATCGAGAGTAAATCTACTACACCATATGATCAGTATCATCACATGGGATTAATCATAAACTTTCAAGAATTTCACGGGGTTCATGTCACAGTACCATCACTTGGGATTAATCACAAACTTTTAAGAATTTCATAGGGTTCATGTCACAACAACCTGCAAAAAATTATAGTAGTAACTTATTTAATTTTTTAGAGAGCTTATTAGCCGTCGACACAATGTCAAGTTAATGCTCATAAACAAACATGTGGACCTACTACTAATGGCACGTCATCTATCATGACAATTAGCGCATAACACGACTTTGGAAAAATATCTTACACGGAGCTTCATCATCATCACTCATAAAGAGAAGACATATTTTCGAGTTCGAGCAATTAGGCAAATATACTCAACCATGTGGACAGTATTTTTTTTACATGACCAGTTTGTCACAACTTCAAAAAATTAGGGATTGTTCTCTTCGTATTTCAGTTTTTAGTTTTGAGCTTTAAATTCATTTTGAATTTTGTGTTTTGAGTGTCCATTTTAAAATTGTTGAAAATACATTCTTTTTGTCATTTTGAAAAATTATTTTCAAAAGTAAAGAATGAAGTTTTGGCTTGGTTTTAACTGGAAAAAAAAAATTTTGCGTTTTCCGTTTTCTTTGTAAATCATAAACTTGTTTTAGGAAATTTATTTCTGAAAATAGGTAAGTGAACGTGTTTTCATTGTTTTCGAAAATTGAAAATGACCTGAAAATAGTAAAGAGAACATGCCAATTGAGTTATTCTTCTTCCACTTTTAAGCAATTACATCAAAATGGTTTTTATCTGCCTTATAAGAAGATGCATGGGAATGACCGTACAATTCTTAATGCTTTATACTTGCCATCAATTTTAATTCCAATAGCCTCCAATTCAAAAACGATCACATTTTGAACACTCATTACGAATTGTCAAAGATTTCACTAAATGCAAAATTGTTACAATCATATAGAATTTACCCACACAGAACAATTTTTAGGAAAATAATATCACACCCACTAATTTTTAATCTTTCAACAACCCACAAAGAAAACAAGAAAAACATACATACATACATACATATGCACAAAACTCCCTAGTCTCATTCACGTAAACAAAAGGGAAAGAAGTTGCGTATGTGTATACTAACAAATTAACCTAATTTTTTCTTCATGAAGTTCAAGTGCAGTAATTGAACTTTGAATAATCAAATAGTTTATTAAGGACAAAAAAGAGGGGGCGAATCCACTAGCCAATGGCATACTTCTGAGTCCAACTCCTTGCTATGGCTTCATACTTCTTCTTGTTTGTCCTGTACAGGTAAGCAATGTCAGGCACCAAAGGATCATCAACGACTGGATCCGCCAACAAAGCTGAAATAATAAGTAACACCTAAAATTGGAAAACCAAACAATTCAACACCATTAGAAAGTTGAACTTGAATTAGCGAGCCATTGCAATTGAAGTAGCAATTTATTCAGTGTAGGCAAAACATAAAAACATCCTTTGGGATATTGGATCCCTTATCTCAGCAACCAGATCAACAAGTTTTCAAGATTGTGGAATCTTTTAATCTCTACACTAGAAGGTTCCTCCCATGTTGACCTTAAAAAGTACATTAGAAAAAGTAAGTTGAGATTGAGAAAAAAGGGAGAGAAGAAAATGAAGATTACTGAATTAGGGAAGTTTGAATGAAAAAGGAGAAAAAAGTAAGTTGGAAAACTTGGTGTTGGAAAGCTTGCAGGTTTATATGTCAAGAATTTAGGGAAGTTTGAAGAAAAAGTGAGTACTAATTCAAGCATTCATTCACATATTTCCTTTTTTTATCATAGAACTTCATTGCAGAAGAGTGAAAACGAGCCCAAGTAGAAATGGAACTATTATTTTTGGTATTATAATAAAAACTAGCCCAATGGTCTAAAGGAGCTAAAGTTTTGGGCATTAATGTTCTAACTTATTTCATTATGTAAGTGGCAGATATTACCTTATTTCATTATGTAAGTGGATCCAAATGCACAATTTCTTTTCTCTTATTTTCAAGTAAGAAGTTTAGTACATACGCAAATTCAGTAAAGCCCACCAACACCAGAGATTTAGAAAACAAACCTTGGAAATGGTATGCGCAGGTTGGAAGTCCTCGAACATTGCAGGGCATATGGTTCCATTTATGCTTATATTTGGGTGGAAAATTTTTGTTATAAAAGCAATCTGCAAAATTCATTGAAATGGAAACTTCCATTATTTAAAAAATGATTTGCAATGGATAATATTTGTTATGTTTAAAATATAAAAGAATGGAAAGTCAAAATACAGGACACACCTTAAGCATCTCAAAAGGGTAACCCTGTGGAAAATAGATGTTAAGTAGGAAAACTCCACCGGCATATGGACTGTCCACAGGACCGATGATAGTAGCTTGCCAATGGAACAAGTCCCTGCCTACAGGACCTGAAATTTTTGTGCAGATATAAATGAAACTTATGATGCATTACAGAAAACGATGGTGTGTGACTTTTTCTTTTTTTTTTATTTAATCAATTAATGTGATAAATTGAAAGTTACTCTTTTGTCATTTTTAAAAAAATTAAAAATGTGGTAAAAGTTAAATTTTTTGTCAACTAACAGAATTATGGATGAAAACTGTAAAAAAGAGCTTCAACTGCAACATTTGGAAAGATAAAAGTGATGACTGCAACAAATTAAAGGTTTGGGAAAAGTCTACTAATATTTCAAAGGTTTAGAACTTTTGCTGCAATTATCCTTTAAAATAATATGTATGTTTATACACAAGTTCACAATCTCTTTCAGAGTCTCACCCTAGATAAATTTTATCAGTTATCATAGTTCAACAAGAACACCCCCACCTAGCCAAAAATAAGCAAATTCAACTCAATAAAATTGCGGAAATATCACGTAAAACCAATAAAAATGAGTATAATTCTGGCAAGTTCCATCAGAAACCACAACTTTACTGTGAAAGTAAAGCTCCGAATAAAGAATTTCTATATTAAACCCTGAACCCCCCACCCAACCAATAGATGAAAAAATATAAACTAAGTCATGATAAATTAATATTCATCACGAGCAAAAGAAACCCAGATACTATATAGTAATATACCAGCACTGATACAGGTAGGAGGATCCCTCTGAATATCCTTGAGCTCCTGGGGTACTTTTCAGTTTAGCCATGTCAAATGGAGGAAATAGTGGGAAATGCCCGGTTGACCCGGTCACTTTTCCAAAATAGCCGTTGACTGGTAAAAAAAAAAAAAAAAAAGGAAAAACTAAAAAAAGCTTAACATTGAAGCATTTTGCCATTTTTACCCTCACGTGACTTGGAAGAGAGTTGGGAGAGAAAAACCGACCGTGTGGTGCCCGACCCAAAAACCGACCGTGTGGAGCCCAGACCGGAATCGCCATTTCTCTTGAAGAAGGTGAGCTTTTGAAAACCATTCTATGTTATTTTACAAAAAGCATGGTTGAAATCATTCAATATTCTGCATGTTTGCGAATTTTTGTTGATTATTTTCGAAAAAATTGTTGTAGAATCAATTAATATCGAAGAAATGATGATTGGGAGCCATTTTGGGGGTTGGAGATCGCCGAAAATGACGTTTTCCGGCGATCTCCGTCGGAGAAGAAGGCGAGACGCCTTTCTGGGGCACGCCGTAAGTCCGCTTCGGGCCTGCACTCGGGGTCCGGCACGCCCGTAAGCCTGCATTCCCCAAAAGTCTCGGGCCTGCACTCTGCACTTCGGGGTCCGGGCCCGTAAGCCCAGCATTTTCCGGGCCTCCTGCCGGGCTCCGACCCCCGTGTCCGGGGGTCCGGGCCCGGACTTTCAGATTTACGGGCGCCGGGCCCGAGCCCGTAAGATTCCGGCTTCTCGGGCCCGCACCCTTGCAGTCTGGCCCGAAGCCCGCACTTCCGGGACTCGGGGCCTGCACGCCCCGGGGCCCGTGGCTTCCCATTTTTTTTTTTTTTGCCTTTTATTTAAATGAAAATATAAAACGAATTATAAATTATAAAATATTTTTTAATAAATTATAAAATACTAAATAAACAATATAAATTGTTTCTTTGAATTGTTTATTTCAATTTTATATTTCGATTGTTTATTTAATTTTTTATTTAATTATTATTAATTAAAAAATAATTAAATATTTATTAAAAAATTATTTTAATATTTTATAATAAATATTTTACTTGTTCACTTAAAATAAATATTTAATTATAATATTTTAAAATTATAATATTTTAATTAATAATAATTAAATATTATATAAACAATTAAAATAATGAATTTATTTAAAAATTCTTCTTTTACAACGAAATATTAAGTGAACAAATAAACTATTTATTATAAAATTATTTATTTTAATTACTTATTGAAATATTTTTTTTTTGTTGTCTTTTATTTAAATTAAAATATGAAACGAATTAATAAATTATAAAATATTATTTAATAAATTATAAAATATTAAATAAACAAAATAAATTGTTTCTTTGAATTGTTTATTTCAATTTTATATTTCGATTGTTTATTTAATTTTTTATTTAATTATTATTAATTAATAAAAAATTAAATATTTATTAAAAAATTATTTTAATATTTTATAATAAATATTTTACTTGTTCACTTAAAATAAATATTTAATTATAATATTTTGAAATTATAATATTTTAATTAATAATAATTAAATATTATATAAACAATTAAATTAATGAATTTATTTAAAAATTCTTCTTTTACAACGAAATATTAAGTGAACAAGTAAAATATTTATTATAAAATTATTTATTTTAATTACTTATTGAAATTGTTCAAAAAACATTAAATATATTATTTTAAATAAATTATTTCATTTAATTGTTTAGTTATAAAATAAGAAATTTAATTATAAATTCTTCTATTAATTTGAAATATTAAGTGAACAATTAAATGAAATAATTTATTTTAAATCATAATCAATAATTCTAAATAAATTATTTCATTTAATTGTTTAGTTATAAATAATAGAAAAACTAAATAAACAAAATAAATTGTTTATTTGAATTGTTTCTTTAATATTCTAATAATTATAATTAAATATTATATAAACAATTAAAATAAGAAATTTAATTATAAATTCTTATATTAATTTGAAATATTAAGTTAACAATTAAATGAAATAATTTGTTCCATTATTGCATTATTTGTAATTAAATTTCTTATTTAACTATTGATTCTTGCGGATAGTAATTAATGTCATTCTTCCATTATTCCACTATTGATTCTTGCGGATAGTAATTAATGTCATTCAGTTAGTTTAATTTTCGTATATTATGTTTTATTTATTATATCTTGCACAGGATTCTAACATTTGAAATGTTGTAGGATGGATTACCACTTAAATGATGCGGTAAGACAGATCCCATGCAAAGTTACATCGAACTGTAACTTTGCCATCTTTACAGTGGTATTAAATTTGCTGGACGAGGAGCACGCAAAAATATTGAGGCGATCCTGCTTATGGCCATTGTATTCATTGCTCGGCGTACAGTTTTCTGGTCAGCTGCTCGATGCGTTGCTATATCGGCTGCTTAAACTAGTTGACGGAGATGCCCTCCATTTTGATTTTGGGGGCAAGGTAGTTAGATTTTCTATATTCGAGTTTGCCCTCATCACCGGATTGATGTGTACTGGCGAAGAAGCAGCCCGGGCCCGTATTCCGAGAAACAAGAGGTTGTTGAATGAATATTTTCACGGGCAGACGGCGGTCACTCCGGGGCAGTTGGCGGACGCATTCAGGGCATGCGAGGACATGTCTGATAAGTTGAAGCTGGGTATGGTGCTTATCCTTGAGAGTGTGCTCAGGTGTCATCACAAGAAGACATCGATTGACCTTTTTCATTTGGAAGTTGTGGATGACATTGATACCTTCAACAGCTATCCTTGGGGGCAGAGATGATTAGAGCATACCTTACGACACTTCGGGAGGGGATATTCGATGCCTAAGGGGGATAGAGCCGAGCGCAAGTACGATGCATATGGCTCCGCCGTTGGCTTTGCAGGTAAATGTTCAACATAATGAATGATCTATTTTTAGTATTCAATTCTATATGTAATAATTGTAACTGTTGCAGATATGGGTGTACGAGACTGTCCCCATATTGGCTAGCCGGTATGCGACGAGAGTGGAGACGTGCTGCCCTCGGATTTATCAATGGCGAGCACAGGACAAGCCACTTGCAAAACAAATATCAGCTATTCTCGACGATCCTGAGGTACGTAGTATACATTTTGCGATTTATATTGTATGTCCTTTCAAAATATCGATACATGGTCATGAGCTCGGTAAAATGTCAATATGATAGGTTGAAGTCCTCTCTGAGTTGACCCCGTCGATAGAGGAGGAGGGTCAGAGTTACATACGTTCCTTGTCTGTCCAGGCCGCGTCAGATGATCCGACGCCCGAGTCCATCGTTGATCGGGATAGGGTATGTTCATTGAATATAATATGTTGATTAACGTTTTGATTTTTGAATTAAATTAATAATTCGGACTTTATTTTCTCAGGAGTGCCGTCCAGTATCACCTCCGCCGCCGAGGTCACTTCCGCCGCCGAGATCACCTCCGCCGCCGAGGTCACCTCCACCGCCGCCGAGATCACCTCCACCGCCGCTGAGGTCACCTCCGCCGCCGAGATCACCTCCCCCGCCGAGGTCACCTCCACCGCCGAGGGCCTCACCACCGCCGTCGAGGGCATCACCGTCGCTGATCAGGTCTCCTTCTCCCTCGTCCACCGATCCGTACGGCCGTCTTGCGAGTTTATACAGGGTCAGATGGGCGCGATGCGTCGAGAGTTGGGACGGCAGGGCGACGATCAGTATTCCAGATTGTCGTTCGAGATGGGCGCGATGCGCCGAGAGTTGGGACGGCAGGTCGACGAGAGCTCTGCCAGACTGTCAGAAGAGATGGGCGAACTGCGACAAGAGCTGAAGGGACATATCGACGATGTATATAATGATGTATTCGTTCTACGTCGCGACGTGGTAGATCTACAACGCGAGATAGGAAACCTTCGTGCGAGGTCAATATGCTACGGGCGACGTAGCGCCCATACGAGGGACCGACGAGTCATCGAGATGGAAAGGGTGACGGTGGAGCGAGACGGATGGGGTACGATGATCCGTCATGGCCCGGGGAGATTACGAATCATTTTTTGATGGGGTACCGGAGGAGGGAGTACCAAGAGAGGCGGAGGTGGGGGTGCCGGTGGAGGTGGAGGGAGTGCGGCGGAGGCGGATGTGGAGGTGGAGGGAGTACCGATGGAGTCCGAAGGGGGGTACCGGCGCAGGTGGAGGGGGGAGGGGGAGGGCACCGGCGGAGAGGGTACCGGAGGGAGGGCACAGGAGGGGGTGGAGGGAGCACCGGCGGAGACCGAGGTGGAGGTGGGGAGTACCGGCGGAGGTGGAGGTGGAGGGGAGTGCGACGGAGGTGGGGGTGCGGAGGGGAGGGCACAGGAGGGGGTGGAGGGGGTACCGGTAGAGGTGGAGGCGGATGACGTAGTATTTGTGTCGGAGGGGACTACGGAGCTGAGGAAGGGTACCAAGCGTGCTGTTGACGTGACACCGATGGTGGTTGGTAAGAGATCGAGATTGCCGTCACAGTACATCGTTTCCCCCTTCACAGCTGAGGCGAAGAGACGCACGTTCTTGGATGGGACCTTTCCCAATCTCGTCCGCGAGGTCGACCCGGTTCGTCAGAAGGCGTTCTCATTGTGGTTCACATCCCTTCAGCATGAGTAAGTATTTTATCATTTTCGTAAAGTACATATGAGATCATCTATGCTTTTTGTAACAATTCACTATTTTGATTTTTGTAGGGACAACTATAAGATAGGGACGATGACCATCTCGAACGCGAAGAAGTGGTTCGACGATGTTCTGACGAGGGGTGCGTGGCTCGCCGATGATGTAAGGATATTCGCTTTGTTATTTGGTATTTTATTTAATTATTTTTTATTTTATTTAATTTAACGACCATTTATTTTTTATTGGTGTTAGCACATGGACTTGGCTATGGAACTGTTGCGCGATAGAGCTCGGAGACACCCGAGATCTTTTGGCATTCCTGGCCGAATCATCCTTAGCTCCAGTTTCGCACGTGCCCTTGATATTGAGCACATCACACTCCTACTCCAAGGCGGCGGATATGTGGTGCCCGAGTATATGTTGGAGTGGGTCATTGGGCTGGAGCCGAAATACGGGCAGCCGTGGACGGATTGTACACATATGTACATTCCACAGGTCGCGAACTCACACCGCTGCGGTTGAGATCTCTTTCGCGGATTCGACTATACATGTGTACGACTCCGACCATAGGTCGTTTGACCCAAGGGCAATCGGAGCGAGATATTGGAGCCGATGAGAGTGATCATTCCCATGATGGCTAGACATGCGGATATTCAAGTAAATGACAGATTAGCCATTATGCGGGACACGACGACGGCGAGACAAGAAATATCGTAAGAATTTACAAGTTTTCAATTTTTAAATTTAGTTTTTAGCTATATGTTATCGAATTAATATATTTTTATTTACTCGCAGGGGCGACTGTGGGATGTTCGCGATAAAGTATATAGAATTTTGAGTATTGGTCGCAAGGTTGATACAATTTCCCAATCGTTTATGGACATGTGGAGGTTGAAGCTAGCTTGTGATTTGTATGAATATAATTGTGATCCTTAGTACATTGTGTAAATAAATAATTTCATTAATCAATTAATTTAAATAAATATTTGAATTAATCAATTAACATAAATTATGTAAATAAATAATTTCATTAATCAATTAACATAAATTATGTAAATAAATAATTTCATTAATCAATGAATTTAAATAAATAATTTAAATAAATATTTGAATTAATCAATTAACATAAATTATGTAAATAAATATTTGAATTAATCAATGAATTTAAATAAATAATTTAAATAAATATTTGAATTAATCAATTAACATAAATTATGTAAATAAATAATTTCATTAATCAATTAATTTAAATAAATAATTTCATTAATCAATTAACATAAATTATGTAAATAAATAATTTCATTAATCAATTAACATAAATTATGTAAATAAATAATTTCATTAATCAATTAACATAAATTATGTAAATAAATAATTTCATTAATCAATGAATTTAAATAAATAATTTAAATAAATATTTGAATTAATCAATTAACATAAATTATGTAAATAAATAATTTCATTAATCAATTAACATAAATTATGTAAATAAATAATTTCATTAATCAATGAATTTAAATAAATAATTTAAATAAATATTTGAATTAATCAATTAACATAAATTATGTAAATAAATATTTGAATTAATCAATTAACATAAATTATGTAAATAAATAATTTCATTAATCAATGAATTTAAATAAATAATTTAAATAAATAATTTCATTAATCAATTAACATAAATTATGTAAATAAATAATTTCATTAATTAATTAATTTAAATAAATAATTAAAATAAATATTTGAATTAATCAATTAACATAAATTAATATTTAACGACACTAAATAAATATTTGAATATTTCATATTTAACGACACTAAATAAAAACATATTATTCAGTTATACATATTATACTATCACATAATATTACACATCGGTTGAATTGTTATGTAGAGGAATCTGACTTGTACAAAATTGACGGGTATGCCCTGTTGCGCCGCATCTGCCGCACTTACGAGGTCGGGGAAATTCTCCGGTGGATGGTATTCTAGACGTACGTCTACGTTCCGGAGCACATGGTCCGATTTCGGGTGGCAACAAATTATTAAGTGGGAGAATATGGTCGGGAACTTCCCACTCGGCTTCATTTGGCAGGGGAAATATCGTTTCGGCATACGCCGCTTTCCAAAAATCAGTCGTGTAATAAACACTGCATAAGGCGTGTGTCGGAATCCCTCTATGCATAGCCACGCCATCTTTGCATGCGTACACGGAAACCTTTCCAACTGGAACTTTCTACACGTGCATGTGTTATCATTCAAGTCCACGACGTATCCGATATTACGTCCACATCTCACGGAGAAGCGAAACTGATCCAGTGGTTCCACGCATACCTTCCTCGCAACCTCTAGAGTTTTGAAGATTTTATCTTCCTGAGCCGGAGTCAGCACACTTGTGCAATTTTGTGATTCCTCACGCCGGTCATGAAACCACTGCTGCAACTTGTTACGAATTTGCTCAATCATTGCGAGAATTGGTAACTCTCGATCCTTCTTGAATAACGCATTGATCGACTCAACATTGTTCGACGTCATCATGTTGTATCGACGTCCTGGAAAATGTGATCGTGCCCAATGTTCGTTCCCCATCTCCGTTAGATAAACCCATGCAGCAGGTGATTTACTTTCTATTTCACCCATGAACTTTTCAAACTCTTCAAAGCGTACGCCTCTGCGGCTTTCCTAAACAATGCAACGATGCCATCGCCCCGAAACTTCGTCTTTAGATTGCCACTGTATATGGTACATACAATAACCGTGATGTGCATCAGGAAAGACTTCGGCAATACCATTTATTATTGATTGCCCCCGGTCAGTTATGAATGCAAGGTTCTCGACGTCTCCAATTACTTCCCTCAACTTCGTGAAGAACCAACGCATCGCTAAATCATTCTCTCCATCGACTATACCGAACGCAAGAGGGTAAATTTGGATGTTGGGATCTTGACACGTAGCAATAATCAACTTGCCTTCGTATCTAGCCTTAAGGGTTGTACCGTCGACTAGAATTCCGGGTCGCATCGCGTTCCGAAATCCTCGAATGCACCTTGTCAAGGGCCATGAAAAAATACTTGAAGCGATTCCCGTCGTCCGTATCAATATAAAATGCCGATCCAGGATTAGTTTTCTCCATGTTGTGGCAATATCTAGCCAATTTAGCGTAACTTTCCTCGGCCGAACCCATTAAGTCCTCCAATGCGCATTCTTTGGCCTTCCAGGCTTCGATAGCTCATGACCACCCCGTAATCTCGACGGACGTCGTTGATAATGTCCGAAGGTCTGTAGATCATTCGTGGGTCCCGAAACTTGTCCATTATTTGTCGACCAATGAACCATGCTCGGGCCTGTCTGTGATCATTTCGACGAATACCCACTTCGCAAGTATGTTCTCGTGCATACTTACGGATTACAAAGAACTCATTCGTGTCCATTTTCGTCGCTGCAAACGCCAATGGCAAGCGTCGTCAATGCGAGATGATTGTGTACGTCGACTTGTCCGATTTTTTAACTTTAAACTCGAAATTGTGTTTCAAAGCAATCCGGTGCACAGCTTCTTGCAAATCTTTCTTTGTTTCGAACAGTTGCTCGACATATAAATCTTCATCATCGGGAAGCGTACGAGAACAATTAGAGGTACACAGACCCGACCCATGTCTTCGACCTAGGATAAAGCAATCAAATCCTCATTCGTAAATTCATTTGCATTCTCGTTGTCATCAACTATCGAGGGAATTCTGTGCGTAACGGTGAAATCATGATGATGAACAACTGTAGTGGGAATAACCACATCATCCTCACGAGCTATCTCCACCGTGTTTCAAAAATCATTCACATTATGATCCCCTCTATCGAGATCTTCGTGTTCACCATTGGGGACATTCTTTTTTACTAAAGTTACGCAAAGAGGAGTAGTCATGCGATCTTCGTTCAATGCAATTAAAGCTTTGATGCCATTTCTAGAAGTAACCTTTGTAGGTGGAATTGGAATGGATGTATGCTCGTTGTTGAATAGAAATCTCAATTCCATGTCGTACTGAGAGGGATTGATGTCAAGCACGTCCTTTATCTCACTGTACATTTCTGCATACGATGTATTCGATGTCAATACAATTGAAATTGAGCCATGTATATCACCTGTCCATTTCCAGACCCATCGACCATTTCCATTATCTTCAAATTCACCAAAGTAAAGAACCGGGATTGCAACCATATCTGCTGCATTAAAAAAAATATATTTGTTATGTTCGTGGAAAAAAAAACCGTCGAGGGTGCACCGCCCCGGACGCCCGGAAGTCCGGGCCCATTTGGGCCCGGAAGTTCGGGCCCAGACACCCGGACTTCCGGGCGTCGGGGCCCGGACTTCCGGGCCCATTTGGGCCCAGACTTCCGGGCGTCTGGGCCCAGACTCCCCGGACGTCGGGGTCGTGTTTAATTGGTTTTCTTCTTCCATCACAGATCTGAAAGTCTCAATCAGATGAATTTTTTTCTCGTTTTTGTTTAAAAAAGTCGATTATAGATCATAAAATTTTCATATACATAAGATTTAAAGATTAAAATAATGTACTTAACCAAAACGAAATAAAAAATACGTAAAAATATGCTTACCGAATTCACTGATGGCTGTGAAATATTTCCTTGTTGAGCGTTTGATAAGTTTTTATCTGTGTTGGAGTAAACAGATGGAGAAAGTGAATTGGTTTCGAAATTTTACGTAGGAAGTGTTTGAAATTCTTTATAACTTAAAAAGGGTATTATTGTCTTTTTGAAACCATACCATTTTTTGTAATTTATATAACATTTTAAGGATAATTTCGTCTTTTCAGCCTTAGAAGGCTATTGTGGTGAATGGTTAAAATTTTTGGGCAAAATGGAAAAAGGGTGCTTTGACTTGGGCATTTTGAAAAGTACCCCTGTCAAATGTGCCATTTTCCACTTTGCCCAAAAATTTTAACCATTCACCACAATAGCCTTCCAACGATGAAAGGACGAAATTACCCTTAAAATGTTATACAAATTACAAAAAAATGGTATTGTTTAAAAGACAATAATACCCTTTTTTATGTTATAAAAAATTCCAGACGATTTGTTGTAAAAGGGTTAACCAGACGACCCGAACGGACCAAACGTCCGGGTAGTCTGGGCCCGGACGGCCCGGACGTCTGGGCAGTCCGGGTAGTCTGGGCCCGGACGGTCCGGGCAATCCGGGTAGTCTGGGCCCGAACGTTCGGGCCGTCCGGGCCGGTCCGGGTCCGACGCACCTTGCAGTATTTTTGTGCCATAACTTTCTCTCCTAATATTCGATTGAGATGATTCAAAATGCGTTGAAAAGTTAACTCAGAGGGCTACAACTTTGCTTCAAATACCATCGTCAAATTCGATCGTTTTCCATGTCAAAAACTGGTCTCAATATGAGGCTGAAAATCGATGGAAAACTTTTCAACATTTTTGGGCAATAACTTTCTCTCCTAATGCCCGATTGAGATGATTCAAGATGCGTTAGAAAGCCAACTCAAAGGGTTACAACTTTACTTCAAATACCATCTTCAAATTCGATCGTTTTCCATGTCAAAAATTGGTCTCAATATGAGACTGAAAATCGGTGTAAAACTTTTTAGGTTGAAAGCTAATATGTGATAATGTTTTGGCTATATTTCATCCATTTGACTCATTTTTCATCCAATTGACCTCCAACACTCTCGTCTCTTCATCGTAAGGTTATAAACAAGTTTAGAATATTTGCACTTTAATCCATAAACTATCACTTTCCTCAATTTTGGACATTTTCGCTCTTTTCTTCTAATTTCTATCGTATTCGTTCATTTGCAACCTAAACTAAAATGAAAGTGTGCTTAGAATATTTAGGTGCCTATAAATCATGAAAATACAATTATTAGTGGATGAAAAATGTGATAACTGCACTATTATCACCGCCTATTCTGACAAATCTCCGCCAATTCACCATTTTTCACTTCATTTCTTTTTTGTTTCACCTCCTCTTCGAGTCCAATTTTTATGATCACGCACGGCTTCATCTAAGGCTCCAAAATACGTCATTTTCTCCAATGTATTTAAACTACAAAACGACATAAACACACATTTAAACGCTCAAAAGTGTTCAAGAACAAATTAAAAACTACAATTTAAAGGTATTTGTTTAATGAGTTAATTGCACTCATCAGTATATTATTAATTATAATTTGTATGTTACATAATTATTATCGTTAAATATTCAATTATAATTAAATAACTTATTTTAATTGTTTATAAAATATTTAATTATAATTAGTAGAATATTAAATAAACAATTGAAATATAAAATTTAAATAAACAATTCAAATAAACAATTAAATAAAATAATTCATTTTAAATAAATAAGTTAAATCGTGTATTTTCATTGTTTGCTCAATATTTAATTGTAAAAGAAGAATTTATAATTAAATTGCATATTTTAATTGTTTATATAATATTTAATTATAATTAATAGTATATTAAATTAGCAATTTAAATAAACAATTCAAATAAACAATTAAATGAAATAATCTATTTCAAATAAATAATTTAAATCGTGTATTTGAATTTTTTACTTAATATTTAATTGTAAAAGAAGAATTTATAATTAAATTGCCTATTTTAATTGTGTATTTATTATTTAATTATAATTAATAAAAAATTAAATAAATATTCGAATACTTAATATTTTATTATTTATAACTAAATTATATTTAATTTTAATTGTTAACAGATTATTTCATTATTTCTTATTTTAATTGTGAATTCAATATTTTATTTATTGTTTATAATTAATTTAATTATAATTAATAGAATATTAAATAAACAATCGAATATTTCATATTTTATTATTTATAACTAAATAAATTTTTTTATTTTTTATTTTAATTGTTGATTGATTATTTCATTATTTCTTATTTTAATTGTCAATTCAATATTTCATTTATTGTGTTTATAATATTTAATTATAATTAATAGAAAATTAGATAAATATTCGAATACTTAATATTTTATTATTTATAACTAAATTATATTTTATTTTTAAATAAACTATTTATTGTAACTAAATATTAAAATAAACAAATTAAATGAAATAATTTATTTTAAATCGTTTATTTAATGCTTTGTAAACAAATTAAATAAGTAATTTAAAAATAAATATTTTAATTGTTTGCTTGACATTTCATTGAAAAATAAAAATTTATAATTAAATTCCTTATTTTAATAGTTTATATAATATATAATTATAATTAATGGAATATTAAATAAACAATCGAAATATAAAATTTCAATAAACAATTCCAAGAAACAATTTATTTTTTTATTTAATATTTTATTATTTATAAATAAATAATATTTTATTTTTAAATAAACTATTTATTGTAACTAAATATTAGACAAACTATTAAAATATGGAAATTAAATGAAATCAGTTATTTAATTTTTCACTTTTATTCTTTGTAAACAAATTAAATAAGTAATTTAAAATAATTTTTTTAATTATTTACAAACGAATATTTAATAATTTATTATTTATAACTAGATAATATTTTTTTACAAACTCTTTTGTCGTGCATTTTTCAAGTTGTTTACAAAATAAATTTAATTGTTTATTTAAATTTTTTTATTTTCATCGCTAAATAAGTTAATTATTGATTTAAATTAAATATTATTAATTTTGAATTCAATATTTTATTTATTGTTTATAATTAATTTAATTATAATTAATAGAATATTAAATAAACAATCGAATATTTAATATTTATTATTTATAACTAAATAATATTTAATTGTTAATTGAATATTTCATTATTTATTTAAATTTTTTATTCAATATTAATTTGTTTATTTAACATTTCATTGTTTTTGTACTTGTTTACTTTAATTGTTAATTATTTATTTCAATTAAATATTAACTAAAGAATTAAAATAATTAATTTAAGATTGAATAAAGAATTAAGATAAAGAATTAAATAAAATATTTATTTAATATTCAAAATTAAATTTTCATTAAACAGTTAAATAACTAATTTGGGGGAAAAAAAAGGGTCGTCTGAGCCATCTGGCAGTGACCCAGTAATTGAGCACGCTATCGAGGATAAGTCTGACCGCATCATCTAAATGGTAATCCAACCTACAACATTTCAAATGTTAGAATCTTGTACAAGATATAATAGATAAAACATAATATGAGAAAATTAAACTAACCGAATGACAATAACTACTATCCGCAAGAATTAATAGATAATTGAACAACAAATAATGCAATAATAAAATAACTGAACGACATTAACTACTACACTCTTTTTTTGTAATTAAATATAAATATTAAACAATTATTTCAATTATTAAATAAATAATTTATTTTGTTTATTTAATTTTTTATTATTTATAACTAAATAATTAAATGAAATAATTTATTTTAAATTGTTTATTTATAATTTATAATATTAAATAAATAATCGAATATTTAATAGTTTATATTTATAACTCAATAATATTTTATTTTTTATAAACTCTTTTTTCGTGAATTTTTCAAGTTGTTTACAAAAAAAAAAAAAATTAATTGTTTGTGCAATATTTATATTAATTTTCTATTTTAATAGTTAAATAATTTAATTATTTATTTCAATTAAATATTAAATACGTAATTAAAAATTCAAGACGGTCTGGGCGAAAATGCCCGGACCGTCTGGGCATTTTTGCCCGGACCGTCGGGGCGAAAATGCCCGGACCGTCCGGGCATTTTTGCCCGGACCGCCCGGACCGTCCGGGCGAAAAGCCGGCGGCGTAGATCGCCATTTCCGGCGATCTCCACCTCCCAAGCACTCCAAAAACAACATTTATTCAATAATTCATAGATCCACAACAAATTCTATAAAGATAATCAACAAATCCTACATTTAATGTTTTATATATCCACTTAAAATACAATCATCATTTGTAAAAAATTCATATTATTGTTCCCAACACTCACCTTCTTCAACTGAAAATGGTGATTTCGGCGTCCAGGTCGTCGGTGAAGGTACATGAGGAAGGGCCTCGTCCGGGTTTTTCTTCGTTCTCTCCTCTCTCTCACTCTGCAAACTTTACAAGGGTAATTTGGGGAAACAAATGTCTTTCCTTGTTTTTTATTTTTTCCCTTTTTTTTTTTTTTTTACTTGGTCAACGGCTATTTTGCAAAAATGGACGGGTCATCCGGGTATTTGCCACCATTTCCTCGTTGTTCAAGATCCGCTTTGCACTCCCCAATCCCTGTGGTTCATTCACAAAAAAAAAAAAATGAAGCCCATCAAATCAATTCCACAAGAAATCTGCATACATAGATTAAGAGTCTGAAATTTTACCATAGAAAATTTTGATTCTCCTGCTGGCTTTTGGTAGATGGGATGATCTGAGGAGAAGGAATATAATCCAATATTAATTTTTACATTTTGAATGCAGGAATTGTAATCTAAAATTTAAAAAGAAATCTATTTATTCCTAAACCCTATATGAATACCTTTAGTGCTGGAGGAGGCTATGTAAGAACTGTTACTTGAATCTAATTTTAAATTCCTTCTTACAGTTTCAACATTTTGTTCTTCTCTTGGCAAACTCAAGGATAGTTCGTCAAAATCCAATGATATGGAAATGGAACTGGAGCTTGTGCTTCTTGAATCGGCTCGGGCCACTTCCCGATCCCGCTCTCGCTGCAGTACAGCTCCCACCAACCTATCCCAGTTGTCATAATTCCTAGACATCTCTGTTTTAGCTCTAACAACTCCAAAATACACAATTTTCAACTATGGATATTGATTGCCTGTACACATGCAAAATTTATACATGTGCAGACATACATATATATATATATATATATATATATATATATATATATATATATATATATATATATATATATATATATATATAAATTGTTTTGAAAGCGGAGAAATCAATATAGTTGATGACTTGATGTATGAGTAAATAATAAATTAGAGTGTCTTAGTCTGGATGAGCAATACAAAGAAATTTTGAAGTCATTTTCACATAAAAAACTGTCTCAACTACAAATCACTTTTTCTCGTTTGAGACACGAAAACAATAAGGCCCTATTCTCTTTGTCGTTTTCCAGCCGTTTTCTGTTTTTAATTTCTCAAAACAGCGAAAACGTGTTCTCTATCTTATTTTCGAAAACGCGTTTTGAAAATGAAGAAAAAAATATAACTGAAAATGGAAAACAACAAAAACATTGTTTTGTAAAATTTTTGGAAAAACAAGGTAAAAATTGAAAACATGCGAAACGCCCAAATCCCTCACAACTGAAAATGGAAAACAACAAAAATATTGTTTTGTAAAATTTTTGGAAAAACAAGGTAAAAATTGAAAACATGCGAAACGCCCAAATCCCTCACTGTAGCTGTTCCCTCTCTCACAACTCCCTTACTCAACTCCCTTACTCAACTCCCTCTGTAAATCGAACACCAGCAGCAACATCACAACCACATCGAAGGCACTGACGATGGGAGGAAGGGTGCTACACAGGATTGAACAATTTTGGAGATCTTCGTTCCGGTCACTCCTAATCGCACGCTGCAGCGATGGGTTTCAGTT
The DNA here is from genome assembly GCA_035079005.1 of Fraxinus americana. Taxonomy (NCBI): domain Eukaryota; kingdom Viridiplantae; phylum Streptophyta; class Magnoliopsida; order Lamiales; family Oleaceae; genus Fraxinus; species Fraxinus americana. Next base: position 24,762,676 of record CM068711.1, on the reverse strand, counting down.
GGAATCCAGATTTCGCATCTCGAACTCAAGGTTTTTGTTTCTTTGCTTGTAGTAATCTGTAGGTATTCTTGAGTATTCAATTTTTAGGGTTTAGGGTCCGATTTACCGTTGTTTCTTTATTTGATTGGTACGAAATTGTGGTGGGTTGGGGAATAGTTAGTAGTCACTGAAATTGTTCGCTGGGGGCGATTGCTGGTGGTGGAGGTGAAGGTGGAGCTGGTGGTGGAGGTGGAGCTGGTACTGGAACGAAGATGGAGGTGGAGCTGGGGCTGGAGATGGGGGCGATTGCAGGTGCTAGAGCAGTAGGCGATTGCTGGTGCTGGAGGTGGAGGTGGAGCTGCTGGTGGTGGTGGAGCTGGCACTGGAGGTGGAGCTGGGGCTGGAGGTCGATGTGGAGCTGGAAATTCAGGTGGTGCTGGAGGTGGAGGTACAGCTGGAGGTTGGGCTGGAGGTGGAGGTCGTGCTGGAGGTTGGGCTGGAGGTGGAGGTGCAGCTGCAGGTTGGGCTGGAGGTGGAGTTGCAGCTGCAGGTTGGGCAGAGGTGGAGGTGGTGCTGGAGGGCGAGGTTGGGCAGAGGTGGAGGTGCAGCTGGAGGTTGGGCAGAGGTGGAGGTGGTGCTGGAGGGCGAGGTTGGGCTGGACTAGTGGGTGTGATGGTTGTGGTTGTGATGGTGGGTATGTGGGTGTGTAAACTGTCATGCTGAATATGCATTCATCCCAACAATGAATTGAGTTTGATTCTTGCTGTTTGTAGATATATCGTTTGATTCTTTTTGTGTTCAGAAACTAGTGGAGTTCTAAAACTAATCATTCAAATACCTTGAGATTTCAGATATATGAAATGTAGCAGTCAAGACTGAACAATTCTAGAGTATAAATTATGTGTATGAAATTAAACAATATATAATATTCATGAGATTGCCTCAATTTGGTGTAATGTACTAATTGTTAGAATATTCTTGAGGTTTCAAATGGATAAAATGGTTTAGTAAATATTTAGAATAGTTTGTCAAGTGTCACATTTGTGTTTAAGAGAATATTTCATCTCACCTTTAGTCTTTATTTCTCTCACTTGAAGTTGGTTCGAGAAAATAAATATACTTTAATAATCTACTCACGAAATTACATTTTCAACCTTTAACTCCCATAATCAACTAATGGGTCTCGTTTAATCAATTGGGAGTTGCACCATTGGCAAAACCAAACATGGGAGTTGCACCATAATATTCAACAAGTTTGTTTGATATGACCTAATGCAATTTACTGACCTACGTGTTCGTACAATTACACTTTTCTTAATAGGTTTTATGTTTCTCTAAAAAATAGGTTAACAAATAGGAATGTAAACTTTCCAATGCTAGCTCATCTTCCAGGGGCCAATTCCATGGAGAAAAATAGGTTTATGTTCTTTAAAAAGTAACATGTATTTCTCATTTTTTTTTAATATAAGTCTAAAAGGAAAAATTAAGTCTAGCATTCAGGAAATTTTCTTATTGTGGAGTTCTAAAACTAATCATTTTGTATGTGACAATTTTATTTATGTTGAATATAGAATATGGGTGGGCAAAGAATTAGGAATAAGGAACCAATGTCTTGGTCGGATGAGAATGAACTTGCTTTTATCGAAATTCTTTACGAGAGAGTGAAATCAAACGCATTGCAATGTTCTACGTTCACGAGAGATGAATGGGGCAGAATCAATGAAACAATGGTTGCTTCAACCAAAGTGGATTACGGGATAGATATATTAAAGGGAAAGTGGAACCGTTTACGTAAGATTCACCGTATGTTCTCCGAACTATTGGCGCATACTGGGGTTACATGGGATCCAAATACCAACAAAGTTAACGCTGCAGAGGAAGTTTGGTAACACTTTTATACGGTATATTTATTTATGAAAACATATTTTCTTTCATCATTTTTTGAGATTTTCAATTGTACCCCTTTTCTAATGTGACTTCTTTTGTAATGTAGATTAACCGGTCGGATTACAAGCTGTTCAAAAAGGAAGGTTGTAAGCACTATCACACTCTGGGGGAGATATTTAGCGGGACTACTGCTACTGGAGGATTAGGCAGTGCCTCCATTCAACTTCCAAACACATCAGAGGAAGAAAGACAGCTTGAAGATGACTTCTTGAACAGGGGAGTGCATGTATGTGTGGAAAATTTAGACGAAGTGGATGGGGTTTCTAATATTCGTCGGCGTGAGAAAATTGGTACGTCGGGTGGCAGACGTAAAGAACCGAAGATCAGCAAAAATGATAAACTTGAGGCATGTATGGCACAGTGGTCATCTACGGTGAGTATGAGGAATGAAGAAACTGAGATTCGAACACTGTACTTCAAAGAAAAGCTTGCGAAGAGACAAGGAAAATCTCAAAATCAATCGGACAGCGAAGTTAGTACTCATGATAATTATTCCAGTGTCATGTGCATGGACATCTTAAATAGTATGGAAGGGGTGTCGAATGAGGTTTATATGAAAGCAATAAAGGCTTTTGAAAGTCACACTTTTAGGGTGTCCTTCGTGAAGATGCCAGAAGTAAGGAGAGGACCTATCTTGGAACTACTTTGATGTTGATTGTTGTTTTAATTTCGCTAGTATCTCGTTGTTTTCATTTGTGAACTTATGGTTGAACTACTGTTTTATTTTCTCAACTCCTAGTTCGTTTGTAAACTTTTATGGTGATATTTGGTTTTCATGTATGAACTTATCTATGTTGTTGGTTGTAGAACTGATGTTCGTTTATATGTGAAGTAATGCTGGTTGTTATGAGAATTAATGTGGGTATATTTTGTTCACAGTATGGATGATAATGTGAATGGTGACAATTCTATTGCTGAAGATTCTAGTGATGATGACTTGTTAATGACAGATGACTTTGACGTAAATTCCATTGACAATTTGATGATGCTTAATATGATTGATCTTCACAGAGGAACTACCGTTGGCAGGATACCTTGTAGGACATCAATGCTTACGGGAAAAATGTACGTTCTCGAAATTCTAAATGGACATCCGGATGTATGCCATCGCAATTTTCGTATGCAGAAACATGTGTTCTTGAATTTTTGTGATATTTTGAAACACAAAGGGTTGTTGGAAGATGGAAAAAAAGTGAGTGTCGAGGAGGGTGTTGCTATGTTTCTGATGATTGTAGGGCACACTACCCGATATAGTATTATTAGCGATAAGTTTCAGCATTCGAACAACACAATACACAAATGGGTTAAACGAGTGATAAGGGCTGTTTGTGCATTTGGCACAGAGATAATCCAGCCCAAAAATCAAGATGTAGTGCATGAACGGATTTTACAAAAATATCCTTTCTTTAAGGATTGCATAGGCGCAATAGATGGAACACATGTCGGGGAAAATGGGCACATGCATCGAGACAAACATCTTTTCGTGGAAGGAAAACAAATGTAACACAAAATGTGATGTTAACATGTGATTTCGATATGAAATTCACTTTTGTGTATTCCGGTTGGGAAGACACTGCTAATGATTCGCGAGTATTCGTTGACGCAGTTACAAGAAGGTCGAACAACTTTCCAATGCCCCGGGGAGGTATATTCTTGCACTACAAATATTTATTGTCAATGTATCTATAGTATTACACTATGTGAGTTTTTTTTTTTTTTTTAATGTAGATCAATTTTACCTTGTTGATTCTGGCTACCCAAACATGCCTGGGTTTCATGCCCCTTATCTAGGTCAAAGATATCATCTGCGTGACTATGTTGGACGGGGAAGACTACGTGGGAAGGAAGAATTGTTCAATTATCGACACTCCTCGTGTCGTAACATTATTGAACGTTGCATTGGAGTTTTAAAGGCAAGATTTCCTATTTTGAAATTGATCACCAATTATCCTCTTAGTAGACAAAGACAAATACCTACTGCATGTTGCGCAATACACAAATTTATTCGCCAGGAGCACTCTTTAGATAGATTGTTCGCTGAGTATTCAGAGGAGAATATGGTGTTCGATGATATACCGGAGTCAAGTCAAGCACAAGAAACCATACATTTTGATGCTAGTCAAACAGCTCAAATGGGAGAAGTTAGAGATCAAATTGCGACACAAATGTGGAATGACTACTCAAGACGTCGTACATGACTTCGTTGATTTATTTTGTATGTAGTTCAAAGATTCCGCATGTTGTCATGACACGTAAACTTCTAATTGTATCGATTGAACTGTTTCATCAAATGTAATTTATGTTGTGTTTTTAATATCTTGAAAAAAAAATATACGTATCACTTTTTCAAATGTATATGTTATTTAGTATTATATTTAATCCCTGTTTGACACCCATTTTGGAGAAAAAATGAATTTTGAAATAGTGATTGATGGAAGAATGTGTGGTTAAAAAATAATGAGAATTTTTGGGTTTCTGTGTAGTATTATTTTATTAATAGAATGTGTGGTTGAAATGAAGAAAGAAAAAAATGAGAATGAGAAGAAAATGTGTGTCAAATGGGGGCTTACATTAAACAATTACAATTTATTGAATAATCAGTTTTTTTGAATAAAATATTATTAAAAAAATTCTCAAAATTTCAAAGTAAACGCGTTTTCTATTTTTATGTTTTCGGAAACTGTTTTTCAGAATAGCAAAAAGAACGCATTTTTAGAAATTTCAAAACAGACACTCAAAACACAAAACACAAAACAAATTCAAAACACAAAACACAAAACTGAAACACGAAGAGAACGGTCCCTAAAATTTTCACAATCTCGGATTATATAATTCGAGAACAAAAATGTATATCCAACACTATATTTACAGCTTAGAAAAACAATATGGCATTATTCGAGCTCCATTTTGTGTAAAAAATGAGTTTTGTAATAGTGAAGTTTTGAAAATATGATTAAAAAGTAAGAAAATATTTTCGATTTACTTGCAGGTTATTTTATTGGAAAAGTGTGTGATTAAGGCTCAAATATGGGCTATATATATATAGGCAAGTTAATGTTTTTGTCTTAATTTTAAATAAAAAGGTTATTATTAAAGTAACTTGTCAAAATAATTAATTTACATCGTAACTTTCACCAATTGTATTTTTTTTCAAACAAATGTGAAAGTAATTACAAAACCTGATTATTGTATTACAATGTGGAGGTGACCTTAATTAATGATGATTAAGGCGTTATGAGTAGCTCTATATAGCTTAATATTCCCTTGTATTCTTTTGGATATTTCGCCCCGTTGCTTAAATTAGTCTTGTTCTTATCAACATGCTCAATGAAGGCAATTTTATGAATTACATTTATCCAACATAATGTTTAGGCATAAGTTCGGACAAAACTCTCAGCCTTACGAGATCGTTAACAAATAATAATATAATAAGAAGAGTATTATCACAAAAAAGATGTATTAATTATATCTAAATTAATCTACTAATTAACTAACATATTTTAAAACTAAAATATGCGATGTATATGTTGGAATTCCAAATCTACCTATTATATCTTCTTTTCAATTCTCGACTTATGTAATTCACTGTGATTTATGTATTCATGATAATCGATAATCCAATTTTATTTAACTATCTATCCGTAAATCAGCTTAATATTCTAAGTACAACTTGATCATATTCCATTTATAAAATAACATGTTTCTAAAGATAAAATAACAAAGGAATTGAAAAATCATCAATCTAAATTTATAAATACAAGAAGGAAATGTGAAATATATTTCTTGATCTTCAATCCCAAGCTTCGATTCTTCACATTCTTGATGTAATTTGCCTTCAATAATTCCTTTCGAGGTTTGATTTACGTGAAAATCAAGAGTGGAAAAAAAATCATGTGCAGAGGAGGAGACAATTCACTAAATCAAATATGATTTCTAAAGGTGCGGCTAATTTGAATATTTATAATACAATAAAACTCTAACATATAATGGAGACCTAATAGAAAGGCCTAACATATAATGGAATCCTAATAGAACAGGTCCATGACTACGGGATCAGTCCTCTCTGCTACCTCAACAGGCCCCCATTTTTTTATTTATTTTTTCATATTTTTAGTTTCACCACAAATGCTACACCTCAAGCATTTTGGACCGGACCAAATAGAATTCAGGTCATCGTACTCTAACAATAACCGTAGAGGAGTGCCAACAATCAAACATTTTTCTACTTAGGCCCCTTTTGTCTCCCATTTTTCCAAAACATTGTTTGCTACAGTAAGATTCTCCACCACACATTCATCCAATAAAATATTCTATATACAAACCAATAAAATTACTTTAAATTCCAACCACACATTCTTCAAAAAATACTATTCATTACTCCATTGCTTCTACAATAATGGGAGACAAACACACACTTAAGTTATACGTTCTGATCTCAAACAGTATGACCACTTCATTTTCTAACTAAAATACTATTGTCGTTTCCATCCAAAAACACTTTCTAAGCATTTGGTACACATTCTTTCAAAATATATTATTTAAAAATTCATTTTCAACCACATAATCTTCAATAAAATAATATTTTTTTTATCACATCAACAATTTTTCCTTAGTTTTTAACATATTTTTCATCGTATCACTATCTAAAATACATTCTTTCCTCAATGATATCCATCAAACAAACCCTAACTTGAATATCGGAGGAGCAAAAAAAAAAAAAAATTCCTTCTCTTTCTCTTCTATATAGGTTAAGGAGCTTTTGACGTTAGTGCAAAGTTAATAATATTTTGATCATGACAATAGATTTTTGCTGAAGTTAATTTGATCTATTTATTTTTGTCATAAACACTGGTCAAACCGATTGGAAAAGGCAATGTCAGTGACACGACAAACCAATCTTCTTGACACACAAAATCGCGATTTATCGAACAGGGGAGAAGAGCATTTCTCAAAATCGAGGTCCCTGATTTGATGGCCAAACCCATTTGACACCACTATCGTCGTCCATTTTCCTTGTGACATTAGCAAATGTTTACCAAGAATGAGCCAATAAATAATCAAATTTCTTATTTTTGTGATCAACTTTAATCTCATTGTCATCAAGGAAAGCATATTGTACATGATTCGAGGGAGAAAATAGAAATACTTCATGAGGATGAAAGACATTTCAATTGTAGAAAATAATTTAAAGATCAAACTAACACCCATACACATTCATAGTAACTCGCCCTTCTCTTTCTTTCCATGAGTTTTGGACCTTTAGTCTATGTTTGAAAAGTATTTAAAAACGAATTATGTTATATAGAACCACTATTGCTATAAAACTAGTCAGGTGACACTATGTGATAGGTTCGAATAAAATTAAATTATGTGATACATTTAATGTCACTTACTGTCATCTATGCTAGTATTGTAAAACAAGTGGTGCTAAATAATATTTCTCTTATAATTATTACTATTTATGAACACTCTTGGTTAAACCATTGCCTATTCATACGTTTCTTATGACCACAATACAATCCACATTTTTACAATTTATTTCTATTTGCTTAGAAACAATTCTCAAACATTTCTTAGTCTGTCCTATTTATTGCTCCAAGGAAGGAATTCATTCATAGAGTGAAAAGATCAAAGTATTTGGAAGCAAGAGTCCCTCCCCCGTAGCATACATACCAAATACTATTTATTGGTATTTGAGACAAATTCCTTTTTTCTTCATAGAGAAATAGAAATAAAAAAAATACCTTAAACTTTACTACATACCCATTTTTTACTTTGAATAACCCACTTTTTACTTTGAATAACCCACAAAAAAAAAATAATAATAATAATAAGACTTACATTTTTTGCTCCTAAAAACTCTTGCCTTGTAAACAAAAGAGAATGAAGTCACATATGTATACTCTTAACAATAAATTAAGCTAGATGAACAACCCTGTTTGGTACTAATTAAAATTTAAATTTTAATCTAACTCAAAGTCAATAATTCATTTCAACCACATATTTTTATGGGTTCCACGACTTTTCAACCACATTTCATCAATTTCTATCAAACTATAAATTTGATTTTAGGCCCCACCAAACAAGGCCTGTGTCAACAAGGATGACATCCTTCTATGTGGAGGAAATCTGTGTAGTGATGTGATGCATAAGTTAAAAATCAAGAATATAGATCTTGTTACGTGGTGAAGTGTAAAAGGAGGTGTAACAATTGATCAATTGTTTCTCCAAAGAGTAAACTGCCTGATTGAAGTGGAAACAATTTCTTCAAAATTGTACTACCAAATTCAAAATGATTGCATTCTATTAGGTTTTAATTCATTTTCTTCAAAATTTGCAGCAAAGGACAAAATTTAAAAAAAATAAAAAAATAAGGTAACATCCTTGTTGTCCTTAATTTATTTCATATTTTAATGTATTCATTTTAAATTTGGCATTTTTGAGCAGAAAATCCAAACTATGCTCACAGACACGCACACAATCAAATTTTTTTTTTTTATCACAGTACTTGAAAAATTAAGGATGGTATTAGGGTAGAAATACCCAATCCCTTGGGGAACCCGGTCCAAATGTGGCAGGGATTCCTCGACTAATTGACTACTTGGTGGATGGGGAACATGGTCCCAAAAAAAAAAAGTTAGATGGGTATAAATGTCGAGCAGGAGCGCGGAATGGGGTACCCAAACTGAACTCGTCCTCTTGCTAATAATAAAAAATCAGTAAGTTTTTAACGAACTTTGACATTCTATAATTAACCTACTCCATCATATAAGGTTAAACACTTGAGATTAATCACAAACTCTAAGAATTATATCAACTTACATCAACACAAACCTGTCGAAAAATTATGACATGGGAGCTCATTGCATTGACATCAATTCCACCAAATACTCTGCATAAATGTCAAGTCAATATCCTTGTACAAATATGTGCACCCACTACTAGTAACACATCCTATATATTGGCAACTAGGGCATGCTATATAAATATTTTATTAAAGTGATTTTATCATCGAGCTATATTGTCCGACTTCGAGCAATTAGTCGAATCAGTTCCACCTTTTGGACAATATGTCCTCACATCATAAGTTTGTCTAAATTTCCGGAAAAAAAAAAAAAAAAATTTCTTCCTTTAGAAACATTACTTCGGCCCAATATTCTTTCTTTAGAAAGCAATTTACTTGAAAAAAAAATGTTTTTTATTTTCCATACCACAAAAATAGCTTTGATGTGCCTTGTAAGAAGATGGGAGAGAACAGAGAGTCTTAATGCTTTATTTTTAACATCAATTTTAACTCCGGTTCATAAAAGATCTCATTGAAAACACTTAGAAGTACTTAGACTTTCGTGCTTGCATCCTTACGTAAAGAATGAAAATGTTCCCTCATACAACCGATTTAAAAGACTTTTAATCCGACACGACTCTTCAAGTGTTTTCCAAAAAATATTACAGCATATAATCCATGAACATTTTGCAAGCACATTTTTCGTCGGACAAATATAACCCATGTTTGGTGCCCATTATTTCCCAAAAAAAATAAAAAAATTGAATAGTAATTTTTGGGAGAATGTGATAAAAGGTAGGGAAATTTTTTGAAAATGACCCTGTGTAACAAAGAGTTTAAAAACAATGAGCACTGATGCTATCAAAACTTGCACCTATTGAATCTCGAGCTTGATAATTGAGGATGTATATGAACAGAATTTTCTAGTACCTGAAACAAAGGCGTCGAGGTTAGTGGATACCACATTTAAGAAAAATAAGGATAATATGAGTTGTTAGTTATGACATTTAGTCTTACTAATGCACCTAGTATATTCATGAGATTAATGAACCATGATTGCTTGCACTCATAGGAAAATTTGTATTCGTTGATAGAACTCTAAGTCAACTTTTACTCACTATAATCAATAAAAATTTGAAAAATTGGAAGAATTGCCCAACATTTATAGATTTTGCATACAATACAGTCATGCATACTACTACTTATCCTCCCTTTAAAATTGTACGTGGTTTTAGTCTACTAACTTCTTTGGATTTAATTCATTTACCTATTGATGAAAGACCTAGTTTGGATGGGAAGAAGAAGGCTAAATTAGTGAAGTATATTCGCGAGAAGGTTCGTCTTCATATTGAAAAGAAGAATAAACGTTATACTTTTCAAGCCAATAAATTAATAAGATCTGTGACATTTGAATCAAGACATGGGGTTTGGGTTCACGTGCGAAAAAGAACATTTTTCGGCTCAAAGAAGATCCAAATTGTATCCTACACGAGATGGACCATTCCAGATCCTTGAGAAGATTATTGGCAATGCCTACAAACTGACCCTCCAGATGAGTATAATGTGATATATCACTTTTAATGTTGTTGATCTTTCTCTCTTTGATAGAGGTGAAGATTCGAGGTTAAATCATTTTGAAGAGAAGGAGAATGATTAGTATCATGAAGGCCCCACTAACAAGGATGTTTTATATGTTTCAGATGGACAAATAATAAGATCAAGAGTAGAGAAGATCAAGGATGCCATGCCAGGACTTGTCCAAGCTACATGGGTCAAGAATTCAAGTGCAACGAGCAAGCCATTTATTTCAAGATGGACATGAAAGAAGAACCGACTTTAGTGTATTTCATTCAAGTTAAGGATAAAGGAGGCTCGGAAGAAGGCCATTTGCATACATGGTTTTAATGGGGATGCCCTCACAACCACCAAAAATTCAAAACCCAAAAGTAGAATGTTTGTACCAGTACCATGAGCAGTGCCGGTCCTGTGATTGGCAGGGCCTGAGGCGGACTCCAGAAATTGGGCCCCCGACAGGGACGTAGCCAGGAATTTATTTGGGGGGCCCCGAAAATTTTTTTTAACTAAGAGACAACGGAGATCAACGGCGACCCCCTAGCTCCGTGTCTGGCCCCCGGAGATCGACGTAAAAGCAAAATCCAACCGTGCATTATGCAACGTATTGCAAACTTAACACTGACGCGTAGAACAACAAACAAATATCACAATCATCTCACAATTAAAGTATTCAATATAGTGACTACGTGCGCCTGTGCAATTGATCCTACACGCTACAATGAACATTCATACAAGCCGACAAGGCCACAATTATACAAGCCGACAAGGCCACAATTATATCAGCTGACAAGGCTTCAAACATTTTCAATATCAAGTTAGAGCAAGCCATTACTTACTTGAGAAGTAGAAAATCCACGAAAATTGTGGAATCATGCCCTATTCCAGCATCCAGCGTTGAACATTTAAGTTGTCGCAAGCCTGAAATTGAATCATTCACAAATCATTCAAAACTGAAATTGAAATTGAATCATTCACAATTTCACAAAAGCCCCAAAACCAAAATTAGACAATGAAAACTGAAATTAGACAAATCACAATTTCACAAATCTGAAATTAGACAATGAAAACTGAAATCCAACAAATCACAATTTCAGCAGCTCAAAACTGAAATTAGACAAATCACAGTTTCACAAAAGCCCCAAAACCGAAATTAGACAATGAAACAAACCCTAAAGCACGAAGCAGAACTCACGCAGTCACGCAGTCACGCGACTCACGCCACGCCGTCGCAGACTTGAGAGTTGAGACTAGTACCACTGGGCACTGGTGACTGGTCCACGACTACCAGCACGAAGCAGAACTGCAGAAGCAGTCCTTAATCGAACCAGCGGCGAACAGAACTCGAAAAAATGAAATGGTTCGCACTTCGCAGTTCGCTGATTGAGAAGGTCTCGAAAGGGAAAAAGTATAAGGCAGGAAGAAGAAGACTAGAAGAGGAGGAGACTGCACTGGAGGAGAGTCCGGCGTCGGCTTGGGTTGGAGGAGATGAATGAATTTTGAAGTGGAGAACTGGAGAGTGGAGACGAGAGCGAGCGGGAAGGAGAGAGCCAGAGAGCGTAAGAGTGTGAAGACGCGAGTGTTTGTTTAGGTTAGAATTGGGCCTAAATCCTAATTCACTTCTGGGCCTAGTAAAAAAAAAAAAAAAAAAAAAAAATTTTGGGCCAAAAAAAATAGGCCCCTTTCAGGTTTGGGCCTGAGGCGACGGCCTCATTCGCCTCGCCTCAGGGCCGGGCCTGACCATGAGTGTGCATGGTACTTCGAATGGCTATACAAGCACTACAAGATATTTTTACTTTTCCTATAAAATTTTGTGAGACAAATCAAGATTTGTAGATGGAATTCACTTTTTCTCACAAAAAAAAGACATTTTGTAGGGATATTATTTGCTTTAAAATCTTCAATAATGGGAAAACTTGTGCCCACAAAAAATTGTATTTTTTCTCAACAAAAATATTTGATATGTTTGTAGGCTAATTAATAATTAGCGGGAAAATTTTTTATTTTAGTTTGTATTTTTAGTCCCTACAAATATATATTTGAAGCAAAAAGATAACTGAAAAAAAGAGAGAGAGAAATTAATGAAATTTATTTTCAATTTTTTTAACTTTCCATCTCTTTTTTTTCCTTCTATTGTCCTTCTCTTTTCTTTTCCTTCTTTTCTTCCCCATGTCTTCTCCTTCCCTTTTCTTAATTTCTAATCTACCACGACGTTTTACTAACGAATTATCGTCCCACCACCTTCAATTAGCCATCAACCGTGGAGACCACTAACCTGACGACCCCAGTCAGCACTAGAGACAACTTAGAGGTATCGATTATTAATTTTTATTTGTTGGGTTGTTATCAATTTGCACGATAAAATTTTAAAATGCAAATTAGGTTAATTGGTTGCTATAAATTTGTTTATTGGGTTGCTATCAATTCATCTATTGGGTTATAGAGTAATGTCATAGGTCTATAGTAATTGAAGGTTGAAACTTGATTGAAAATGTTTTGGTTTTTTTTTTCTTTATCTTCTTATTGAAGTTGTGCTTCAACCAATTTATGAGATGGAATCTTTGTTCTATGACTTTGTTTGTCTTTGTTCTTTGTATTCCCTTTTTGGCTTTGGTTTCTATTGAATGCTTATTAACTTGTTCCTCATTTTGAATCTCCTATTTTTTTAACCTAATTATTAAATTTTTAATTAGAAATTTTTTGTAACAGTCACTTTTAATCTTCAATAGTAAGCAAATGCTCGACTGACCTGCTCCAGAAGTTTTTAATAAATAACAAGTTCACAAAATTAGGGAAATCAGTCGATTCAATGAACTTTTACACAGATCCCATACATTCAAATACAATACAGACAAATAGACTATTAGCGAAGGAGTAAATAGTTACCAAAGTTCATCCCTGTGTAGACAGGTAATTCAGCTGGTTAGCTCTCTTTTAGTCTGATGTGCTCACATGGTCGAGCAAAGCTTGAACATTAAACTGATTTTTGTTAATGTCATATTAGCTCCCGAACCTTATTCTGCCACATTATTTTTAGGGAACGTATTATAAAATGCTCATTCAACTATATTAACTTACTGTATTATAATATATCGGCTCCAAATCAGTTGCAGCTCAAGCTTCAGACCTCAACCATCAGCTCAAGCTTCAGCATCACTCTTGGGTGCCAAAATTTGGATCCGACTACAATATACAGTCCAAATATTCAGCCACCAATAAAAATCCACGAATGGAACAAGAATGAGAGAATTATGATTTCTCTTTTCTTATACTAATAAGATAATACTTGTCTTATATTTTTTTCAACACTAACATCTTATTAACAGAAATTCAAGTGGGCTTGACCCGACACTTAAACTTTACCCAGTCCAATATTTAATTAATCTAATTAATTAATCTTGGTTTATTAATTAATTAATCTAATTAATTTGGCACATCAATAAGTAACACAATTAATTAATTGTCCAGCACTCATTATTAATTAATTAGTAATTATTATTCTTCTAGTTCTCATTTTGTGTGTGACCCATTGGGTTCCCGATCATGATGCCTAACGACGAGAATTATTATTTTGATCTGATCGGAATCGATAAATTAAAATACCCATTTTCAGTCTATCATCAGTTCATATCTATCGTCCCAAATTGATATCTAGCAATGTGTCAGGCAATACATGTGACAGAAAATGTCATATGGTACGACAAAATCAAACTTGTTTGTTTATCGTAAAACTATAATTTCTTTGTCAATATGATTCGACTAATTACGAGACACGGAGTGTACTGATCTCAATTATCAGTCTTATATTTCATCCTACTCTTAAGTTAATACAAGTCAAATACTCTTTTCGACTTATGAACACACCTTGGCCAATAATTTCATTGTCAACTTAACTGAAAGAAATATAGATCATAATATCTTACTATCTAAGAATACACCTTGTGTAGAAATGTCTTTCGATCCCTCAACACTTCTTAAATTCGTGAACTCCAAGGCCTAAGTTCCTCAGTCCCAGGCCGTAGCCTCGACAAAAAGGAAAAAAAGGCCCCAGGTCTCAAAACCTGATGAGTCCATGATGGGGCCCCGTAAGACCTCTCAGTCCCGGCTACCTATCTTGAACCCCAAAGCAACCCGAAAACCAGCTTCCCCTCCTCGAGTCTTATCTCCTCGTCGTACCCCCGAGGTTGTATACCTCAAGGATGATTGTATTCCTTTTATGGCTTCAGTTATCTAGGATTTCGAGCATTGTTACCTCGTTTTGAGCATCTTTACTAAGTATAGAGGCGATGCTGGTTCGACAAGGGGATGAAAGTCCTCGTGTTTCTTACTTTAAAGGTAAAAAACTAGACTTTGTTTTGAATGCGTTTAAGTAATTTATTAAATCGTCTCTGAAGATCATGAACTTTTAAACAGTATAAGCTCATGAGTACCTAGTCTCCGCATCAAATGCCTAGTTAATTTCCTTCACCAATATGCCACTTACTGCATTTTGAGAAACGACTAAGTACAAAAGCAAAGTGTCTCCGGGCTTGGGTTTGGTAAGAACTAGTGGAGTTGCCAATGTTTGTTTGAGCTCTTGAAAAGCTCTTTCACATTCCTTTTTCCAATTAAAGCTTTGATTATCCCTGAGAACTTTAAAAAATAGGAAACGTCTATCTCCTGCATGAGACATAAACCTGTTCAAGGTGACGACCCGACCTGTTAGTTTTTGTGCCTCTTTCTTGCTCCTAGGTGACTCCGTGTATCTTATCTGGATTAGCTTCGATTTCCTAGGTGTGATCATGAAGCCAAGGAATTTACCCAAGGCCATCCCAAAGCGCACGTTTCTGGGTTCAATTTCATTTTATTCCTTCGAATGGTGGTGAATACCTCATCAAGGTCAGTGATATGTTGGTCTACCTGTTTACTCTTAACTACCATATCGTCAACATATGCCTCAATATTTTTCCCAATGAGCAAAAACTTTGTTGATAAGCCTTTGATATGTTGCCCCTATATTTTTCAAACTAAACAGGATGACCTTGTAACAATATATGGCGGAATTAGCTATAAATGATGTTTTCTCTTGATCCTTCTGAGCCACGAGGATTTGATGATAGTCACATAATGCATCAAGGAAACTGTACAATTTATGGCCTGATGTACTATCTATGAGGTTGTTGATCCGAGGTAGAGAATAACTGTCCTTAGGGCATGCTTTGTTGAGATCTGTGAAGTCAATACAAACTCTCCATCGTATTCCTTTATGCGGGGAAATTGGAACCTGTCCGGAAGCGAATCGAAAAGTACCTTCGATGTGAATGGAGTGTTAGGGATAAATGTTGTTTTCCCTTAGGTCTCCTGTAATAGACCATCTTTAACCCCATCTTGTATGATTTGGATAAGTTAGCTCGAGTCCATAGTAACCAATCTTCGAGGCCAAAGCCAATGGAGGTGCACCTAAGGCCCAATTCCACCATTATCATGGGCGTGGCCAGGGACTTGAGCTCTAGCATTGGCCATGAAACCTTCTTATGCTATCTGTATTAGTACTGATGCCAATGTCGGATGAGAATTTCTTTGACTTAGCAAATGAGTCAGCGTGTCAACTTGTTGACGGAGTTCTTCGAATTCTCCGGCGATAATCACTACTAGTTAGGGAGCTGGTATTTTTGAAAGAATTGGGAGATCCGAATAGGAGGCGGATTCGAGGCGGATGAGCTTACTGGATAAAGACTTGAACATGTATTAACCATGGCTATTAATAGCGTTTCCCACAGACGGCACCAATAATGCTGCCAAAAATCGCACCTGTTGAATTTTGAACTTGAAGACTAAGAATGAACAAGAATAAAATATTTCGGTATCTGAAATAAAGGCATCAAAGTATTTCCTTATCGCTCGTTCGATACTTAAATTAGAAAGAGAAGTTATGCGAAAGACTATATGCTGAAAATTACGTAAAGATGTACCTAGATAATGAACAAAAGTTTTGAATTTATAGAGGTATGTAGGACTTTCGGTTGGATCTTGGATTAGTTGAATATCCTTGTCCTTAAGAGTTCTACCAGATATGGGTGTTAGGAATTCACAATAATTGTAAGTCTAAACACAACTGTAATACGTATGGGGATGGAGTCCTCCCATATATTAGAGTCTTGGATCAAGATGTTTGGATATGTTTAGAATCCTTGGGGAGTATGATCCATTTTCTTTAGGCATGGTTGCCTTTGAATTTGGCAAAGAGAATTACTTGAGGATCAGACATGTTTCACTAGTACAGAAGATCCTGTGGACTTACCTCGAGGATAGCCATCACCACATACCGTAGAAGGCATGATGGAAGTCCTCTCGAGGATTTCTTTAAACCCGTGCACTCGAATTATATCGATGAATATGGTCCTTGTGATTATGGTCCTCATGGTATTATGATTACAATAGTATTACTATCTAATCCCCCATTGATGCCAATTTCATGAACCCGTTCTTGGATTCAAACAACATTTTTTCTTTATAATCACTTATAATCAATAAAATTATGGGTTTTATGTAGCTTTAAAATGTAAAAGAGGTTGAGATGCCAATGGTCGTTGGTTGGATGGAAGATTGTTGAAAGAAAATATTCGATCACAAAGTGTTCCAGGCTTAGTATACAGTCTATATACCACAATCCGCAAACCCAAACCATAAACCACCCCCAAACCCGATTGCTTTCTTGGCTTACCCACAAAAGGACACGGTGTAAAGTATTATTGATACCACAATAATAGCCACAAAGGATAAAAGGGAGATCAAAATGAAAGGCACAAAGAAGGAAGCATGAAACAGAATGAAGCTGCTGGTTTCATTCACAAAACAAAGGGAAAGCAATTAATAATTTCACACACAACCAAGACAGGGAACGGGGCAGCATATATATAGGTATTAGACGGGCTTTAGGTCAAACAGTAATTATGCCCAAGTAGTAAAAGGTAATGGATAAATGGGCTATCAACCAAAAAGTTATCCAAGAGTTATGGGTCGGGCCATGATTAGTACTAATTAAATTAGGCTACTTCAAATGACCAGAATAGTTTGTAGGATTGGTTTGAACAATTTTGGCGTCGATATTTTACTTCAGTCATCTGTTCGATGCCGACTGAATAAACAATGACTTTACATCATCACCCGAGAGGTCGTTTGACAACAGTTTGCCTAACAAACCTCCACCTCAATATCAAAAGACCTACAAAGAAAATTATTACACGTTAGTAATAATTCAGAAAAAGAGAACCGATAAAATTGAAAATTATTTACCTCTACTGATGTTTAGAAGATTTTTGTAACTTCTAAACTTTACCAACTGTAACAACTTCTGGTCTAGTGCAAACCATCAAATATATAATAGAACTAATCATATTGGAGTATGGAATTCTACTCATGTATTCTATCTCTTTTTCATTACATGGAGCCTGACTTTAGATAATACAAAATGATTAGTTAAAAGTAAAATCATGCATGCCAAATTTATTTAACACTTTTGAAACATATGAGAACTGATGTAAAAACAATACATAATTCGACATATCTCTTTCAATTTCCATACCTAGGATTCCTTTAATATTTCATAGATCCTTCATGTCAAATTCACCGTTCAAACTTGTTTTTATATTACTTATCAACTTAGATGATGAACCAACTAATATCATATCATTTACATATAGTAACAAGAACACATAGTCATTATTTGCATCAGTATGTTGAAAATAAAGGCAATGATCAAACTTACTCTGTCGAAACCCTATGGATAGTACAAAAGAATCAAATCTTTTATACCAATTTTTAGGTGATTGTTTAAGGCCATATAAAGATATTTTCAAGAAGCACACATGATCAGGTTTTAATTAGTCTTTAAAACCTCTTGGTTGATTCATTAAAATTTGTTCATCAAGTTTACCATGTGAAAAAAGTAGTTTTTACATCAAGTTCACAGTCAAAATGTGCAATCAATGCAAGTATGACTGTAATAGTAGTGTACTTAACAACATGTGAAAAGTCTCATTATAATCAACCCCCTCCTTCTGATCATATCCCTGGCCACTAACCTAGCCTTAAATCTTAAGGGTTCAGATGCATTAATACCCTCCTTAACCTTAAATACTCACTTTAGAGTCAATAGTATATTTATTCTTAGGTATAGGTACTTGACACGCCATACTCCTAATAAAGCTAGTGGACCCGGAATGTGACGTACCTCGATGATAGATACCAACTTGAAGTTAGACCCACCATCAAGGCTACTACAATATGCAACTTCTAAAGTATTTTAATAAAATTTCGGCATTATTTTCCTTGTGATTTAGACTAACCAACCTGTAAACAATTTGATACAACTCCCAACAATAATATCATATCAATGCTAATTCACGATTCACTTCATTAATTACAAAAGTATAACACGGTACAGAGATAAGCCAAATTCTCAAATTTTTACTATGAAAATAACATCAACTGTACATATGGATACAAAATACATAGTGAGTCCATCTAAATATCTACAAGTGATATGGAATAACATCCAAAAATGAACATGTGTTCCAATACACTAACTACATGCTATAGAAAATGAGTCATACTAGTTAACTTTGTCGGTGGTTTTGACACCAAAATCAAGTCTTAACTCCACAAGATTTCCAAAATCTCAACTGCTGCCTGATAAGGAAATAGTGGAAAAAAAATATGAGTTGATAGCTCAGTGAGTGGAGAAGTTCAAAAATAATTATACTTTTTCATTTACACATTTTTATCAATATTAAGTTTACATCATTTAACAGTCCAGTATAACAACATATAATAATAATAATCAAAAAGTGAGACGTCCTCATAATACTCAAAAATATCACCTTATAACCATGATGTAATCATCAACTGGAATCTATAACATCATGTCATCACATCAAATGTATCGGGAATCTAGCAAAAATATACCCTCTGACTGTAATCTGTAATCTAGTCATACGTGCGTAGACTGCCACTTGGGCCAAACACTCTCGACATGAGCCTCAGGCCCCTCAGTGAAAGGAAGTGGGTCTCAAAGACCTCTCATAATTAATACTAGAACACGGCCAAAGCCCCTCAGTGAACTATGTGTACACGGTCAAACCCCTTCATCCATAGTCAAAATTCCTCAGTATAGTATAGAACACGGCCAGGCCCCTTAGTGAACTAGAATACACATATAATCACAGGTACTTTTCTAGTTGATCTCAATATCACATATGTCTCACATTCCAATTCACAAATAACCATATACACTCTTTAAAATTCTATATATATCATATTGAAAGACTATTTTCACTAGGGGTGTCCAAAAGTCTCGAACCGAACATAATCGAGTGGTTCTTCATAAGTTAAATACCCAAACAGGTACCCAAATCGAGAACCGATGGATTTGGGTCGGATCTCGGGTCTAGACCAAGAACCGAAGAACAAAAACTAAATAATTTTTTTTATTTTTTATATTGAGTTAATTAATTGATTTTTTTTCTAAACAAATTAGCAAATTAATTAAATAAATTAAATTATTTTATAATTTTAATTTTAAATCCCAAATCATTTTTAAATCCCATTAGCCCAACAAGTCAAGCAATTGACGATTAAATCAATTAGTTGGTAAGTATTACCAATACTTAAAAATATTTTATTTTTATAACTTTTAATTTATATTTCATTTTCTTTATGCAGGCAAGCTATTTGAAGCAAATGAATTTACTTTATGTAGTGTTGCTGTAATATTAATATCTACTTTTTGGTATTTGTATGCATTGAATTAATTTTATTGGATGATTAGTTATTTATATGCTTTTGAATTGAGCTACGTTAATTTGTAAAAGTTACGAATAAAATGTCATTAGTTGTATTTATGTAGTGTTGCTGTAAATAATAAAAAATTTAATTATGGTACGGAACCGAACCCGAACAGTTCCATAATTAAATTTGGATCTGACGGTTCCATTTATTAAATACCCGAAAGTTTTGGGTCAAGAACCGAACCGACCTACGGACAGCCCTAATTTTCACATTTATCATGTAATTGGACAAATAATGCACATAATTACATAAAATGTATAATAGTATAATTGATTTATCAATTCTTGAAAAATAATTAAGTTTTTCCCACTCACTAGGTCGGATAAAACCCTTGTCTACCAATTCTTGTAATTGAACTTTTAACTCCTTCAATTTTCCTGGAGCCATCATATATGGTGCACGTGAAAGAGGTACAGTCCCTGGAATCAGATCAATATTAAACTCCATATCCCTATCTGATGGTAAACCTGGCAATTCTTCTGGAAATACATCGGAAAGTCTTTTTCCAATGGGATGTCTTCAAGTTTTATTTTGCTAGCATATGTGTCAATTACATGAGCCAAATACGCACCACAACCTTTATTAAGTAATCTTCTAGCATCAATAGCAGATATCACACAAGATGGTAAAATTTTGCGTTGTCCAGTTAATATAACTTCAGGCTATCCTAGTTGCTTAAACACAACTTCCTTTTGAAAACAATCAACTGAAGCTCAATTTCCAGCTAAAAAGTCCATACCCAAAATAACATCAAAATTATGGATGCCAAGAGGTATTAAGTTTTCCTTCATCTCGCGCTCATTTATCTTTACCCCACAGTCTCAGTTTATACTGTTTGCTAACATTGATTCACCTGCTGGCGTACTCACTACCAAACAACTACCTAAAGGTTCTGGCGTACTAACTACCCCACATTGATCCGCATATATAGCAAGTGCAAATGAAATAAAAGAATGTGTAGCTCCAGGATCAATTTAAAATACGAGTGTTTTTATCAAAAACAGATAACATACCCATAATAACATCTGGTGACTCTTCTGTTGCCAGTGCGTGATAGCAAAAACCTTTTTTTCCTTCTTTGGTCGTCCAGCTTGACCTTTCAGTTGGGTATCGCTACTACTTGAAATATTAGACTGGACCACACTGCTTGTACCTGCTCTATTAGCCAAAGCATCTCCTTGAGTTTGATTCAGTCTCATACTTCCAACACTCTGTTAGGGAAATACTCTCTGTGGCATACCACACCCCCGTAATGACATTGGACAATTCCTTCTAATGTGCAAACCTTGGCCACAATTATAACAAACACCAACCCCATTGAACTTTAAACACTCGCTAAGGTGAGGTCTTCCACACAATTGGCAATAAGGAAATCTAGAGCTGCTAGAACTTTTGTAACGACCCGACCTCTCACCGAAGCCGTTGTCTTACGTACTGTCCACTCTGGGGTGGGCTTCTGCCCACTTATCCCCTCACGACTTTCTGACGCGTCCCCCAGGATTCGAACCCAAGACCTCCATCATATGTGAGACTTAAGTTGAATCATGGTACCAATTGGGCAAGTTGCGCAATTGGTATCAGGATTCAACTTAAGTCTCCCATATGATGGAGGTCTTGGGTTCGAATCTTGGGGGACGCGATCAAAAGCCATGAGGGATAAGTGGGCATATGCCCACCCAAAGTGGACAGTACGCAAGCTAACGGCTTAGGAATAGAGACCTGGGTCGTTACAACTTTCACCCTGTCTGGACGTAAATATTCTCTAAGAAGAGCCTTGAGTATAACGACAGCTAGTCATTTGTTGTTGTACAATAGTGTGACCAAATCTGGAACCTTGACTTCCCCACAATCTGGACTTGAAATGACTCGATTGGATACACTAGGGCGAAATCCTCTACTGTCCCTCTGTGGTGGTCTATACTAGAAGTATCCACCAATGTGTGACTAGCAGGAATTATGTCTATTTTCTACCAATTGATCTATCAGAAATACTCTTCTCTACTCTTAATGCTGATTAAACTAATTTACCGAATTCATTCCAACGTGCATGTGTTACTGATAATCTGATTTATTCTCTTAATCCATTTTCAAATAGTCTGCATCTATCAATTTCATTGCTAACTAGAACTTAAACATACTTTGAAAGTTCAATGAATTTCACCTGATATTCTGTAACAGTCATCTGCCCTTGTAATAACTTCAAAACTTCCTCCTGCTTTGGATCTTTACATGAACGAGGGTAATTAGCATTATCTTCCCTGTAATTTGGATTAACCAACCCATAAACAATTCGATACAATTCTCAACAATAATATCATATCAATGCTAATTCACAATTCATTTCACTAACTATAGAATTATAACATAATACAGAGATAAGCTAAATTCTCCAAATTTTACTATAAAAATAACATCAACTGTACATATTGATACAAAATACATAGTAAGCCCATCTAACTATCTACAAGTGATGTGGAATGACATCCAAGAATGAACATGTGTTCCAATACACTAACTACATGCTCTAGCAAATGAGTCATTCTAGTTAACTTTGTCGGTGGCTTTGACTCCAAAATCAAGGCTCAACTCTACAAGATGCCCAAAAACTTAATTGCTACCTGATAAGGAAATAGTGGAAAAAAAAAAATGAGTTGATAGCTCAGTGAGTGGAGAAATTCAAAAATAATTATACTTTTTCATTTACTCATTTTTATCAATATCAAGTTTACATCATTTAACAGTCCATAGTATAACAACATATAATAATAATAATAATCAAAAAGTGAGACTCCTCATAATACTCAAAAATATCACCTAATAACCGTGATATAATCATCAACTGGAATCTATATCATTATCTCATCACATCAAATGTATCAGGAAATCTACCAAAAATGTACCCTCTGTTTGAAATCTGTAATCTGGTCATACGTACGTAGACTGCCCCTTGAGCCAAACACTCACGACACGGCCAAAGCTCCCCAGTGAACTATTTGTACGCGGTCAGACCCCTACATCCAAGTCAAAACCCCTCAGTGTAGTATAAAACACGGCCAAGGCCCCTTAGTGAACTAGAATAAATATTCACTGATACTTTTCTTCATCTCAATATCATATACGTCACATTCCAATTCACAAATAACCATATTCACTATTTAAAATTCCACGTATATCATATGGAAAGACTATATTCACATTTATCATGTAATTGGACAAATAATTCACATAATTACATAAAATGTATAATAGTATAATTAATTTATCAATTCTTGAAAAATAATTAAGTTTTTCCCACTTACAAGCTATTTACGAGACGATTAGTTTGGCTGTTGAGCTGTCTCAATCTCTTCGCTACCTCCTCATATAACAATAAATTAATTCTGGTCAAAACTCAATTCACAATTTTAATAAGAATAAGAGGATAACCATTTTACTTCTCTTTAACAATTTACCCACTAATCACCACATATACTAACTTTATTACTCATTCAACTTATACATATACAACCCCCATATATAATTTAATTTAATATCTAAACTTCTACATTTATCATCTAGTCTCATTCAACTTGTAAAATATGAGAAAAACCAACTTTTGACAAAAACATCACTAAAATTTTAGAATATTAAAATTTGGCATTAGTTTCTGAATGTAGAAAACTATCTCCAAAACCTTTGACACAAATGACACTTTCTAGGCAAAATTTCAGAAATAGCACTTGTACATGAATTTTGCACGAAAATTGATTTAAAATATCAAAATCCAACCTCAAATCCATATCTCACTCTAATACATCATAATGAAATGTTTCTTATCATATAAATACAAGGAAAATCAAATAATAAGTATCTATTTAATAAACTCGTCAAGTCTTACTTTCTTCAACAACAACCTTCCAATGTGCATTTCATTGATATATTCTTGTGTAATATCTAAAATATATTTCAATAACCCCTACTTCTTATTAAATTTCAAATTTACGGAAAATTTCCATAAACCCTAAAGTCTAGTATCATTCTTTAATAAGTAAATTTCATGCTTACCTCTACGAATTGAGAAAGAAAATTGAAGGTTGTAACTTATTTTCCTCCTTTTTCTTTTTCTTCTTCTTCTTCTTCATCTCTTTTCTTTCCTTTCCCTATTCTTTTCCTCTCTATTGTTCGGTCTCTATCTTTCTTCTCTCCACAGGAATGAACAAATTGGATTGATAAAGTCAAAGTTAAATGGATAACTATAGCCAAATTGCAAAGTCAAGTCCTCAGTCTTCATACAAAATCATATTTAGTCATTTCATTTCTAATAATGTAAACTAACTCTCTAGATTTCTTTATATATTATGTCTAGCCTTCCAAGTATTATTAATTACCAATTAGACCCTATAAAAATCATTTATTCAACTTAGTCCTTATTCAACTTTGACTTTGACCATAAATGGATGAGGTGCAACAGTACTAGCTCCCAACTTTGATTCTTTTTTAAAGAACTAATCTCATCTTTTATTGTCTTAAACTACTCTTTAGATTGTTCACTTTTCATCGCCTCCTTAAAGGTCTTTGGCTCTCTATCAGCTAACTCCTCATAACTCGCATGAACAAAAACTAGCTCAAATTCATAACCAAATCTTATAAGTGCTCTAGACTATCCCCTCTCTCTATCCCTAGCTAATTTATAATTTGCTAAAGGATTCTCTTCTTCAAGATGTTCTTCTATTACTATTTTCTCTATATTCTCTATGTCATGTTGTTGTTCCTGAGTCTCCACCTCACTCTGTGTAACAAGGATGGATGTGCTAAGTTTCTCTAACTCCACCTTCAATTGATTCCTCTCTTCACCTTATTTTTCTTCACTCACAGGTTTAATTTCAATTTTAAGGTACGACATTTCGTTCTCATTGAATGTAACTTCTCTACTCACAATTATCTTAACCTCATTTTGGCTCCTATCCCACAACCTACTTTGACACCCTCACGGTAACCTAGAAAAATATATTTTCTAGTTCTAGGTTCACGTTTTCCCTCACTCTGATGAGAAACTTCTATACAGCCAAAAGTTCTAAGCATAGAATAATCACTTAGTTTACCAGACCCTTTTTCATGTGGAGTATCACCATTCAATACAGCAAATGGAGTCAAATTAACCAGATAACAAGCAGTCATAACAACTTCTCCCCAGAAAGACTTTGGGATTCCGGAACTTAACATCATGCAAAGTACTTTATCAAGTATGATTCTATTTATCATTTTCGCTACCCCATTTTGTTGGAAAGTGTAAGGAACATTTTTATATCTTGCTATCCTATTTTCTTTGCACATATTGTCAAATTCAATGTTAGAAAACTTTAGGCTATTATCAGTTCTCAAAAACTTGATCTTCTTACCAGTTTGGTTTTCAACTTGTCTTTTCCAATTATTAAAACTATGAAAAATGTCATAATTATCCTTTAAAAGATAAACCTACACTTTTCTATTGTAGTCATCAATGATGGACAAGAAATACCTATTTTCACCTGAGGTGGGACTACTAGAGGGATCCCATAAGTCCAAACGTACATATTCAAGTATGCCTTTAGTTTTACAAACACTCATGGAGAAAGTAGTTCTATGATATTTAACAAGCACACAATAGTCAAAGAAAGATAAATCAGACACACAATCATTTCCAAATGCACATTTTTCATTAAGAAGTATAATCACCTAAATAGCCACATGTGCAAGTCTATTGTGTCATTTTTGTGTATGATCAGCTTAACAGAAGAGATAGAGGAATTTAAACCTCTCATCACTTTTCCAGTAGTGATATAAATATTATTTTTTCTAATTTCCTTAATGGAGACAAGTGCACCCTTAACCACTTTTCCAGTAGTGATATAAATATTATTTTTTCTGATTCACTTAATAGAGACAAGTGCACCCTAAACCAATTTCAAAATTCAATTTCCAATTTTACCAGCGAAATCAGCTTTCTCAAGTCTTCCTATTCAAATTAAATTTCTAGACAATTCAAGGATATATCTAACATCTTTTAAAGTATACACAAAGTCAGTGTCAAACTTTAAAGTAATGTCACCAATGCCAACAATATTATAAGCAGAATTGTCACACAATACAACATGCCCATCATTTGATTCATCCAAATTTTCAAACCAGTATTTTTGTGATATCTCAAGAAAAGAAGCACCAGAATCAAGTATATATTCATCAAATGAGAATTAGAAGTTAAATTCAGTTCAGCATGATAAGCAATAGGACTTATAATCATATAGACCTCACCATCACTACTATCGAAAATAGAACACAATGCATCATCTCTCTTTACCCTTTTGCTTATTTTTCTCTTTATAGCAATACTTTATAAAATTCCATATGTTCCCACAACCATATCATTTCTTAACCTTGGTCATAGATTTGGATCTAGGCCTACCATTGCTCCTTTCTACCTCAATTATTATTTGACTCGCCACTACTTTGGTAATCATCATGACTATTTTGCCTAAATTGAGTTCTACCTCTCATCATGTGAATCTCACCATTTTTCTTATCATATTTTTCTGATATAATCTCCATCACTTTACTTCTAAGGGAGTCAATGACAATTTTTGGTGTCAAATTGTCTCTACGATACTTAATAGCATTTTTTATATCCTTATAAGTATCAAGTATGTAATTCAACAAAATAATAGCATTATATGCATGAGACACTGACTCTTCACGATTAACAATATTTCGAACAAGTTTGTTGAATACGTCTAAATTGTCATCAAGATCTTTTAAATGATCCATTTTGAAACCAAAAAAATGCTCAAGTAAAGTTTGTTTGTAGTAGATTTGTGCAAATACAAGTCTTCTAACTTTTTCCAAAGTTGTTTAGTAGTTTTCAATTTACCCACTTTTCTCAAAACTACGTCAGCCAAGTGTAAAATAATTGAGGTATGAGCAAGCTCATCTGCTTCTTCTTTTTGTTCTTTTAAAAAATTAGTGGGAAATTTGCCATCAATAGCTTTTGACAATTTTTTATTGAACCAAAATATCTCTCATTTTTTGTTGCCAAATTGAAAAATCAAATTTTCCGTTAGAAGTTCCTAAATCAAAATTGTGTGTTGTCCTTTTTAATAATCAATTAAGAATACAATATCACAATTAAGCCACACAAAGTAGACCTACGGTCACAAATATACAATGTTTTATATTCTCGGGATTTTGTAAGATTCACGATCTTAGAACAAGGGAATGCTCAAACGGTAAGGTTTAGGTATTCTAATAACTTAACAATGCAACAAGAGATATGTTAACCAAAACAATTTCACACATTGAATATCGCAAAGATAGTATGCTGGAATTTTATTCACGTAGTAACTAAAAAATAGTAGTTCCTAATTTCTAGTACAGGCAATGGTTACCCCAATCTTATTGTCACCCCATACGATGACGCGATAGTGTTGAAAATTAAACAGGATTAGCCAATTTACTAGAGTGGACCTATATGAGTCCGTAAAATATGAGGAATATGGTTTTAACACTTTTGGACCACCACTATTCGCCCTAAAGTCTGCAGCAACCAATCGAATGCAAAATTGAATCGTGAATTCGTAGGGGCAAGATCGTCCATATTTCACCGTATCATCTAATACAGAAAACTAACACCACAAACACATTAGAAATCTTGATAGGATAAAAATGTCCGAAGAAAGTTTCCCCAGACCACGCCGGAAGCGCCTCCACGCGCCTCTGTCAGAGCTTCACGCGCTGTCGCCATCGAAGACTTTTACCACCACGCGCGGTGGACCCAAGTGTGCCTCTACCTGTAGAGACTCCCTGTTGTGCTGGATTCTTTAACCGGCCATTGGTTTGGCCGGAAAATAGAATTACAGTTCGAATTTTATAGAAGAAAATCAAACAGTTTTCAATCTGTAATTTCTGCCCATTTTTTGATGGACTTCTCGCCGGAATCCACACAAACCAACGCTTTGATATCAAATGTTGAAAGAAAATATTTGATCACCAAGTGTTCCGAGCTCAGTATACCATCTATATACCGAATCAAACACCACAATCCTCAAACCCAAACCATAAACCACTCCCAAACCTGGTTCCTTTCTTGGCTTGCCCACAAAGGACACGGTTTGAAGTATTATTGTAGCCACAATAATAGCTACAAAAGCTAAAAGAGAGATGAAAACTGAAGGCACAAAACAGGAAGCACAAAGCAGAATGAAGCTGTCGGTTTCACTCACAAAAAAAGGAGAAGCAATTAACAATTTCACACACAGCTAACATAGGGAATGGGCAGCATATATATAGGTATTAGATGGGGTTTAGGTCAAACAGTAATTACGCCCAAGTATTAGTTGTTAATGGATAAATGGGCTATCAAAAAAAAAGTCATCCAAGAATTATGGGTTGGGTCATGAATAGCACTGATTAGATTAGGCTATTTCAAATGGCCAAATAGGTTGTAGGATTAGTTTGGACAAATTGTGGTGTCGATATGTTACTTCAGTCATTTGATCAACGCCGACTAAATAAACAATGACTTTACATCATCACCTGGGAGATCGTTTGACAACAATTTGTCTAACATAGATGATGGCCAAGGTCGATATATAGAGAAGATTCTTTTTTTTTTCCTGGAAAAAATGCTTTTTTAGATGGTAATTAGTGATTTTTAATAGGTAATTATGGTACGTTTGGATGTCGGATATAATTATTCAAAGATTTTAGTATAATTGATGGAGATAATTGGATTAGATTAAATTCAAGGGTTCAAATTATATGTAAAAAACATTGGTCGAGGGAATGATATCCCTTTAATCATTATATTATATATTTATAAATAGATATAAATACAAAAAATCGTACTAATGGACTAAAAATTAGGCCATGTTTTGTTCAATTATAAAAGTTGATAAAAATTAAATCAAAGTCAAGAATTAGTTCTAACTACATTTCGTAGACCTCACAATTTTTCAACCACATATTTCATCAACTTTTATCAAAATATACTAAAAATCTAATTCTTATTTAAACCAAATAAGGGCTAAAAGACAAAAAATCCAATTCATGATCCATTCAAATGTAAAACTCATTATTTATTTAGTGATAAGCTTTTATGGACTTATTTTCCATGTATTTACATAAAAAATTCGAAGTGGAACCTTTGAAATACGTTTCGTCCCTATTTTGTACCGTTACAAAAATTGGTTAAAATCTAAATCAAAATCAACAATTATTTTTAATCATACATTTCATATGATCCACAATTATTCAAACACACAATTCATCAACTTTTATCCAAATTTGTTAAAAATCTTATTTTAATCTCTAATAAACATGGACTTACAGTTTAAATCTTGGGACTTTAGTAGAAATTCATTTTTCCCACATCGAAAAGCTATTACTCCTAGAGAAGAAATGTCTTTAAATAATGTAGTTTTGTCCATTCTTTTACTGTCTCAATTATTTAGGTATGTAGCCTTTAATACTAATAATAAGTTAATTTAAAATTTAAAATAAAATATAATAGAAAAAATTAAAGAAAAATGGGAGAGAGTGGGGAAGGGGATCCTTTACTCACCCGACCCCCACTTAAGTAGGATGGGACAGGATGGGATGGTATAGGGAAATTCCCGATGGGATGAGGGCCTAAATCCATCCCGCCGCTATGCCTAAAAAACCAGTAAGCTAACGAACTTTGATGATCAAGAATAAATCTACTCCACCATATTATCAGTATCATCACTTGGGATTAATCACAAACTTTAAGAATTTCATGGGGTTCATGTCACAACAACATGCAAAAAATTATATTACTAATTTAATTTTTTAGAGAGCTTATTAGCCGTCGACATAATGTCAAGTTAATGCTCATAAACAAACATGTGGACCTGCTACTAATGACACATCATCTATCATGGCAATTAGCGCATAACATGATGTTGCAAAAATATCTTACACATAGCTTCATCATCATCACTCATAAAGAGAAGACATATTTTCGAGTTCGAGCAGTTAGGCAAATATACTCAACCATGTGGACACTATTTTTTTACATGACCAGTTCGTCACAATTTCAAAAAATTAGCAGTTGTTCTCTTCGTGTTTCAATTTTTAGTTTTGAATTCATTTTGATTGAAAAATTATTTTCAAAAATAAAAAATGAAGTTTTGGCTTCGTTTTAACTGATAAAAACCAAAACGATTTTTTTTTTCCTTTTTCCGTTTTCTTTGTAAATTTTCAACTCGTTTTTGAAAATTCGTTTCTGAAAATATGTAAGTAAATATGTTTTCAGTGTTTATGAAAACTAAAAATGATCTGAAAACAGTAAAAGAACTTGCCCTTAACTTCTTGATTGAGTTATTCTTCTTCCACTTTTAAGCAGTAGACAACAAGTTATGAAATATTACTTCCATCTAGTGGTGGCAATGGGCTCGGCTCGGCCCATCTACCCGTGAGATCGGCTCGTGCTCAAGGGTTGAGCTCGTGAGCTCACGAGCCACTTTTCAATTTATTTTTTTTACATTTTTTGTTTTTAGTTTTTTTTCTCACATTTTTTACGAGCTCGTGGATGAGCTCATCGAGCTCGTGGCTCGCCCACTAGCCGCTCGAGCAGCTTGTGGCTCATTTTTGCCTAGCCGACGAGAGCCATGAGCTATAAATTTAGTTTCTTTTCCATACATCAAAATGGTTTTGATTTGCCTTATAAGAAGATGCATGGGAATGACCATACGATTCTTAATGCTTTATACTTACCATCAATTTTAATTCCAATAGCCTTCAATTCAAAGATGATCACATTTTGAACACTCATTACGAATTGTCAGAGATTTCACTAAATAAAAAATTGTTACAATCATATAGAATTTACCCACACAAAGACCAATTTTTAGGAAAAATAATATCACACCCACCATTTTTTAATCTTTCAACAACCATAAAGAAAACAAGAAAAACATACATACATACATACATACATACATACATACATACACACAAAACTCCCTAGTCTCATTCACGTAAACAAAAGGGAAAGAAGTTAACTAACAAATTAACCTAATTTTTTCTTCATGAAGTTCAAGTGCACTAGCCCATGGCATACTTCTGAGTCCAACTCCTTGCAATGGCTTCATACTTCTTCTTGTTTGTCCTGTACATGTAAGCAATCTCAGGCACCAAAGGATCATCAACGACTGGATCCGCCAACAAAGCTGAAATAATAAGTAACACCTAAAATTGGAAAACCAAAACTCCATTAGAAAGTTGAACTTGAATTAGCGTGCTATTGCAATTGAAGTAGCAATTGATTCAGTGTAGGCAAAAAATAAAAACATCTTTTGGGATATTGGATCCCTCATCTCAGCAATCAGATCAACAAGTTTTCAAGATTGTGGAATCTTTGAATCTCTACACTAGAAGGTTCCTTCCATGTTGACCTTACAAAGTATATTAGACAAAGTAAGTTGAGATTGAGAAAAAAGGAAGAGAAGAAAATGAAGATTAGTGGTGTTGGAAAACTTGGTGTACCTAAGAATCCAAGAAAGATAGTTAAGCGGTTATTTGTCGATTTTTGTAAATAAGAAAATAATATAAATATGTGGTGGCAATATAGCCGGACACCAGTTGGTTCACACCCACCATCTATTCCTCAACTTCGCTGATGGAAGTTTTAGGGTGGGGAAAAGGATGTGAGTTTGGAGTAAGATGTTCAATTTTATTTTATTTTTTTAAATAAAAAAAGGTTAAATCGGTAGAGGGAGAAGGTCCAGTATGTGAGAAGTTAGCTTTTCAACAGAGAGTTTGCAGGTTTATATGTCAAGAATTTAGGGAAGTTTCAGCCCGTGTTTGGTACACATTAAAATTTTCATTTTCATTCTTCTACTAATTTTCAACCACACATTCTTCAATAAAATAATATTTTCCATCACATCAATAACTTTTTCTTCTTTTTTAACTACACATTCTCCATCAATCTACTATTCTAAAATACATTCTTCCAAAATAATATCCATCAAACACACCCTGAAAAAGAAGTGAGTACTAACTCAAGCATTCATTCACGTATTTGAACCTAAGCAAGCCAAACTATTATTTTTGATATTATAATAAAAACGAGCCCAATGGTCTAAGGGAGACTATCAATGCAATTGGAACTAAAGTTTTGGGCATTAATGTTCTAACTTATTTCATTATGTAAGGGGTAGATATTAACTTATTTCATTATGTAAGTGAATCCAAATGCACAATTTCAACAGGTTGGGAACCCACGCTAGAATTTTCTCTTATTTTCAAGTAAGAAGTTTAGTATATATGCAAATTCAGTAAGGCCCATCAACACCAGAGATTTAGAAAACAAACCTTGGAAATGGTTAGCGCAGGGAATAAGCCCTCCTTGTACATTGCAGGGCATATGGTTCCATTTATGTTTATATTAGGGTGGAAAATTTTTGTTATAAAAACAATCTGCAAAATTCATCGAAACGGAAACTTCCATTATGTAAAAAATAGCTATGCGGGATTGAACACTCAATATCAGAAATTACTTGCAATAGATAATATTTTTATGTTTAAAATATAGAAGAATGGAAAGTCAAAATACAGTGGGACGAATAAATAGCATAATTGACACACCTTAGGCATCTTAAAAGGGTAATCCCGTGGTAAATGGATGTTAAGTAGGAAAACTCCACCGGCATAAGGACTGTCCACAGGACCGACGATAGTAGCTTGCCAATGGAACAAGTCCCTGTGTACAGGACCTGAAATTTATGTGCAGAAGTAAATGAAACTGATGAGGCATTACAGTTAATCAAATTTAAATACTTAACTACTTCAAAGCTGGTATTCATTATTTTTATGATTTGGTGACAGTTTTCAAACACTAAAAGCATGACTGTAAGTGGCCATATTTGCTTCAAATTTGGAGGAATATCTTAGGCTTTGAAAATTTAGTTTTTACTTTTAGGCTTTGAAAATTTGGTTTATGGTCAAAATGCATTACTACATTGTTTGTAAGACAGGGAAATATTCACAGTTGAAACCTAACAAAAAGGAACTTTAGGCATTAAAGAATTTATAGAATTGATCTCCATATCAGAATTTGGAAACATTGGCTAGAGAAAAACCATTTGCAATTGAAATTATCATCTAACTGTATACATCATTTTACGAAAGACAAAAGGAACCTTATTAAAATAATGTGTATAATTTAGACACAAGTTCACAATCTCCTTCAGAGTCTCACCCCCGATAAACTTTATCAATTATCATACTTCAATAAGAACACCCCCTCGTAGCCAAAAATAAGCAAATTCAACTCAATAAAATTGAGGAAATATCACATAAAACGAATAAAAATTAGTATAATTCTGGCAAGTCCCATCGAAACCACAACTTTACTGTGAAAATAAAGCTCCCAATAAAGAATTTCTTAGCACATATTAACCCCCCAACCACCACGACCCCTGAAAAAAAAAATGTCGCACCAATAGATGAAAAAATATGAACTAAGTCGTAATAAATTAATATTCATCACGAGCAAAAGAGTACAAAAATATGTGAAAAATATTCTCTTTTTTGATTCTTGTTTCACTCTTGGGAATTATATAGTAATATACCAGCACTGATAGAGGCAGGAGGATCATTCTGAATATCCTTGAATTCCTTCAAGATCCGCCTTGTCCCCGGCAATCCCTGTGGTTGATTCACACACAAAAAAAAAAAACCCAGATCCACGTCAAAAACCTATAGCATTTTAAATTTCTGAAAAAAACTTCAAAAAGAAGCCCATCAAATCAATTCCACAAGAATCTGTATACATGTACGTTTGATTGGTTTAAATTCCATGGAAAATGTCACATTTGAGGAATTTCATTTCTACTTTGGCGGTTTGATACGAAAGTAGAAATGAAGTTCGAATTCCAAGTTACAACCACTTTAAACTTGTTTTTTGCCAATTTCATGAAAAAGGGTATTTGAATTTTTATTTTTCAACTTACACGGGATTGGAAAGCCTTTCGACCTTTGTCAATCAAACGGACCCTAAGAGTCTTAAATTTTACCATAGAAAATTTTGATTCTCCTGCTGGCTTTTGGTAGATGGGGTGATCTGAGGAGAAGGAATATAAGCCAATATTATTTTTTACATTTTGAATGGAGGAATTGTAATCTAAAATTTAAAAAGAAATCTATTTATTCCTAAACCCTATATTCACCTTTAGTGCTGGAGGAGGCTATGTAAGAACTGTTACTTGAATCTAATCTTGAAGTCAGTTTTCCATTTTCAACATTTTGTTCTTCTCTTGGCAAACTCAAGGATAGTTCGTCAAAATCCAATGATATGGAAATGGAACTGGAGCTTGTGCTTCTTGAATCGGCTCGGGCCACTTCACGATCCTGCTCTCGCTGCAGCACAGCTCCCACCAACCTTTCCCAGTTGTCATAATTCCTAGACATCTCTGTTTCAGCTCTAACAACTCCAAAATAAACACAATGTTCAACTATGAATACTGATTGCATGTACACTTGCAGACATATTTTTCACATTCCAAACATGGAAACAAGAATCTTTTCGTAATCTTTGGTTTATATAGTTCCAGAAAACAAAATATAGACGATGTATATTTTTAAAAACAATTTCTTGATTGAAAGTAAAAGTAAGATAATAGTGTGGAGAAATCAATATATATTTTTTTGTTTTGAAAGCGGAGAAATCAATATAGTTGATGACTTGATGTATGCGTAAATAATAAATTAGAGTGTCTTAGTCTGGATGAGCAATACAAAGAAATTTTGAAGTCATTTTCACATAAAAAACCGTCTCAACTACAAATCACATTTTCTCGTTTGAGACACAAAAACAATAATATTTTCACAATCTTGGATTATATCATTCGAGAACAAAAATGTATATCCAACACTAAATTTACAGCTTAGAAAAACAATATGGCCATATTCGAGCTCCATTTTGTATAAAAAATGAGTTTTGTAATAGTGAAGTTTTGAAAATATGATTAAAAAGTAAGAAAATATTTTCGGTTTACTTGCACGCTATTTTATTGGAAAAGTGTGATTGAAAATGAGATTGGAAAAAATTATTTTTTAGAAATTAAGGCTCAAATATGGGCTATGTATCCTAATTTTCTCATATATATATATATATATATATATATATATATATATATAGAGAGAGAGAGAGAGAGAGAGAGAGAGAGAGAGAGAGAG
This sequence comes from Fraxinus americana, assembly GCA_035079005.1. NCBI lineage: Eukaryota > Viridiplantae > Streptophyta > Magnoliopsida > Lamiales > Oleaceae > Fraxinus > Fraxinus americana. Next base: position 24,727,353 of record CM068711.1, on the reverse strand, counting down.
AGAGAGAGAGAGAGGCAAGTTAATGTTTTTGTCTTAATTTTTAATTTATAAAAAAAAAGGTTATTTTAAGTAACTTGTCAAAATAATTAATTTACTTTGTAACTTTCACCAATTGTATTTTTCAATAAACGGAGAGCAAGCAAATGTGAAAGTAATTACAAAACCTGATTATTGTATTACAATGTGGAGGTGACTTTAATTAATGATGATTAGGGTGTTATGATTAGCTCAATATAGTGATACATGACCATTTCCCTTGTATTCTTTTGGATATTTCGTCCCGTTGCTTGAATTAGTCTTGTTCTTATCAACATGCTCAATGAAGGCAATTTTATGAATTACATTTATACCTCATAATGTTTAGGCATAGGCATAAGTTCGGACAGAACTCTCAACTTTACGAGATCGTTAACAAATAATAATATAATAAGAAGAGTATTATCACAAAAAAGATGAATTAATTATATCTAAACTAATCTACTAATTAACTAACATATTTTTAAACTAAAATATGCGATCTATATGTTGGAATTCCAAATCTACCAATTATTATCTTCTTTTCAATTCTCGACTTATGTAATTCAATGTGATTTATGTATTCATGACAATCGATAATTCAATTTAATTTAACTATCTATCCCTAAATAAGCTTAATATTCTAAGCACAACATGAATTTACTCCATTCCAAATTCATATGCAAAGTAATGCATTTAATTATACGATTATCTATATGATCGTATATGCCGTATATGCTATTGCTAACATGTATTACCCATGTGTTGAAATTGCAAAGTTTTGAACATATTGCTCACAGTACTATAACAAGCAACTAATTAAGGGCATGTTTGGGCCATTTCAAAAATTGCTATCACAATATACTAAAAATCTAATTTTAATCTCCACCAAACGTCCTCTAATTAAATGATGATTAAACAATTAAATGATTTAATAAAGCATAAAAGATTAATCAAGAATACAACTTAACTAAACTACTTGATCTTTGAATTAAAAATAAACATTGATAGGGTTCATCTTCATCACAACACAAAAGAAACCTAGCCTAACATGTTTCTAAAGATAAAATAACAAATAAATTGAAAAAGCATCAATCTAAATTTATAAATACAAGAAGGAAATGTGAAATCTATTTCTTGATCTTCAATCCTAAGTTTTGATTCTTCACATTCTTGATGTAATTTGCCTTCAATAATTCCTTGCGAGGTTTGATTTATGCGAAAATCAAAAGTGGAAAAAAAATATGTACAGAGGAGGAGAAAATTCACTAAATCAAAGATGATTTCTAAAGGTGCGGCTAATTTGAATATATATAATATAATGAAACCCTAACATATAATGGAGTCCTAATAAAACGGCGTAACATATAATGGAATCCGAATAGAACAGGTCCATGACTACGGGATCATTCCTCTTCGCTACCACCATAGGGCACCATTTTTTTCCGTATTTTTGGTTTTACCACAAATGCTGCACCTCAAGCATTTTGGACCGGACCTAATAGAATTCGAGTTATCGTCTAACAATAACCGTAGAGAAGTGCCAACAATCAAACATTTTTCTACTTAAGTTGCACGTTATGATCTCAAACGGTATGACCACTTTATTTTCTAACTAAAATATTTTCGTCGTTTCCATCGAAAAACACATTCTAACTTGAATATCGAAGGAGCAACAAAAAAAAATTCCTTCTCTTTCTCTTCTATATAGGTTAAGGAGCTTTTGACGTTAGTGCAAAGTTAATAATATTTTGATCGTGACAATAGATTTTTGCTGAAGTTAATTTGATCTATTTATTTTTGTCATAAATACTGGTCAAACCGATTGGAAAAGGCAATGTCAGTGACACACGACAGACCAATCTTCAACAAATGTTCTTCTTGACACACAAAATCGCGATTTATTGAACAGGGGAGAAGAGCATTTTTCAAAATCGAGGTCCCTGATTTGATGGCCAAACCCATTTGACACCACTATCGTCGTCCATTTTCCTTGTGACATTAGGAAATGATTACCAAGAATGAGCCCATAAATAATCAAATTTCTTATTTTTGTGATGAACTTTAATCAATTGTCATCAAGAAAAGCTTTTTACATGATTCAAGGGAGAAAATAGAAATACTTCATGAGGATAAAAGACATTCCAATTGTAGAAAACAATTTAAAGATCAAACTAACACCCACACACATTCATAGTAACTCGCCCTTCTCTTTCTTTCCATGAGTTTTGGATCTTTAGTCTATGTTTGAAAAGTGTTTAAAAACGAATTATGTTATATAGAACCACTATTGGTATAAACCTAGTCAGGTGACACTATGTGATATGTTCGAATAAAATTTAAATTATGTGATACATTTAAATGTATTTCTCATTTAATGTCACTCACTGTCATCTATGCTAGTATTGTAAAACAAATTGTGCTAAATAATATTTCTCTCATAATTATTACTATTTATGAACACTCTTGGTCAAACCATTGCCTATTCATACGTTTCATATGACCACAATACAATCCACTTTTTTACAACTTATTTCTATTTGCTTAGAAACAACTCCCAAACATTTCTTAGTCCATCCAATTTATTGCTCCAAGGATGGATTAAAGGAATTCATATATAGAGTGAAAAGGTCAAAGTATTTGGAAGCAAGAGTCCCTCTCCCGTATCGTACATACCAAATACTATTTATTGATATTTGAGACAAATTCCTTTTTTCTTCACATATTTAAATTGTTTAGCATTAGTCAAATATGCGATCCTGATTTCGAAGTTAGTTTTGTCCAAAAAAGGTGTATCGTGTATGATTCTACTGGTAACATTGTCCTTAAAAGTGTAAGAACTTCAGATAATTGTTATGGAGTTCTTCCTAATTCCAACTACGTGTGTAGCAGTGCCAAGATTAATGTCAATGAATTGTGGCATCAACGACTTGGTCATATGAATCATAAAAGTTTGTCTAAATTCGCCAAGAAAGAACTTGTAAATGGCTTACCTAAACTTGAAAATATTGATACAACTATATGTAGCCCGTGTCAACAAGGTAAACAAGTTAGAGTTCCTCATAAATAAATCTCTAAGATCTTGACAAGCAAATCGCTCGAATTACTCCATATGAACTTAATGGAACCATCTAGGATCAAAAGTCTTAGTGGTAAATGCTATATCTTAGTTGTGGTTGACGATTTTTCTCGATATACATGGATTGAGCTGTTGAGAGATAAAACTGAGGTGTGTGGTCTTATCTTCTCATTGTCCAAGAGGCTTAGGAATGAGAAAAACTTCACCATATCACGAATTCGTAGTGATCATGGAAAAGAGTTTGAAAACTCTAATCTTGAGAACTTCTACCTGGAGGAGTGAATCCAACATGAGTTCTCCTCGCCGATCACTCCACAACAAAATGGATAGAGTCATGCTTCATGGTAAGGGACTAGCTATGCATTTTTGGGGTGAAGTCATCAACACTGCGTGTCACATAGTAAACATGATTTAACTTAGACCTAAAACTGATACCTTAGGATATCTGGAAAGGTAAACGACCTACCGTCAAATACTTTCGTGTGTTTGGCAGCAATGCTACATTCTGAGAGATAGAGAAAATTTGTTTCTCACACACAACTACTGGTTTAGATACTCATAATACGGAGTTCACACCTGATGACAAATTTAAACATCTGAAAGAACCTTTGTCCAGAGTTAAGACGAACCATCCTAAAGTTAATATTATTAGAGATTTAGAAGAAGGGATAAGACTTCGAAAGAGGATATTAAACAACTTGACATATGCTAGCTATGTGAGAAACAAAGTTTCGAATTTAGTTCATAGGCCTGATGATTGTAATGTTATAGGTACTAAGTGGATGTTTAAGAACAAAACTGATGATCAAGGCACTATAACTAGAAATAAGGCTAGGTTAGTAGCCCATGGATATACTCGAATTGAAGGTGTAGATTTTGATGAGACATTTGCCCCGGTAGCAAGACTTGAATTGTAATACCCAAACCAGAAAAGCTTAAATGATTTGATAGGTACTACTCATACCAACAAAGTGCACCTTCTTTTTCGGAAGTCCATCGTTAGAAACTCTACAGTCAAGCGTACTTGGCTTGGAGTAATTCTATGATGAGTGACCCTTTGTGAAGTTCTCTCGGGGAGCGTGCGAGTGAGGATAAGGCATGTTGAAAATATCTATCTTGGTACAGTGGGGACAATACGTCGTCGATTTAACGGTCTGGACAGCCCGTTAAGTAGGACCCAGGTCGTTACATGAATCCATTAGAATTCTCTTGGCTGTTGCCTGCTCTTGATCTTGCTGGCTATTCTAATGCTGATTGGGATGGAAATGTCGACGATAAAAAAAGTACTTCTGGAGGATACTTTTATGTTGGTGCTAATCTTGTTGCTTGGATGAGTAAGAAACAAAATTCTATCTCATTGTCAACGGCAGAGACCTAATATATACCGCATGAAGTTGCTGCACACAACTACTTTGGATGAAGCAGATGTTGAGTGATTATGGTATTGAACACGAGACTATCACTGTATTTTGTGATAACACTAGTGCCAGTAATATTGTCAAAAATCCTTTTCAACACTCTCGAACCAAACATATTGATATACATCATCAATTTATTTGATAGCTTGTAGCACGTCTCTACAGAAAACCAATTAACTGACCTATTTACAAAATCATTGGATGGTCTGAGATTTGAATTTCTTCGTATGGCATTTTTTTATGCATGTTCATTCTTTATCATTGTATGCCTTATGTTTATGCATGTCTCGTACTGTTCTTACTTTTATTTTTGTGTATGTTGTCATCTTTTTGTGTGTCGTACTTTCTATTTTGAATTGAAAACCAACAAAAACAATACAAAATTTTTGAAAACTTTTTCAAATATGGATATAGCTTTTACAGCTTAACATATGTTATACTTGGATCTGTTTGTTGTGATTGGGCATGGGCCTAATTAATAAAGTGTAACATCATTTCCATTGCTGGCTTGGGTTTTTTATGGAGTTCTTAGTATAGGAGTTTTCATGTACCATCTGCATTGCACACACTATGATATTATTAGTGGAACTCTACCGTGTTTGTGTACATCACAGCAGGTTATGTGCACATCACAGCCGACCGTGTGCAGGCCGTGTGTACACCACAGCAGTACCACAGTAGGTCATGTGCATATCGCAGCAAGTACTATAGCAGGTCGTGTGCACATCACAGCAGGCCGTGTGCACACAACAATAGAACGGTAGTCAGCCTGCAGGGCAGACAGGCAAGATTTTGGAGGGCAAGAAAATGACCAAGAAGATTGGCAAGAGTGGAAATGCTCTTGTTATTTCTTTATGAAATCGCCTCTTGGAATATTAGGGGTTTGAACCTACCCCTGAAACAAAACAGAGTTCGGGAATTCAACAAGAAGCACAATATTTATGTTATGGGAGTTTTGGAGACGAAACTTGGGGAACCAAACTTGGATCGTATTATGCGTAACAAATTCAACGGGTTGTTGCAAGCTAACAATTTTTGTACACATCAAACCGGGAGAATTTTGATTTTATAGAATCCTATGAAGGTCTTTTTGGAGGTGGTGGAAACCACACCACAAGTCATCCATTGTATTGCTACTTATAAGGTAACCTCATATACCTTTCATGTTAGTTTTGTTTATGCATTCCATAGTATTATTACCCGAAGGCCACTTCGAAGTAGTATCATGAATTTGAGTGTCTCATTGCCTTGGTTGGTGCTTGGGGATTTCAATAATGTTTTGAAGTTTGATGAAAAATGTAATGGTGCGGAGGTGACGCCATATGAATTGAAGGATTTTGCTAATTGTTGCCTTCAAGTTGGTCTCACGGATTTAAGGTCAACGGGTTGCCTTTACACTTGGACCAACAATTCTATGTAGAGTAAGCTCAATAGGGCTATGTAAATGAAGGTTGGATGCAAAATGGTGCTTTTGGTTGTGCTGATTTTTTATCGTCGGTTTGTCTTTCTGATCATTATCCCTGTATTATCTCGATTATGGAGCGGGATGGGAACAATAGGAGGCCATTTAGATTCTTCGACATGTGGACGAACCATGAGGATTTTTTGAAAGTTGTACAAAGGGGCTGAAATTTCATTGATGGAGGGACTAAACAATTTGCGTTTTGTAATGTTTTCTACAAAGTCATCGCGAAGATCCTTGCATCTAGATTGAGGCTTTTTTTGGGAAGCATTGTTGACCATGCCCAATCCACATTTTTTGAGGGTAGGAGTATGATGGGAAACATCCACCTTGATCAAGAGCTCATGAGGCAATATAATCAAAAACGGGATGCTCCAAAATGTCTACTTAAGGTTCATCTTCGAATGCTTATGACTCGGTTGATTGGGGCTTCTTAAAACAAGTGTTTGAGGGGTTATGTTTTCCTACTCAATTCATTGGTTGGGTTATGGAATGTGTCACTACACTCACTTATTCCGTGGCATTAAATGGAAGCATACACGATTTTTTCAAAAGTAGGAAAGGCTTACGGCAAGGTGATCCACTCTCACCATTCTTGTTTGTTTTATTTATTGAATATCTTTTAAGAATGCTTAAAGTAGCCTCGAATGAAGTGAATTTAACATTCATCCCAAATGTTGCCAGTTGAAGATTACACACTTAACTTTTGCGATTGATCTAATACTCTTTGCAATGGGAGATGTCATTTCGATGAAAATTTTGATGGATTCCTTAAACAACTTTGGGAATGCATTGGGATTAAGGATGAATAACCTTAAGTCCAGCTTATTTACAGCTAGAATAAACGGGCAAGAACTCGAGGAAATCCAAGAACTTACCAATATTCTGAAGGGTACAATGCCTTTTCGATATTTGAGCATTTCACTTGCTTCCGAGAAGTTTAAGGTCGATTGTTATGCTCATTTTTTGGATAACATTATAGCTTATATAAGTGCTTGGACGTGCTCTTCTTTGTCCTATGCGGGAAGAACAAAATTGATTAGAGCGGTGCTTCAAGCAGTCGAATGTTTTGGCTTTCTTTGCTACCTATTCCAGCTATAATTATTTCAAGAATCATTAGTCTTTGCCGTAATTTTCTTTGGGGGTCTAAGAAGCCTTTGGTTGCTTGGAGGGATATATGCTTACCAAAGATTGAAGGTAGTTTGAGGTTTAGAGACATGAAAAGCTGGAATCCAGCATTACTTGCCAAATCGTTGTGGAAAATCCATCATAAAAATGACACTTTATGGATTCGTTGGGTGAATCAATTCTACCTTAAAGGAGCTAGTATTTGGGAGGTCTTGCCTAGGAAAGATCACTCACCCCTTTTCAAGAAATTGTTGGAAATTAGGGATGTTTTATGGCAGGTTTTTGCACAATATCTGACCGAATAGCACACTTTGGAGGCAACGCAACAGATTTTCAACAATATAGTAGGGATAAATGGGGATATGTTTTGTGTATCGAAGGCATATGAATTGTTTCGGCCTAAAGGAAATGTTAAGTGCTAGGCAACGGATGTTTGGAAACACTTCAACACTCCAAAACACTCATTTATGTTGTGGTTGGGAGCTCAATCCAAGTTACTCACTAAAGATAAATTGCATTACTTGGATATTGATCAAAATTGCATTTTTGTGCTTCACATGAGGAGACATGTCATTACCTATTTTTTGAATGTCCTCTTTCTTCATGTGTTTGGAAGAACATTAGGGTTTGGTTGGGTATTACAAGAGCCATGACTACCTTGGCTAGTGCACTAAAGTGGATCAAGAAGGAGGCTAGAGGAACTTCGTAGTGCAACAAAGCTAAAAGGATTGCATTAGCTAGCTCCATCTACTACATTTGGATGGCTAGAAATAGAATGGTCTTTGAAAATTTGAAACCCCATGTCGAGAGTATTGTACGACGAATCATAACACACATGTACAAAGTGATGTTTTCTTTGTATCCTATTATTTTGATTTGTTATGAGTCATTAGCGCTGGGGTGAATTTGTTTTCTCTTTGTCGCTTTTATATTGTTTTGTATTGTTTCCCGTTTGTTTGATCACTTGGGTATGCCCAAAATAGTTTTATTTCCATAGTAATTTAACTTCATTGTTGCTTTACCCGGGTATGCCCGGAGTATTTGTATTTGATGTTTGATCAATATAATTCATTTACCCGATCAAAAAATAATTATACAAATGGACCCCACATGAAATGAAGTTGAATTCATTTATTTTTGTTGGAGAAGAGAGATATTTGAAGATATTTGAGGATATTGGAGAATATATTATGGCGTGATTTGGAGGATATTTGGTAATATTGGAGAATATATTGTCGGTTATTTGGCTGACCACAATTGGAATATTTTCATGATTTATTTGTTATTTTTCCTTGATTGCCTCATCCCTAATAAGGCAACATTAATCTAATATGATTATATATGTGTGTATCATTGTAACTCCAAACATAAGTTAATACAATATAATCTCTCTTCTCTTGTGGATGTAGGTCTGCCACAATGGTTTGACGTAAATTCTTGTGTTCTTCTTTATTAGCTTTGTTCATTATTGAATTATTTATGGTATCAGAGTAGATTTTTTAATCCTAGTGAACTGTTTGAAAACAAAAGAGAAGCAGTTGTTCAATCTGTTTGAAAAATTCACTTTTTTCGCTTTGCGTGAGTTCCACGAGTTCAGTCATTTTTAGCTTCGTTATCTTCAACTCAAGAGCTGAAGACCTTCATGAAAGCACGTTTCAGTCCTATTTAGAAATAGGCAATGCAAGAGAGTTACAAGCCCTTGATAACAAAACATGGTTCATTATAAAACTTCCTCTCAGAAAAGAAAATATTTGGGTGTCGTTAGGATTATAAAACCAAGTTTCCAAGGGATGGATCCTTGAACAACATAACATACATCTCATTGCAAGAGGTTTCAACCAAACTTATGGAGTTGATGACAATGAAACATTTCTTCCTATAGCCAAAATGAACACGTTTTGTGTTCTTTAAATCAATATTAGAAATTGTCTCAGATGGATGTGAATAATATATTTTTACGTGATCATGAGAAATAAGTTTACATGAGTCCACCTCCAGTTCATTCATTGAAGGGTCGAGTGATCTGACATGTAGATTAAGAAAAAGCCATATACGATCTTAAACAATCACCTCGTGCATGATATGCCAAACTCAACCATGTTCTTGTCAAAATGGTTTAAAAATGAGTAATGATGATTCTTCCTTGTTTTAAAAAAGAGGTATGACTGATACTTTTTTTGTTTTAATCTATATGGATGACATAGTTATTACTGGTGATGATCTCGCTAAAATATCAAGGCTCAAACATATTCTTCATACTTAGTTTTCTATTAATGATTTGAGAAACTTGAAATTTTTCTCGGACTATAGATTGCATATTTGAAGAAGGGCATATTTCTCAATCAACAAAAACATGTCTTAGATTTGTTACAAGATACAGGGTAAATTAGGTGCTAAGCCAGCTCAGACGCCTCTAGAGACCAATTTAAAATTAACATTTCATGGCGATACATTACCCAATGTGGGTCAATTTCAAAGATTGATGGGTAGATTAATTTACCTAACGAATACTAGACCCGACATCTCATGTGTTGTTAGCCTAGTCGGTTGTTTTATGCATTCTCCACAAGTTGCATATATGGATGTCGTCAATCGAATATTGCACTATTTCAAGGAGGCCACCTAGAATAGGTATATGGATGCGTAATTATGGATATTCTTTTATTAGTGCTTATATAGATGTAGATTGGCCTGGATATAATGTTGATAGACAATCTACTACAGGGTTTTGCACTTTCGTCGGAGGCAACTTGGTGATATGGAGAAGTAAAAGCAAAATGTTGTTACAAGCTTTAGTGCTGAAGCTGAATACACTACAAGTGAAATTATTAGGCTTCACTCTTTATTGATAGATTTGGTATTAGGCTCACCACAACCCACACAAACATTTTGTGATAATTGCTATACATATTGCTTCAAATCCAAGTTTTCATGAGAAGACAAAATACATTGAAGTTGATTGTTATCTTATACAAGAACAAGTCCAAGCTAAGGTTATTTGCACTCTTTTTGTTTGTAGTAGTCAACAATTAGCTGATTTTTTCACCAAAGACTTATCCGCTGCAAAATTTCATGAGATATTGTCCAAATTGGACTCTATCGATATTTTCGCACCAACTTAAGGGGGGTGTTAGAGAAGAGAGATATTTGAGGATACTGGAGAATATATTATAGCATGATTTGGAGGATATTTGGTAATATTGGAGAATAAATTGTGGGGGATTTGGTTGACCACAATTAGAATATTTTCATGATTTATTTGTCTTCTTTCCTTGATTACCTCACTCTTAATAAGGCAACCTTGATGTAATATGGCTATATATGTGTGTATCATTGTAAACTCCAAGCATAAGTGAATACAATATAACCTCTTTTCTCCCGTGGATATAAGTTTGCCACAATGGTGCCGAATCACGTAAATTCTCGTGTTCTTATTTATTAGTTTCGTTCATTATTGAATTCTTCAATTTTTATTGTTGCCAAACTTTTTTCGTAAATGCCAGATCACACCTTAATATAAAAACAATTGACATTCATACTTGAGATGCAAACCTTATAGTGTTAGAGAAAAACAATAGTATTGGTCCCTCATTTAAACCCAAAAAATAAAATAAAGTTGTAGAAAATTAAAGATAGAACACCAAGACTTTTCACCCACTAGCGAGTCTAGATGGTTTACGTTCTTTTAAATGCTCCTCGTCTGGTGAGCATCTACAAAGTAAATCAAGCTCTAATACTAGGAATCAAATCAATAACCATTTCAATACATCTGTATGAACATTTCTTCAATATTTCTTTCGTCTCATCAAATTAAACAAAGTTGTTCACCAAAGCAAACAAGAACATCTTCTCAATTGCCTGTATTAAGTACAAGAAAATACATTCAAGATTTCGACGGACAAAAATCAGAGAACAAAAGAAAACCAAAAAAAGGCTCAGAAGCTGAGCTCACAATAGTATGTGTGAATTAGGCACACATAAGGTTTCATAAGGTGTTTTGTCAGCAAGAACAGAAGAAGGTGTTCTGTTTATAAGGTGAGTGGCAGTAAGGATGCGATCCCCCTAGAATTTGTGTGGTAGATTAGCTTGCAATTTGAGGGCTCGGGCAACGTTTAAGAGATGCTGATGTTTCCTCTCAACCATTCCGTTTTGCTGGGGAGTTTCTACACGGCTGACTTGGTGGATGATGCATTTGGAAAGGAAAAACTCAGTCATGAAAAACTCAGCCTCATTGTCAGACCGTAAAGTTTTGATGTGGCTTTGGAAATGAGTTTGAATTAAGAGTAAAAAGACTGAATGATGGATCTGGTTTGAGACTTATTTTTCATCAAGTAAGTCCATGTTACTCTACTATAGTCATCTACTATAGTGAGGAAATATTTAGAATCATTCAAGGCAGGGGTGGAATAGGGGCCCCATATGTCGCAATGGATGATGTCAAAGGCTTTTCAAGCTCTTGTTTCACTATGAGAAAAATATAATCGATGTTGTTTAGACAAGGGACAAACTGAACAATGTAGAAATTTATTGATCTTAATATCAGGAATATATTTGTGAAATGCGGACAATTTAGAATATGGTACATGGCCAAGTTTACAATGCCAAATGTTAATGTTACTTCTGATATTGCTGGTGTCTAAGGAATTACAGGGAATAGCAGTAAATTTATTATAATGAATATTGGAAACAGGGCTGCAACATGATATAACAGGTTTAACACTTGAATGTTTGACAGAGTGTATTGATGATTGGTGAGAGCTGATAGATGGCTTGCTGTTGGAGTTAGAATTTTTTTGATGATCAGGGGATTGGAACTAGAAATAGTACAATCCATCCTCAAGGCTGCCTATCCCAATCGTCCTCCATGTTAAAAGATCTTGCACAAGGAAAGTGTGATACGTAAAAATCATAAAACAGTGGTGCTTGAGAACCAAATTGCTTGCAGAAATGAGATTAACTTAAAAGATGGCACCACAAAAACATTAGTTAAAATCAAGTCATCAGACAACTTCACTGTGCCAACACTTGTAACATCTGTATGATCTCTGTTTGGTAGCCTAACAGATGCATTAGCCCCAGCTGTGACTTCAGTTAAGTACTTGTTAGAACATACCATGTGTTCAGATGCCCCAGTATCAATGATCCATTTAACTTCATTCTCATCACCATTAAGACAGAATGGATTACCTAAGAATGCAGATGGTTCAGGAGTGATTGATGAGGTCAATGATACATCCTGTGACTTAGAGTTACTAGTGGATAATTGTGCTTGTAATTGGGGAACAAGCATGGCCAAAAGTTGTTGACACTGATCTAGTGTAAAAGGCACATTAGATTGATGGCTAGGAGTCTCAAGCCTCCTGTCAACTGGAATTTGAGCAATAGCACCAGCAATAGGTGACTTTCCTCTAGCAAATTTATGCCCTGGAAGATACCCAACTATCTGGTAACATTTTCCTTTAATGTGACCAAACATCCCGCAATGGCTACATATAGGTTTGTCCTTCCTCTAAAATGAACTGAATGAATTATACCTCTAATTAGCATCTGATCCATTCATCATTTTACTGGTAAATGCAGCAGCCTCGAAATGTTGCTGTTTTTTAGTAGCAACATCCTTTTGCCTCTCATCTTATAGAATGAGTGAAAAACTTTGTTCAATGAAGGTAGAGGATCCATCAACAAAACTTGGCTTCTAACAGTAGAGAATTGATCATCTAACCCCATGAGAAATTGCATAATCTGATCATCATCCTTATAACAATTGCTATTAACTTCTGGCATGTAATTGTCTAACTCTTCCCAAAGTCCTTTGAATCTGTTGAAATAGGAACTAACAGATCCATGTTCCTGCAAAATCGAAGCAATATGCTTCTTCAATTCATAAACGAGTGTTCCATTTCCTTGGTCGTACCTGTCTTGTAGCTCATTCCATATCTCCCTCGCAGAATCTTTATGCATTACAGTAGGATAGAGCTCCTTAGGAATAGAATTTATGACCTAGGAAGAAACAACATGGTTGCACCTTCTCCACGCACCGAACTGCGGATCATCCTTGTTTGGTTTGTTTATAGATCCATCAATGAATCACTCTTTGTTTTTAACACTCAACACCATAACCACAGCTCGACTCCACGTCGAATAGTTGTCTTTATTGAGAACAACTGAAATGAGTTGCATACCAATGTTATCTCTATAGTGGAGATAATATGGGCTTGCCGGATTAGAAATCAATCGGCTGATAAGAGAATTATTATCTCATGTTACCATTTCAGCAATGGGCGAATCGCCAAATGAATTCGCGTCGCCAGATGAATTCCCATGAGCACACTCACTTTCCAGATCTACTGCAACATTTGATTCGTCTACCATTCTGAGAAAGCTCCAATAGGTTGCTCTGATACAATGAAGAGCTGTAGAGGGATGTCAAATGTGAGGAGGAGAATAGGCAGGAGAAATGGTTGAAATGAATTTCATAGATGCCAAATGATTACAGCTCCCTCTTATATACAAGTCAGCTAACAAAGTCGCGCCTTTTCTGTGATGGAATATTTACACAATGACATAAATAACCTTGGCTAATATTGAACTCAACAGTTACATCCTTTTTCACGAGACAAATAATAGTCCATACAACGGTTGTAGTTATGCCATGTGTAAAGATCGGATCAATCAACTTGGAAAGCCAAAAATTCCATTTACCAAACACGTTTTTATCAAATAAAAGAAAAGTCAACCCAGCAATGTGAATCACCATTTAATCAACAATTTTCACCTTACTGAACTATTGACTCAATTTTAGTATTAAAACTTTCTAACACAGTAACACTTGTTTCACTTGCTCTGATTAACATGTAAAAAGAAGAAGATAGAATTAGTTTAAAATTAGCACAAACTAACTTGTTTACTTTATTCAAAACATTACAAACTTATAACAATTTAAGCAATTTTTTAACTTATTCAAGGGAAGAACCTTGATACCTAGATAAGAGGGATTGAACTCAGGTGGAATTTTAACCAATGTTATCATAAATTTTTCGTACTTGTCTGTAACGGAATGAAATTTCATATTAACCAAGTCCTTTTTTCACAGCCTAACAAGCTGCTATATATTTTGAACAAACCACAACTACATCTTATATAACAAGTAAATCACTTCATGGAGAACTTGTATCAGATCACAGTATGCCTCCATCTTAACATGGAAAGATACGTACATAATATTTTACAAGAAATATGAACAATACATAGCATTATGAAACATATATTTCTATTTAGTGATGTAGATTAAACTGTACTAAAATTTCAAGTCAAAGTAAATAATAAATTTTATGGGACCTACAACTTTTCAACTGCGTATTTCATCATCTTTTATCAAAAACTACTAAAAATCTGATTTTATCAAACATGGGCTTAAACATAGCAATATGGCGTAGTTAAAAACGTGCCCTTTCTAATAGATTCGACGCAATCACGAGGAGCATAACATTTTATAACACACCATGTATCTTATGATATGAATGAAGCCTTATGGCGTAATTAAAATTATTTACACCAACATAAATGAATTGAAACACACATTGCACTACACGCAGCAAATGCAATGAATCACATTCTTCTTTCACACTAGTGTCAACAATTTAGCTATGCTCTTCGTCAAATAATACAAATTAAATTACATGACCAAACATATCGTTCACTCCAATATAATTTCAGTAATCTAGAATTCTCCAGCTCTAAATAAAGTTATATAATTAGCATGTTGAATATGGAGATACAGCATACATATACTTTCTTTTGAAAAAAAATGGTTTAATGGGGTTGTTTTGGTATAATTTTGAGTGGGACCCTTCCATGTTCTCCTCCATGAGAACACCGAAATCATATTTTACTTGCCAAAAATAATAATCGGGTGAATGAGAAATTGAAGCTTAAAGTTGATGACTTGAAAGGAGTTTACAAAGGCAGTTTTATACGCATAAAACTGGGAAGTTTAAATGTTTCATACATATGAAACATGGTGCTTGGAAAGAAAACTATATGTAGTTTGTCCCATATAGGAAGATTATAAAAGTAATGACCACCTTATATATTGTTACACTTTGAAAGGGTGTAATCATATGTTGTATAGATGCTTTCTCCACGTGCGCACGCAGGGGGTGTAAATCAAGGATTGAAATTGTACATCGTACCTTGAACCTGTGTACAAGTGTGACCTACGTACACGAATATTGAACCAAATGGAGCAAAAATTGGCCCCTTATAAGTGTCCACGTTTTGCATTTATTTCCTATAAGTTATCTAATGTTTTCCTTCCAAAATGACTCTTCAATTCTCAAACTGAAATATAATTGTGAAGTTATTGGTGGTGTTAATAGTGTAAAACCTATAACTGTTGGCCATTCATACCACTCATTCATGGGCCATTAGGTTATAATAAAGCTAAATTTTTCCTTCATTCCAGACACACGAAAATACTCTCTGCATATATAGTTTCCAGTTTTTTTTTTTTTGGTTTTCTATCTTTCAGCATTTCTAGTTTCTGTCCAGAATCTTGGTGATCCGTTCAGATACATATTCAGTGCTAAATTTCTACGAGTTTCTTCATTGTATTCTGCGAAATACATGCTCGTTAAATCTTCGAGCACTTACGGTGAGTGAGCGAATATGTTATAAGGACATTGTGTTTACAGAGACCTTGGTTTGCAAATTTGTTCTCTTTTGGCGATGAATTTATTTACTGTTTTATCTGTACAGTTTACTAATAGTTCGTTCTTTTTCAGATATTATATAATTTTGCTTTTATATTTTGTCTAACACTTTCAATGTCATCAACGCAATGCATTCTCTTGTACAACATCAAGCCACGATATTTAAGTGTTGTTTAGCACAGTTTTTCAGATTGTGTATTCTTCCATTTGAATCATGGACTGTGTATATACGCCCCCAAATGCAAAACATAGGACCCATGTGTTTATTCAATGTATTCAAGAAATCTGATGCAAAAAAATGGATTATCAAAAGTGCCATTTAAAAATAAAAAATAAAAAAGAAAGAATTCTTGAAAGTAAATCTGATTCTCTTATTTCGATCAAGAAAAGTAGTATATGAATTGAGTGAAGTTAATAAAAAGAAAAGGAGATCCCATAATCAACAATTAGATGATTCAATGAATCCTTTAGCCAAACTAATGTATAAAATTTTAATTTTATCAAACACTACTTTGTAATTGGAAATCAAGCATCTCTTGTGAAGATCTATTTCATATCATAGGGTTCTCCGTAAGTTTATTTTGCGTATTCAAGCAGCAATTAGTATTTTGGGTAACTAAGAGTAGTAGAAGTGAATTTTCCAAAATGTGCAAGCTTATAAAAACTGGTACATTGTTCTCAAAATAATGGATACATGACTGACAATTTTACTCCAACATTTATAAATCATATTACTACATCTAAGATTGTGTATGATTTTTTTACATATTTCTTAGTTCATAACATTTCTTCAATCATAAAATTCATTTACAAGATACATCTGGCATATATGATACCATCTTTATAACAATTACATATCATCCCCTCTACGTTCATGAATTGCACATACTCCGTTGACTTTCATTAAAAAAAAAAGAAGTTAATTAGATATGCCATTACAAATGGCTTGAAAAGACATAAAAAAATAATAAGCTCCCCTTTGAACCGGCATTTTTTTAAAATAGATTTTGTAAAAAGTAATTTTTTTGAAAAATACGGAATTACAAAATTCCAAATAATTTTGAATTTACAGGCAAATTATTTTAATAAGAATATATATTATTGAAAATGAGTGTAAGAAAAATTAATTGTAAATAATGGAACTCAAAGAGGGACTAAATAGAACTAAATAAAACATCTGATATTTTTCAACTGTAAACATTAAATGATCAATTAAAAATCACTAGAATATCATGCTTTCAAAGATTATTCTTGCAGTTTTTTCGTGATGCGTTGACAAAAAAACATTTTGGATAAAATAAAGCAAAACAATATAAAATGAATAAAGCAAGATGAAGACCGACCTTACTTACAGAGGAAGCAACGCCAGCGTTGTTGACCTGGGGAGAAGCCAAAAATCACAAATTTACCTTTTAAGTTAATATAAAATAATTTTTTTTTTTTTTGAGAAAACCAAAAAAAGAACCTCCAGCCCAGCCAAAATCCTCCTCACCTCAGCCATCAGTTCCACCGCCACCACCAGTCTCCAGCTGCTCATCTTTGCAATACAAAGCCCTGTTGGAAACCCATTTTTTTGAGAAATATATTTTGGAATAATAATTTTTTGGAGAATGTTTCTTTAAAAAATATGGAAAATTTTTAAATTCAGGAATAAAATTATTTTATAGAAGAATGTATAATTAAAAATGAGTATTGAAAAAATAGGTTTAGGAGAAAATGGAAATCCAACTGACCATTTACAATAATAATTAATAATAAAAATAACGTCTCCAACTCAGCCACCACCACTTGTCAACGTAAACAAATTTGTTTGTTTTGTTTTACAAGGGAGGGACCCTGTTTCATAAATACACTGGTCAACTAAATACACTAAAAAGTATAGCATTAGACATTCACTCTCATTTCTTTGTTGATTTGCAAGCTCCTCTCTCTCAGTTAAGGTTTGTTTCTCAATCAGAAAAGTGTTTGATATTCGTTCTAGCATTCGACTCTCTTTTTCTTTTTCTCCTTTTACATTTTCTTTTATTCTCTTTGTTATAAGCTAGAAATTGTGTTACTAAGCTTTATATAATGTCTCGTCTTCTGGATCTATATAATCCACGATTCAACAGTAAGCTTAAGCCTAAACAGAGATGTCTAGGAATGATGACATTGACCAACTATCTTTGGCTTTGAGTTTGCCGACAGAAGAACAAAATGGAGGAGAAAGATTAGATTCAGGTACAAGCATCCTCGACCACCAAACCTGAATATAGGCTGGCTTTGGCAATAAATACATTTTTGTTTATTTTAGATTTCAAATTCAATGGATAATTAATAGGCTTATATATATTCTTTCTCCACAGATCGACGGAACTACCAAACGCCACCAGGAGGATTCAATCTTTCTCAGGTAAAATTTTTGGCCTGTTTACTCTTTCTGTATGCGAATTGATTGCATGTGCATTTTTTTTCGTTGCGGCATTTAAAATTCTATATGTTTTTGAGGAGGATCTGGGTATATTTTGTTTGAGCAAACACAGGGATTGGGTAATGGTGCAAAGCGGCGGATCTTGAAGGAACTCGATGATATTCAAAAGAATCCTCCTGCAACTCTCAGTGCAGGTATATTAATAATTTTAACAAGTAAAAAAAAAACATATTATTTATATGTTTTTGCTCAGTTTCAGAGGGTTTTTTTTTTTTTGGGCGGTGGGGGAAGGGGTTATTATGCATTAAGCAATTCTTTATAGAGGGACTTTATTTCAGGTGATAGTTCATTTTTTTATTTCTATTTTTGCAACTAAGATAACGGCTTTGATAATATACTATTTACAAGTAAAGGCTTTGGTTGCTGATGGGACTTGGTAGATTTAGACTCATGTTTATGTGTTTTCTTCCCTTAATTTTATTAGTTTTGAATTTTCTTAGTTTTTGGACTGGGTGAGGGTGAGTTCAAATAAGCAAATTGATAATGTTTATTGAGAGGGAGACGAGGAAGGTGATAATGAAATCATATATAAACTAAATTTGTTTTATGAGGTGTCTGTTCAATTTATGAAATTATGAATATATATATATGAGTACTTCAAGATACATTATGTTATTAATAAGATGTCGAAACAAATATGTTATAGATGGTTTCTACTAAACTGTATATAGCATGCTTCAACTTAATCAAAGCTTGTTAAAACATACTTGAAGTTGAAGAAATTCCAGGATAAATTAGATTGAATCACTTGTCTTGCCTTTACTTGTACTCCTTGGTCCAAAACTTGATCACAATGGAAGGAATTCCTTTGCCAAAATCCAAATGCCCTTTATGTAATGAACGAATGTCCAATGGTAATTTCTTACCTTTTCAATTTAGGACCATTTCCCATACGAATTATTGTTGTATTTTCTTTAGAAAATCTTAACTTCCCACATTCATGTCTCAATAGAATCAACGGGGGTTATTGTTGGTTATATGTGGTGGAAAGTTATTTCATAAATTAAATAGCAACTTCTCCCTCCAACCCATTTCATACTACATGGGTTGGGTCAATATCAAGGATGACCATGCGATTTCAACATCTCTAAGTCACACATGATGGGCTTGACCTGAAATCAACAATCTTCAATTAGATTTGTCTATAAATCTAGCACATGGAGTTCGTACCAAAAAATGGATCGTGCGACCCGCGAGTAGCTTAGAGCACAAAATGTAATGCACTAGTTAAGAATATACAGTAGCTCTATAAGGGGAATGAAATCACATCTCACTATACCCCGAATATCAATTTTCAATACGAATTCAAACATTTTCAATCCCATGAATATTTATGAAACATATTTAACTAAGTTGTGTGTTATTATATTCACAATTGGGTTTTTCATCATAAATGTCTAATATAATTGTCCAACCGGTGAATCCAAACAAAAATATTAGTCAAAATAATTTTTCTTTCCTACTCGATTCTTTTAACTTGATATTAGTTGATTTCCTAGACATGTTACATCAAACTGAATCAATAATAGTTACTAGCAATATGCTAAATTAGTAATACGGAAATAAAATCTCGAAAAACAATCAAAAGTCATAAGGGTATAAAGAGGTTATGTAAACCTCAGGATCTCACAAAATAAGGAAGCATTGATATATTTACTCATTTACCCACATTGGTCATAAAAAGCACATATGGTATGAAACACGTACTATAGTATTTTTCTCAATGTCTTAGAACATATGTTATATTCGTTTAAACTAAAAAACACCTTACATATATACAAGTTCATATTCCGGATACCTTATTTGAGTTCTTCTTACATCCATTTCTCCATGCAATCTAAAACTAATAACTTGGTCTAACAACTAAATAGGTTTAATGGGTAGCATAATCCATTTTGATTAAATATAATAATCTCATCTTGATTCTTCATGAAGGAGATCATATAATGTGCATAACACCATAATTGATCGTGTGAGTGAGTCAATCTCAACCTATTTGAAAGACTTTATAAAGATTATGCTTTTTGTACATAAAAATAGTACATAATAGATTAAACAAAATGATGTGTTGGGAAAAGATTGAATGAAAAAGTTGACTCTGACAAATGATAAAGTAACATTTTATATTACGTAACCTATTATGTAAAGCTTAATGTACGTGTATCAAGGTCCACTTGATAAGTACATATAAATTATTATCTGTAATTGTAATAGTAGATTACACATGAACTCAAAATTATTTATTTATGGGAATATAGAATAGTTTTTTGATACACAAAGTATCATATTCTATGCAACTCCAGAGATTCGATATAACCAAGAAGACACCATCTTTGCTAATGTACCTCGGAGAAATACCTTTGGGTGTTTAATTCAATCATGATACTTCGAACGCTCCTTTATATGTGATACTTAAATAACTGAGCTTGTTTGGTAGGGATTTTTGGGGGAATAATTGATTTTTGAATAGTAATATGATGAGAAATGTGTGGTTGAAAAAGAAGAAAAAATTATTAATGTGATGGAAAATATTATTTTATTGAAAAATGTGTGGTTGAAAATGAGAATTGATTTGAGAATCAATTGTCAAATTACTACCAAACACCCCCAGTCTATCATGAATATCATATTCTCAATTAGTATCATTAGATGTTCAACATATCTATACCAAACAATTTCTTATGATGCTAAGTTGTAAGCTAGCAAATTTGTTTCTTGCTACTTTATATAACAAGAGTGTAAAAGTCTGTAACTATTTGTGCTCGACTAGGTTTTTCGCTCCTAGTTACGTCTTATCATATCATTTCTTGCCTTCTTGTTAGCAATGGAATGGAAAAGAGTAGATTGAACTGATAACTAAGGTTACAAACCTCTTTCTTCTATTGAGCCATTCCCTCGATAACAAAGATGTTGGGTTTTTTGATACCCAATAAATCCGAGCGATGATGTTAAACCGGTTTATGTTGGATTAGTCTTCATAGGCCTCGGCCGATGATTGAAGTGGAATGTCGACACCACAATGAACGTACCATCCCGACACCCTAAGTGGGCCATTTGAAGTAGCCTAATTTGTTTAGTGTTGCTCATGGCTCGGCCCATTACCTTGGACGGCTTTTAGTTGATAGCCCACTCGTTTGTTGAACCTATTGGGCCTCTAATTGTGTTAACCTAAAAGCCCATCATTCGTCCTATATGTGCTACCCGTTTTCTAGTGTGTGAAGTGTGTGGAAGAAAGGAAGGAGCCGTGAGTTGAGAGAGAAGAGAGAAACCGACCCCTTGCTTTGTGCTTGTGCCTTGTGCTTCTTGGTAGTTCTTCTCCTCCCTTTCTCTTCTTGCCTTGGTGGCTGAAAATAGGCCTCCTTCTTCACACCAAGTCCTATGTGGGCTGATTGGCTTGGGAGCAACCGGTTTTGGGTTGGTGTCGGCTTGGAGGAACTTGGTTGACATTGTGGTGGTTCGTTTGGTTTAATCTGAGCTTGGTTTGTGGTTGATTGGAGCCCCAAATTACAACAAATGGTATCAGAGCTTGGGTGGAAGAGAATATGTGATTTTGGTGGTGAAAAATCGACCAAAATAGGTCAGAAATCGAACCAGAAAGTGAAGCAGAAAACTGTCTAGTTTTTGTGCGAAATTCGGACCTGCAAATGGGTTTTCCGGCCAAACCAGGAGTTTGGAGAAACGGACACCACTGGCGGACTCAGCAGGTCGAGGCGCAACTGGGGAGACGGCGCGTGTCGGTCACGCGCCGGCGCGTCGCCGGCGTGTGAGGCCCACGCGCCGCCACCGTGGCGGCGCGTGGAGGCGCGTGGAGGCTGAATTTAGGGAAGTGGTCTTCAGGCAGTTTGTTGGGGACATCGAGACGGACCCAACGGAGTTGACGGATTTCAGTTTGGGGTACTACGGTGAAAGTTAGACCAGTTTCCGTTTGGACGTTCGGGTGCCGAGTGTCGTTTTGTGTTGCCGTGGTTGCCGATGATTTTAGGACGAAGAGTGACGCTCCTAAAATGGTGAATTCGCATCTCTCGATATTTACGGACCTTCAGACGTGGTCCGCTCGGTATCGTGTTCTTTGCCTTTTATTATTGCAGTTAAAATTATTGTGTAGGATAATTTATTTTTCGCATTAGAAGTCATCGTGTGGGGTGACGTTAGGTTTGGGGTTACCGTGAAGGGGTAACCATTGCCTGTTGCTAGACCTAGGAATTACTTGTTAATTATTTGCCTTAAATTCTTCGTGAATTTGTTGTCGATTTATTTTTTCATTATTTAGAATTGCACGTGACCTTAGGAAAGTTTACTTGACTATTCTGTGTGAATTGTGTCAGTACTTTACTTGTGGTTGTTATTGGTTGTTTTTGTGTTTTGTGCATTTTTGGGTAAAATGACGACACATTATGAGTTGTGCATGTTTTAATGAAAAATATGATATTTTAATTTGGCAAATGTGGTCTAAGGCATGTGCGAAAAGTAATATGTGTTTTAACTGCAGTTATTTGGACATTGTTGAAATAGACTGTTCTAGGGATGATAAAAGGAAAGTTGATGAGAGTGGTGATGCGAATTCTATCTTTGGGTCAAGTGATGACCCGTGTGAGGTTTATTGAGTGTAAACCTGGTTACTGCTATGTGCATTTGTGTGTAATCCTTTCTGTATGTGTGTGATGCTCAATTCGGTTGCGTGGTTATATGTGCATTATTCAATGTGTTTGATATGTGCATTGGTATGAATTGGAGTGATCTTATTACTTGGTGTAATGTGTTTGCATGCATAGTGGGTTGAGATCTATGGCGTACTCCGTTTGCTCTGTGAGTGGTAGTGTGAAGTAAGATTGTGTCGAAAGTCTTCCTGACATTGGTGGTCAGGCGGCGGGTCCCGTTTGGTAACGGCGGTACAAGACGATTGGCGGATAGATTATCCCGAAGTAAGAGGGGCAGCCATTTTCTCCTTCATCTGTGTGAGCCTGTGTGGTTTGTGAGATTATGTGGGGCAGCCTGTGAGGGTTATCTTCGTTCTCTGTGTGAGCCTCTGTGTGAGTGTAGTGA
This sequence comes from Fraxinus americana, assembly GCA_035079005.1. Classification (NCBI taxonomy): domain Eukaryota; kingdom Viridiplantae; phylum Streptophyta; class Magnoliopsida; order Lamiales; family Oleaceae; genus Fraxinus; species Fraxinus americana. Next base: position 24,704,027 of record CM068711.1, on the reverse strand, counting down.
AGTAACCAATTCTTTCTTCTATCCTCTTTGTGAGTGCCATCGTCACCCTTCCCTTTGTGGGATTTATCCTTTGTGGATTTTTTGAGCGTTGGTGTTTGGAGTAACCTTGTTGGTGCGTGGGTCAATTTTAGATTGAGCCCTAACCTTTGTGGTCACCGAAAGGTGTTGATTTGCCATAGTGGGATTGTGATGCATTTGCGTTGTGTTGGATGTCTTTTGGTAAGGTGGAGTATAGATGCCTAGGGGTACATTGTGGTTTGTACTGTGGGATGTGGAGTGTGGCATTTGGATCACGAGTGGAGATGTGATCAAATGTTGGAATCCTTTATTTGGAAGAGACCCTGATCAGGTGGAGTGCGAGTGAGGCACTTCTATCACTTCTATTAGGTGGAGACCCATTATCCACGTTGGTTGGAAGAAGTGATGTGGTGATAAAGGATTATCCCGATAACTTAGGATTTATAGAGGCTTACCAGTTAGACATGAGTTGAGTGATTAGCCTAGTGAGCATTGTGGGCGATGAGATGAGATATGTGTTCTCGAGGTGTGAGCAACACGGAATGGGATAGGATAAGTGTGGTGAGATCTTCTTCGTGAGGTCATTTATGCATTTGTTGCGTATGTGTTGGCCTGTTGATTGACTTTGTGTTAATCTGTTGTTCTGTGTGAACGTGTGTGATAAGATCTATATTATCCTATATGATATCTCCATCGCATGTTTATTTGCTCTTGACTGGTTGCTGTAAGTATTTGCTTCTACTTGGGTGTTCTTGACCTTAGCCCCGGTGAGTATATGAAGCAGGTATGGTATGTGTTTCAGGTGGAGACACGAGATAAGGTCTGTGATACCAATTTTATTGGTTACATTGATTGTGCAAGTATAAACTATGTGTTTTGTTTGCTTGCAGATTTATTGGGATCAAGGTGGAGATTTGTTGGGTTTTTTGATACCCAATAAATCCGAGCGATGATGTTAAACCGGTTTATGTTGGATTAGTCTTCATAGGCCTCGGCCGATGATTGAAGTGGAATGTCGACACCACAATGAACGTACCATCCCGACACCCTAAGTGGGCCATTTGAAGTAGCCTAATTTGTTTAGTGTTGCTCATGGCTCGGCCCATTACCTTGGACGGCTTTTAGTTGATAGCCCACTCGTTTGTTGAACCTATTGGGCCTCTAATTGTGTTAACCTAAAAGCCCATCATTCGTCCTATATGTGCTACCCGTTTTCTAGTGTGTGAAGTGTGTGGAAGAAAGGAAGGAGCCGTGAGTTGAGAGAGAAGAGAGAAACCGACCCCTTGCTTTGTGCTTGTGCCTTGTGCTTCTTGGTAGTTCTTCTCCTCCCTTTCTCTTCTTGCCTTGGTGGCTGAAAATAGGCCTCCTTCTTCACACCAAGTCCTATGTGGGCTGATTGGCTTGGGAGCAACCGGTTTTGGGTTGGTGTCGGCTTGGAGGAACTTGGTTGACATTGTGGTGGTTCGTTTGGTTTAATCTGAGCTTGGTTTGTGGTTGATTGGAGCCCCAAATTACAACAAAAGAGAATAAATAATGATACCCTTTAGGTATCAAAATATTCTTTCTAAGGATTACATTTATACTTACTAACTAGATTCATGGCATGACAAATGTTAGGAATATTATACATCATAGCACACTTCAATCTCCTAAATGTATTAAAATATAGTTTTTTAGATGTTGCTTTGTTCATTTCTGGAGTCTTTGGGCGTGTACGACTCAAATGTCATATTTTGATATAGAAGTATCAATAAGATACCATTCTATAGTTAGAAACATTCTAAAATATCTATAATACAACTCTTGTAATAGAGTAAGAGACAAAATTAATATTATAACACAAAGTTTATAATTTCCAAACCTATATACTTTGTCTCAAAGGTTGAGGACAACCATTTCTAAATGCTCTGAATATACTCTTTCTTATGCTTAACCAGTACATCATCAGTACAAAAAATTTAGAATTACAATCTACCATTAAACCTTCACATAAATACAGTATTCTTCATCCATACAATGAAATTCGTACGAGATTTAAACTCTATCAAAAGCCAAGTACCACTATCAAGATGACTGCATCGGGCCACAAGTATAATTATGAAATTACCACAATTCTAAATGACTTTGAACTGAAGCATACAAGTAGGTTCATCTAGATCTCTTCAATCAATTCTCAATTGAGAACGAAAATACAATCTCTAGATCTATTTGGTGTAACTCTAAATTTAAACTCACTATTATGGCTAACATAGGCGCATAGAAATCAATCTCACTGCAATGAAAAAGGTTTATCACACTCAATAACCTCAAGTCGGGTAAAACCTTTTTGCGATAAAAGAAAATGATCCTTATCTATCATAAACCCATTATCCTTCTGTTAAAATTTTAAAACCTCAAATGTTCTCAAATAAAAGTTGATGTCCAATCAGAACTCCCATCACATTTGGATTTGGTTGAATTTTCTAAGCACCATATATACTTTCATCACTTTCATTGGTTTTTTTATGTCTAATTAGAACATCTACCACATCCCAAATTCGGTTGAATTTTCTACACTTCATCTATACTTCTATCACCTTTCATTGATTTTTCTCTTTATATTCCAATAAGGAAAGAGTCTTGGTAAACCAAGAATATCTAAAATAAGATTGTTCTCACTCGAAATCATATTAGATTGTTCCTACTTGAATCAGAAGTTTAAAACAACTCTTACGTATGTTAACTAATTCGCCAGCACATAATACTATCTAATCCCAAAACACATTCTCCCTTAATAGGAACAATTTCAAACCTCACATCTTGTGCTGGCGAATCGTCCTAAACTTTTACTTATGACCGCTTGGAATGTCATGTGTATATCATATGATATATTCCTATCTTATCAAGCTAATGTTTCCAAACTCATTTGGAAAAATCGGGAACTTATATAGATGATCATAAGATAGCCCACATTTTTCATCTACATGTCCAAAGCTAATACAATATTCGAAGGTACTAGTGTTGATAGAACTCGTTTGAGTGACAATTAGCAGTTTAAGAAACATTCTCCCACCAAAAAGGAAACGAGTAAGTTAGGCTGCATAATCTCGAACTTCACCACATTTTGCTATACAATATCCCTTCTATCCAATATATCATATAGTTTGGTGAATTATGAATAGTCAATTCGTAAGAAGTTTATCATTCATTACATAGATCATTGAACTCTCGTTATGGAGGTTCACGCTCTCCAACAGTTCTCAAGGTCTTGACTTTCATAATCTAATTTTCTACTTTATGAAAGTAGAGTCTGAATCAATCCAATGCATTCAACTTATGAAAATCAAAAACACAACCGAAATGCATGAATCCATTATAAGCCCTTTTCTGATCTCCATTATTTGAAATAAAATTGATTTTTGAATAGTGTTTTTTGGATAATGTGTGGTTAAAAAGTAAGGAGAATTTTAGATTTGAGTAATGTTATTTTATTGAGAGAATGTATGGTTAATAATGGGAGAAAGAAAAATGAATTAAAATTTAGTGGGGGCCAAACATGGGCTAAATGTAATGGAAACATGAGATTCCATCTCTATCTCTTATAGTAATAGCCTGCAAAAAATCCGAATAAACTGACTATAATGGAAGTTTAGCTTTTATTGCCTTTGAATAGTTTTTCAAAACAATATATTGTGCACGAATCAGTACATCGAACCATTACACAAAAATATCTAGAATCATAATGAATATCACCATGCAAATAGAACTACAACGAAAAGGTTAAAGTTAAAGACTATTATTAGAAGAACAACTGAGATCAATTTCAGTAATCTTTCATGACATTGTGATATCAAATAAGAGGTTACATTGTCTACCTTGCAACTCTATGTTGCATGTACCAATCATGTAAACCTCCACTTTACCTTCATTATTAACATGTATCTATTTCATATCAAGTTAAAGACTCGATAATATACTAAAGATATATCTTGATCTCACATAAAGTGATTTCTAACTCGAGTACAGTATCCATATAGAATAAGATTCAAGAAGTAATATTTGGCACTAAACAATACTAAGAGAAATATTTTTAGTCACAGTATCCTTCAGTTTAAGCACTTTCAAGCTAAGTGATTCAGATAATTATAGTTGAAGCACTTGAACTCTTGTAATATTTACCTTCAATCAAATTGCTTTCATGTCCTTTCTATCTTAAATGTTTTTCTTGGTCCCTTTTTCAATCTCCTTATTTTTCACACATTTGTTCTAGCTTATTTAATACTAAGACCCGGAGTCTTACGAGAACTAGAGCATTGCTACATAAACATGTCTTCGAGGCTTAGCAATACCAAGTCGCATGTTCCCTAGCTCAACACAATGGGTAGTGTCAATTTATAAGTCATGTTGACCTTTAAAGTTCCCAACTATTGAGAAGAGACCAATTTGAACTTACTATTCGTATAAGAAAATGTGACAATATATTAAATACTAAGTTAATCATCCCAAAGAAGTCACATTTAAGAATAAGGTCATCTATCATAAAACTCGTCAAAATAAATGCACAAGCACTAAGATCTATCTTTTCTCATACTTACAAAGGTCTTGATCTATATTCTTTAAAGGGTATGTCCCACACCAGATCTTCTATTATGTTATTTGCTCTCTGAAGCATTATGTTGTTTTAGTATACCCAACATCTTATTGTGTGAAATGTTGTATTAATCTTATCACATTTAGTAAGGTGAAAACACTATAGATTGTGATGTCATGATCTATCAAAATTTAGAGAGAACAATATTCTTCAGCAGTGTCCATTTATGCATATGTACTATTTTGCATTTATGCAAAATTGATATATACGATAGTTCAACGTTAGAAACATAGTCGAAAATTCACTAAGTTCCTTATCATCATCTAAATCCTATCATAAATTTAATTTCATAACTCGGAATTCGATTAAGTATAGGTGAGAATTACATTAATACCAACCATATAACTGCCACTGAATTGGCGGAATAAATAGTTTTAAATGAAATTCTCACTAAATCTTCCAAACACCAAACTACCACGCAATCAATGATCAATATATCTAAGTAAGAATGTCACTAATTCAATAAAGCAATCTGATAATATGTGATTGAACATAAATATGTACATTTATCCAAATTAGACATGTAATAAGATATCATAAATTAATTCTCTTTGAAAATAATTTCAAACATAATAGAAGATAAAATTTCCATCAATTAATTTTTATTACACAAGTTCTTAACCTTATCATAATATATGTTACAACATAATCCCAACAAATGGAAAGTGAATATTAGAATGCTCATATTGTGCTTATCACTACTAGAATGTCCCAAAAATAGTGTCACACACTCTTTCTAGACGCTTCACGTGTTCTATAAAGTTACCATCAGATCCATTTCATAATTTCGAGAAGCACATAGCTACTCGACATATTTTATACCAGTAATCTTTTAGTATGTTCTCTTAGAATGCACATAGAACTCTTCACAAAAAACAAGAAGTGTAGTAATGGATCGTACAACCACACCAAGACCAACACCACTCAAGAATGTAAGAACTGTATTATTTAAATAAAAAAAATTGGAGAATGTGTGGTTGAAAAAGAAGGAAAAGTTATTGATGTGATGGAATATATTATTTTATTGAAAAATGTGTAGTTAAAAATAAGTAGGAGAATGAGAATGAAAATTTTAATATGACTCGAACAAGGGCTAAAATAATATAATTTTTTACTAGACTTAAATATAATTTTAAAAACATTGACATAGGAAACGAGTTTAAAATACTTTCAAATTATTTCTTAACATATAAAACATGATAATCAATGTACTTGAGCAGCTAGAAAATTTTTTACTAGGTAACAGAATTCTTGAACATATATTTTAGATTTAATATAAGTTTTTCAGATTTTAATTGAGTAAAAAAATAATAATAATTTCATGTAATTGTAAATTTATTTTAAATGTTGAATTCAAAAAAAAAAATATTCCAATCATCTAAAAATATAATACTTATACAGAGAAAAATCTAAAATATTATAGGGATGAAAACATAATTTTTTAAATTGTGAAATATCCCCTCGTCCCCACATGCACCGCACAAAGGATTTTGTTTTTTAAATCCAGGTGCACCTAGGGCTATAAATGGATCGGATATAGATAGGATCTGCCTAAATCTGATCCGATCCGATAAGAAAATTTATCCGATCCGACAATCCAACGGATATTTAACTGATAAATTCATATCCGATTTGCAATGTTATCGGATATCCGATCGATAATCCGATTCGAAATTAATAAAAATTAGCAAAAAAAATTGAACTAACTTGAGGCCCACCTATTTTTTCTAGCGAGCCCAATAGTGACTTCTACCATCATGATATTCCTTTTTAAAAGAAATACCGTCTTCTATTTTTCTATTGATATTCGATGTGGGATAATTTAAAATTGAATTTCAATTCTAAATATAAATATTTTATTTCATTATTTCCATTAACAAATCAAATTATTTATTACATATTAATTATTAGTTTTTGAAGTTGTAAAATAAATTACAATAATAAATTTAATTAAGAAAAATATAGATATTTATTCACTTTAAATTAGTAAACTAAAATTAGAAAAACATTGGTTGAAATCAACTTTTTTTAAAAATTTTCCAATTCTTAAACAAGTTTAATAATTATAAATTTTTTTAACTTTTTTATGTTTTGAATTTGATTATTTTTTATTCTAAATTTATTTATTTTCTCATTTATTTATTTTAGTGACAAATAATATGCCATAAAAATATTTTACCGACTCCATTATTTATAACAAATAGGATCGAATTGTTATCGGATCGGATTGACCTATATCCATATTTGATCCATTTAGCTAACGGATTATCAGATTTAGATCTTGATCGGGTTATCGGACTAAGACCCTAAATCCATCTCCCATTAATTTCGTTTGATTCGAATCAAAATCCAATCCATTGACAGCCCTAGGTACACCCCCATTCGACAAAAGTTTGAAAGCCTATAACTTCCTTGTTTTAAGTCTGAATTAAGAGTTCTTTAATTGATTTTAAAGCTCATCGAAAGATCTTTCAAACCCAATTTTAATACACGGAGATCAAGGACAATGAAGCTGTAACTATTTTCAAGTTTTCTTTAATTCAATTAGGGTTCCACTTTTCTCCAAGAATATAAAATTAAATATTTTGAAATTCTTATATATGATCTATATCATGAATTCTTGAATTAATGATGTATATTTTGTAATATGCTTTTAAAAATGTCTCAAGTTTCATCAGAAGTGGCATACAAGAATTTTTCATTACAATAGTCCATTTTGAGTAATAAAATGCAAGGAAACAACCTTATAGGTTTTGATACCAAGGTAAAATTGTATAAAGTCTTCATAAATAATGTAATACATTTTGACCAGAAACCAAAAGTTTCAATGCCTAAAATCAAAAACTAAAATTGCAGTCCATTTTTATCATAAATATTGAATTTAATGAAATTAGATTTAAAGTTTCTGTCGAATTTAGATACTGGCTTGAAGAAAATATGGCCACTTACAGTCATGCTTGTTTGTTTTTGATGAAGATCTAGTTTACCTTTCGGTATGGGATATCTGTAAAGCACCCTAAGTTCTTTTTATATTTTATTTTTTTGCTCATTTGCTTTTCCACTATAAATTTCAGGTCCTGTTGATGAGGACTTGTCCCATTGGCAAGCTACAATCATGGGTCCTCCGGACAGTCCATATGCCGGCGGAGTTTTCCTACTTGCCATCCGTATTCCCCAGGATTACCCTTTCGAGCCACCTAAGGTCAGATATGTTAATTATCCATCCCACCATATTTCAATTACTCTGATCCTTTCTGTTTCAAAATAGCAAACATTATTTAGTTGTATATGTGTATTCAAGTAATTCTTGATATTAAGTGTTTAATTCCCGCTTAGAGTCTTTTTGATAATGGATGTTTTCATTTCTTATTCATTTGGATAAATTTTGCAGATTGCATTCAGAACAAAAGTTTTCCACCCGAATATAAACAACTATGGGAGCATATGCCGGAGCCATATGCCAGAGTGGCACCCTGGCAAAACCATTGCCAAGGTTTGTTTTCTAAAGCTGCCTTCATTGGATCTGATGTGCCTAACCGTATTTGCCTATATACTCGATACTCAAAGAATAAGTAAACACTGCATTTGAATACCCAGCATTTATTTCATTGGCACCTGAGTCCCCTGCTTTTAAGCTTGTATCAGTTTGACTGCTAACATATTAGATTTTTGTCCAAAGACGGTTATAGTGTGGCAGAGCGAGAAAGATAACCTAAGTGTTGGAAAAAAAGAAAATTGGTTTTATTAGTTGGTTTGACCAATTTTTAATCAATTATTTTAGTGGATCCCATTAGTTGGACAAAATGTTTCTTTGGTCGAGTGTGTTCTACTCTATGAGTAGATTAATATAACGTATTTATTTTCTCAAAACCAATTTAGGGTGAATGAGAGATTAAGGTCAAATTATGACCACTTGAAATTGAAATAAATTGGAATAAAAATGGTGGGAAATTAGAAAAGTGCCAATCTCATATAAGAAAGCTACAAGAATATAAACTACTTTATATTGCTCGAGTTTGAGATTTGGGTTTGGGCCCCAAGGGATACCAATAGTCTTTAAAGGAGAGAGAACCTACATGCTAGTAGGTTGGGCCAAAGTCCACACGCACGCATCGTCGCTGTCCGATCGGCACAGCTCGGTACAGGTCGTGGGCTTGGGTTTGGACCAAGCCGATATATATTTTTTAGTAAAATAATATTTTATTTATATTATTTTATTATTATTTAAAATAATAATATTTTTTTTTATATTTTTTTTTTTCAATTTTTCTGTATGTGACACGTGAATTTTTCTAGAAGGACGATTGACGATTGACAGTTAAACTGCATATCTAAACGGTTTGTATCTGTTGAAGACACAACTTTTCAGTTGTTGTGTCTTTTGGACACAACCTTTCAACTTTTATAAATAGGTCCCCATACCCCGATTTTCATTCATTCCAAAAAAAAAATCAATTCTGATTTTATTCTTCTTCCGATATTATTCGTTCATCCCTGTATTATTCATATTTTGCAATCCATCCTCGGAAAATTATTTTCGTGCATTTTAGTCATCCAATTTTTAGAGAGATCAAAACGTAAGTAGGTTCGTCAGGTCTTGTAATTTATAATGCTACTATTACAGGTCGAGGTCGTTGTATCTTGGAAGACGAGTGCCAGTGCGGGGCATTATCGTCTTACGAAGAAAGAGTCAAACTCTTGCCTCGACCACTAACATTTTATACAATTCATTGTGCATGACGTTATTCTGCCTCAAATCAATTCGCGGTGATATAATTATTTACCAACAATCTTCAACACTAAGTAGGGTCATTAGACTAAAAAAAATTTTGAGAAAAGTGTTGAATCAAGAAATATGCTAGGGGAACAAAAGCGCAAAAGTCTCACTCAAAATGGGCAAACATTTTCCCCCATCCAGGCTGGTTAAAAGCCAGTACTAAGACACATAAGCGAATAAAATGTGATAGTCTAACATATGCAGTTACAAGCTAGCCAATAGGGGTTGCCATCTATCATTTGTTCTAAATGACTAAATTGCCCAAAATTTGGAGGAAAATCTATAAATACCCCCATCTCAAAAGAAAAAAGCATGCACTACGCGAAAAAAGGGCGTTTGCAACGGCTAAAAAATGTTGCAAAAGACTTTTTGCAGTGTTTTCCAAATGTTACGGAGGTCGGTGTTGCCGTTGAGGGAAGACTTTTTGTAGCATTTATTCACCGTTGCAAAAAACTATTTTGCAGCATTTTTTAAATGTTGGGGTAAACTCTTTTGAAACGTTTTTTAAATGTTACGAAAAACTCTTTTGCAATTTTTTAAACGTTGTAGTAAGCCCTTTTGCAGCGTTTTTCCAATGTTGCAGTAGACTCTTTTTTTTTTTTAACAGTTATGGTAATTGAGTAATTGACCCACAAAATTAGAAATAACACTTTGTGAACACATTTTGGAATTGCATAAAAATTGATAATTTCATTATGAATTTTTGAATCAATACAAAATTCGAATATGATACAACACGACATATCTAAAAAGGAATAAGATAAAAAATACAATTGTTTCATCCATCATTCCACTAACTAGATTGTTGGAAGAAGTAGAGACATAAAATATCATCCCCAAATGCGTGTTCTACAAATTCCTCTGTGCTACTCTTCAGGCAAAGGCTGCCAAAATTACATAACCCACGAAAATAAATAATTATGAAAATCAACAAAATAGGAACTAGAAAATAGATTGATTGTAAAAACCCAAATAAGAACTCACCAATTGAATAATGGGGAGGGTTTATTGTGACTTAGGACTAGCATAGACACCTTAGCGTCTGTTTGCCGGCCATTTTTCGAAGTGAAATGAATTTACACAACAGTAAAAAATTATAAACAATTGGCTAGAGTCTGACAACAAGATTCCCAATTTCAAACATTTCATCCACATATTTCCATTTTCACCCCTCACGGTAAACCAATTATTTATAAAATTCATGAAAAGTCTGACACCCTAATTCTGCCTTTTCAGAGTCTAACTGTACCTCATTTCCCATTGTCATTATTATCCTCATTCTTCACTTCACCTAACCCCTGAATATGGGTTATATTACTCAACCAGTCAACGGCTACTTGTAAAATTTCTTCAACATACTCTTTGCATTTTTGACTACAATTTCCTTTAACTTATCTGACGTCGACTTTTGTATTCTATCTTTGCATTTCCAAAATTTTGATTCTCCTTGGTGGAACCGTATACATTTCAACGTCAAGTAATGTTTGAATTATACGACAATTTTTGTAGCTCTCGAAACCGTAAACATTTATCGAACAATCCAAAACATGAAAACAAGGCTTTTTTTTTATTTCCAAATACTGAAACCATAAACATCCGACATGGAATAAGTTACCCAATTTATCACACTACCGTAGTTCGTGCGCCATATAATCACGCAATTGCTCCCATGGCAAATCTTCATCCGCCATTGCATCAACTTCTGATGCCGCTTCGTCCTGCTCCGATGGGAGGTCTATTTCTACTTCGTCATCACTTTCCTGCTCCGCTCTACGAAATGCTTCGTCAGTACTGCCGTTACGCCTTAGATAATTATGCACCGCCATCGTCGCAACAACAACAGCTGTTTGCACAGGAAACGCGTAGCTCGGCATACGGTCAAGAATTTTCCATCGCTGTTTCAATACTCCAAATGACCTCTCGATCACATTCCTACACGACGAGTGATAAAAATTGAATCGTTCTCGTGCATTGCGAAATCTTCGTCATCTACCCATCGGCACCGTACGGAACTCCTGAAAATGATATCGAATATCCGATCCTTTGTACGGTGCCATATAACCCGGTCGGTGCGCAAATCCAGAGTCAACGAGATAGTACTTCCCAGGAGCAGGAACGGGAAAATTAATATCCGGATTATGTATCGCGTTAGCCAAAATGCGACTATCGTGCGTGTTCCCTGTATACCCCGGAAGCACGAAAGTGAAGCATAGGTTAAAATCCCATGCTGCAAGCACGTTCTGCGTTGGAAATCCTTTACGCCCTCCGAAATTCTCTCGCTTGTGACGCGGTAAGACGGCCCTCACGTGCGTTCCAGCAATGGCTCCAATACAGTCCTGATCACCAGTAAGACGTTAATATGTTTCACGTATTTGAAAAGAATGTAGCATTGTGACGACAAAATAATGACACATATTAGCACATAAGAGTAATAGATTCAAAGTCGTCACCTGGAACAATGGGTAGTCAACAGGGTCCGGATGATGATGTCCGACTCCGTAATTGTATTGTGGGTCGGGCTTGATAACATTTCCAGCGAATGTGACAACAGCTCGAAGCACTACTTTGAAATGGTGGGAGATCATCTGCAACGAATGGCCAAAAAGTGTTTGCACCTGTCTGTGTCCTTTCCCGTGTGCTAGGACGCACAGAAACATTCCAACAAATTCATACACATCGATATGAGCACTACTTTGGAGACCATACTCGTCGCGGAGCATGTGCGTGAAAGACGTGAACATACGTGGGTACATCCGAAACTCTTGAAAACACGTTTGTGGATATGCATGCAGATTTTGTAGCATGAAGAGATGTCCGCTTCGTACATAAGGAAATTGAAATCTTGGTTCGTTTGATCGATGCAAATAATCACGAACCACAGCTTCGGAAATGCGACAATATCTAAGCCACGTTTCGATGTCCTCTTCGAGTTGTTGCACAACAACCTCGTCATCCGAAGTATCCGACACATCGGAGTTTGGTTCCAAGTTGCAATGCCGGAAACGATATTGTGACATGGGTGCTTTCGATAATGCACTAAGGAAACAATTACTTTACTGATAGGAATATGTTTTTTGTGAAGGGGGTTGCAAAAGGTGTTTTTGGTGTTCGGATAGCTTCATTTCAATGAAATGTTCTAAGTCCTAAACTTGTATATATATTGGCCATTCATAGTGTTGATCCCTCCATGAAAAGACAATTGCAGGGAATCAATTCACGTGTTAGATTTTTTTCCACGAAACGATTCGTGAGAGGAAAAGGTGATAGAAATGATGGATCAACTACTGAAATTTCCCATGCCCTAGTACAAGTGTGACATAGGGGTGAATACCAAGACATGCAAAAAATAGTACGTTAACAGGTTTTGTTGTACCAACAATATATAAAAACCAACAACAAATCTTTGGAACAGTCTGACATAAAACTCATGATGCAACAGTTAGAACAACAACTACTGAAAAAACACAACAATTGCACACAAACGAATAACACCAAAACGAACGACTAACAAAGCAAATGTAAATTCGCAACCGGTCAAATAATCGACTACCCATCAAAAGGAAGACGACGTGATGCACCGCCTTTACGTTCCTTGTCGTCGTCATAGGACCACTTCAACCAACGCATTTTCGTCCCCTCGTCTTTTGCAGCCTTCCATATGTCCCTATTTCTACGAATGCCTATGAACGATAGGGCGAACATGAAAAGATCGCTGGTCCTATCGACAAGTCCAGTAGCATCGATCTCTGCGATGCAGTCCTCGACCGAAAGATCGTTTGAACTATGTCTCCGAGTGAACGACTGTAGTTCTGCGGACAAGTCAGCCATTCGATCTGCTGACGTTGAGATAGCTCGTGCTCCGTATTTTTTTTTGCCCTTTTCCGAACGCGATGTGGACTTATGCTTGCTACCACTTCGCCTGCTCGATCGTGACTTACGTGCAGTTGAATTTCCAATTTCTGGTTCATCACTGGACAAACTGCTTTCAAGAGGTACTGGTAATCGATCAGCTACTTGGTTGCTCACATCATCTTCATGCACGTCGAACCCACGTCGTGACAACTTGGTTGGGGTGAAGGCATACTTGCTAGAATCGAAGGTGTCACCAAACAGACGACTGTACCGATCATAAATTTCTCCCACGTCCTTATTTCGAAACCTCTCATACTTGGGGTTCTCCTGCGTAACACAAATGACAAAACAATTGTTCATGTACCTATTGGAAAAACACAACACTGATGACGTGTTTCAGACGAACGAGTGCACGACACAATATAGTCCATGATGCATTCAGTGGTCCAATATAATCAAAACAATTCAATGATAGACTCAAAACCAAATCAACATACATATGAACTCGAAGACATGCAACCATACTATCAAACGTGTGCAATGCTCGTATTAACAAAAGAAAATTGTTATTAACCTCTCAGACAGTGTAGAAACTGAGAAATCAGTAGCAGTCCTATTGGCGTGCATTTTTTACTAATCAGTTTATGCACAACAAAAATTGTTATTAACAAACAATGGGTGAACAGATACATATGTTTCTTATCAACAGAACTGGAATGAATATTTTTAACCTTGATTTTACGATCCCACCACTCGTCATCAGCCACAATGCGATTACCGGCAATTCGATCGTACTCCACGCCTGTGCAACGCAGTGGTTCGAACAACAACTTGTGATCGAGACGCATTTGCTGCAGGTGATTTCTCAGTTGGGAGATTGTCCAATTCTTGTTTGCCTTTTGGTTGAAAAGGGAAAGAATGTGGTCCCAACCAGCCTTTGTGAAGCACTTGCCGTGACGATGACCTTCTGCTACAGCCAATTCACATGCAGCCATGAAAATTTGATGCTCCTTTACTGCCCATTTGGCCATTCTACGAACCGGCTCCTCCGGTTGCGAATCGATATGGTCTTTTCGTGGGAGTTGAGATGGGGCGGCTGTTGTGTAGCTCTGGAACATGAAAAAGGGCAGATGATTAGAGATGAAATCAAAGAGGTGGAAACAATAATTGGACATAGACATTGAGGAAAAAACGTTGTCGTTACCATGTGATGTGGATAGTTATAGTGATGCCCGGGGAAGCCGTCCATTTCGACGAAATCAACTCGTAGCTTGATGTCGGTGGAGGATCTGTACACAACCAGTCGGATACGTAGTGAATAAATCTGGTGGAAAGAATGCGGGAAAACCAGTAAGTACATATATAATACAAGGGAAATAGATAAAAAAAGGTAAGGGACACTGTACTACTGCCGGAGATTGAGTATTTCCGGCAACACGTCTTCGTCTTCGAAATCGATAAAACTTTACGGCGCAGCTCTTAAATTTTTTATATGTGAACGTTTTGGGGAAGTAGATCTTCGCTAAATGAAGATCTATGTTGTATTATTTCTCCTTCTCCGTCCGGGTCTGGATGAACGTGAAATGCACAGTGCGTGTTGAGGAGAGAGATGCTTGGTTTGGAGATGTGATGTGGTTGGTGGTGGGGTTGAATGAGGGTTAGGTGAAGTTTTCCACGTACAGGGGTTTAAGTGGAAATTTGTGGATGAAATGTTTGAAATTGGGAATCTTGTTGTCAGACTCTAGCCAATTGTTTATAATTTTTTACTGTTGTGTAAATTCATTTCACTTCGAAAAATGGCCGGCAAACAGACGCTTAAGCTTCTTCACTTGGCACATGACGGTGCCCAACTTTGGACATTGGATCATTAATGCTTCTATTTCAACCTTACAATAAAAAAAAAGAAATTTAATTAGATGAAAAAAAAATTGCAGAAAGATGACAAGGAAATAGGCTCCTTGAGAATATTCTGTAATAACATTATGAGACGAGTTTAGGAAGTTACTTGGGTCTTAACCGATTGACAGGCATAGGCTCTTTGAGAAGAACATTTAACGCATCCAATGGTAAATATCAAAAAGAAAAAAAAAATTAATGAGCATAATCATTAGAAAAACGGGCAGAAGCTGTATAAAGTTAAATGGAATCATTAAAAGAGCTGGAAGTTAGAGGAATGTACCAAGCCTTTCAAACTGAAATCTGTCTCCAACCGTAGCATCTCTAAGTAAAGGTAAAACATAAGCCTCAGATATGACTACTTTAGATTCAGGGTTCAAATCACCAAGCCAGTCATCAAGTTCGGCAAGATTCTGTATGCAATAACAAACCAGCAAGTGTCAACCACATATTCGATGCAAAAAAGGAGTGTGTGCTAAGACTGAAAGAAAATGTATCACAAGGAAAGATTTTGAACCTCAGAAATGAAGAGTTTGTCAAACAATCTGAGTTCTACCTTTAGTTGATCAACCCCGAGACTCGAGAGCATTCTTTTTGGCGGCCTCTTTAAAGCTATTGCAGCTTCGTTATCCTTCTCGACTAACTGTCAGTAAAATGGCAAACAAAAGTAGATAATAAATAAGTACAAAATCACAATAATTCATAGTAGATCTGGAAAACATCAATTGCTGTCTTAATATACTGCATAATTCCATTGGGCACTATAAGGGAAAATAAAAAAATGGGCAAGTAAACATAGAGATTTGAAGTATGTTTGACATCTTGTTAAGCAAGAGACGTCCAGAATATTTGCATATGGCATGTTACATAAGATTTATGTAACGTCAGCACAATCAACAACATATGGCATATTACATAAGATTTATGTTCCTAAAATAGGCACCCACAATTAAGATTTAGGTTCTACATTCATTATTTAACTGGTGGTTGGATTCTAACTCACATTAAGGCTCAGCAGGAATGTACAAATTCATGTGATTAACTATCAAGCTACCTAGTCAAGCGATATCTTCATTCTCCATCTATAACACGAATTTCAAATTGTTGAATACCTAGTGAATCAAAATAATATCTAAGCAAGACCAGATCACAACGTCAACTACATAAAATGATATGATTCATGATCAAACAATAATATCACTCAGATTAGAGAAACAGGAGCTTAGGCTCAGGGTTGACATAGAACCCCCCCCCCCCCCTTCAACCTGGCCTCACGCTTCAATTGAATTAGCTCATTTCTCTGCTATATATGAGGATTTGCACCACAATTAGAAACATGTGATTGTAAAGAATTAACATCATCAGAGACCAAAAAAAGGTAATAAACGGATGTACCTGATGCTCATAATCCTTTGCATATTGTTTTGCTTTGTTGTAGATAAGCTTGCGTTGCTCTGCCTTCTTTTTCTTAGCAGACTCAAGCTCCTGCTATTTGACCAATGCCCATTCCTCACTCCTCTTCTGTTTCTTAAGTACATATTCCGAAACAATGGGCCCTCCCTTCTCCATCTCTACACCAAACATAAATAAAGTCATCACCTATTCAAAAAAGGAACCCCTATTCCACATAAAATTGCAATAACCATAAATCCCAAACTCATAAATACATAATCACATATGAAATACTTATTCTTATAGTGACCCTCATTTGCACTTTTAAAAAATTAATACATGTTCAACATCTCGGTCATCGAAGCTCTCACTTTCTGTTGATCTTCGTTTTTTTGAAGTTCTGCAGCGACCACCGTCGCTTTCCGGGCCCAACCGCCATTGCCTCCAAGTTGGTTGCCGTCTGGCATTCCATCAGTGGCGAGATTGAACACCCTTGTGGAGCTTATGTCGGCCAGTTCCTCCTAATCGAGGTCAGTAGCTTCGCCATCCTCCTCTTCCTTACCACTCTCGCAGTTGCAATTATGCTTCCCCTCAATATCTATGTCGGGAAAGTCCTAATTTGTTTACAGAGAATCACCTACTAGTGGAAAGTAGGGAGAGGAGGAGATGAGGATGAGGAATATTTAGGGCTTGTTTTTAAGGGGCTGGGGACATTTTGCAACGTTTTTAAAAAAAACGTTGTGAAGTGATTAGAAAAAATTGCGAAAAAGCATCTTTTGCAACGTTAAAAAACGTTGCGAAATATAAAACTTTTTGCAACGTTTAATAAACGTTGCAAAAAGTTGATAATTTCACAACGTTCGATAAACGTTGCGAAAGGAAATTTTTTGTAATATTTATTTATAAATTAAACGTTGCAATAAGTTTTATATTTCGCAACGTTCGATAAACGTTGCGAAAGGAAATTTTTTGTAATATTTATTTATAAAATGTTGCTAAAGCTCATTTTTGGCATAGTGATGCACAATTCAAGTATCTTCCTTTCAGATTGAAATTTCTACTCTTGCTTGGGTTTAAACATCAAAACCATTGAGTTTTGTTGGCAGATACCCTGGCTAAGTGAGAGACATTTGTTGATTAGATTTTCATCGTCAACAAATTGGTGTTGTCTGCAAGAATCTAGAGCAAAGCAAACCACTAGAAGAAGTGAACGCACTAGAGGTTAAAGTCGGAGAGTGCAGCGATTCTCTGTTAGGTAGCAACAATAATCCTAAAAGGCAACTAGAGAAAACTCCAGGAGTACAAGCTGGCATCTCTCTTGCACAAAGTCGCTGCTTGCAAAACATGCAGGAAATGGAGGAGAGCCTATGACAACAACGAATATAGCTTTACAGGACATGGTTGAGAACACGAAAGCTATTGTGAACGGCGAGTCTCGAGAAAATGAGATGGATCCTACTAACAGTGCTTTTTGCAATGATAGTAGTAATCAGTAGGTGTCAAAAGCTCATGATAGTGCGCCGACAGGTGACATAAATGGCGATGCGTGAACAAGTCTGCCAAGGAAAGGTTTGCGAAAGAAGTGATTTCATATGACAAGAAGTATAGTCATTTGGAAGATCAAAGGATGGATAGCTTTACAAACACCTCGTATAACACTTTTTTATATGAAGAATACGAGAATCGACCTGCAATGTCATACACCTAGATGATGATGATGATGAGCATCTACTACTTTCCATTGAGATTAAGGAGGAGCCAATTTTGGACAACTTCATCCGTCCGATCATGGAGAAATATAGTGGAAAAGGTGATCTTATGTACCACTTGTGCGAGTATATGATTTTAATTTGATAAAATCTAAAATTATATGGCTTATACATGAATGCCTCTATTAAATAGAGGGGAATACAATATCAGATCCCATAAAAAATAGGACTCATCTGATTTGACCATAAAGTCTAGATAAATAAAAGTAACAACTCCTAACTGACTAACCAACTGGCTTATCTTATCTCACCAGATTTATTCAAATTCATATGAAGATAAAATTAAAACTATGATAACTATATTACAATAAAATTGTAACCTCTTAACACTCCCCTTCAAGTTGGTGTGAAGATATCAATTATCCGCAACTTGTCTGCACATTTCTCAAAGCCTTGTCTTGCTACACCCTTCATAAAAATATCTGCTATTTACTCCTTGGATGGCACGAACATACTACATACTTCACCATTATCAATTTTCTCTTTCATGAAATGCTTGTCACTCTGCACGTGCTTGGTACGATCATGATAGGATAGATTATGGGCAATACTAATCGCGGCATTAT
Organism: Fraxinus americana; assembly: GCA_035079005.1. Lineage (NCBI taxonomy): Eukaryota > Viridiplantae > Streptophyta > Magnoliopsida > Lamiales > Oleaceae > Fraxinus > Fraxinus americana. The sequence goes on along the minus strand of CM068711.1, from coordinate 24,685,127 downwards.
TATTACAAAGAATCTTCATAGGCTTCATACACAGCAACTTCAGTTCTTCTAGTAGTCTCCTTATCCAAATTATTTCACTTTCCATGGGCTAATGCTCGAAGTTCTGCCTCCGCACTACTTGCTACTAAACGCTTTTTACTCTTCTATGTAACTAAATTTCCCCAAACAAATGTACTATAGCCAGAAGTGGATTTTCTATCATCAATTGAGCCTGCCCAATCCGCATTTATATAAACTTCCACATTTCTTTCACGTTCTTTCCCAAAAAAAAAAAAACCTTTCCTATATGAGGATTTTAAATATTTTAAAATCCTATAAACCACATCTAAATGCCCTTGAAATGGACAGTGCATATATTGGCTGACCATGCTTACTTCAAAAGCAATATCAGGTCGAGTATGTCACAAATAAATCAATCTTCTAGCAGTGGCGGAGCCAGGATTCAATGGTATGGGGGACTACTGGGTTGGACAGTGGGCTACTAGGTTGGACAGTAGAAAAAAATGGACTATAACTAATTTTTTTTTTTTTTTAAGAAAATTTGGCTTGGGGTGGGGTGGGCAAGGTGGGCTACAGCCCACCCCAACCCAGACTTCTACCTAGTTTCTAGTATCTCCCCCTGTATATTGCATCTCCTGCCTCTTTACCCAATTTTCCATTAGGCTTTACAGGAGTTTCACAAGGTTTACAGCCAAGCACACCTGTTTCTAATTCCATCATATACTTTCTGTGAGATATGAAGATACCTATCTTACTTATTGCTATTTCCATTCCCGAAAAATATCGAAGTTGTCCTAGGTCTTTAACCTCAAATTCTTTAGATAAAAACTCCTTAAGACATGCAAGTTCTTCTAGATTATCACCTGTAAGAATAATTTCATTGACATATGCTATCAAAATAGAAATATTACCACCTGTATGCTTGATAAACAATGCATGGTCGGTATGCCCTTGACAATATCCAAACTTGTTTACTGACTTAGTGAAGCGATCAAACCATGCTCTTGGTGATTGTTTTAAGCCAATTGTTGTTGGGACTGTTTCTCTTGACACCTTCAGGCTAAAGTCTCTGTAAGAGCATGACAGATTGTTGAATGTCATATAGTTGTGAATAGGGTGCTGGGTACAAGATCTTGTACCTTTACTCAAGGCAATTGGCAAGTCCTCTTTATCCTGATGCTGATCGGTAGTGCTAAAAATAGGAAGTTGGTGTTGATCTATATTCAAGTTTGATTGTTGCCTGTGGTTCGGGGTAGCAATGGTTCATACATTTTGATCTTGCTTTGGCTTTCTGGTGTATACAATTACTTCAGATTTTCTCTGCTGTTGTTGTTCTGCTCAACTGCCTTCATCAAACAAATCTGACTGTGGTGACGAACTCAGTTCAACTGAAGAAACTTCTAGTTCAACAATATAATCTAAAACTAATTGTTGGATTATACGTGCAGATTCAAGGCCACAACTAGAACTCGGACTACTAGAAATGGAAAGTAAATCATCATTAGGAAAAAAATTCACTTCCTTTATATTCTCCCCCTGAAGTGGATGATGAAAATAGGGCGTATCCTCAAAAAATGTCACATCCATATTAACAAAAGCCTTTTAGTCTTAGGACAAAAACATTTATAGCCCTTTTGGGATGGTGAATAACCTAAAATTATACATTTTATTGATCTAGGATCTAATTTGGTTTCTGTCAAAGAATGAACAAAAACCGTACACCTAAAGACTTTGATAGGAAAATTCTGAAATAACTTATTGCAAGGATAGGAGTGTTGAAGTTTCTGAATTGGAGTTTTAAAATCAACAACACTAGAAGGCAGTCTATTGATAACATACAATGCCGTCAAAACAGCTTCTCCCCAAAATATCTTAGGCACATTATTAGTAAAGAGTAAAGCTCTTGCAACTTCTAACAAATGCCTATTTTTCCTTTCAGTAATCTCATTTTGTTGTGGTGTTCCCATACACGTACTCTAGTGTACAATTCCATAATCACTAAGATAATTCCTCAAAATTTGATTAAAGTGCTCTTACCCATTATCCGTATGGAGTATCTGTATTTGTGTTTGGAATTGAGTATTAATCATTCTGTGAAGGTTTTAAAAACGCACTTCCTGCTTCTGATTTTTCTTTCAACAAAAACACCCAGCAAACTCTAGTGTGATCATCTATAAAAGTAATAAACCACCGATCTCCTGTTATGTTTTTAATCTTAAGAGGTCCCCAAATATCACTTGGAACATGGAAAAAGGCTTAGATAGTCTATATGGTCGTGTGAGATAAGTGTTTCGAGTGTGTTTAGCTACTGGCAAATATCACATTTGAACAAACTTGCATCTTTATTATTGAATAGATTTGGAAACAACTTCTTCAAATAACTAAAGCTAGGATGCCCTAGTAGAAGTAGGAACAGAACTTGAACTAGAAACACTTTTAGGTCCATAAGCTTGAAACTGAGTAGTCTTGCCTTCCTTGGAATCTTCAAGATAGTACAAGTCATTGCTTCCCTTAGCACTGTCAATCATCTTCCCCGAATACAAATCCTGAAATTTACACATATATGGAGAAAAGTTAACTTCGTAACTTAAGTCTTTGGTTAGCTTGCTTATAGAAATAAGATTACATGAAAGATTGGGAACATGTAAAACTGATTCAAGAGTAATAAGTGGTGAGACCACGATAGACCCTCTCCCTGCAACTGAGGATAAAGAACCATTAGCAATCCTAATTTTGGGTGATCCAGAACACGGTGTATAGTTAGAAAATAACTCATAATTCCCTGTCATAAGGTCTGAAGCCCCTCAACCAACTATTCAAAGATCATTCAGTGTTGTCTCAGTAATCAAAGCAATAGAGAAGCTACCTTTCTAGGCTATGTTGCAACTGGCATTAATACTTGGTTGTGAAGTACCCCGATGAAGAGTCTGTTGTGGTTGGTGTGAAATACCTTGCAGATTTTGAAGCAAAGTCTACAATTCTGAAATCTGTTCAGGACTAAAATTGGATCTCCCTTGCTGATTACCTTCATCTATTGATTCCTGGAATCCTCTACCATCTCCTGCAAACTGAAATCCTCTGCCATTGATATCACGTTCACGCCTTGGTCGCCAGCTTGGTGGTTTTCCATGTATCTTCCAACAATTTTCTTTAGTATGATAGGGTCTCTTCAGAATACATAGATTGGGCAAGATCCCATACCTCTTTTGTAGATTTATAAGACAAATAATTTCTACCAATCTTGGGTTCCATAGATTTTGCCAACCATTCAGTCACCATGGAATTTTCTGACTCCCAGATCAGATACCCAGCATCCTGTGCTTCTGGTTTCTTTGTTTCTCCAGTAAGATGACCAACATTTCCTTTGCCTGGAATAACCAATAGCACCGACTGAGACCAATCCAAGTAATTGGATCCATTGAGCTTGTGTTGTGTGATATGCACAGAGTGGGACTCGCCATAGCTAGCCACTGGTCCTTCTCCAGAGGTTGTTCGCTGTGAAGACTCGATAGATACATCAGACTCACCTTCCTGAGTTGCACCAGTCATGGAAATGTTTGCCATTTTTTGTTTTAAAATTTGAAAAGTAACAGAGTCTGCTACGATACCATATTAATTTGATAAACTCTAAAACTATATTGTTTATACATGAATACCTCTATTAAATAGAGGAGAATACAATATCAAATCCCATAAAAAAATAGGACTCGTCTGATTTGAATATAGACTCTAGAGAAATAACAGGAACTCATAACTGACTAACCAATTGGCTTATCTTATCTCACTAGATTCATTCAAATTCATATGAAGATAAAACTAAAATTATGATAACTATATTACAATAAAATCATAACCTCTCAACATATGATGTAGATGCAATTGAAGAAGTAAAGTAGGATAGAACAAGCCCCAACAACAAGGCTAAATGATTTTTTATTTTTTTTATTTGTAGTGGAAGGAGGGCGGTACCTCCGAAATTTTATTACTATGTCCTCACTTGTGGCGGAGGAATACCATGGTTACAAATGATATTAATAACATTAATAAATGAGGAAGTACTACTTCCCTTACATTGAAATAAAAGAAAAATAAGAAAGTAGCAAAAAGGGAGTACTACTCCCTTACAAAATCACAAGTGTAAGCAAAAATAAAAGTAAAACCAAAATACAAATACTTAAACTCTAATGCTGGGCAAACCATATCTGTCAATCTGAACAAGCTCCCTGATATGTCGTGGTAGGTCGGCTGGTCCATATTTCTGGTAAGTACGATGATGCCAACCATCGGTGGCAAGTGCATTAGCAACTTGGTTCCCCTCTCTCGAGATGTGGGAAACTATATCTCTGTCAAATGGAACGATATCTGCAATCTGTCTGAGTATCCCCTGGATATACCACTGTCCACCACCTTTAGTGATGCAGTGAATGGCTACATGTGAGTTTGTCTCAACCCAAATATCTGATAAATCAAGATCTCTAGCCCGTAGTATCTCATCACGAATAGTCCTAAGTTCCGCCTCTAATATCATACACTGTCCATATGAAGCTAAGAAAGCACTGATATATTTTCCTGCGTAGTCCCTGATACTCATCCTTAACACAACCATCGGTGTTGATCTTGATAGATCCAAATGATGGAATGCGCCACCAAACCATGATAGGAGGAGGAGATGGGGAGAGAGTCAAAGAAATATCAAAAAGTATTGCAAGCTAAATGTCATTACGCCAATGTGACAGTCTGAATAGTCTACCAATATGGAGGAAGGATACCATACGATAAACTCTCTAGATAATACGTCTCGAACTCATACGTATGTTCCTGTGCTTTGCATTATTCCTCTCAGTCCAAAGAAACCAGAAAATCAATAGAGGAATAATGATGCGAATGTGCACGGTCCTTGCAAATTGACCAGAATACCTACATCTCAGAAATCTCTATCTGACACTCTCTCCTGCACTCATAGTAATCTGAAACAAGCCCCAAAATATTGCCAAACATGATTTGAAATACTGCTACCAGTAAAAATATGAGTGATGGTCTCAATCTCTGAACAACACTGATATTGAGAAGCCAACTGACTGTCGATCCTCCTCTGGATAATGACATCTTGATGTGTCAGATAGCATTTTCTAGAGGGCCACATCAGATGGTAGATTTACTACTAAATCAACATGGCAACTAATCCGCTCTAGTAGACCAGTACATGATTTATTTCGCCTACTATGGAGACTTATAATACCTCCTCCCATTTCATTCTTCTGTTGGAGATTATGGCAGGACTTAATACCAGTTGTCACTGAGACCCTCTTCACAAACCTTTAAAAAATTCATATTCCATTTGGTATGAAAATTTCTTGATAATGTTAAGAACTTTTTTTTCCTTCCTACATGGATTCTTCAAACAGTTTGGCTTTACAAACCTTCCTCTCAGCAAATATGGACTCCATAGTAGAAAGTTTTGCCTCACAACTTTCTAATTCTATATGGAGTAAAACTAGTTTATCTTGCACATAAAACCAGTTTATCTTGCGCCTTATTAAGATCTTTTACAGTGAAAAAATACTCAACTTTAGCCATTTGGAATTCCTCGTTCAGCTAGATAATCTTGTAGTCCATCTGCTCGACAAAAGCTCGATTATTAAGCTTAGTTTGTATTAAATTCTTGGATAGCTTCATAATATTGGCCAGTTGAGTATCTTCCGTGCTAGCATAATTCTTAGCACTTTTGCACAATTTTATATTGGATTTTTTCCCCTCAAGGGCATCTAGTTTCTACTAGAGTGTGTCATATTTTTTTTCCCCAAAGATTGGACTTTCTTATCCAAACCGTTCGTCACACCCCATTTATATAGATAATTATACACTCACATGTATAGAAACAAAAAATTGACGACTCGACTTAGACATATAATTACACGTTTTTTTACATGATAAAATGAATATAAGCATCTTCACAATAAAATTCTTGTGTATTTTCGTCTGATTGCCTGTGATATTCGTATAGTATATCGAGCCCAAAAGACTATATAATTATATTCAACATATTTACTTTTAGATTACAAAATATCTACTATACCGTTTCAAAAGTCATATATGTACAATATAGAATTCCCAAACTATAATACAACATATTGTAAAACCAATACAACATTGCACAAAATAACTCAACAGGTCGTCATCCATATACATCGAACTTCGGAATTTCGTAAAAGCATAACGGCTAATCATGTCTTCTATGAAGTTCTTTACTCACCTACAATAAAAAAAAACTACATAAGCTAATGCCCAATAAGTAAAAATCATGCATGTTATGAGTACGAGTAATATGAATATATGTCGACGTGTCATTTCTTTAAAATATCATGCTAAAATGCATCATATTCAAATATTCGTCAAATTCAACTTGAAATAGTTTCATTTGAATTTTTTTCCTTTCATTGGACCCTTGACCCACCTACTATGCACCAAATAGATCTCTACGCAATATCAATATCAATAATCAAATGGCCAATATGATATCGACACAGTCGATTGAACCATCTTCTTGTGACCACTAGAAGTACATTCCCTAACTATTCATATGATCACCCAAGTATCTCACCCGCAATGTCAATAGTCATAATATGACAAAGGTACAGTCAAGTGGTCCACATTCCCGTGACCACCAAAGGTACATGTCCCATTTACCCTTGTGATTAGCCGGGAAGTCTCACCCGCAATGCCCAAAACATGTCACATAAGCATAACTCACATGCCTTGGTGCCCTAATAGTGGTCAATAAAATATTTTATAATGTAAATTCATTTTTCCAATCAAGTGGCGCATGCTAGATTTTTAAGGATGGACATATGTCATGCATACACATGCAAATGCTCGTGAATGGCACACTCAATCAAGTTCATATAATACTACAACAATATTCTATAGAGAATATTTCACGAATACTATGTTCTTGTATCATAGTTGCAAATGGATTTTTACTTACTTTTTTGTCTTTGTGTGTGTGAGCTTTCTACAAAGTATGATTCATGTCGCCTTTCCACTTCGTGCCGCAAACTACCTGTAGTACCATCTAATAATAAATATGGTACTCAATTTCATAATATTAACACACACATTCTAGCACTACCACCATAATTGTTAAGATAATCTACATAACAATAATACTTCAAGTTACTGGACTATAACTTCCTCTATTTTCAAGTTCAATTATATAAACCCTATCTAATTGTATCACTAATGACCCAACCCTTATTCAATCAATTCTCCAAGCTTTAGAGGAAATTAGTGATCATGTAAAGGTTGGACTGTGTGAAATTAGGAAATGGACAGAATTTGCCTTTAAATTTTATTGCTACCCGATCTAGTTTCATTCATCTTTTCACATCCTTAACCACATCCATTCATTTTCAACTTTTCCTTTAAATTTTATTGCTGCCCAGTCTATTGCAATATCATGCCATAAATCAAGTTCTAACCTATCAAAACTTATTTCCACACTTATAAATCTTATACAAGAACATTCAAGGTGATACATAAAAGTTCCTATCAAAGTATCATTCAAAATCAAAGGTTGATTCCTCAAAATCCGACGACCATCAAATCTCTATTCCTGTTGAGTTTATTCAAGTTCTTGTAATCAATTACCCTTCTTTTTGGCATCATAAAATCACCAAAAACACCCCAACATGATCTAAATAAATTTCAGAGGTTTAAGAAGTTATAAAAACCCACAAAAATAATAAAGACAGACCTCAAAATAGTTAATTAACTTAGCTGCCCGTAATTTCCAATTCTAGCTTTTAGTTTTTTTACTTCTCTTTGGCTCTTTGGCTTTCTTTTTCACGTGGAATCAATTGGGAATAGGTTGAAGAAGTTAATATCTTATGTAGGAGATAGAAATGAAGTCTTTAAGGAGCTTGAGTCGTGCATAATGCTTAGGAACGAAGAAATTAGCTACAAAAGGACAAGTACTCAAGTAGCATCAAGCATGAGGTGTTTTCATAGTAAAAATTTGATTTTACACCCATCCTTGCAGTAAAAAATCAAGTGTCTTTAACCTTTCTTAGTGTGTCTACAACCTTATTTAATTTCTATAAGATCCTAAAAGAATTTCTAGAGTTAATTCCTTAACCGTTCATTCAATTCCTTACCCAATTGGAGCCCAATTCTCGACCGACTTCAACAATTTGCACTTCACTATTTTATAGCTTCCCATGAACATTATATTATTATATTGTGATTGTGTCATTTCGTGACCCTGTCCCAAATATGTTAAAGACTTAATTAGGACTTAGGGTAACCATGATCAACCGAATTAAAAGCTTGTCACTCTACTGATAATGGTTTCAATACTTTTCAAGATTACAATTGTTTAACAAATCAATATCCAATATCTAGATTAACCTAAATTTCTACCATTGCTCAATGTAAGATTCACCGTCTAGGTCGGGGGTCGAAAACTAACACCATATAGAGATCTTAAATCCTCAATGATCAAATGCACCATAATAAGAGAACAATTTATAACAAGTAATGCATGAATTATATTGGTCAGGTGTGTAAAGTGAAGTTTGGGGTGTCCTCAAAATTTGTTTATCCAAAACGTTCAGGATACTTAATCTGCATTTCATCTTCCGTTTCGCAAGTAGCTTCTTCTGTTGACTTATTCCACTTCAATACAATAACTAACGTAATTTTCTTATTTCGAAGTTGCTTTACTTCTCATTGAAGAATCTCTACTGGTTTTTCTTTATAAGTCCAATTTTTTTATCTCTATCGGTTTATTCTTCAACACGTGAGAGGAATTTCCAATGTATTTTCTTAATATGGATACATGGAATACATTGTGTACTTGGGAAATCGACGAATGAAGATCACACTTGTAGGCTACATTTCCAATCATCTCAACAATAGTAAATGGACCAATGTATATTGGGCTCAATTTCCTTTCTTTCCATATCGCATAATCCCTTTCGTTGACACTACTTTCAAAAATAATCAATCTCCTACTGTGAATTCTAACATTCTTCTTTTTTGATCTGCATAACTTTTATGTCGATTTTGAGCAATATACATCCACTAACGTATTTGTGTCACAACTTCAACCATTTCACGAATCATATTTGATCCAAATAGTTTCCTGTCTCCAACCTCATTCTAATAAACCGGAGACCTACATTTTCAACCGTATAATGCTTCATAAGGAGTCATCCAATTATAGCCTGGTAACTGTTATTGTATGCAAATTCCGTGAATGGCAAAATTTACTCCAATGACTTTGGAAATCCAATACACAAGCCCTCAACATGTCTTCTAATATTTGTATTGGTCTTTTTTATTGTCCATTAGTTTGAAGATGATAAGCTGTGCTAAAAGATAAATGTGTTCCCAAAGCATTTTTTAAGCTTTACCAAAAGAGTGACAAGAACTTAGAATCTTTGTCAAAAACAATCAATAGTGGGACACGATGAAGTCTAACTACTTTTTGTACATAAACTAAGCATATCAGTCCAAGGAATAAATGGAACAAACTCGAATGAAATGAACCGATTTGGTCAATCTATCCACAATAACCCAAATACTATCATATCCTTTAGCCATTTTCAATAATTTCACCACAAAGTCCATTGTGATTCTTTCCAATTTTAACTCTGGCATAAGTAATGGTTGTAAAGTTCCTACAGGCCTTTGACGTTCTGCCTTTATGTGCTGAATGTCAAATATTGTCCCACATACTCAACTATATCTACTTTCATGTTAGCCATCAATAATGCAACTTCAAATCTCTATACATTTTCGTAGATCTGGATGAACTAAATATGGTGTTGTATGTGCTTTAAATGGAATATCACCTCGAATATTTTCTATACCAGACACATACAACCACCCTCTTAAACGCAATACCATTTTCCGATATCTAAAAGTCTAAAATTTTCCCAGCATGTATATCATTCTTTACATTGGAACAATAATCATCTTCTTTTTGCCCTTACTAAATTATGTTCAACAAAGTTGGCTGAAGTGTCAATGCTACAAGTTTAGCATCCACATATCCTTGTGATACGATTTCAATATCAATTTTTTGCAAGTCTACCAATTTTTATTTTTAGTCACAATCATTGTTGCAACACTAGATATGGATTTTCTACTCAACGCATCAGCTACAGCATTAGCCTTACCAGGATGATAATTGATAACACAATCATAATCTTTACAAACTGTAGCCACCTTTGTTGTCTCATTCTCAATTCATTATGTGTGAATAAATATTTTAAGCTTTCATGATTGGTATAAATCTCATACCGTTCCCCATACACATAATGCCTCCATATTTTAAGTACAAATACAATAGTGGCAAGCTACAAGTCATGTATAACATATTTCTTTTCGTAAATTTTAAGCTGACTAGATGCATATGCAATAAATTTACTATTTTTCATCAATACACATCCTAGACCTTTTTTAGAAGCATCACTATAAACCACAAGCCTCAAATACCAAATGGGATCAAAAGAATAGGGGTTGAAATCAATATTTTCTTTAATTCCTGAAAACCTCGTTCACAAGCATCTTTCCACTCAAACTTCGTACTCTTTTTGGTTAATTTCATTAAAGAAAAAGCTATCTTGAGAATCCGTCCATAAATATACGATAATACCTAACTAAAAACGTAAAACTCCGAACTTCTGAAAGGTTTGTAGGTGGTGGCCAATTATTAATAGCCTCTACTTTACTTGGATTAAGTGATATATCCTCACCTGATATTACATGTCCTAAAATACAATTATGTCTAATCAAATTTCACATTTCTTAAATTTGGCATATAACTACTTGTCCTTTAAGATCTCAAGTTTTCAAAATGTTCTTCTCTAATATGAGAATAAATAAAGATATCATCAATAAATACAATGACAAACTTATTGAGAAAATCCTTAAATGCCCGATTCATCAAATCCATAAAAGTTGTTGGGGACATTTGTCAACCCAAATGGCATCATTAAAAATTCATAATGACCATATCACATACTAAATGTTGTCTTTGGAATGTCCTCTTTCTTTATCTTTAGTTAATGATATCCACGTCGAAAATCAGTTTTTAAGAATATAGCTGGACCTTGAAGTTGATCAAACAAATCATCAATTCTGGGCAATGGGTATTTATTTTTAATTGTTACCTTATTCGACTCTCGATAATCCATACACAATCTTATTGTACCATCCTTCTTATGAACAAATAATATTAGTACGGCCCATGGTGAAAAGCTATGTCTTATAAAACATTTATCCAACAACTTTTGTAATTGTTACTTTAACTCTTTCAGTTCCGTTGGGGCCATTCTATATGGAGTTTTGAAAATTGGAGGTGTTCCTGGAATTAAATCGATCACAAACTCTATCTTATGATCTGGTGGTATCCTAGGTAGATCATCAGGAAATACCTCTGAAAATTCTTTTGCCCTTGGTACATCACTAAGATTCGGATTGTGTTGTGGTTTAATGGCCATAACACTAACCAAGTACCCTACACACCCACTATCTAGTAACCTTTATGCTTTCAATGCTGATATAATTGGGAATCCGAACCTTTTTCAATCCTAATGAATATGAATGGTTTATCCCAAAAGGTTGAAATGTTACTGACTTCTTCTTACAATCTATAGTAGTTTCATATTTTGACAAACAATCCATACCCAAAATTATATCATAATCTCTCATATTCAATACAATTGAATCAACATAGAGTTTTCGATTTTCTATGAGGATTATACAAGCTCTTAAAATCAGATTGGTTTGTTGTACATCTCTAGATGGAACGGTTACACTATAATTTATCTCTTGTCTACCAAGTATACTACCTAACCTTCTCATACACTCAATAAATACAAATGAATGCATAGCTCTAGAATCAAATAGCACAAGTACTTATGGATTGGTGTCGACATCTGATCTAGTAATAGTAAACACCCTAACAGGTACCTTCTTCGGCTCTATAGGATTTGGATTACCTGGGCATGCTTTAGCAAGATATCCCACCTTTCCACAAACATAACATGTCCTAGTCTCTGTAGACATGTTCCAGTATACTATCCACCACATCTGGGAAAAGATGATTGTGATGTCGAGGTTTTACCCTGATCAATCTTTAGACGCTTACCCTAATCCCACCGTTGTTATCCTTGTCTTGTTTGAACTTAGGTTTCTAACTCTAGCCCTAGAATACTCTTTTCTTGTCATTTCTAGGCCAATGCTGTTATTGACACTGTCTAAACTATCGTTGAGCCTTCTAAGTACGGTTAATATATTCAGCCAATTCTAGTACTAATGCTCTCTTTGCTATTTGGGAATATGAAATACCTTGAATTCGTACCTTACATATCTATATCATTCTGCCTTAGTCCCTCAAGAAATCTTTCTACTTTCAGTATATCAGTATTAACCATGTGGGTAGCAAATTTGGATAGTTGTTCAAACTTACAAATATAGTTGCCCACTATCATACTCCTTGTCTTAACTGTATAAATTCATTCATCTTCATAGCTTGAGCTATAAAATATTTGTTAGAAAATAGCTCTTTAAACCTATTCCAAGTCATACCTCGTACCATAAAGGATGCGCAAACCACTTTTTCTACCTATGAGACTCTACTGTATCTGAATATGCTTTTAAAAGTTCTCAACTAATCCTCTGATGTTATTGGGTCTAATGCATCCTCAAATTTTTTAGAGGGTTTAGTTTTCTAAATTTTTTCCCAACTGTCTCAATTTATTTAGCTCTTTGTTATGGTTGTACAAATCCAACCTTCTGTTGTTCTCCACTTTCTCTTTGTTGCGTTAATTGCAGAATTTGTTGTGATTGGCGCTAGATCAATTCCATAAGTCTATAATAACCACATCTCTATTATCATTTGTAGTACTTGCTTTTTGCCTTGGGCTTCTGGCTTCTCCACTACGTTTACCTTTAGTTCTTACCATGACTACAATACATGTTTACGAAATAATCTTAATAAAGATTAACCATTATCATTCATGAAGCATGCAAAGAGTAATATAACAAACAAAACATACTAGCGTAGTTGTGCTTTTTCATACACCGATATCATGTATACAAATAATCTATGGAATTATAACCTTGCTCTAATATCATTCTCTGTCACATCCCACTTATATAGATAATCATACACTCACCTGTATAGAATCAAAATATGACGACTACCTCGACATATAATTATACTTTTTTTTTACATGATAAAATGAATATAAACATATTTACAATAAATTATTTATGTATTCTCGCCTGATCACCTATGATATTCATATAGTATATTGATCCCAAAACATTATATAATTATATTCCAACATATTTACTTTGAGGTTACAAAATATCTACCATACCATTTCAAAAGTCATATATGTACAATACAAAATTTCCAAAATATAATACAACTGATTGTAAGACCAAAAGGACATCCAATAAAATAACCCTACAAGTCGGTACATCGAATTTTGATATCCCGTAAGAACTTCACAGCTAGCCACGCCTTCTATGAAGTTCCATAATCACCTACAATACAAAAATTGTGTAAGCTCATGCCAATGAGTAAATCATGTATGCTATGAATATAAGTAACATGAGTATATGAAGCCTGTCATTTCTTTAAAACATCATGCTAAAATGTATTATATTCAATGTTCGTCAAAGTGACTTGAAATAGTTTCATTTGAAATATTTTCCTTTCATTAGGCCCTTGACCTACCTAATATGATAGAGCTCTGCACATTGACAATATTAATAATCAATAATCAAATAGCCAATTTGTCATCGACACAGTCGAGTGGACCATCCTTCTATGCCACTAGAAGTACATCCCCTAGCTACCCCTATGATCACCCAAGAAGTATCCCACTTGCGACGTCAATAGTCATAATATCACAAAGGCACAGTCAAGTGCTCCACTCTCCTATGATCATCAATACCCTTGCAATCACCCTGCAAGTCTCACCCGCAATGCCCAAAACATGTCACATAAACATACCTCACATGCCTCAGTGCCCTAGTATTGGTCAAAAAATATTTTATAATGTAAATTCAATTTTTCAATCATGTCGTGCATGCTAGATTTTTAACGATGCACATATGTCATGCATACACGTGCAAATGTCGTGAATAACATACTCAATCAATATATTTCAAAGCCACGTGCACAATCATCGTCACCATCATATGATATGCCATGAACCCATTATCAAGGTCATATAAATGTTACCACAATACTTTTTAGAGAATATTTCATGAATACTATGTTCTTACATCGTAGTTGTAAATTGATTTATACTTTTTATTTTTTTGTGTGTGAGCTTTGTACAAAGTAGGATTCAAGTCTCCTTTCCACTTAGGGCCGCAAACAACCCGTGGTACCATCTAATATTAAATATGGTCCTTAATTTCATAAGATTGACACACATCTCGCACCACCAACATAATTTTCAAGATAATCTACACAACAATAATACTTCAAGTAACCGGTCCTATAACTCTCCCTATTTTTCAAGTTCAATGAGTATATACGCCATCTAATTGTATGACTAAAGACCCAACCCTTATTCAAATCAATTCTCCAAGCTTTAGAGGAAATTAGTGATCATTTGAAGGTTGGACTGTGTGAAATTAGGAAATGGACAGAATTTGCCTTTAAATTTTATTGCTACCCGATCTAGTTTCATTCATCTTTGCACATCCTTAACCACATCCATTCATTTTCAACTTTTCCATTAAATTTTATTGCTGCCCAGTCTAGTTTCATTCATCTTTTCACACCCTTAACCACATCCATTCGTTTTCAAATTTTTACCACACTTCTATAACATGTATGGGAAGTTAATCATGTCCTAAATCATAAGTACAGGATTTTAAACTTCAAATTAAGTCATTTTTACAGGACATCGAATCGGGCAACTTACTTTGACTGTCTTTAGTTTCTATTGCATTATCATCCCATAAAAGAAGTTCTAACCTATCAAAACTTATTTACGTACTTATAAATCTTATTTAAGAACTTTCAAGGTGATACATATAAGTTCCATTCCAAGTATTATTCAAAATCAAAGGTTAATTCTTCAAAATCAAACAACCATCAAATATTTGCCCATGTTGAGTTCATTCAAGTTCTTGTAATCAATTACCCTTCCTTTTGTCATGATGAAATCAACAGAAACACCCCAACATGATCTAAAGCAAGTTCAGAGGTTGAAAGGGTTATAAAAACTCTCAAAAAGAATAAAGACAATCCTCAAAACAGTGAACTAACTCAGCTGCCCAGAACTTCCAATTCCAGCTTTTTGTTTTCTACTTCTCTTTGGCTCTTTTGCTTTCTTTGTCATGTGGAATCAATTGGAATGAGTTGAAGGAGTTAATATCTTATGTAAGAGATGGATATGAAGTCTTTAAGGAGCTTGAGTCGTGCATAATGCTTAGGAATGAACAAATTGACTATAAAAGGACAAGTAGCAGCAAACATGAGGTGGTTTTATAGTAAAAATCTGATTTTAAACCCATTCTTGTAGTATAAAATCAAGTGTCTTTGACCTATCTTAGTGTGTTAGGAAAGCGAGAGGAAAGATAGTAGTACCCCTTTTAGGGCTCGTATTATTTCCCGTTTGCTCGGGAAGGTAAATAGAATGGAATAGATACTGCGGAAATCCCCCTTCTAAACCCACGAATCCCCACAATAAGAAAGTTCCAATCAGTTGGGCCCACCCATCTAGAGTAAGTGGGAATTGGCAATATTGAAAGAAGAAAGAACATCTCGAAAAAATAATGAGGTGGGACTATAAGTCCTATATACAGTGAATGTTTATGAATGGCTATGCAACCAGAGGAGTGTGATCCGATATTTGAAATCGTCATGTATATAATAATTCTATGTCAATAGAGATAAAATCGAGCCCTAGTTTCGACTAAGTCATGTGAAACCTCAAAAACCTCATCATCACTCTCACTAAGGTCAATCAGTTCACTCGAAGGTTTACATAGCTCATTGTATACCCCAACCTCATGTCGAAAGGACTCATTTTCCCAAAAAGTTCTAGGTTGATATCATTACCGTTGAAAATGAACGGGCAACTGATTGAATCCCAAAAAAAACAGACAAAACCACGTGTAATCCCCACATGCATTAAACATACATTGCCATTTGCCTAGAAAATCGCAAACGGGCCTATTAGAGTGTACATAATGAAAGGACAATCTTAAACATATCCTCTTAACGAAGCCTATCTCATCTCGAAAAAATATGAAAGAGTAAGCTCGGGCAAAGACATCAATATGTTTGGGGCTTCATCTCATATTATAATAGAAGTCCTAGCTTCAATATAAATAATGAAATTGAGCTTCGAGAATTATTTGTTGAATAGAGAAATACCTCCAAGAATATTTCCCTTGCCTGTGAGGGTTAAGCGATATATGGGAGGAACAAGAGCATAAAAGACTCGCTCAAAGTGGGCCAACCTTTTTCCCATCCATGCTGGCAAAAACTAGTTACTAAGACACATAAGTCCATGATTAAAACGTGATACTCTAACAAAACGAGTTGCAAGCTAGTAAATAATGGACCTCCATCTATCATTTGTTCTAAACGGCTGTATCACCAAAACCTGAAGGGAAATCTATAAAATATCCCCATCTCAGAAGAAAAAAGCATGCACAATTTAAATATCTCCCTCTCAAATGGCATATTCCCTCTTAGTCTGATTTGAACATCAAAACCAGTGAGTTTAGAAGGTAAAAGCCGATTAAGTGAGATAAATTTGTTGATCTACTTTTCATCGTCAACAAGCAGTTGGACTTCAAACCAAGTAAATATATATATGAATATTATAAATACTTTAAAATTTCTTAATCATAATTTTTTTGTACTAGGTTTAGTACTTTAGAAACACTTTATAATTAATTACCTCTAAATATATTATCTAGACATATCAACTGGGTTGCAAGAAGAGTGGTATTGGGAGACCAGAGAGAACCAGAGGCATGGGAAGGCCAAAAAATGTGACAAGGGTGAATGGGTAGATTGGGAGTATTTACGTATATTATCCGTTTTTTAAACATGACTTTTTAATGTCAACACATGAAAGGAACCTTCTAGGGCTTGCTTGGGAGTTTTAGGTGTTAAGGGATAGAATCTCACATCGAATAAAGATGAAAAACATAGTGATTATAAGGATTTAGGATACTCCTATTACAAGGTTAACATTTTAAGATGGAACCACAATTCTTAACATGGTATCAGAGCTCATTAAGCTCTAACGAGCAATTCGATCCGATTAAGACTCAAAAAGTGAGTATACGAATTTCAACGCTCAAACGAGTCACCATCGTGTGGGGGCATGTTAAGGGATAGAATCTCACATCGAATAAAAATGAAAAACATAGATCAATTTATGGGTTTGAGCTACTCCTCTTAACAAAGTTGACCTTTTAAGATACAACCTCAATTTTTAACATTGGGGTAATCATTATGAGTGTTTTTTAAAGTATCGGTTTAGAACTTTTTTAATGAACTGATTTTGAGTGATTTTATTAGCGATTTTTTAAAAAAATCCAAATCATGCTTAGGAGTTTATTATCTACCAATTTGAAAATTTTTAAACGCTATAAAATTATATATGTGCCTAGTAGTGAAATTTTTCAATTTATAATTTATTGTTTGAAATCTTTTAATCATAAGTGATATTGTACTTGCATATAAGTTAAACTTTAAAAAGTTAAATATTTACTTAAAATTTCAAGTTAGTATTTTTACATATAAATAAATTTTACAATTATAAGTTAATTTTATACTTCAAAAAAATTTAAAAAAAATAAGTGAATTTTGTCTTATTAGTAGTATTGTTTTACTTCATGAAAAAATTTACAGAAAGTGATTTTTTATCTTATAAGCAATTTTTTATTTGTGAGAAAATGTGTTAATTATAAAGTAACATTTTGCTTATAAATAATTTTTTTAGTTAATGTATTTGCATTTACGAGTTAGTTTTGAACAAAATATGTTAGTCAAAAATAATTATTTTATAAAGGGTTATGACATTAGAAGTAAATACGAGAAATGATCAAAATACACCGAATTGATGAGTTGAGATAAACAGTCAAAATCATAGTATACCGATTTTAAGTAGTTTAAAAATCACCTAAAGTCGATGTCAAAAAAACTAGCAAACAACGATTTTCCAACTTCTTATAAATGGTGTCACTTAATATCGATCAAAACATGACAATTAGGGTAGGGAAAAATGTCCGAACCGAACGGGTTTTCCTAAATTAAAAACCTGAACGGGCATCTGAATCGAGAATCAATGGGTTTGGTTCGATTCTCGGTTCTAGACCAAGAACCGAATAAGAACGGATTTTTTTTTTTTTTTGATAAATCAATTTATTTTATTTTTTTTAAACAAATTAACAATTTTTTGTTTTAACTATTTGACATATATATATATATATATATATATATATTCTTTAACCCGTTTAATTTTGGCTGGTTTATAGTTTGACTTTTGTTTTCTATTGGACTTAGTTTAGATTGGGTTTGGTTTCAATCTTGAGCTAGGCTTTAGTTGCTATTTCAGTCACTCATGGTGGGTTTAGGTTACGTTTTGGGCTAGATTTTAATTTGGGTTACAGTTGTCCCCATATATATATTCTTTAACCCCTACTCACAAAAGCTCAAACCGAGTCCGACCAAAGAGGAAACCTAAATTGAAATTGAAAATCTATACACACAAAAGAGGAAAGTCACCGAGTCCGACCAAGACCACGGATATACAGACCATTTGAAGTTCGAAAGAGATAACTTGTAATTTGAAGTTGGTGAGTTGGTAGTCTTTAAAATATAGTTGGTAAGTATTATCAATAATTTAAAATATTACGTTTATTTGTAAAAGCTAATATTGAACTTGGTATTTGTATCTACTTTTTGTTATTAGTATTAGTATCTACTTTCATGTGTATTTATGTAATGTTATTCTAAATGTTGAAAAAATTAATTATAGTACGGAACCGAACGGAACCGAACACGAACGGTTCCAGAATTATATTTGGAACCAACGGTTCCATTTACTAAATACCCCGAAAATTTTTGGAACCGAACAAAATCGAACTGAACCGACCCGCGTCCACCCCTAATGACAATAGGACTGGATGGCTATTCTCATACCCGCCTGATGAGGATTTTCAAGAAGCGAGATGAGAATTAAAATATTATCATTTGCCATCTATTTAAGTAATTATTTATGTTTAAAATTTTTTTTTAAATATGATTTTAAATGTAAAAATAAAAAATCGAGGCAGGAAAATGCAACGTAGGTTAGAGGCGAAGAAATTTGCCATCCGTGACTATAAACTTGAAAAGTTGATGATCTAAATGCTACTATTAGCCCCAGTTTGGTAGAGATTATAATATAAATTTTAATTTAAGTCAAAATCAACAATAAATTTTAAACACATATTTTATGGTATCCACAACTTTTCAACCACGTATTTTACTAACTTTTATCGAAATTTGCTGAAAACCTGATTTTAATCCACATAAAACAGGGGCTAAATGTTATTTTGATACTCAATTTCTCAAAAAATTATCTTCTTCCTTTTTTTTTTTTTTTTTTTTTTTTTTTTTGTCTACGATGAATAAATTTCTCCTTTATTTGCAATTGCGTGATATTTCAAATTCATAGTGTTAAAGTGTTTGGTTCCCAATTTTAGGTGTTACTTTCGATTTTCGAATTGTTGGTGGAGCCAAATCGTGATTGCAACTTGGTTCCTGAAATTGCGCGCATGTACAAGACAGACAAGAATATGTATGAAATGATTGCACGGAGCTGGACTCAGAAGTATGCCATGGACTAACAATACTTTGGTTTGTCCATTCTATGTATGAATTCGTTTAATCTGTCTGTCCAGTCCTGGATTGGACAGACTAACCTTTGTTTGCTATGTTGGAGAAATAATCAGAAGCGGAAGACTCGGTTGAGTATTTGGAAACTATTATTTCATAATTGCTGTATGTTTCAAAATCAGTATTTTAGTGTTTTTTTAAACAAAAGTGACTACTTGTATACAATTAATAAAATGAACGTTGATTATAACGATATTCTTTTTATTATAATTACTATGGCTAGTAGTATTCTAAAGTTTATTTTTACTGTTAAAGTATATGTGATATTATTAAAATATTTTTACAATGATGTAACAAGTAGAAAATAACTCATAACTATCTTACAAACGGGATAAATAATATGGAAAAGGGAAGAGTCTATTTATAGGAACAAAATAAGAGCCTTTTGAATTCTATTCGATGTGGATTCAAATAATCTCATTACAAAAACCCAATCCTGTTTAATTAGACAAAACCAATTCAAATCCTAACAAATTCCATATGTTTTCGCTCTAATTACTATGTAGATTCTAGTGAACATAAGAATAATAATTTTGATGAGAAACTTTTGTGAGTTTTGACATCGTAAAACAACATGCAAGCACCGGAAATGTAGGTATGCCCCTATTTTAGACTTTTTTTTTTTAACTATTTACAAATATTGATTAACCACCAACACACATGTATAAATTTAGTGTGTGTAGGTAATTGTTCGGAATTTACTTAATTGTGCAGCGAAAAATAAAATAATTTCAATTCTCACCAAATAACTTCTTTATGTTTAGAAAGAAACTGTGATAAGAATTATACATTTTGTAGATTCTGTAAACTCCTTTGCTATCTTGGAACATAAACAATCACGATTTGCAATATACGGTTGTCCAGTTGTCCAGACTCCAATGCGAATCCGCATAAGGAACAAAAATTAGATAATTAGGGTTTCTCTTTTCTTATACTAGCAAGATAATGTGTTATTATTATTTTTTTTTTACTAAAACTCTAGTACCTTATTAATATAAGTCCAAGTGGATTTGGCTCGTCTCTTAAACTTAACTCGATCCAATATTTAATTAATCTAATTAATTGAATTTGGTCAATGACTTAATTAATTCAATTAATTAATTCGGACATATTAACAAGCATGTCAATTAATTAATTGTCCACACACTTTTTAATTAATTAATCAGTGAATCACATTCTTCTACTTCTCATTTTGTATATGACACGTTTGGTTCCCAATCACGATGTCAACAACACGAATTAATATTTTAATCTAATCAAAATCGATAAATTAAAATACTCATTTTTAATTTATCATCAATTCACATATGTCGTCCCAAATTAACATCTAGCAATGTGTCATGGTTAATCTCTAACGTTCAGTAGTGGGATTGGTCTTTCAAATTGAGATCATTATAGTATCTTATATGAGGACAATCATACTTTGACGATATTGGGTGTTGTTTTGCCAATGGTAGCTAATACGGTATCGTTCGTGTATATCAAAAATCATATGAAGGCTATGAATGATCAATATGGGATTCGTCCCAAATTGACATCTAATAATGTATCATGGCAAAACTTGTTCAATTACCGTAAAACTATGATCATTTCATCAATATGATCTGATCAATTACAAGATATGGATATGTGTTAATCTCAATTATCGATCATATATTTCATACTACTATTAAATCAATGTAAGTTGAAAACTCTTTTTTCGACTTATGAGTATACCTTGACCAAGGATTTTGTTATCAACTTAACTAAATTGGTGTAGATCACAATTTCTTATTATCTAAGAGTGACAAATCCCCTATTGATCATCAATAACCTTCATATGATTCTTGACACATACGAACGATGTCGTATTAACAACCATTTGCAAAACAACATCCAATATCACCAAAATATGACTGTCCTCAAATGAGGTACTATGATGACCTCGAGTCGAAAGACAAATTCCACTACTGAATATTAGATATTAACCACTGGCACTCAATTCACTATTCATGTTATAACAAAATATTCACGTGTTCATTTAAGTGTCACCAAACCTTAGCTTATGAAATTAGCTGCATACTTCACAAGTAAGAATATCATATGTGATGGTCTATCCATAATAATAACATTTGTATCTCGTTATTACTTACGACCAAAGATGATTTAAGATTCAATGATATGTAATTTGTATCTCCTTGTGATTGACAAATTACCACTTGAATCTACGGATTCTATTATTTAAATTATTAGAATGTTAATTCAACTAAATAATATATCTGCCATAAATTAAATGTTTCAATTATAAATTAAAAGTGTTAATATCCAAAACTGATTGGATCTTTAGGTATAACACTTACAAACTCACACTAATACTATATCTAATTACTTATGTATCTAATATCATAAAAGTCTATATGATAATCATGTTTATGCTATGACAACTCTTTGTCAATGGATCTGCAATTTAATAATTTATGAGAATTTGTTTTTTCTTTACGTCATTTCATTATATTATCTCTCCAATGAGTTGATATCGCATTAACACATGTTTGAATCATTGACGAGACTTTAGTTCTTTCGCTTGCACGATAGCTCCATTGTTATCATTAATGAACTCCATGATCCAAACCACAACATGTGTTACTTCTGAAGCAATGATGTATTTTATTGAATCGGTGATTATTTCCTGTTTGGAACCTTTCCAACAAACCACTCCATTATAAATAGTAAACATATATCCATATTGAGACTTGCTATTCTTCTAGTTCGACCAGAAGATAGCATCAATGCATCTTTGAATTCTCAATTCATTTTCTCTATATAAAATCTTCTTAAGATTGTAGATTGGGATAGGTCAAGCAATCTTTAGATTTATTTCTATAGGTCAAGTTGCTTCTAATATATCTTTCATGGAGAAATTATTTGACAACCATAATCTCAACGACTGAAATATAGGAATGTCATTTTCTATTAATATGTTATCTCCATATAATATTAGGAATACGATAATGCTCTTACTATATTCTTATAAACACGCGAATCCTCTTCGTTTTTGATAAAATTAAACTTTTCGAAGATTTCAACTCCAAGATGCTTGCTTCAATCCATATATGAATTGATCCAGCTTGCATACCTAATAAGCACATTTGGATTCAAAACCTTCAAGTTGTGTGATGTACATTTCTTCTTGCAAATACATATTAAATAATACAGTTTTGACATCCATTTGTCATAACTCATAGTCATGGTGTGCAGCTATTGCAAACAAAATCCGAATGGACTTAGGTATGGCTATAGGATAAAAGGTTTCATCAAAGTCAACTCCTTATCTTTATTTATAACATTTTGCTACTAGCCTTGCTTTGTATGTATGAATGTTTCCATTCATGTCGTCCTTTCTTGTAAACCCTTTTACAACATATATGTTTTATCTCATCAGGCTAGTCGATCAAGGTATAAACCTTGTTCAAATACATCAAGTTCACCTAGGATTCCATGACCTCCTGCAATTTCTTTAAGTCAACATTTGACTATGTTTCTACTTAAGTAGTAGGTTCTTCATCCTCGATTAGTAATGCTTGATTAATAATCGTGAGTTCATACCTTTTAGGAGGTCGAATGATCCTACTAGATTTATACGGAGCTAACGTGTCCTTAAAAGTCTCTACTTCCTAATTTGTCCCTCAACAAGTATGGGATAAAACTCATGTTCAACTACTTGATCAACTATATTTGTGAACTCTTGAGCTCTTTCAAGTTCTATTTTACCCCTATTGTCCTCTTCTAGAATGAATTGTTTCTCTAGGAAGACGGTATGTCTCGAGACAAAAACTTTCTTCTCAATGGGATTAAAGAATTGATATTCAATTATATCTTTTGGATGTCCCACAAATATGCATTTATCGGGTTTAGCCTCAAGTTTATTCTATTCGGTACGCTTCACATAAGCATCACATCCTGAAGCTTTAATATGAGACAAGTTGGGCCTTCTGCGTTTCCATAACTAGTATGAAATTTTGTCAAACGGTTTAGATAGAACACAATAGAGTGTGTAGCATGCTGCAATTAGTTCATGACCTCAAAACGATATTGGGAGTTTTACATGGCATGTTATTAACTGTACTGTATCTAATAATGTGCAATTCCTTATTTCAGATACATCATTATGTTGGGTTTATGTAGCGGAGTCCCCTGTGAGAGATTCTAATTATCTTTTAGATAATCTAAAATTTTCTTTTTTTGGTATTATTCGTATTGATCTGATCTTAGTGTGAAAATAAATTTACCTATTTGTTTCTTTTCTTCTAGTTTGAATTCTTTAAACTTTTCAAGTGCTTCATGTTTGAATTTCATCAAGTATACACGATCATTTCTGAGATAATCATCGGTAAATGGGATGAAAGAGAACCATCATCTAACACTAATTGACATCGGCCCACATGCATCACTATGTATTAAGCCCAGTAATTGTGTAGCTTTTTCACCTTTTCAAGTAAAAGAGGATTTGGTCATTGTGCCTAACTGGCATGATTCGCATTTATCAAATGATTCAAATCTATGTAATTTTGGAATTAAATTTTCATTTATGTGACCAAGTCTGCAAGATATAAGTGTTATTCAAATTATGACTTTTATGTCTTTCAATTTTTATACTTATCGTAGAATACTCAATATTTTGAATATAATTGTTGTTTTGTAATTTATCATAACCATCAAGATCTTATCAAGATAAAAAGAAACAACAATTGTTTTTAACATTAAAATAATTCATGTCCAACTATGAAATTCAAATAATATTCTTGGTAATGGTAAGAACAAAATAATATTTCTCTAATTCTAATGTTAAGCCTAAAGTCAATGGTAAGGAGTATGCTCCTATAGACAATGCAGCAACATTTGCTCATTTTCAACGTTCATGTCAACTTCTCCCTTTTGCAGTGATTTACTTGTATTTAGTTTCTACATAATTATACAAATATGAAATATATATCGGCATCTAATACTCAAGAAGCTAACTAAATAGATATAAGTCTTGCAGTTCCTCTTCTAATGGTCCTTCATTCTAAAATGATAACAAAGGTCATTGGATTTGGTGTTGCCCTTCTTTGCTTTAACTGCCTTAGTCATCTTAGATACTTTCTTAAAGCATCTTTTAGACTTATTCTTAGTGCCGTCAGAGAAATCAATGGCTGGCGTGCCCACTACTAGTTTTGATGTTGGGCCTAAAGTTTTAAACATGTTAGCAACTCATGAAGTTTGTGCTCGAGCTTATTCATATTAAAATTCATAATTATTTATGAATAGTTCTCTAGCAGAGATTGTAAAACGAAGTCAATACTTAATTCAAAGTCCATGACTGAACCTAATTGAGACAACTTCTCAATATAGCCAATCATCTTTAGTATAAGAACACTGACTGAAAATCGTTTTGCCATTTTGCATTGGTATAGTTGCTAGGAAATCACCTATCTTTCCATATGTTATTGTCAATCATTCAACTCCTAGAGATGAAAAATCAATGTGCTAGCATTTATACCCTTATGTTGATTTTGTAACTCATGTGATATGACCGCAAGTATCACACATGTTGCATTACTATCGTCATCATTATATTTATTATAGCAGCCACCACTTCCTTAGTCTAGTCATCAGTTGTCTTTGAAAAGGGATACTCAAGAGCATAACCAATTTTCTCATGCTTGAAAACAATTCTCATATTCCGACGCCAATCAAGAAGATTTGGTTTGGTTGTTGGCATCCAGTATGCCTCTCAAATACTTGTGGTTACTCATGATTCAATAAATATAAATGACGAAAAGTAAAATAATAATATATAAAATGCATCAATAAATTTAACATCGTCTTTAATTAAATTAATTATGATATCACCGTTTAACTCAAATTTATGACTTTCTCACATAAATTTATGGAATCCAATACTTGACTCCCAATGGGTTGGATCCCATTTGTTATATTAAGAACTTTAGTGTACTCAGTAAGCTTTAATAAAACATTTAGGCAGATATTATTATTAATTTTATCTCCATTCAACTCTCAGATCATTAAGTGACAACTTTTTGTCTTCACATATCTTATGTGTTAGCTTAACATGCTTCTAGAATTTATCTTCTTGAATGTACTCAATAAAAGATAAATTTGAGTTAAGTTGAACCCATCATTCAGAAATATTTAAAATTTCATAGTGTCTAACGTGTCCATAATAGATCAGCATTGAATGTACTCAACAAGCTGAGATCGATTGAGGACTCAGGTTTTTTACTAAAATGATAGAAGGTGAATAATAAATCTAAATTAATATTTTAGCGAGAGATTTATCATGCAAAGGTCTCATTGTAAGGTCAAACCTTGTAAAATCCAATTCAAAGCCCTTTTTAAATTTAGATTCAAAATCATTTTGAAAATTGCAATTTGACCCATTTAGAATTTATTAACGGAGCCCCAATATTTTTGAAATTTCAAACAGGTCTTTCTTTTCAAAATTGCAACCTGGCCTATGAGAGAAAATTACAAACAAGGGCTCACAATTTCATAAATTACAAAGGAAGCCCCTGTTTCCAAAACCATCTCATCTAATTGAAAACCCTAACCTTAAAATTTCAAGTGGGGCGGCGAGGGCTATTTCCAAGCTCTCATGTGGTAGCAACGCGAATTGCAGCGGTAGCGTCAGCCACTGCAAACACTGCTACGTCCTGCAGATGTGTCTGTCGCCGCTACAAGGCACGCGGTGGCATGCGCCGCCTCTCCCCCAATTCATTTTTTTTTTACGAAAAAAATATTTTTTTTTCTTTAAAAAATTTTTAAAGATGAAAATAATTTTATTATTGCTAGATTCAATAATAATAATAATAAACTTTTTATTGTTCTAACAAGAAAAACAGTTTCTAACAAGTACAAAGTATGCTCTGATATTACTGTTAGGAACTTAATTATGCACCGCGAACGTAAAATAATTTCAATTCCCACCAATGATCTTCTTTATATTTAGTAAAAAAACTGTGATATGAATTATACGTTTCATATATTCTGTAAACTCTTTTGCTGGTTTTGGAAAACAAGCAATCACGATCTGCAATCCACAGTTATCGAATTATCCAACTTCCAATGAAAATCGACACACGGAACAAGAATTAGAAAATTATGATTTTTTTTATTTTTTGTTCTGGAAAGATAATTAATTGTGTTATGTTTTTCTAAAACCTTAATAGTTTATTAATATAAGTTCAAGTGGACTTGTCCCGTCACTTAAACTTTATCTGTTCAAATATTTAATTAATCCAATTAATTAAATTTGGTCCATGAATTAATTAATCCAATTAATTAATTCGGGTATATTAATAAACAACACAATTAATTAATTGACCAATACTTGTTAATTAATTAATTATTGAATCTCATTCTTATAGTTCTCATTTTGTGTATGACCCATTAAATTCTCGATCACGATACCTAACAATGTGAATTATTATTTTGATTTAATCAAAATCGATAAATTAAAATATCTCTTTTTAATTTATCATCAATTAACATCCGTCATTCTAGACTGATATCTAGTAATGTGTCAGGGTAATACATGTGACGGAAAATCTCACATGGTATGACAAAATCAAACTTGTTCATTTACCATGAAGCTATAATCTTTTTTTCGATATGATCCGATCAATTACGAGATATGGAAATGTGTTAGTCTCAATTATCGATCATATCTTTCATCCTACTATTACATCAAGGTAAGTCGAAAACTCTTTTTAGACTTATAAGTACACCTTGGTCAAAGATTTCAAGAATTACACTAAGTGAATCTTTCCAAGTGACTAATATTATTGAAAAGCTACCCCCTGGATGGAAGCACTTCAAGAACTACCTTAAGTATAAGCAAAAAGAACTGAGTGTTGAAGATCTGATTGTTAGACTTTGCATTGAGGAAGACAGCTGGGGATCTAATAAGCCAGGGGTATACTAGCATGAGGTCAAGCCAACGTTGTACAGGACGGTCAAAACTCCAAAGAGCAAAAGGTCCAAGCTAGGACCTAAAGGGGGGATCTCGAAGAAGAAGAAATTCCAAGGCAGGTGCTTTAATTGTGACGAGATAGGTCACGAGGCAAATGACTTCAGGCTACCTAACAAAAATAGAAACAAAGAAGTAAATATGGTCGGTGACATCGCCCATGATGATTCAGATATTAGCCTATCAGATGTGATATCTAAAGTAAATCTAGTTTTGTCCAACCCAAAAAAAAAATGGTGGATTGAAACATGTGCAACCCGACATGTATGCTTTGGCAAAGGGTATGCTTTAGCAAAGGGTTGTTCACTTACTTGATGAAATTGAAAATGGAGAGAAGCTCTTCATGGAAAATTATGCTACTTTTGAGATCAAGGGCCATGGAAAATTGATCCTGAAGATGATCTCTAGGAAAGAGCTGACTCTAAATAACATGTTGTATGTGTTGAAAATTCGAAAGAACATAGTCTCAATTCAATGCTTAGAAATCATGGTTCCACATAGTTTTGCATCTGATAAAATTGTTTTATCCAAGAGTGGACTCTTAATCGGTAAAGTGTATGGGTTCAATGGGCTTTTTAAGCTCAATGTAATGACTTTCAAAAACTATCAATAAAGCTAGTTCTTATGCATTTTTGCTTGAATCTTCCAATCTATGGCACGGTAGATTAGGACATGTTAATTATGATACCTTGAGAAGGTTAGTTAACTCAAATCACGTACCTACATTCTAAATTGATTCAAAATACAATTGTGAAACTTGTGTGGAGGTAAAGTTGACAATGTCATCTTTTCAAATGGTTGAAAGAAATACTAAACCCCTTGATTTAATGGTATAGTCCTTCAAATCATGACACATTGTTTTCCTTAGTCAATTGATGTCTAAGTAGAAGAATCATACCTTGAAAGAGATGATGAATGCAATACTATTAAGTTCTGGGTTGCCTCAGGACATGTGGAGGAAAGTTGTTCTATCAGTAAATTATCTTTTAATAAGGTGCTCCGGAAAAGGAAAGACATTATCCCATATGAATTATGAAATGGAAGGAAACCTTCCTATAAATTCTTACAAAAGTGGGGATATCTTATTAAAGTGGTTGTACCTATACCTAAGAAAGTGAAAAATAGGTCAAAAAATAGTTGACTACATTTTCATCGACTATTCATATAATAGTAGTATATATCGGTTATTTGTGCACAAGTATGAAATCATAGACATACACAAGAACTGGATAATAAAATAAAGAAATGCATCGTTTTTGGAACAAATATTTCCTTGTAAGTCCAAAGAAGGACCAAATTTATCAAAACGAACATTTGAGACTCTTAGTGAAAATAGTCAAGACCAAGAACACAAAGAAAATGAAGAGATTCAAAATGAACCTAGACGTAGTAAAAGAGTAAGGACAAAAAAATATTTTGGTCCGAATTTCCTGGCTCATCTACTAGAGGCTGAACCTCAAACTTTTAAAGAGATAGTAAGCTCCATTAAATGACCTTTGTGGAAAGAGGATATTAAGAGCGAAATTGATTCCATATTGAAAAATATGTAATTTAATGCATTAAACTCATAATGAAACCAACATATAAGAGAATAAACTACATAAATCTTGGATCAAAGAATCAAGGGTCACAAATGACTACATTATTTACCCTAATTTAGTGTTTAGTTACACAGTGTATAAAGAAAAACAAATAAATAAACTTAAATACATCACCAGATTATTGAAATAAAGAAATGGAAAAGAATAAACTATTGCACTAAGGTCTTCTTCCGCTTCAGATCTTTGTTTTGATCTTGAATCCCACAATGAATTTCTTCTCTTGATTTTGCTCTTCGATCTCTCGTTGTATCTCTCTTTTTCAATGTGTGGAACCCCCATTATTAGTGTCTCCTTAGGTCTATTTATACTTCCTTCCACGTTCTCGGTCAATTGGAAGTCTTTTCATGGGCTTCTCACGGCCAATCAACAAAAACCCTAAAATAGGTTGTGCAACACCTAGGTGCCGCGTTTATGTTTCTGTTGTCACTTCGTAGCGTTGGGCGCTGACTTGTTGTCCAAACTCTGCGTCTACTTCAGTATGTTTATCATAACCTTTTCTCCTGTTATCCGATTACGATGATTCAAAATGTGTTAGAATGATAACTCAAAGATCTACAACTTTGTAGAAATATATCTTTTCCAATTCGAATTTTTACTAAGTCAAAAATGGGTCTCAATCTATGGCTAAAAATCTGGAACATCTTTATGCGATTGAAAATTGATTTGTGACAATATGTTGGTCATATTTTCACTCCTTTTGACTTCTAATTGCACCCATTTGACCCATAGAATTCTCGAATCTTTATCGTGAGTTTCGGCAAAAATTTTTTGTATTTACATTTTAGTCCCTAAAATTTGGATCTTGCCATTTTTCGCCAATTTTCACTTCTTTTGTCTAATTCTTCATTAAACATAAAGTTTTACCTACAAAAATATAATATAACATAAATTAGGTAGAATTTTATCGAAAAGACAATAAAATATCATTATTTAGGGTCTCGAATAAGTGTAGAAACTACACTTATCACACCAATAATGGAATCGGATATGGAGTGCTTAATAATTTTCAAACAAACTCGATTGGCAATTTTCCACTATTCATACTCAGCTATCTATTCAGGATCGCTTTTATCTGTGGATTTCAAAAGCTGCTTCTCCATTGCAAAATACAACCCCAAAAGATCAAATGCTATTTCTACATCTCGTTTCCATCTTACATAATTATTCTCAATCAAGGTTTCAATAGCAGACAATTGACTCGAAAGAGATGAGGCATTTAAAACTGTGGAAATATAAAATAACATATTTAGGGCCCGTCTGGGAGGGATGGAGATTTTGAAGAATTGATTTTGCTGTCAAAATCATGTACAGGGAAAAGGATGTGCAAGGACAGAAAAAGGGCCAAATTTCCGTTTATGCCCTCCGAAGCTGAAGATGCATATTGTGAAAGAATTACTACAGCCCATTTGACTTTTCCATGCTCTTAAAAGCCAACATGGGTCCCACTATCATAGTCACCATTTTTTGTCCTTGTTTGTTATTTTTGGCAAATTAACGTGCAAGTATTCTTCTTTATCTTACCGTGAAATATGAAACCGACCTGAAAAATTGGTTTCTTCGTGTTATTGTTTAGTTTGCATTAATTTTCACACGATGCGTGCAATATTGCTATTTTTTTAAAAATTACTTCATAACGTGGGAGACAATAAAATTACGTTCTACATAATACATTCAAACTTGATGTGCCAAATAATCTCGGAACATATCCCACTCATTTCGTTGGGTTTCCGGTGCATGCATTTCGGCTGCAACTTCTTCCCTTTCTTCTGGGAGGTCCACCTCCGCTACCTCGGGGTCCGTTTCCGCTCTAGTAAATGCTTCATCCACCACACCCGCTCGTCGAAGGAAGTTGTGAACTCCCATAGTTGCAATTACAACAGCGGTTTGCACTTGAAAATTATAACTTGGCATCCGATCGAGTATTTTCCAACGACTTTTCCACACACCAATGCACGTTCGATTATGTTCCTGCACGAGTGACGAAAATTAAACTTTTCCCGAGCATTGCGAAAGTTCCGCCTGCGACCAGTCGCCGCATCGTAGAACTGCTGAAAGTGGTACATTATATCCGAACCCTTATACGGCGCCATGTACCCAGGTCGATGCGCGAACCCCGAGTCGACCAGATAATATTTTCCGGGACCTAGTTTCAAGAAGTCAATTTCCGAGTCGTGTATAACCCTCGACAAGATTCTTGCATCATGACAATTCCCTGTCGTGCCAGCTAGCACGAAGGTGAAACACAAATTGAAATCGCATGCCGCGAGCACATTCTGTGTTGGAATTCCTTTGCGCCCGATGAAACTCACTCGCTCGTCCCGAGGTAGAACGACTCTAACGTGTGTACCGTCAATAGCTCCTATGCAGTCTCGGAATAATCCATGTTGGTTAAGATTCGGTACATGGTGCTCGACATCGTGATTGTAGTGCGGATGCGGTTTAATTAACTGCTTTGACAACTGAACGACTGCCTCGAGCACAAGTTTGAAGTAGCGTCCAATTGTTTCCAGCGAATGGTTGAATAGCGTCTGCACCTGTCTATATCATTTTCCATGCGCCAGAATGCAAAGAAACATACCCACTTGCTCGTACACATCTATATGTTGCTGGCTGCGCAGGCCGTACTCATCTCGTAGCACGCAGGCAAATGCTCGCAGCATGGCGAGGTACATGCGAAACTCCGCGTAGCATTGTTGAGGGCTACAATTCATAGCATCTAGCATAAACATGTGCCCATTGCGAGCGAACGGATAACGAGCAACACGAAGTCGTTGTTCACGATAGTAGTTACATACACGCACCTCACTTATTTGACAATATTGAAACCACTCAATCATATCCAACAATAGCCATTCCATAATTCCCTCGTCGTCCATGTCGTCATCGACATCGGATGTTTGACGCAAATCGCTGTTCATTTATAGTATAAACCTGAACACTTACTTTCTACTGCAAATGTAGAAGACAATGCTTTCCTAAGGCAAAAATGAAACACGATGCTTTTCTAAGGGCAATGCAATTATGTTATTTTCCCTCACCCTTTATAGTGAAAAGGAAAGTACAGTTTATACCAATAATTCACGTAGGACACATACATGTACAGTTAACTTGTGAGGGGGTAATTTGTTTTACCAACTAAAGTACATATCTTCACATCAACGATAAAGAAAAACCACAGGCTTTTTTCAAAAGTGCAAGCTGCTGCAAATCTAAAAGAATCACAATAATGGAGTGCACGTAAAACAATTTATTTCTCAGCGCATGGAAAGTGGTTGTCACAGTGCATAAGGAAAATTACAAATGGTTGACAATATGTTAAACTCGAATTTAAGAACAATACACATCCAGATAATACAAACAATACACATAAAAAAATATAAACAATAAAGGAATGCACGGAATATGTTTTTACCTAAAAACTACGAAACAGTTCCATTATACTTGAACACCAAGAAGGAAGGAGAAACTGTGCCACGACTCTGCACGCAAGCTGCATAAAGTAGACATCACGGTGGTTGTCCTTTTCTATACTCTTTGCAACCCCACTCAACCCACGCAAACTTCAGGTCCGCAGTGGCTTGCATCTCCAAGATCTCCCTTTTTTTTTTCCTGGAGGAATGAGCACGTCCAGTAGTACAAATCGGTATACTCTTGCAGTCGACCCGTGGACATTAGCTCCTGCATGCATATTTTCGGGTCTAACACAGCCGGTCCAATAATCTGGTCAATTTTGGCCGCCATCTTCTCACTGGCAGTGGTCGCACGATCCACTGAAAACGACACGTCCCATGACGAAAACTTCTTCTTCTCCTTCCCTCGAGATCTGCATGCTTTCCGTTTATCACCACTTTGCGGGCCCGACATATCCATCGTTGCAGGGTCTGGTTCGAGTTCGACGCTACTCTCCACATCCACCGAGATCTCATCACGGTGATCTTCAGCAACACTGTCTTCGAACATTGCGAAGCCTGTGCGACACAGCTTGCTCGGAGTCATTGCGTACTTATCACTGTCGAAGACATCCCCGAACAACGTCTTGTATCGGTACACCTCCCGACAGTCTTTGTCCTTGTATTCTTTATAGTCCTTGTTCTCCTGATTATTAATTGAACAGAAACAACTTAGGAAAATGATATCAGAACAATACACATTCAATAAATGACTCGGGGTCGTAATACTTTCACAGTACACAAGAACGAAATACGAAGATGCTCCAGTTCCGAGGAAACAAAACAACATACCAGCAACATTTTACGTTTTAATAAAACTGGGGTACACCAACATATGAAGAAACAACAGATTGCATACTTCAGTTTCCCGAGCAGTGGAAGGACTACACAATGATTTACATGCAAATGACGAATGTCAAAAATGCTAATTACCAAAAAACGTACACGAAACCCAGATACGAGACAAGTATTATTCATGCAATTCATCCATCCACAGCCACGTTCACATAATGCAGAGCCTATCAAATCATGTTGGCATCAAAAAACATTTCGCGAACATATGAAACCGTTTCCCTTCATCACATCACACAATTCAACAATGAGTTGAGGTTAATGAGACGATGGTACCTTACTTTTTTGATTCCACCACTCCTCCGAGGCGCCAATCTTGCCAGTTGCCGGGTCGTATGAGATGCCAGAGCAGTTGAGCAATTCCTCAAATCGCTTGTGATTTTTCAGCTGTTGTTTGTTCCAATTGCGGCCGGAGTTGGTGTTGAACAGGTTGATTAATGTATCCCAACCGTGTTTGGTGAAGCACGTCCCATTCCGGTGTCCGTCAGGGATTACGGACTCGCAGGCAGCCACGAAGATGGTGGTCTCATGTGCATTCCACTGTGCATTTTTTCGTTGCACCCTATGGTTGTGAACTTCAGGGCCGGTCGAGGCGGAGGAGTTAGCTTGTCCGTAAAACTGCAGGAGATTAGTGTGGATGGTAAAAATGTTGTACTGCTTTGTGAAATTGGACTGCATAACGGCTCAGTTAGTATGAAGATTCAACTTTAATAAAAAATTAGACATTACAATATTCACCCACTTTATTGTGTTTCAAATGGTAGCAAACAATCGAACTGAATGATCCAACGAATACAAAATTGGACTGAAATGGAAGTAAACTGGCAGCCACTTACCGAAGAAGGTTCGAACGGATCCATCGAAGTGAGTGCTTCGTACAGAACGCGAAGGTGAAGAAGCTGGCTGCGAAGTCGTTTGAAGGATAAGCGTGGGATGGACCTGCTGCAGGAGGAGAATCACCGAACGCCTGAGTCGGAATGAAAGCTAGAAGCAGGTATTTGCTTGGGAATGGTCCGATTTCAGAAATTATGAACTCCCATAGGTTGTGCCCATATCAGGCTTTTCAGAGAAGTTGCTGGCTGCGAAGAAGAGACGACGGTTGAAGCCTGTCAGGCTAACATTTGAAGCTTCTTCCGGATCCGGATCACAACAACGCTCAGCCTATTCAAGTCAAACTACCCCGAAGCTGCAGATGCATTAATTTTCGGGTTCGATCTGCAGTAATTTCACTGTGGCTGCCTCTTTAGAGGAGGAGATCGCAGAAGAAAACCAGAGAAGATGTTGAGCAGCCCGCTCGCGAATACGGAAAAATGGCGTGTTCCGTTGCTGTATTGCTGCAATAAGCGGTCGAATAACTTTGAATTCGGTTTCTGGTGGGTTGAAGGACAATAATGGAGAGAACAGATGTGGTGGTTGGGGGAAGGAGAGGTAGGTGGATGTGTTTGCAGTAGCACGCCAAGGAGGGGTAGAAAAGGAAAACTTAGGAAATCTTGGGCTGTGATAAATGGACCGTTGCAAAGCCAACGGTCCATTTTTTGATTAAAATTCGAAAAACATCAGGCCCAGACAAGGCCTTAATATCATTCAAACATAATTCATGCAAATAATGGATGATAACATATCCATCTAATTAACATTGACTACTAATTAGATAGTCTGTAATTAAAGTCAAAATGAAATGATCATTATACAGTAATAGCCTAGATGCATCATTATAAAGTCACATTTGGGCTAACAATATAGCACGCTGTAAGGTACTCTTAAAACACATGATCAAGCTAGTTAACAAAATAGATTGATTTTTGAAATACCAACACCTTTGGGCATAAAGAGATTTCTGGACCAAGTAAACTCATTAACTGTCTTATGTCAATTTACAAAAAATATGACATATAATAATACATTTGGGCAGGATACTATATGTAATAATTCAAAATTATGATGCTAACGTAAAAAAAAAAATAAATAAATAAATAAATAAATAAATAATAATAATAATAATAATAAACTTGAAGAAAACCAAATAAATAAAAATGAGTGTGCCACTTTGATAGCTACCACCCATTTTTATTTCAAAATATTTCTTTTAATGTGAGCACTAAGATAGACTTGAAATCCACGAAAAATTCAATAATAATAATCACAATAATCAACCGACAAAAAGCAAATTTTATGCGCGATTGTGAGATGAAATTGACATCAAAATATATGAAAATGAAATTTAAATGGATAAATAATAACGACATTTAATTATTTCAACAAAAATAAAGTCAATTTTAAATATAATTTTAATTTGGTCAAAATTGAAATATATAGGTCAATTCCATTTAGAATATAACTTTAAAAACCCCTCTCAAAATTCAAATTTAATACCTCTTTTTGAAAATTGCATTTTTTTGCCCTAGATTTAAAATTATTAAAAGAACTTTGCAATTTAAAAATTACAGGGTAAGTCCTTCCCTTTAAAATTGCAAACTGGCCCCTTGAGGGTTAATTTGCAAGAAGGGGCTTACTTTTTCATAATTGCACGTAAAGCCCCCAAATAATCGAAAATTGCAGATAAGCCCCCATCCCCAAATCAATTGATTTTTTTTTTTTTTGGCAAAAACCCTAGGTTCTCTCCCTAACTACGCTGCCGGTCCAAGCATCCATCCCCTCCACAGCATCCGAAGTATGGCAACCGTCAACTGCATCTGTAATAGACGGCGCTGCAACCCCAAACGGAGTGCCGCTGCTGTTCCATCTGACCCAAACTTCAGCATACGGGTCATCCATACCAAAATCAAAGCAAACCATACAGCAATTTATACATACACAGTCAGATTTTGATTTTGCTGATTTTTTCTGGATGATGGTCACAATAATAACAATAGCAATACAATGCGAAGAGAAGAAGAAGAAGAAGAATAATAATAATGAGGGCAGGGACGACCTTGATGATGAGGGAGCATAAAACTAACCAATGCATATATACCTACAAAACATTATACATACACACACATATGCATACACAGAGTGGAAGAATTTCATATAATTATCTTGGGTTTTTGCTTTGGTGGTATACATATATGCACGAGACATGGTGAAGCTCCAGTTTTGTTTTTGTGTGCGAAATTAAAAGAAAACTGCTATGAATCCATAGAAGTTGTATGCGAGAGAGAGAAGACATCAATTTAATTTTTTATTTTTTTGTTTTAAAAGATTCTAATCTTAGTACGTGGCTCTGATACCAATTGTTGATTTCACAGTAATTACGCTAAGAACAAGAATCACATATATTAATTGATAGTTCGAAATTTATACATGCGAAAGACATTGCTATTTATGAATATTACCAGCTAGATCTTCCTCTCATTACTCCTCAAAATAATCAGTCGTCAATGGGGCAAGCTAATAAACGATATGGATATGATAGGGAACCTAACCATTATATAGGAAATTATAAAGCTGGCCCATTACCGACTCTAACCCTAATTAGGGTTTACATAATTTCGGCTCACATATTTAAAATTATCACATAATAATAATAAAGCATGTAAGGTGTATAATGGCTCAAGTGATCACTAACATATTTGGCCTAATCAAAGTATCATTGCAAACCATACATCTAACCCGTAAAATTCGCAATCAAATGGAATCCCACATAATAGAATTATTCTAACACCAATAACTTTACAACCATACATTTCATCACCTTTTTATTAAAATCTGTTAAAAATCATATTTTAATCCTCATCAAACAGGGTCTTAATGTGTTTCACCCCTCAAATAAAGCATGTACAGAAAGTGTTTATAAACTATTTAAATTATAAATAGATAAAAGCGAATGGTGAATAAGTGGATAGTAGTTGTGAGTTCCTCTAAATGTGTAAGATAAAAGGTGAGTTAAGTACTTATAAATATGAACCAAACAAAGGCTTAGTCTCCCCTAGAAGGTTCCTTCAACATAGACACTAGAAAGTCACCTTCGATACAAATGAAAGTTTGTTTTGAGGGATAAAACACATTAAACACTCCCAAGCCATTGGTCCTTAAGATGCACAAACATAATTGAGGATTTAATTGCTACATAGGGGCCTTATGATCCAACTTTTTTTTGTTTATACTAGATAAGTTGCTCCTTCAATTGCAATTGCTCTATAGTTTTAAAAATTTAATGTTCTAAGGAGTTGAATTTTAGGTGTTACTCTCTATTTGTTCTTTTGTTGACGGATCCAAACCCCGATGATGCTTTGGTGCCTGAGAGTATTCACATGTACAAGACAGACAAGAACAAGTATGAAACCCCAACCACTGTAAGGAGCTGGACTCAGAAGTATGCCATGGGCTAACCATATTTGTTATGTATGAGGGGAAGGACCTTAGCTTCCAAGAACTTTGGTCCTTTCGTTCTGTGTGAATTTTATCCGTCCGTCGAGTCCTATATTGTACGGACTCTCTTGGAAAGAAAAAACGTTTGTCGCTTTGGTGATTTTGAAATGATTTCTACAGCTGATATATCTCTCGTTCTTGTGAAGCACTTCCTAAATATAGTATACAGTGTGCTTTTCTTGATAAAAAATAATTAAAGCTGATCACTAAGATGTATGAATTCGTTTATGGGCTTGGTTTATTTGTCACAGACACATTTTATTCTCACCATTTGTCAACTGGGTTGTTTAAGGTTCCATAGACTTTGTATCATTAACGGCATCTGAACCAACACAAGAAAAAGATTATCCTAATGTGTGTTTGATTGGCATGAAAAATATATCATAGATAAGAAAATATTTTCCTTGTTTTGAGGAAAACAAAAACTTACTCCCCCAAAGAAAATGTTTTCCGTAAAAATAAGGAAAATTGGGTATATTTTTAAAAGTTAGAAAATATTTTTCATGAAAAAAATAGCAATCAAACACTTCAAAGTAGAAATTTGGGTGGAAAACTGAAATTTTCTATAGAGAATAATTGCAATCAAACACACCTTTGTTGTTTTTTATTTAGAGAAAATTATATGTATAATAGTTTATCTCAACATTTTGAAAAATCCTACATGATCTGCAAATTGAAAAAAATCAGGATTTTATGGTATACACTGTGTATACCATAATTATTTAAGTCAAAGTCAACATTTAATTTTAATTATACATTTTATTAGCTTTTATAAAAAAATTATTAAAAAATTTGTTTTATTCTCCCAGGGGCATAAGTGAGAAACTAATTAACATTGGTCCCGTACTCCCGTTAATCTTATATTCCAAATAAAATCATGGTTTATCATTAAAAGTGATAAAAAATTCGGTTTAGGGAGCCAAAAAAATATCTTCGAACTAATTTTCCCTTTTGTTTTGCATTTTTGGGAAATGGTTAGAATTTTAAGCAACATAAAATGGATCATGAGACCAATTTGCTTTGAATCTCAATAAAGTTTTTTTTGAAATCGCTTGGGAAGAGATATATGGTTATGTGAAATTAAAATGAGTAATGCTTTTTAATAATAATGGTGTTTAAACCAATTTAGGGGACATCACTTGTGATATTGAATCCTATGAAGCCTCTTGAATTTCTCTTGCAGCTCGAATTTTTATTTTTAAATAGTATTTTATACATTTATTTTTCTATTAGAATCTTTAAGAGACTCTTTAAATTTAAAAAAATGGAGAGCATCTTTATATTTATTTCTTTATCATTCTATTGATTTTAATTGATATATATTCTTAATGTCAATGACCGATAAAATCAAATATGATTTAAATAATTCTAAAAATCACTGACGGACCAAGCACCCGACGACGGGGGGAGGCCGCCCGTGCTGGGATTATCCGGAGCGCCTCCTGTGCAGGTCCGTCTCCGTCTGATTTCTGCCTCTGCTCTGGTTCTTCTTCTCCAAGTTTATTTATTTTTTATTTTATTTTTTTCAAAGTGGGCTAAGGGCCTGCTGCATTTATTCTTTTTTTAAAAAAAATTTGTTTTGAGATTGGGCCTAAAGAATCCAGCCCATATATTTGTTTGTTTTGAGATTGGGCCAAAGCAGCCCATTCCTCTTTTTTTTTTTTTTTTAATTGGATTGGATAATTTGGATTGGGCCATTTTTCTTGGCCCAGTCCTTAATATATACCTAACCTACTATCCAATTTATACAAAATCGAACGAAAATTTGAAATCAATTCCTAATTAGCCATTCCCAAATTCTCCAATCTCTCAACTCTCCCGACCGTGTCATGACCAATCGGCCAGGTTCGACTGATGTGGACGTGACACGTAAGAGACAACGTCTCAAACAATGACGGACAACGACGAGCATTAGGCGCGTAGATTTTGTGAAACTCGAGGACCGAAACCGTAAGTTCTTTCGTTGTCTTGTAGGCTGTAATTTTATTTTTTTTTATGAATTATTTTGTCTCACTGGCTATGAATCTGTGATAGACTAATAGTATATACTGATTTTAGTGATTTACTGATAGAAGATGGTTTATCATGAATTTTAATTTTTTAACTGCAAGTCTGCAAATTGAAATTGTAAAATGAAATGCATAAATTTGGATTTGGTGTTTGTGAGTTTGTCTAATTTGGTGTTTGTGAGTTGTGACTTGTGAGTTTGTCATAAATTTGGTGTTTAATTTCGAGTTTATTTGTTAAAACTGAAAAGTGTTGCTGTGTTGGTAAATGACTGCATAATCTGAGTATCATGTAATGCATATTGTGTGTTTTCAAGAACTTACAACTTTATTGGGCTATTTTCATTTGGGTATCTTGATGAATGATGATGGTGATTGTGAATTGGTGATTGAATTTTAATTTAGGGTATTTTGCAATTGTAGATTATGGAACGATTTTTTCAACTTAAACGGAAGTCCATACATATATCTTCCGGTTCTAGTGGTGCATCTAGTCCCTCCACTGCTTCTAGTAGAGCAGTCGATGTGTTAAATAACCCGAAGAAGTCTCGGACTCAATTCATTTCAGATGATCTTGTATCTGATCTAGGGAAACGCCCCCATATTGAGTCATATGATCCTAATGTTAGAGATGATGTTAGGATGTCGTACTTAGAGAAGGGTCCTTGTTAACCACGTGGACATGACTTTCCAAGAAGACAGATGGGAAGTGATAACATGTGTTTTAGGAAAGAATGGTTTGCTGAATTTGATTGGTTGGAGTATAGTATCGAAAAGGATGCGGCGTATTGTTTGTATTGCTATTTGTTCAAACCGGATATAGGGGGTCAAAGGGGTGGACATACATTCACTAGGACCGGCTTTAGGGATTGGAAGGACAAACAGACGTTGAAAGAACATGTTGGTCTCTTTGATAGTGCTCATCATCAAGCATTCGCAAAGTGTACCAACTTGATGAATCAAAAAAAAGTATATCCTACGTTATTTCAAGCCAAAGTAGTGGTCAGCAAAAAAATTATAGAACGAGATTGACTGCAGTGCTGGATTGTACTAGATTCCTTTTGATGTAAGGATTGTCATTTCGTGGTCGCGATGAATCCAAAAAGTCCCGTAATAGAGAAAATCTAATTGAGCTACTAGATTGGTATGCAACTCATTGTGATGAAGTTAAACAAGTATTATTTAGCAATGCTCTTGCAAATGATCGAATGACTTCACCAAAGATCCAGAAAAACTTGGTTAATTGTTGTGTCGTAGAGACAACAAGGGTTATTACCAATGAGATGGGTGATTGTTTGTTTTCAATTTTGGTTGATGAGGCTCGTGATAATTCCATAAAAGAACAAATGGTGATTGTTTTGAGGTTGGTTGACAAAAGTGGGCTCGTAAAGGAGCGTTTTTTGGGCATTACACAGGTCCCTAATACTTGTGCCCAATCACTGAAGGATGCCATTGATGCAATGTTTTCTACGCATGGATTGAGCATATCTAGCCTGAGAGGTCAAGGTTATGATGGAGTTAGCAATATGTGAGGTGAGTTCAATGGCTTAAAAGCTTTAATTTTAAGAGAAAACCCATATGCTATGTACGTCCATTGCTTTGCTCACCAACTTCAGTTAGTAGTTGTTTCCGTGGCACGTAGGAATAATATGCTTGGTGATTTATTTAACATGCTTGCTATTATTGTAAATTTGGTTGGTGCTTCATGTAAGCGTGTAGATGCTCTTCGAAAAAGTTATCATGCTGATGTTTTAGAGAAGCTTAATATTAGGGAAATATGTAGTGGGAGTGGTAAGTTTCAAGAAATGAATTTGGCACACCCAGGTGATACTAGATGGGGCTCACACCTACTGACAATTACTCAAGTTATTACTATGATTAATGCTATCATAGATGTTCTTGAGGATATATCAGAAGATGGCATCAATTTAGATCAGAAATCAATGGCCGCAAGACAGATGGACACTATGCAGGACTTTGAGTTTGTGTTCAGTCTCCACTTTATGTTTGAAATTCTTGCAATTACAGACGGTCTCACAAGCCTTGCAGAAAAAAGGATCAGGATATTCAGAATGCTGTGCAGTTGTTGGATGTCTGTAAGTATGCATTACAGGACATGAGAGACAATGGATAAGATAATTTGTTGAGCAGGGTGATTGAGTTTTGTCGTGTTAGACATATTTTAGTGCCAAATATAGGATATTGTAGAATTGAAAGGTCGACCTAGGCGTGGAGCTCAACAGGTGACTTATTATCATCGCTTTTATGTTGATTTGTATTGTCATGCGATAGACTCGATCTTGCAAGAGATGAATGATCGTTTTTCCGAGACAACTATTGAGCTCATAACTTGCATTTCGTGTTTAAATCCAAAAGATTCCTTTGCAGCTTTTGATAGGGATAAATTGCTACGTTTTGCTCAGTTATATCCTTTGGACTTCAATAATGAAGATCTTTTATTACTTCGACCTCAACTTGACAAGTTCCTTATATTTGTGAGAATGAATGTAGCTTTCTTTAACCTCAATAACATTTCTTGTGTGGCTCAGAAGTTGGTTGAAACAAGAAGTTCTTGTTATTTTCCATTGGTTTATAGGTTGATCACCTTGATTTTGATATTACATGTGACAACTGCAAGTGTTGAAAGAGTATTCTCTGCTATAAATTTAATCAAGAGTGACTTGCGCAATAAAATGGGAGACGATTGGTTGAATGACAACTTGATGGTTTACATGGAGAAAGAGATTTTTGAAAAAATTGAGAATGAGGCAATATTGCAACGTTTTCAAACTATGAGATCACGTCGAATCCAGTTGTCTAAGGTCACAGCTACAGAGTAGGTTGTATTGTGTATTTTTTTTTGTATTTTGGATTGTATTGAATTATGTTTTCATATATATATATAATTTTTACGTTTTAGTGCGATTTAATATTAAGTAATTAAATATTAATAAATGACTTCGCTCTTACGATCGGCGGCGTCGACGTTGGTAGTCGCGTTGACCGGTCAACTTCCAACCCGGGTTGGGATGGCGAAATTTAAGTCAGTCCATATGCTAAAAATGGTGCAGTTAAATTTATAACTTATCAAATTCAATAATTATAAATTACAAATAGAAAATAAATTTGACTCTGTAAATTTGGATAATCAAACACACCATTAGAGTTTTATGTCAAATTTTGATGGATGGACTATCTAAAATCAAGAGCATCTTATAGTAAAGAAGTCTCTTGGAAACAACTTTTTGCATGTTAAAGTGCATGAACCCGTGGTGGTGAACAGAAGCATGTTTGCCAACGTGCAATGACCATAATTATTTTATAGTCGTCTTTTGAGCCTTTACTATATCGTGAAATCACTATTTTATCTTAAAAGTTATCAAAATAAAATATGGTATAAATATACTACAAAGCTCGGAAATTAAGAATAGAAGAACAATATTCTAGGATTCCTAAACTAATTAAATACGATAGGGGTGAACGGTGGCCATGAAAATCAGCTTCATTAAATTTTAGTCAGTTCTTTGTACTTGATTTAACAACTGTAGTCTATAGATAAGGTTGGGAATGAGGAAAATTTTTGGTCCCCCGAAAAATTCTCAAAATTGAACTTTTCAATTCGTAGGTCTCGACTCGCACTTCTTCATTATCAATTTATCATTAACTAATAGAGTTGATGATTATTACTACTAGTTACCGTCGCACACATAAATTTTAAGAAAATGAGCCAATTGTTAAGAATTACGTATTGTTTCGATACGACTTATTAGGAAAAGATCAGAAATAATAAGATAATATGAAAAATAATGATTACAAGAACACAAAAATTTTACGTGAAAGTTCGATGGGAAAAACCACGAACAAAGGCGGAGAATTCACTATATCAAAGAATAAGGACTACAATATGTTTGATCTTAACTAACTTATTGGATTACCAAAATATGCATTGTACACCACATATATAATACTAAGCATCCCTAAATACACTAGGAGAATATAATATAATGAAGAGTCTAATATATTGTAGAGATCGATTATAATAAGTCTAAACAATAATTGAGTGCTTGGGATAAAATAGAATTCGAAAAGCTGCCAAAATCATGAATTGTGTAAAACTTGGATAAGATTATACTCGGATAAGACCGAAGCTTGAACAGCAGCCTCGCGGTGGTCGACCGTTGACAATAATCGATCGCTGAAACTCTACTTCCTTTCTCCTTTCACGATTTCTTCCTTTACTGCAAATTAGACTCCTTTAAGTATTTTTCAAGTCCAACACAAATCACCAACTCTCAATTGGACTCCCAAATTAAATTCCAAAGTAGAATTCACAAGTCAACTTCAAATAGAATTCCAAAATAGTTTTTCAAATAGAATTCGAGTCACACTCT
Source organism: Fraxinus americana (assembly GCA_035079005.1). Taxonomy (NCBI): domain Eukaryota; kingdom Viridiplantae; phylum Streptophyta; class Magnoliopsida; order Lamiales; family Oleaceae; genus Fraxinus; species Fraxinus americana. Next base: position 24,640,504 of record CM068711.1, on the reverse strand, counting down.
AATTCTAACGAACTATACATTGACAAGAATTCCATTGTAATGCAAAAACTTAGAAAAAATTCTCCATCTAGAGACAATTTCACTCTAAATAATAACACTTAATTCTTTAACTTAAACAAAATTCTCCTAACAAATTACTCCACGTTTTCCACGAAAGCCCTAAGGGCAAACTCAACAAATGTGAACTACATCTAAGCATTGCTTGCCAGCAGAATTACCTTGGCACCAGACTTGCTCGAATCACCACAAACAAAAAAAAAAATCATTCAATTCACAACTAACTCCATTTGAGTAAGAATCCAGCATTGCCCATCCACAGGATTACCTTTGGTACTAAATTTGCTCGAATTACAAGCAACAAAAATTCACAATTGATTTAATAATCACGAAACATGTCAGAAACAAGCCCTATAACAGAATAATCACAATTAAATACTTCGATAGAATGATCTTGGCTAAAATCAACACCTTCAACCATATTGAAAGTATAAACAACTAAATTGGTATCTCTATACTTATGTGGAGGCCTAACATCACAAATGAGTCCGTCTCTAATAATTGAATACAAAGGCATAGTCGATGTTGATGGCAAAACGAAATTATCCATAACTTCTGAATTTGACCAAAACGTATTCTTCAATAGGACCATAAACCAAACTCCAAAGATATTGAACCAAACTCAAAATTCGCTCGAGTCCTTAACTTCTACTGATTAATATTCAAAAATTATGTATTGTCCCTTTTGACCCTCATGTTGCTTCTCCTGCAGCGTTCAAACAAAAAATCTACAATGACAAAAATCTTGTTATCAAAAAATGAAATATCAAATTTCATACTTGTCATGCCAAAAATCAAACCTCGATCTGAATTGATCAAATCTTGTTCTAATATGAAACCAATTGACTCTCCCAGGAACTGTCAAACCCTGGCTTTGATACCAATTTGTTAAAAAATTAAGTCAATTTTTAAGAATTATGTATCATCCCAATAAAACTTGTTAGAAAAAGACGAGAAATAATAAGGCAATATTAAAAATAATGATCACAAGAACATAAATATTTTACGTGGAAACTTAGTTTGAAAAATTATGAACAGAGGCGGAGAATTCACTATATAAAAAAAATAAAGATTACAATATGTCTGATCTCAACTAACATGTTGGACAGTTGGATAACCAAAAAATGTGTTGTACGCTACATGTATATAATACTAAGAATTCCTAACACGCTAGAATAATATAATACAATGGAGAGTATAATATATGATGGAGATAAACTATAATAAATCTAAACAATAATTGAGTGTTTGGAATAAAATATGATTCAAAAAATTGCCCAAATCGCGAACCATATAAAACTCGGATAAGATCGCCGTTCGAGAGGTGGTCGGCCACTCAAGCGACCACCAATGGTAATCAAGCGCTAAAGCTCTGTTTCTTTCCTCCTTGAACGATTTTTTTCCTTCTAATTGCAAATTGGACTCCTATAAGTCTTCTTCAAATCCAACACAAATCATCAACTCCCAATTGAACTCCATAATTGAATTCAAATAGAATTCTTACGTTGACTTCAAATAGAATTCCCAAATAGTCTTTCAAATAGAATTCAGACCACACCCTAATTTTAACAATAAATATTGCCATCATCTTTATTGCTTCATTTGTGTATATATCGTCAATTATTATTGATCATCGTTGCAATTTTGTAGTTATGTGGTATATTTGTGTATTATATTTGTATGCAAATATTTATTTGTATCATGAGTTTCTTGACTTAAACTTAGAGTTATGTACCCCAATAGTCACTGAACTTTATCGAAAGTTTTCACCGAGTCACTGAACTTTAAAAACTATGTGGCTAGTCACTGAATTTTGAAAACTGCAACCTCATTCATTACTGAATTTTAAAAATCACCTCATTCGTCACTAAACTTTGCAAAAGATTTCTACGGAGTCACTGAACTTTGCAAAAGGTTCCCTAGATTTGGGGAACTTTTTGCAAGGTCCAGTGACGAATGAGGTGATTTTTAAAGTTCAGTGATGGGCGAGGTTGCGGTTTTGAAAATTCAATGACTAACCACGTAATTTTTAAAGTTCAGTAGCCTGGTGTAAACTTTCGGTAAAGTTCCGTGATTATTGGGGTAATTAACTCCTTAAACTTAATTAATAATTACAACATAATTTACACAATTTTCCTAATACATCTAACAACAAAACGCGATAATGCTAATTAGAAAATGAATAATAGTACATGTATATAAGGAGTTACATAATTATTTACAAATATATGATGTGTTAAAAACACAGTGTTCACTTTTTTTTGTTGAAAAAATTTCGATCCAATCGTATTTCATTACTTCAAGTGTATGTAAACCATTATGTACTGTAACACAATCAAAAATGAAATATAGTGTACAATTAGTGGTGGACACAATAGGTAGTATGGGATTACATAACCCCCAACTTTTGGACATTTTTTTTGGGATTATTACGGGATGTTAAACAAAGTCGAAATATTACATTCTTAATACTATTTTGAAGTGCTCACGGTCTAATTATTCGCGTCGTTAACGATGCGAGAAACAACTAGTCTAACCAATATTATGTCTCTTCAAAGTGGACTATTCCAAATTAGTATTTATAGAATTTCAAGAACATGCTAACTTTAAAAATTCTTCAACAATAGTGCGCTAGTCGAATCCACAAATCGTCTACGTCGTGTCGAATGTCGTTTGAAGAACTATATCATAGACATATCAAATAATTCAAACGGATATCGAAAATAGTTAAATGTGCTTCAAGTGTACGTCTTAACAAGAGGCGTCTAAATCGTTCTTTAAAAAATTTCAATCATTTCATTAATGTTTATTATTTTGCGCTGAAAAGTTTCTCATTATAATTTACAACATTTTATTAGAAAATTTTACATGTGGTATGACGTCAAAAGTCTGTAAAATTTTACATCCAAAAAAGTCACACCCTATGTAAATTCTTAAAAGTAAAATTTGGATGTATATTTACATGGGATATAACTTTTTCGAATGTAAATCTTTGGTTATAAAATTCCTCATAACTTTTTTGTAAATTTAATTATGTCCACTTAACTCAAAATATATGTCTTCATCACTTTGTACAATAAAAATGTAGTTCTATGACCAACATCTTTTGCTTTAGTGACACGTTTCTCTTTCAGCAAAACAATAAACATTATTTTTCATTTGTATATTCTTGATTCTCGGAACGGGTATTTTAATTTTTAGTTAACCTAAATGAAAATACTACTACATCTAATCACTTTCTCACATAGAAAGTATAATATTTGTTTTGTGTCGTGTATAAAGTAATTTTTTCCGTACATTTGTTTGATTCGATCTAATGATTTGAACCCGTTAACCGTGACATGAAGGAAAATTTATAGACGAATCCCATTTTTTCCACCCCGTAGGAGGGTGTCCGGTCACAAATTGATCATAAAACCTTATTTATCGTTAAAGTTACCCAAAAAAATTAAGTTTAACTAGAATTTTATAGGGATATATTAATTTTAGTCTCTCTTCGTCTTGTAACATTTTATATTTAATTTCCATCACTCTTGAAATTTAAAAATTTTGGACTAACAATTCCAAAAAGTTAAACAATGAAATAAACAAGAAGGGTCTTCTAGGAATTATCATTTTCACGTCCCCAAAAGTCTACTGCGCATGTAGGTACTTGCTATCTGTTCAACTTTTGCAGTCCAATTTTTTGTCGACCCAATTCATTATTGAAACGTCATTTTAAATTAACATATCATTAATTTGTTGTGTTAGTAGTGAAGCCAATGAGAATAAATTTGAAGTGACATTAATTTAAAAATGACATGTCAATAATAAATTATATAGACAGTAAATGACAGTAGAGATGGCAACGGGGCGGGTTCGGGATGGGGCACCCCCGTCCCACTCCGCCCCACCCCGCCACTCCCCCGCCCTACCAGGCCTTAGACGGGGCAGCGTGGGTTCGGGGTGCGTTTATTTATTTTTTTTTTCAAAAACTTCCAATTAACTGTTTTTTGTTTTTAATTTGTTAATTAATTATTTTTTTTATTCTTCACGAGGTGGGTTCGGGGCGGGGCACCAACTCCCCTCCCTGCCCCGCCCCACCCCATCCCACCCCACCCCACTCCACTAATTCGTTGGGTCGGGACGGGACGGGACGGGACGGGACAGGACGGGGCGGGGTGGGTTTTTTTGCCATCACTAGATGACAGCTCGTACTAGCTAGCCAGCCATCTTGTTCATCTGGGTTTTGATTACAGTTTAAAATGAATTATCAATTGAGATAAAGGGAAGACTAGAGGACTAATGACTAAATAATCATAGAAAAACATCTTGGAATTTGGTCTCATTAATTGTGTGTTTGTGTTTTTGTATGCTAATCTTCTCTTCTGGACTTGAAATAAGTTATTTTTGGGAATCCGATGAATTTCTTATGTTTTGTTTTATAGTATTGCTAGTCTCCATGGGAGTGTCAATGTCTACATACATTATTTTGATTTTGTTTTTGTTTTTGTTTTTGCTACTCTCTCGCGTACATGCAAAACCTTTAGTTTGATCCATATTGAATGAACATACTTTAGCCGTCACAAGATGCATATTTTAGTTGTCAACCAAACGTCGCTTTCATTAATGATATAGTTCATGTTTGGCTCCCATTAAATTTTAATTTATTTTTTTCTCTTCTCTTATCAATCATACAACCTCTCAATAAAATAATATTACACATAAATCCAAATATTCTCTTTACTTTTTAATCACACATTTTTCACAAAATATTATTCCAAAATCATTTTTTTCAAATAATGGAGCTCAAACAGGGTATAATCTTTATATTGCAATATTTATGTGACTCTGATATTCATCTTGTGCTACAGTGACTGGGGCGGTGACCGACCCAAAAACAGGGGACTAAGGTGGCTTCATCTCGACCCTTTCTGTTTAGCATTTTTGCAAATATTTTGGCTATCAATCAACCGTCACTTCCCATTTAAATTGCTATGTGACCATACATGAACAATGCTATGTGTACAATCATTAAGAGATTGTAAAATTTACAACCTCTCACACTAGCGGGCCCCACACTAGTGTGAGAGGTTGTAAATTTTACAATCCCTCAATGATTGTACAAATGGATTTTTCCGACCATACATAGTTCTAACCAATTCCATAAATATTCTACATTATTAATTGATTCAACGTCCTCAACTAAATTCACTGTCATAATAATACGCATATTTTTGCCTCAACCAAACATTGCTTCCCATATTACTACGAAATCTACTTGTCCTTGGCCAAACATTACTTTCCATTAATAACGACATCTATAATCACTACGAAATCTACTTGTCCGATATTCACTTTGTCAAAATGCACATATTTTAGTTGTCAACAAAATATCGCTTTTCGGGCCCGCTAGTGTGAGAGGTTGTAAATTTTACAATCCCTCAATGATTGTACAAATGGATTTTTCCGACCATACATAGTTCTAACCAATTCCATAAATATTCTACATTATTAATTGATTCAACGTCCTCAACTAAATTCACTGTCATAATAATACGCATATTTTTGCCTCAACCAAACATTGCTTCCCATATTACTACGAAATCTACTTGTCCTTGGCCAAACATTACTTTCCATTAATAACGACATCTATAATCACTACGAAATCTACTTGTCCGATATTCACTTTGTCAAAATGCACATATTTTAGTTGTCAACAAAATATCGCTTTTCGGGCCCGCTAGTGTGAGAGGTTGTAAATTTTACAATCCCTCAATGATTGTACAAATGGATTTTTCCGACCATACATAGTTCTAACCAATTCCATAAATATTCTACATTATTAATTGATTCAACGTCCTCAACTAAATTCACTGTCATAATAATACACATATTTTTGCCTCAACCAAACATTGCTTCCCATATTACTACGAAATCTACTTGTCCTTGGCCAAACATTACTTTCCATTAATAACGACATCTATAATCACTACGAAATCTACTTGTCCGATATTCACTTTGTCAAAATGCACATATTTTAGTTGTCAACAAAATATCGCTTTTCGGGCCCGCTAGTGTGAGAGGTTGTAAATTTTACAATCCCTCAATGATTGTACAAATGGATTTTTCCGACCATACATAGTTCTAACCAATTCCATAAATATTCTACATTATTAATTGATTCAACGTCCTCAACTAAATTCACTGTCATAATAATACACATATTTTTGCCTCAACCAAACATTGCTTCCCATATTACTACGAAATCTACTTGTCCTTGGCCAAACATTACTTTCCATTAATAACGACATCTATAATCACTACGAAATCTACTTGTCCGATATTCACTTTGTCAAAATGCACATATTTTAGTTGTCAACAAAATATCGCTTTTCATTAATACTGTTGTCTACGTTACAATGAAACATAGCTATATTATATTTACCTTCTCACAAAACTACACAAAATTTAAATTGAGAACTTGGAAATATATATTGAAATTGATGTTGTAAATTATTTTCTATCACTCTATTTAACTTAGCCCCTATTTCGTATAGATTGAAATCAGATTTTTAGTAAATTTTGATAAAAGTTATGGGTCTCATGAAATGTGTAGTTAAAATTAATTGTTGAATTTGATTTAAATTTTGAATTAAATTTTAATCTATATCAAACAGGGACTTAACGACGCATCTATTAAAAACTTAATTGAATTAAATCTTTTGCATTTAAAGTGGGTTTGGAATGAGGAAAAAATGATGCATATTAATTATGCGACGAGGAAAAAGTGAAATATAAGGACAGAAATTAAACTCAATAAAATATTATTATTGACAACTAATCACTTACTTATTCCATAAATATTTCAATTAATTTTAATTTCACGTTGAGAAGCCGCATAATTGGTAAGGAGGATTATCACACACCAGACCCACTCATGAGATGACTGTACAGTTTCATGTGCGGTTCGTGCAGTAAAAATTGTTGCTGTAAAATAATCATCCTTTTTTTATTCTTTTTAACCCCAAAAAAAGGAGTCTCCAACTAACTTTTTAACCACGCGCATATCTGACGCGTGCAAAGGAAGAAAACGAAAATAGTAGAGATTGCACAACACGCGTTAGAAAAACAGCTTGAGCAGACACCTTCTCGACAGTAGGAAAAGAACCGTACAAAAGTGAGTTATAAATGGCGGCGAATCCTAGGTTGCCCACCCACGATGTTCCTAGCTGTGAAAAGTAATTTTTAAATTCTCTATAATTCAAAATGATTACTTTAAAATAGGTTAAAATTTCTCACCCCACTTGCCACTCTAATTGACCAAAACGCCCCTCAAATCTTGCAAAAGAGGATGACAAATTTTATTTATTTATTTCAATTATTACATTCTTATCATGCAATTATACGTAATAAATATATCTTTTTTTGTGTATTGTGTATCAGATATCAGAGTATATAGAGTTGTAAGATACGACAAATTTTAATATTGTCGTAAATTTTTCAATTCAGCATCTTGATTAGTTCGGTGAGTATTAAATTATCTAATTATGCGTATTAAATAAAACTTTGATTGTGTATTAGAGTACTATAGTTGTTACAATACTCGATAGACTTTAATTTGTCGTGAATTTCCAGTTCAACATCTTGAATACTTCATTAAATATTGAATTATCCCGTTCTATGTATTAAATACAATGTTGATGGCGTGTCAGGTAGATAGAGTTGTTGTATAACATTAAAAACTTAAAAATTGACGTGAATTTTCCAATTCAACATGTTCAATACGTCATTATTAGTTATGTGAGTGTTGTAGAGCATTGTACATGACAATTGATCACATTCGATGTGCCTTTAATGTTTAGTCACATAGAAGGCTCAATCCTATAATTATAACATAAAAAATACGAGTGTATAATTTTAGTCGAAAGTACAGAATCAAAAAGTATGTACAATGTAGTCTATGATAGAGGAGTATAATTCTAGTCCAATTATTGAATTTTGATTCAATTAATTTTTTATAATTTAAATGTTAAATTTAAAGTTAAATTAATTTAATATGAGTTCACTGTTCACAGAGTAGTTATTTACAAGTGGTAATTGCATAAAACCATGTATTAAGTTTGACATTTTTAAAAATCAGGTTCTTGTCTTTGTTTAATCAAAAATCAGGTTTAAATTTTACAATTAATATTAATAATAATATTTTAAATTAAATTAATTTATATACCCACCATACTACCTACCCCACCAAATTTATTTTAATTATAAAACCCAATCCAAACCCTAATTCATTTCATTTCTCTCCCCTCTCTCACCGACGCCGCCTCCCCCTCCCCCTCCCCCTCCCCCTTGGCGACGCGTTCTTTGCGTGTCGTCGACTCTGCTTTGTCGACGCGTCGACGACGGCGATCCTGTTGCGTCGCGACAACATTGCCGATCGACAACGTCATTTGCGCGTCACAGGCAACGTTACTGCGTTGCATTTCTTGGGTTTTAGCAGATCTTGTTATGATTTTGGCAGATCTTGGGTTTTTGATTTGTTGTGATTTTGGGTTTTTCTTCATTCTCAGATCTGGTTGTTAGTGATTAGTACATTGTGATGGTTTTTTGAAAATGAAAATGGTAAGGTGGTGGTCGGGCTAGTGGTGGTTGTGGCGTAGTATAGATAGAAATAGAGATGGTTGTCGAGGTGTTGGAGGCTGCGTGGTTGTCGTAGTGGTGGTGCAGCGATTTTTTGGTTGTGATCTGTGACCAAGTAGTTGGTGGTGTTTCGGGATTGGGTGACGGGGTGTTTGGGGGTATGTGATCAACTATATTGATCTATGACCAAGTTTCTGTGGCGTAGTGAGATTGTAGGATAGGTGTTTCGGTGTATGTGACCAACTATATAGTTTTCTGTGGTTAACTATTTAACTGTGACTTGTGACCTTAAAATTTGTTAATCCGTGACTCAAAATATAATCTGTGACCAACAAATTTGGAAATCTGTGATCAACACATTTTCTTAATTTGTGATCAATTAAAAATCTGTGACCTATTAATTTTTTCAATTATGACCTTAAAATAATCTATGACCAATTAATTTGATAAATTGTGACAGAAAATTAAATTTTTAACTATATCTGTGACCTATAAATCGGAGTAGTTATCGGAATTAAGCGGCGGTCAATGGTCACTGAAAAATAGTCGTCGAAATTAAGCGTGATCGGAGAACTGTCGACGATCATCGGAGTAGTCACCAGAGCAGTGGTGGGGTGGGGTGGGACAATTATATAAATATTATATGACAGTTAAATATTTAATTTAATAGATTAATTGTAAAATATAATTAATTAATTCATGAAAAAACCTAAGTTTTGTAAATTTAAATTTTGAATTTTTGATTTCGTGAAAAATAATCCCTCAACTAAGAATTTTTCCCTATTTGCAATAATCAACATTTTTACCGATAGTATTAACCGAGCCGGGCATCCTGGGCCTTACCGTCACGTGACTGGCCACGCGTTCTTCCAGGCAGAAAATCATGCAGTTAGCACCATTTGACATACGCTCATTGGACCAAACTCAGAAGTAGGGCCCACAAAAGCTACGTGTCCCTACCTCACATATGCGGCGAGCAGTGTTGTCGGCAGCGGGTGCCGGAATCATTTAGTGTCCAACTTTCCGGTGCCGGCGAATCGATAACAGATATCTTAGAATCTAATTCGAGATTTATATGAATATTAATAGTAAAACAGAGTTTCTTAAATTTAATTAAATTAATAAATAATAAATTGAGTGCTGGTGTTTTACCAAATTTGGAGATCCTATAAAACCGCAATTTCAGTGTTAGTCGTCAGTCTCCACTGCAAATTGAATACATCGCCAGTGCCATTCTATTTCTCTCTGGTTGCAAATCCCACTCATTTTCTTACCTTTTCTTTTTTCTGCTATTGATTCACTTACCTTCTTTAAACCAGCAAATCCCTTTTAAGTATCGCACTTCAAGCATCTTTTGAATCCCATTTTCTCTCACTAGAATCCCATCTTTTAAGTTTGCTATTTTTTATCAGATGCGTAAAAATCTTGACAGCCATTAGTGAAACCTTTAAATCGTTGATTGTAACAATGGATTTATGGCCTGTGAAATACTCCGAGATTCGACATGTCACCGAGAAACTCGTTAAACCCTTACATCAAAAGCCCGAAAACACCCATGAAGAACAGAATTTTAATGGTCCCAGAATCATTCGAATATCGGTGACTGATCCTTATGCAACAGATTCCTCCAGTGATGAAGAGGACGAGCTTTTCCGGCAACGGCGAGTCAAGAAGTACGTCAATGAAATCAAAATAGAAACAGCTAGTAAAAGCCAGGCCAACGCCGTAATTACTAGCAGTACTAGTTGGAAGAAGAGTCTTCAACCCAAGCAGAAGCCGATGAAGGTGAAGGTGAAGGTGAAGGCGGCGGCTAGTGGTGGCGTCAGGAAGTTCCGGGGTGTTCGGCGGCGGCCATGGGGCAAATGGGCGGCGGAAATTAGAGATCCGTCCCAAAAAGTCAGGCTTTGGTTGGGCACCTATGATACGGCGGAGGAAGCTGCAATGGTATATGATAACGCCGCCATTAAACTCCGTGGACCGGATGCTTTGACTAATTTCAGCCATCCTCCGGCAAAGGAGAAGCCGGAAATTAATGTAACGTCAGTTTCTGGTTACGAGTCCGGATATGAGACGCGTAATCTTTGTTCTCCGACTTCTGTTCTCCAGTCCGGAAGTAGTCAACAGTCATTTGAAAACCGGTCCGTTCAAGACATGTGCATACTGGCTGAACCTTGTTCATCGGCTGATGGACAAACCGGGTCGGGTAATGACCCGGTTCAGGAAGTTGAAGAGTGCAAAGGGGACTCTAATGGGGAGCCAAATTATTCAAATGACTATTTACCAATGGATATTCCATTCTTAGAAGATTTCTTCAATTTCAAATCTCAAGAACCGACATTATTTGATGAATATCCACCAGCATTTGCGAATGATTCCGATGAATTTGAGATGTCATTTGATGACTTTCCAGCTCTGGATCAGAGCACTCTAATGGAAAATTTCGGAGAATTTAATGACTCGTTTGAAGATCTTGCCCGTCTAGGACAAGAAGTTGATAACTATTTTCTTGATGAAATGATCTCAATATGATAAAAATCGAGTTCTATATCCAATTTTGTTAGGGTTCAATTTTCTTTAAATAATGTTAACTGTATTAGGGATCTTTATTTATGTGTTCTCCATTAAAGTCAATGGAGACCGAGTGAAATTTTGTTTAGTTTCTATCTCTATATATAAAATTTGGCACTTTCAAGAATGTAGTGTTCCTTTTGACTGATTGTGTATTTAATGGAGGTTTTTATTTTTTTTTAAATTATGACATCACCTTTTTCAATTTGGTAGATATTTTTCAGTTTATAAACATGCAACTACTTCTACGTGCTATTTTAACCTTTTGCCAATATATTTGATTTTCACTATAACGCATTGGTGGTATTATATTATTTAAACCGGGTGTTATTCCACATCCATCGAACATGATCAAAACTTGTTGAAATTGATCAAAAATTTTCGATCCAAAGTGTAATGTGAACGAATAAATTATTCATATAATTCTTTGATAACAAAAAGAAACAATCACTTTGACACATATCAGATATTGCATCATAATAGAAAAATTTCATAAAGTTTATTATGTAAAGAAGTTCAAGATTTCACTTGCAAATGCTGGTGGATATTCGTTGCAAACCCAGTATGAATGGATAAATCTATATTGTGGGTGGCAGAAAGATGTTGGTTGAAAAGATAAATTATTTTTTAAATTGTCTAATGACAACAATGTGACATAACATTGTACACCAAACATGATTGAGTTTGAAATTAAAAGTTTATAAAATCTTGAATTTTCTTCATTGTTAAAGATTCGGTACAACATTGTATTTGAACATTAAATTTTTGTACGTGATGCCGAAAGCAAATCCTAAGAAAATCAATAATTCAATGCCTTATGGACTGTGGTATTTAAGGTTGAGATGGTACAAAGAATGGCTAACATTAATTAATTTGGACATAACATTATTTTGTTTGCTGTCTGCATTTATCCTGAAATACAGACTTGCACGGTATAATAGATGCAATACCTCTAGGTTTAAAAATCTAGTGGGATACTGACTAAATGTATAGTATCAAGTTAAAATTTGGGGGACCACAAACGAGTTCTGAATTGAATGATAATCACTAGTAATGACAAATTAATCGTATGATAGTGAATTTGTTATGGTCATATTTGAAATTATTTTAATTGCAAAGAGCAACATATTGTACTAGAGTGATGCACAAGTTATTTAAATTATTTAGATAAAATTGCATAATTTGTCTCCGTTTATTAATTGAGTATTGGTCCTTCACTTTTTATGTTAGTTGCATGATTTGTCTTGCATGACAGGAATCGTCAATTGTTTTGTCAAATTCTCATATGATCCAAACATCTAGTATTTTGAAACTAGATTTTGCTTCCTAATCCTCACGTGATTCTGACATGTCCAATAGTATGATGTCTCAAATTTGAAAGTGAGACGTGTTTTCATAAAAACCACGTGACTAATTACTGAAAATTTAAAGAGTTTGCCTAGTCGACTACTTTGTAATGTTAATAACAATTTGAGAACCAACTTGGGTTTTGGAAATATTGTATGCTAAGATATTGAAGACCAACTTGCTCTTTGTAAATATTTGGGGTTGGGTAACAATAATGCAATCTTTTGGTAAAGAACTTGATTTTTTCTTTTATAGCATAAATACTATATAAACCATGGAGTAAAATTCTTCTGTAACGAGGGGGACACTGGCGCAAGGGCTGACTTGCATTTCACTCCAACAAATGCATGTGTATTTAGTGGCTTGGCTCGGCCCTCCTTCGAGCACGAGCCTAGCTCAAGCTCGAGCTCAGCTCAGGTCGTGCTCAAGGGATGAGTCGGCTCATGAGCCGAACCATCCCATGAGCTCGAGTTTATTTTTATTTCACATTTTTGTTCACATCTTTTACAAGGCTTGTGGGCATGGCTCATGAGCCGTTCACGAGCTCGACGAGCCAAGTCGAGCCGTCGCATGAACCCCCGGATCGCCTCGGGTTCATCCCGAAATCAGCCCGAGCCGTCCCTGGGCCAAATTTTGATGAGTCGAGCCGACGAGCTACTCGATCATTTTGCATCCCTATGTGCATTAGAGATACGCAATCACGACAACAACCTTAATTATGCCTTAAATGAGATTATAATACTATAGCTGTTGAAAAGGCCACAGAGAAGCTCAAATCAGTTAAACCCAATTATTATGTCTGAAATATTTTGCATGGTTGATTAACATTCTTTTAGAATAGAAAGGATTGACCGTTCATTGCATAACAAAATTGGTCTCTTTTTAATAATTATAATGGATTTGCATAAGATTTAGATATATTGGAAACCAGTCCATATTGCATATTAATTATTTTTCAAGAACGGAAATGGAAGGAAAGGAATTAATTATGCACAGTAGAGTGCAAGGGCATGTTTGTTACGAAAAATTAGATAGCGCTAAATGATATTATGGAGAAAAAAAACTTGAAATCTAGTTTAATAAATTGTTCATTCATCTCTAATTTTGTGTACCAAAAAGAGTCCCTATACCTTCAATAATTAAGGGCATGTTTGATGTGAATTCTTTTCTAATAGATTTTGAAAAATAGTATGCCCACGTTTGGCCTCCATTAAATTATAATTAATTTTTCTTTCTCTTTTTATCAACCATACGTTCTCCAATAAAGTAATATTATATGTACGTAAATCCAAATTTTTTTCCTTTTTTTTAACCACACATTATCCAAAAAATTACTATCCAATTTATTATAATGCAGAATAATGAGGGCAAAACAAGTGCTATATTTGTTGAAGAATGTGTGATTAAAAAGTAAAGAACATATATTTTTTAATAATTGATTCTATAAAAAAATGAATTTTTTGGAGGATATGTGAGTAAAAAGTAGGAAAAATTTAAGAATCCACTTGGAAAACTATTTTATTGGGAGAATGTGTAGTAGAAAATGAGTTTTAAAAAAGGCAACTTACATGATACTCCTAAAATGGTCTCTTGAAAAATCATATAAAAAGTATTTTTGAAGTTAAAAATACTATGTAAACTTGTGTCATTTTTTTTAATTAAAAAGTGATATATAAATGTTACTTTTACTTTTATTAAAAAGTGACATTGTCTTTAATTAAAAGTGATGTATGTCACTTTCTCTATCATGAAAATTTAATTCCCATTTAACACAATATAAAATAAATTAACATCTAAAAGAAATTTTTGTAAGCAAATTGATAGCCTAGCCAAAGATGTATTGTTCTATTAGAAATTGATTATGTGTGACATTTTAAATAAAAACTGACACAACATGTTATGTTACTTTTTTTATGAAATGGTCACAAAATGTAAATATCAAAAAAAAAAAAAAATTTATTAACACCATCACTATTAATTAGAACATGTCAGTCATACAAATTATCTATCATCGAACATTTTCAATGTCATTTACAAGTGTATCCTTGTCTCACCAAATACATCTTCATCTCTATCTCATAAATATATCACATATGCCTTTCATTTCTCTTTCTGTGGCATTAAATATGGAAACAATTCAATAAAGTGACAAAAATTTTAAAAAACTGACAAACTCTCCAAAAAGTGACAAATTATATTTAACACTAATAAAAACCTTAGAAGAAATCCAAAAGATGGTTGGTTTTCTTTTACTTGTTGTCTTTTTGTGATTAAATTTCACTAAAATTTGAAAGTTATTAAATAATGCGACAAAAATTAAAAAAGGTGATAAATATTCAAAAAAGTGATAACAACTCAAAAAGTGATAATGATTTTTGTGTCTCTTATCTTGCAACACCGTATTGTGAATCTCTCAATACTACAACAAGCAACAAGTTATCTAATGGATGCCAATCAATCAAATAACACAATAATCATATATTATTAATCAAGAATGCAAGAAATCACAAACTACTTATTCTTTATATTAGAAATACATAACCAATGGTCTCATCGTCATCCAATACATATAAAAGAGTTAGCCTAGTATATTTGAAAATGATTTACAGTAAAATTATTGAAACATCATCACTAGAATTGAAGAAAAGAAAGAAGAACTTGAAGTCTTCAATTTCTTGGCCTTGAGATTGTAATTCAAGCTTCGCAACTTCAACACTCGTGTTAAATTACCTCTTGGCGGGTGCTAGACTTCTCTTGAATGATATAATATGTTATAAATTGTTCTAGACGACTTTCTCTAAGGGTCCGTTTGATTGCAAGGGTGGAATATGAGTGGAAAGAAAATGAATTTTCGGGAAAATAATTGCCTATAAATTGTTTTGCAAGGAATTATTAATTGAGTGTGTTTGATTAGTATAATTTTCCACCTGGAAAGTTTTTAAATTTTGTATTCGTTTGGCTTTAATTTATATGAAAATTATCCACTAAAGTGATAATTTTTTCCACAATTGGTTATAAAATTTATTTTCATTGCCAAAAAGTAAAAAAAAAAAAAAAAAAACGAAATTTTTTTCCCTAAAAATACATTTTTTACATCAAAGTTTAGTATTCGTTTGACTTTGTTTTACATGTAAATTGTCCATTAAAGTAATTTTTTTTTTTTTACAATTGGTTATGAAATTTGTTTCAATTGCCAAAAAAAAAAACCAAACCTGGAATCCGATTTCCAATTTCTTGAAAATGAGGAAATGGTGCACATGTAGCCTTAAAATGGAAAAAGAATTCCATGGAAAAAAAATGGTATCAAACATGACAAATGTTCATTTTCCATGGAATTTGAAGCCTATCAAACGCAGCAGTTAAAACGAGGTTAAAAAATCATTCCATGCATATTCAGATCAAAATAAGGAAACAAAAATTTTCCTCTTTGGGACACTTACTATTTTTGTTATATCATTTTCTTTCGATGTTTGATTCATGCGATTCAAAGTGCATTAAAATTGCAACTAAAAGGGATACAGTTCTTCTAAAAATATCAATTTTTCAATTCAAATGTTTACTATGAGAAATATGGGTTTCAATCAGAGGATCCAAATTTGGAGCAAAACTTGTTCAGCTGGAAATTGATTTGTGAGAATATTTTGACTATATTTCACCCATTTGACTTCATTTTTCGTTCAATTGACACCCAACACTCTCAAATTTTCTTCGTGATATCCGACCTTTTTCCATTGCTTTTCTCCAATTTCGCCATTTTGATCGATCCTTATCTAACAAGCACAATATACATAGAATTAAGTCATAATTCATTGAAATATCTAATAACTACTATAATTTAAAGGTCTAAATAAATGTACAAAATACAATTATCAGCAAACAACAATTATTATACAACATTAATACTGTTGTAGCACGTACTATAATATAAGACAAATTAATAAATTATTGTACGCTGTTCAAATTTATTGTTGTAAATGGCACCGAGAATAGGAGAATAAATACACCAAAATCTGCAACGAACTACGAACAAAATACTATAACAAGATTGGCAGGCCTAAACGCGTGATCGCTATCCTCAAACTAAATTTGCCCCCTCTCCGGAGATACTTAAGGATTCTTACAAATGGTTTGTAGGAGGTATCAAACCTTGTTGCAGAATTATAATTAATCACAAATATAATTCTACCCAACAAGAGAACACAAAAGGGATATTTGAATATGAAGAAGAAGAATAACTTTAATTGCTTTGGAATAATAATGATCTTATGTTTTTCATCAACTTTCCATGAACAAGATCATTTATATATAGGCTACCAAAATACACCATGAAATGGTGCCAAAACCATGTTGAAAAGCCACCAATTTTAAACTCAAACGGTAAAAAATTCAAAGAAAAACAACTTCCAACGGTAACATTCTTGCTCTATGCGACCGCATAGAGCAACCATATGCCGTCACATAGAGTTAACCATACAGGGACATTCAGTCCCTGTATAAGGCCATGCGACCACATGGTGAAATGAACCATGCGGTCGCATGGTTCAAATTCCCAGCCACTCCACATGGTTTAAGAATTCACAACCACATGCTCCATTATCATTCCACAATTGATTATTTAATTGTTGAACAACATTATAACAATCCTCCACTTGTTCAAAATTAAATAAATCCCATATTCTAAATGTACGATACTCATGCATAAGGATTAAATATCTTTCTATTTGAATCTAACCATAGTGTAATTCAAACAAGGTGAAGTCGGAATTAGAGATAGCATGGAAGCTTTGAACCAATGATTCCATATGACAATATCGGTTCAAACACACACACAAGTATCACGTGTTCTCAAGTTTCTCAAACTCTCTTAGCGTTATTATGACCTTGCACTTATCCTTTTCAACAAACTTTTAAGAGAGAAACTCTAACTCTCTATTGAGGCGGCACCACCTCCGAAGTTTATTTAGGCGAAATTCTTCCAATATCTTTGTTACTTTTAAAGATACTTGCACTTAGTACTGAATTTCATTAAGAGTTTAAAACTCATCCCGCACTTCAGTAACAACCAACATTATTATAACTAGGATATGATTATCGCGGATATCAATAATGCTGATACTATCCACATATCGAATGACTTGTTATTACCCTTTGAACCCGTGGATTACCTTTTGAGTAATAACAGGTAGGGTTGCCATCATTGGTAGATCTTTTAGTTCAAGAGTTTCAACCTCATCCTACTCGAAGTAGAATTTACTAAATCTTTATTTAGAGGTTTAGTTAGAGGATCCACCAAGTTCTCAATCGTCTTTACATAATTTATGGAAATTATTCCACTTTTGATTAATTTCCTTATGTAATCGTGTCTTAGACTTATATGTCTAGACTTTCCATTATATACTTCATTATATGCTTTTGCTAATGTGGCTTGACTATCACACATGATAGATATAGAAGATGTTATCTTCAATCCCAAAGGTATCTCGTATAAAAGATCCTTAAGCCACTCAGCCTCCTTCCCGGTGTCCGATAGTGCAACAAATTCGGATTCCATAGTTAAATGTGTCATACACGTTTGTTTCTTTGATTTCCAAGAAATAGCCCATCCTCCAAGAGTAAACACTCAACTTGAAGTGGATTTACTTTCACCCATGCTAGATATCCAACTAGCATCCGTAAATCCTTCTAATACAGCCGGGAATTTAGAGTATTGAAGATCTAAGTTCTTGGTTTTCTTTAAGTATCCAATAACTCTTCCAATGGCTTTCCAATGCTCATTGCTCGGGTTACTTGTAAACCCACTAAGTTTACTAATGGCAAATGCTACATCTGATCTTGTGCATTGAACTACATACATAAGATTCCCTATTGCACTTGCATACTCCAACTGAGCAATGACTCTTCCATCATTATTTACAAGTTTTGAACTTGGATCCATCGGGGTACTATACTCTTTCACGTTCAAGTGTTTGAACTTGTTAATCACATTCTCGATATAATATGATTGACTTAGATAGTAACCCCCACTAGTTTTAGAGACTTTGATACCCAAAATGGTATCCACTTGTCCAAGATCATTCATCTTGAATGTGAAGGATAGAAACCTCTTCGTCTCTTTTATCCCTTCCATGTGATTACTCATAATCAACATGTCATCGACATATAAGCAAATAAAAATAACATAATCATCACATTTCATAGAATATAAACATTTAGCTACATTATTATGTTTAAAACCAAATGATATAATGGCTAAATCAAACTTCCAGTGCCATTTCTTAGGAGCTTGCTTCAAACCGTATAACAATTTCACTAACTTGCACACCTTGTATTCAGTTCCAGGTAGAACAAACCTTTTGGGTTGTTCCATATAAACCTCCTCATTGAGATCCCCATTTAAGAATGTCGTCTTTACATCCATTTGATGAACATGAAAGTCATATATAGAAGCTAGTACAAAAAATATCATAATCGATGTTATTCTAGCTACCGGTGCATAGGTGTCAAAGTAATCGATTCCTTCCTTTTGTCGATATCTTTTAGCTACTAATCTAGTCAAAGATATTAAGAAAACCATCAGTATTGTACTTTCTCCTAAACACTCATTTGCATCCAATAGGTTTGGATCCGGGTCTCCCAAGTATTATTTGACATTATCGAATCCATTTCGTCTTTGATTGCGTCTTTCCAAAAGATGCTATCACAAGAAGCCATAGTTTCTCTATAAGTTTTAGGGTCGGTTTCTACTTGTAGAATAAAAGGAATTGTTCTTACAACATTCACCTCATTTCCCTCTACCAAGTAAAAGGAAATAAGTTGAGAATCAATTTCATCCGATCCTAAGGACTTCACAATTCGAGTTCTTTTGCTTCTTTGTGGTTCACTAGACTCATCAACATCCTTAGAAGATATTTCATCTCGTATTTCACTTGAGCTAGGGATATCTTTAATGATTTCCCTCAATTCATTATCCGAAGATAACGAATCCTCAAAGAACTCCACATCATTTGATTCAATAATTACATTGGTTTCCAAATTTAATAACCTGTAAGATTTGCTATGGTTAGCATATCCTACAAAGGCACATTTAATGCTTCTTGGACCCAACTTGTTCCTATTAAGGTTCGCGTTCTTACAATATGCGATACACCCCCACCCTTTGAAGTATCAAATGTTCGGTTTTCTTCCTTTCCACAATTCGTAAGGAGAAACCTTAGTATGTTTCGGTGGAATCCTCTTCAATATTCTACATGCACTTAATAAAGCTTCACCCCACAAATTAAATGGCAACTTAGCATATGTAAGCATGGCATTAATCATTTCAACTAAAGTTCTATTTTTCCTTTCAGCCAAACCATTTTGTTCGAGTGTTCTAAGTATAGAACATTGATGAATAATGCCATATTGTTCACAATACATATTAAAATCACTTGAGAAATATTCTCTACCTCTATCACTTCTTAAGTTTTTAATTTTCTTTCCTAAGTAATTTTCAACTTCACTTTTATAAATCTTAAACACATTAAATGTTTCATATTTATGTTTCATAAGATAGACATAAGTATATCTAGTATAGTCATCAATGAAGGTAATAAAATATCTATTACCACCACCTCTAGTTAACATGCCATTCAATTCACATATATCCGAATGAATTAACTCTAAGATACTAGAGGCGCGTTTTACACTTTGATATGATTTTTTAATCATTTTAGCTTCTACACATGTTTTGCATTTAAAATCATTATTTGCATCATATGAAATTAAATCACGTTTTATCATTCATTTCATGGTGCTTTTACCAATATGACCTAATCTAGCATGCCATAATGAAAATAAGCCAACAATATAAGCAAAATCAACTTTAGTATCAAAAGATTTATCAATAGTACACAATTTGACCATGCTTTCACTAGAATAGCCTTTACCAACAAATTTCCCATTAAGGGATAATACAAGTTTACTGGATTTATAAACACATTTTATGCCCGATTTTCCCAAGAGATTACCACTAACTAAGTTCCTATTCATATCAGGAAAATGAAGTAAATTGGTTAAAGTAACGGTCTTCCCGAAAGTGAAGATGATATCGACATTTCCCTTGCCAATTACTTTAGATTGCACCTCGTTGCCCATTTGGATTTCTTGGTCTCCATCAATTTCATGATAAGTTTTGAATAAAGACTTATGATATGATACATGTATTGTTGCACATGTATCATACCACCAACCGTGAGCCTTTCCCTTGATAGCATTGACTTCACTAATGGTGCCCACAATTGTATCTTCTTGGATGGAATTCACTTTACCCTCGAAATTGTTTTGTTTCCGGTGTCTACATTCCTTTGCATAGTGCTCAAGTTTTCCACACGCAAAACACCCTCATTTGGTCTTTTTCTTGAACTTGTTGAAGTTCATAGAAGGCTATCTCTTGTTGGATTTCGCAGGTAATTCAGTTTTCTCCACCGCATTGGCCTTGGAAGTACCTTCATAAGAATTTTCATTCTTATCTCTTGTTCTTGACTCTTCTTCAATGAGCAAATATTTTTGCAATTGTTCCAAAGAGTAATTTTCGGAACTATGCATTATTTTCTTCCGGTATCCTTTCCAAGTTCCTAAAAGTTTACCAATTATTGCCCCTACTTGAAAGGTCTCCAGGATTTCAATCTTCACTACCTTTAACTTGTTGTCAAGAACTTGTAGTTCATGGATTTGCGAAGTAATGGGATATTTTCTAGAAATTTAAAATCGAAATACCTCGAGATTAGAAACTTCTTAGTACCTTCTTCCTCTTGTTTGTACTTACTTTCTAGAGCATCCCATATCTCCTTTGCCGATGTTGTGTTGGTGTATAAATCATACAGGTGATCCGACAACGCGTTTAGGATATGACCACAGCATATCAATTCATCTTCTTGGCGCTTTTGTCGTTCAGCCTTTATTGCCTCGACTTCTCCTTGTGTTGGTTCTGGTAACGATGCCAATTCTGGATCAAGTATGTAGAAGATCTTCAACGCCGTTAGTAGGAATTTGATCTTGTCTTACCATCGCGTGAAGTTGTTTCCATCGAAGCGATCCAAACGGACCAGATCTTGATTCATTAGTTTTATCGTCGCTAAAGTTGTTTCATTCTCCATAGCAGAAATTTAGTTTGAGATTGTTGTAAATGGCACTGGGAATAGGAGAATAAATGCACTAAAATCTGCAACGAACCACGAACAAAATACCGTAACAAGATTGGAAGGCCTAAACGCGTGATCGCTATCCTCAAACTAAATTTGCCCCCTCTCTGGATTGATTGAGATGCTTAAAGATTCCGGCAAATGGTTTGTAGGAGTTATCAAGCCTTGTTGCAGAATTATAATTAAGCACAAATATAATTCTACCCAACAAGAGAACACAAAAGGGATAATTGAATATGAAGAAGAAGAAGAACTTTAATTGCTTTGGAATAATAATTATCTTATGTTTTTCATCAACTTTCCATGAACAAGATCATATGTATATATAGGCTACCAAAATAAACCACAAAATGGTGCCCGAACCATGTTGAAAAGCCACCAATTTTAAATCCAAACGATAAAAAATTCAAAGAAAAACGGCTTCCAACGGTAACATTCTTGCTCTATGTGACCGCATAGAGCAACTCTAGCAACTCTATGCGGTCGCATAGAGTTAACCATACAGGGACATTTAGTCCCTGTATGAGGCCATGTGACCGCATGGTGAAATGAACCATACAGTCGCATGGTTCAAATTCCCAACCACTCCGCATGGTTTAAGAATTCCCAGCCACATGATCAATTATCATTCCACAATTGATTATTTAATTGTTGAACAACATTACAGCATTTATATATTTAAATTTTGTTTTGTACATTTTTCGTAGTC
This sequence comes from Fraxinus americana, assembly GCA_035079005.1. Classification (NCBI taxonomy): domain Eukaryota; kingdom Viridiplantae; phylum Streptophyta; class Magnoliopsida; order Lamiales; family Oleaceae; genus Fraxinus; species Fraxinus americana. The sequence continues at coordinate 24,618,022 of CM068711.1, read as the reverse complement.
CGATTTCTAGTCTAGACAAATAAGGTGGATTTTGATCGGTTGATAATCTAAATAAAAATTTGGTAAGTGTTATCAAATGAATACTACTACGCAATATTTCCTTGAGTTTATCCTAGCCTCCTATGTACTTCATTGGATTCTAAATGCAGAAAATCTTGCAATGATGTGAACAAAATGGCAAAAAAGATAGTCACCCTTTAGTTTATTTGAATTAAAGTTTAACTTCTTGTTGATGTATGTAAATCTTTTCTTCAACATCCCTTTAAATGTATGGAGCCATTGTGGTTAAATTAAGCCCACGTTTGGTACAGTTAAAAATCAGATTTATAATAAAATTTTATAAAAGTTAATAAAATGTATAGTTAAAATTAATTGTTGACTTTAATTATAATTTTTCCGAAGATTTTAATTCCAAGCGACTGAAATGTAGCAGGTGGTGATCAAAATTCTGATTTCATGGCTGCTTTGTGCAGAAGAGTCTGGAAAGGTCGTAGACAAAGCAAGTAAATCTGGGACGTTCAAAAATGCCATTGCCAAACAGCTTATTGACACAAGGATTGTGTAAAATCATTGTGTAATCATTTTCTCCCAAGTTTTACAATTTTATTACATTATCTTTTACTTCTTCCAGTGTTTATAGCTAACTACTGTCTGTTCCATTGCTGTAATTATTATGTTTTTCTTTCATCAGATTTCACCTTTCCTTTATTTAATTTCTACTTTTTTTTCTCATTGAAAATGTCAACAATCTTGTGAAGAGGAGCAATTACATGTATATTTATTTCATTTTTATTCGATTTAAAATGTATATATAAGATAATACCTCGTTCAATAACACCAATTTTGAATTTCAAATCAGCTTTATTGACCTTAAAAGCACATTCAGACGTGTGTTTGAGCCACATTATTTTGGAAGAATGTATTTTGAAATAATAGATTAATGGAGAATGTGTGGTTGAAAAAGAAGGAAAAGTTATTGATATGATGAAAAATATTATTTTATTGAAAAATGTGTGGTTGAAAATTAGTAGAATAATGAGAATAAAAATTCTAATGTGGCTCAAACATGGGCTTAGGATTTCATTTTAGGAATAATCCAAATCCATATAATTTGTATATTTATTAATCTTTATTTATGATTTGTCTGAGAGAGATTTTTTATAATTATTTTTCACAAAATTATTTTCAACCACACGTTATAAGCAATCTATAAATTTTCTTTACTTTTTAATCATACATTTGCTCAATGAAGAATCATTGTTCTTTAAAAAAATTTCTCCCAAACAAGACAAGCTATCAGCAGCGGAGCCACGGGTGGGATGGTGAATGCTCCTGAAACATTTTTAATGTTTTTATTATTTTATTTATTTTTTTCAGTTATGATGGATTTATATGTTGTCACTTCAATTTTTTTTTTCCCTACACAATAATCCTTGTTCTATCACTATATTTATTCAACTTAAAAAAAATTACCCTTGACATACACTTCTTTCACACAATATTTATGATGGAGAAGAAGGATAGACATTAAGTCCGTGTTTGTTATTCATTTTTTTCTTAAACTTATTTTCAATCATACATTTACACATTAAAATATTTTGCACATAAACTCAAATTTTTTTCTATTTTTTAACCACATATTCTTCAAAAAATTACTTTTCCAAAATTCATTTTCAAAAAATAAAAAAAAAAAATTATTTTAATGGCTACCAAACAGAAGCTAAATATTCTAACTTGTGTCATCATTTTTAGTGCAAAAATCCATATTAGCCCCTGTTTGGGAGCCATTTTCTTCTTTCCATTTAGAAAAATTTCGACCGTTGGCACATGACAGCTGACAACAAGTACACTTCTCATTAAATCAAGCAGTGAAACAGCAGTACATTTGGACGATTATACCCTTTTGTTGCAATGGAGACTACAGCATGGTAAATAGCAAAACCGGAATTTGTGGGAAAAGTAGACAGGACAATCATGGATTTGCTGTAGCAAAAAAGGTTGATTTGACCGAAAAAATGTATTTTTCCTCCTGAGAATGGCTCCCAAACGGAGCCTTAATATTAGATATGATCTTATAAAGTTTTTGTATCATAATCCTTGGTCAAATTTTTGAACTATGCACAATTTTAGCTATGCAAGCACGCTACCCCTCCCCTGTTTGAACTCCATTATAATTAGATCTTTGAGAAAAATGCATTTTGTAATCGTGATTTTTTTTTAAAAAATATATGATTAGAAAAGAAGGGAAAATTTTGAATTTACGTGTAATATTTTTTTTTTGGAATAATATGCGATTGAAAAGAGAGGAGAGAAATATGTATTATCAAATTAATTGAGCCCAAACTAGGATAGGAAAGTCAAGAAATGTAGGGGCATTATTATGATTGGCCTGGTTGACTAGGCTTTTTATAAAATTTGTTAAAAAATCTATATTACTCTTAATGAATGGGTTTTCATTTATTGCAAGACATATCCTTCTCTTATGTACAAATTCATTCTTTGTTCCAATAAATTAGTATATTCTTCAATTTCTTGTTTTTATTCTACAAATTCTAATCATTTTTTGTATATTATAAATATTCTTTTAATTTAGAAAGATATAATCTATTATTTATTATAGATATATAAAATCTTAAAGTTAGATTAAATTTTAATTTTTTAAATTCTTGTAGTAATTTATTTGAAATAGGTATATCCTATAATAAGACAATAGTAGTTTAAACATGGTTAGTATTTCTTCTTTCTTGAATTTTATTATATAATTTCATTCTAAGTTGTAGTATATTAGAGTAATCTTTAACATATCCTTTTAACTTTTTATCAAGTTCTTCAATTGATGTATTTATATTTTCAACATATTCTAACTTTTCTTCTATCCTATCAAGTTCTTGAGAAGTAAATTTTATTTCATCTAACATTTTATCTAACAAATTATCTAATCATTTAACTGTATATCCTGACATATCAGATAATATAATGAGATAATAATTCAAATATTATAAATGAACATTCAAAAATAAACATTGAAATGATTAATCCCTACGATTCTTTAAGATTTTAGAAGAATTATTTCTAAATTTAATAAAAACAATAGTTTTACCTTGATTCTGATATTTAAGTTTTTCTCCTTAGAATCGAGTAACTTTCAGTCTCTGAATATGTAAATTGTTCCCTCAAACGGCCAGAACCTCAATAGGGTTCTTTGCTATTTCAACTTCTTGCTTTCACTGTATCGTTTCTTAAAATCAAAACTACATATCCTAAATAAAGAAAACTCTCTTTTTGTTAAAGTAAGAAATAAATTTCTTCTTTTAATCTTTCAAAAATCTATGGGAAAGGTAATTTAGATACTCATATTTATTTTAGAGGATTGGAATGATATTATCAAAGTAGTATTGATATTGAAAGATGGGTACAAAATTTAAACAGAAGATTTGACTTTCTCACAAGTTAAGTGCTCAAATTTTTTTTCTCCAATTCGTTCTATCATTCATCTAGCCTAAAGGCCTTTATTTATAAAAGCAAATGAGACAACATTATTGCCTTCTTACATCATTCATTACATCATACTCCAATTATGGAGCTTTATCAAAAGTTTCGACCACTAAGACTATCGTGGCTCTATTATTGCATAAAACAAATGTCTTTATGTTACATCTTCTTTATTCAGGATTTCACCCTTCTATTTTTCTTCTTCCTGGTCCTACATCTTTATGTGTATTTTGGATGTGCAGTTTGGACACTCCCGCAACTGGCAAGATTCCTCTATAGTGGTTGAACATCCTGAGAATTGATGTATATCAAATTTTATAATGTAGTCCTTCAATATTTTGGATTTTCCATATCCTCCATTAGTTACCAGCATCCAGTTTTCATACTGGCATAAACATTAAAAATTCTTTTCATATAGATTTTTTGCAATTTCATATATTGCCTTGATTCCAATGGCTCTTCTATGTCTGATCAATGACTTGATAATTTTTGACATTCTTTTGTCACTTTCCATGACATCTATGTTGAAGTTTGCTGCAACGTATCCAATTGAAATTATGTGGTTAATTAGATAATACATAACTACATCGAATTCTGGACTAATTGAGTAAAGTTTTAGATATACTCTTCGTCTTTTAGAATATCTTGATACTTCTTGTTGTAGCAATTTATCAAATTTTGCTAATTCTGCTAAATTTCTTCCTGGATATATTAAATTAAAGAATCCATAATCTGCCATTACTTTTATGAAGTTGGGATCTCCCCCTTCCATTGTTGTAACTCTGGGATAAACAATCTGTCCCGGAGAGATGAAATATGTATCACACATTTTCAATTCATAAACTGTTTGGACTATCATGGCATATTTTTCTTCGTTTTTATCCAAATGGACTTTATCTTCTGGGTCCATGATGCTGATTGTTTTGGAAATATTTGCTCTTATCGTTACTTTTTTATTTGACATGACTGGAGAGGCATCTCCTATTGGTATGGTGTCCCTTCTGGGTCCACTGCTGCTTCCTGCTGTACTTGTTTGGTATGAATTGGTATTTGTTTGGCATGAATTTGGAAGACCCATTTCTGGGCTATTTGGTATTTCTGTTTCAGACAGTATATTTTTCAGTTGTGCTGCAATAGCATCAACCTCTTTTTTAAGTTCTATGGAATTTTTCTGTTGTTCGGAAGTTATTTCCAACAACGTTTTTATCATTGCATTGAATTCATTGGACATTGCTGTGGCTCCAACATCATATCTTCGGCTTCTTCTTGGAAAAAATCAGTCTTTTTTTTGTATATTAAGGACGGATTGGTATAATTTCATGATCTTATTCTTATCCATCAGCGAATTCTATGTTCCTGCTAAGGAAATATGCAAGATAATTATTAACATATTTAATATGAATAATATCAAAGTTATAAAAAGATAAATATGTTTGTCATCTGTGTAATCTCCTATATTGAAGTTCAATTGGTAGTTTATTCCTGACTAATCCTGCAACTTGAGAATTATCAGTTTCAACAATAAATTTCTTAGATAATAAAAATAATGAGAACTTTTTTATTCCTCTAATAATTGCTAATAACTATTTTTCACGTGTAGTATAATTTATTTCTGCTTGGTTAAAGGTTCCACTTGAATATCTGTAAATTTCATTTAAATCTGTTTTCAATATAGATGCCCAATATTTATTTAAGGCATTTGTATTGACAATTAGATTATCTTTTTCATCTGGTAATTTTAATTTTGATAAATTTTTACTTTCTTCTTTTAATGATTTAACTATTTCTGTATATTCATCATTCCAACACTTAGTATTTGTTTTCTTAAGTAAGATTTGTATTTTATGTCTCTTTTTGAAAGATTTTCAATAAATCTTTCTGCATAATTTAGATATCCTAAAAATTTTTGTATTTTGGATTCTAATTTATTTGGAAAACTACTTATCTTTTTAGATATGTGAGTCTGTAATTTAATTCCTCTATTATCTATTGTTAATTCAAGAAAATCAATTTCTTGTTTTTCTATAATATCCTTCTTTTTAGAAAGGACAATTTCTTCATTTTTACATTCATTTATGAATTGTATTAAATGGTTTCTATATTCTTCTTTATTATTGGAACATATCAATATATCATCCACATATACTATCAAAAATTTATTAAATTTTCTAAATATATCATTCATTCTCCTTTGATATATTTGAGGTACATTTTTTAGTCCAAAAGGCATGACTAACTATTCATATTTGCATTGCGGTGTACTAAAGGTTGTATATTGTATACTATCTTCTTCCATCTTTATCTGCCAAAATCCTGATTTACAATCAAATTTAGAGTAGTATTGTTTTCTTTTGCAATGTTTATTAGGACTTCTTTGTTTGGTAAAAAGTATCCATCAAATCTGATGTATTTATTTAATTCTTTATAATTTATAACCATTATAACTTTTCCTCTAACTTGCTCAGAATGTTTCATTACCATAAAGACTGGACTACTATGGGATCCATTACTTGATCTAATTAGTTTTCGTTCTAAAAATTCTTTTATTTGATCATTGAATTCTTGTGTATCTTGTATAGTATATCTCATTGATTTTACTCTTATAATCACATTTTCTATTAACTCTATCTTTGCTTTAGGATGGTATGGCTTCCAAAATATCAATGGGTTTTCCCCATAAACTTTTTCTAATTATTCTATAATTTTTTCTATACTTATTTCTACTCTTATTTTTAGGACTTTTTTTATACATTATTCTTTTATTTTTAAATTCATTTTGTATAATTGGTTTTTTCTTTCATCTATCACCACGTTGGGCTGGCTGAACTCTGTATGATCTAAATTCTCTTGGTATTTTTAATAAATGTCCACAAGGAGTTTGTAACATTATCATATAGTTGTATAAAGTCATTTTCTAATAATATATCACATTCTATTTTATCATAACTATATATCTTATTAATTAGTATTTGTTTACTTCCAAAAATTATACTAATCTTATCAGCACTATTTATTGTTTGGGTTTCTTTTCCTGTAACTTCTGTTATTTTTATTTTACTTTTGTTTTCCCATATCCTAATTAAGAAGTTTTTTAAATATAGTTATATCACTTCCTGTGTCTTATTAAAGTACAAGTTGTTAAATCTGTTTCTATAATAGTAACTTGTATATATACTGCTAATGGAAAACTTATTTTGTTATTCATCTTTACTACATAATATGTTTTGCCAATTATGAAATATATATAATTCTTTTCCTTTTATACTATAATTCTCGAATCCATTTAGGAAACTCATTCCTAATAATATATGAGGGTTTATATTCATACTTTCATCTATATAACATGACATTATAAGATCAATTCCTCCTATTTTTATAGGTACTTTAACTTCTAATTCTATAGTATGTATTTGTCCATCAAAGTTTATATATCTATATGGTTCAGTTTTATAAGGTATTAAACCCTTATATTTTATTGAAACTATATAACATTCACTGACTCCTGTATCTATTAATATATTTGGTCATGATATTTTATCTCTTCCATTGAAATATTCTCCATTTATTTTCATATTTTCTGTATTCCTATGCAGTTTCATTTCTCTTATATGACTAGTTTCTCCTAATAATCTAGGTATTCTGAGACTTGTTGATCTTCTGATTAATTTTTCATCCTTAAATATTATATTTTTATTAGGGCATTCTTCTTCCCTAAACTCTATTATATCAGGTTTATCCGTTGATATCCTAAATTCATATTCTTTTGGAATCAAATTTACTTGTTTATTTGGTTCTATAATTTTACTAATATCTTTGCATTCTTTATGAACTTCTATATACGATTTTTTAGAATGGATATTCCCATAATTAGAATTGGTAAATGTATATAAAACTCTATATTCAATAGTCATGATTTAGTCTTCTGGTTACATTATATCATTCTTATGTAACTTAAAATGCAATTCTAAAATTTCATTAAATTTTTTATCTTTTAATGAGATACAATATTTTGGATAACAAGTAAATATCATTTTTCTATATGTTAAGTTTCCTTCTATAGTTTCTAAATGACTATCTCTTAAATTTATTATTCTTCCATTATGTAAACTTACTGTTAAGGATGAATCGATTCCTTCTCTGAATAAGGATTTAAACATTATTTCCCACTTTCCTACTTTTAGATTTAAAGATAGTTTTTGTAATTTTTTGAATTTATTATTATCAAATGTTACCTTTAATCCATATCCTTCTATTCCTTCGTATTCCTGTATTTCTATATTATTATTTTCTATTTTTTCAATCTCTTTATTAGGATTCTGACTCATTTTCTTCTAATTCTGTCTCACTTACATATATTTCTTGATCATAATATTGTTCAGTATCAGATATTTCACTTAATTCATCTTCTATTCATAAATATTCTATTTGTGATATTCTAACTTTTTTTTATTACAATCTGGACTTATATGACCTATTTCTCCACAATTCCAATATTTCCATTGACTTTTATCTTTTTTATTATAAGATTTATTTTTTTGTTGTTTATTCGGATTAAACATTCTCTTATAGTATTTCATTCTAGGTTTTATGTTCCTTTTCTTAAAATTTCTGAATTTTGTAAATCTTCTATTTTTATGTTTTCTTTCAGGATAACATCTCCATTATGTAAGTTTTTCCGTATCTTCACAGTATATTCTTGTTAATTTTCCTGATCTTTTGAATAATTGTGTTTGTTGACATATATATGCTAATCTATCAAATAAAAAATTTATTTTTGATCCTAAAGTTCTTGGTATTAATGTATTATCGTTAATATATTTTTCAAATTCTATTTTAAAATATATTTCCCATTAGTATAATATATATCTAAGTATACTTCTTGATTTTCATTACTATAGAATTGTAAGTAATATAATTTCTAAATTCACAGGTATATTATTTTATCTTACACATATTACAAATTGTTAAATTTATTAATTTTATCCTAACATCTTCTTTTTCTCTTCTTACTTCTTCTTCAAAGTTTCTAATCCATTCTTCTCCTAAGAATTCACTTGCAATATATGCTACTAATCTTTCAATTCCTTCTTTATTTGATTTTATTATTTCTGTTTGTATATTTCTTCTCATAATTGATTTTGTATCATTATTTATTCCTTCCCACCAATTTCTAACATTTCCTTCAAATGATGCTGTTAAGAAATCTATCATTCTTTCTGTGTTTTCCCATGTATCATCTTTGTTATATAAAAAGAATAGTATCATGGAATCTGCCCAAGTTATTAAGGCTTTTTAGTGTCTATTTTACAATCTAAGTCTAATTTTGTTCCTCCATAATTAATTGGTTTATCATAATTATCATTTAACTCGAATTTATCTTTGTATTTATTTCCTTTTGTGGTTATCTATCTCTTACTCTATCATAGAATTGTTTGTATGGTTTATTATATATGGGTGCATAACTTTCATCTGGATCAAATTTTTTATTAGAGGTTCCTGCTGGGGTAGGTCCTCCTCCAGTATTCATTAGAATTTGATATTCATCTATATTTTCTAAATTTAATTGATCAAAATATTCTATTAGTAGATCTAGTTCTTCATTTATCTTTTCTTTCTTCTATAATTTTTTTCTTTTTCTAGTAAATTTTTGGAATTTTCTTCTTTTTCTTCTTCTTCTTCTAATATTTTTGGTAAAATATATTTTCTAAAATTATCATCCATACTTCCTATTTCTATAACTAGGTTTTCTTGTTCTATATGTTTATTTCATATTCTTGACATTTCTTTTTCTATAAGTATTTTTTTTTATCTATTTTCTTGTTTCTGCATTTATTATTTTCTTTTAATTCTCTAATTTTAATTTTTAGTATATCCAATTCTTCATTTGTTTCATTTCTTAAATTTTGTACATCAGTTAACATTTTTATTAATGTTTTTAGATCTTCCATTTGATTATTCATTATCTTTTCTTTGATTGAGTTAAATAATATATTCTACATTCAGTATCTTTACAATCTTTTATAATTCTATCATAATTTTGCTTTTTAAGTTCATCATTTGTTAGTCTTTTTAACTCCTTAAAATAATTTGTTCTTTCCTTGTATTTTTCCTGTTTTAATTTTAATATTTGGTTTTCTTGATATTTTGTTGATTTTTCAAGAGTTAATAATTCATCTAATATTTAGTGATTAATTATTTTTATTATTTTTCATTTTTTAACCAAATTATTTTCCATATTAATGTTTATGTCTTACTTTTGATTGACTTAAATAATATATTCTACATTCATTATCTTTTGATTCTATTGCTTTCTTATTAAATAAGAATTTTTCATATTCCGTAATTGGAAGTCGTGTCAAATTCTTATAATATCTAGCTTTTATTATAGATATTTCTTGTTTTAATTTTAATATTTGTTTTTTTTGTCTATTTGTCAACTTTTTTGGCCTATTTTTTTTCTTGTTATTCTGGTATTAACCATACATCCTCTATTTGTTGGTTTAATTTATATATTGTATTATAATCTTTGTCAAGTTTTTCTTTAAATTTTTTTATATTAAGCATTATCTTATCATGAAAATTCATAATTTTCTTTGTAATAGAGCATTATTTCTTCTTTCTCAAATTTCTTAATAATTTTATCATACATATATTCATCTATTATGTATCATATTGTTAATTTATTTAATATTTGTTCTCTTATCTCTTTGGGTAATTCTTTAATTATAATTAATGTTGTATTATAATCTTTGTCAAGTTTTTCTTTAAATTTTTTTATATTAAGCATTATCTTTTCATGAAAATTCATAATTTTCTTTGTAATAGAGCATTATTTCTTCTTTCTCAAATTTCTTAATAATTTTATCATACATATATTCATCTATTATGTATCATATTGTTAATTTATTAATATTTGTTCTCTTATCTCTCTGGGTAATTCTTAATTATAATTAATGTTGTTATTTTTATTTTTTAGGACATAGTTCTATTATATATTCTCTTTCACTATCTTTTATCATATAATACCAGTCTGTTTTGGTAATTGTAATTTTCATATTTTCAATCATACTAACTTATTTCTTTTACAATTAATTTATCTATTATATCATGTATATCCTTTGTTATTATAGATCTTAAAATACCTTTAACAAAATTTTCTATCATATTTTCTTTGAAACATTTTAATATTTTTTGTGATGCAATTAATTGTTTTTGATATCCAATTTTGTCAAATTCATTATTAAATTCAATTTCTTTTTTATCTTTTGAAATCTTCTTAATCTTATATGGTCCTCTATTAGATCTTGATTTTTTATAAGTCATTTTATGATAATCTAATTCTTTAGGACTTGATTGTACTCTTTTCATATCTTGGTAGCTTTATATAAATATTTTTCTTGGGGTATTTTAGGTAGTTCCAATTTTTTAGAAAAGTCAAAGACCCATTTTTGAAATATGACTTTGTATTTAGGCTATCTATTCATATATTCTCTCAGGCTGTCCGTGGGTCGGTTCGGTTTTGAAGAGACCCGAACCGACCCAAAATTTTCGAGTATTTAATAAATGGACCGTCGGGTCCAAATATAATTATGGAACCGTTCTGGTTCGGTTCGGATCGGTTCGGTTTCGTTCGATTCCGTACCATAATTAGATTTTTTAATATTTTCAACAACACTACATAAATACAACTAATGACATTTCATTCGTAACTTTTACAAATTAACGTAGCCCAATTCAAAAACATATAAATAACTAGCCGTCCAATAAGATTAATTCAATGCATAAAAATACCAAAAAAGTAGATTTTAATATTACAGTAAAATTATATAAAGTATATTCATTTGTTTCAAATTAAAATGGGCTAAATGATTTTAAAAATGATTTGGGCTTTAAAATTAAAATTATGAAATAATCTAATTTATTTAATTAATTTGCTAATTTGTATATAAAAAATAAAATAATTTAATTAATTCAATATAAAAAATAAAAAAATTATTTAGTTTCGATTCTTATTCGATTCTTCGGTTCTTGATCTAGACCCGAGACCAGACCCAAACCCAACGGTTCTCAATTTGGGTACCCGTTCGGGTATTTAATTTATGAAGAACCGCTCGATTCGATTCGGGACTTTTGGACACTCCTAATATCCTCGGAAATGTAACACAGGGTAGAAACAAATAGTTCAACAAGGGCGTTTTATCATAGTTTTTGCTGTCACGTCTTGCACTTAATTTGAAAAGTTGAAGCCAAATTCATGCATATAGCAGTCAACAACCAAAATAGTACTAATCATTATTAAAAGTCAATAGGCAATATAATTACCCACGTGGTTTTGAGTTATAATGGGTGAGAAAAATGGGCTCAGGCCCTGTTACGTAGGGCCCAAACCATTGTTTAACCAACCGACCAAACGACAAGAAGAGAGACCCATCCTGCGATACACCGCCAATTTTGAATAATTATGAGAATCAAAGCTCAGGTCCCTCCCTCTGTGAATGAATCCCAGCTCAATTTGTACTTAATTTATGGCGCCAAGCACTCCCAGGGTGATCTGGTTGTCCCATGAAATGACGTCATCTGGGATCATATGTAATTGAAGGTTTGAGTTCAGATATAGCTTTAAAAAACAATGATGAGAAATTTGTGAGGTCAGTTAGGAACTTAGTCTCTCTTCAAGTTTCGATCTTTAATAAAATATTTTCAACCACGTATTTTTCTAAATAAAATAATTTTATATGTACATTCAAAAATTTTCTATACCCCTTAATTTCATGTTTTCCAAAAAATCGCTATTACAAATTTTATTTATTTATTTTTAAAAAGAACCAAACAAAACCTTAAATTAACAATTATGTAATTGTGAACAAGTGGACTAATTAAGTATTCGGTTTTGGGTCAATATAGTACATTTTTTACTATAATAAAATGACAATTTAATATTAAATCATTTTTTATATTTATTTATTTAATGTTATTGTATTTATTTAATATTGAGCATTTGAATAAAATGTTGATGATCACTTTGATAATATAAGTTGGGTGCTTGTATCGAGAATTGCGGTGTTACACAACTTATATTTTGATTATGAATAAAATTGTTCAACGTGTTAAAAATTGTGTCCTATTGACACGAACAACAAAATAACGACATTACGAAGCCCGGCAAGAAAATGTCATTTGGGACAATTAGGCATTGATTACTGAACTATTTTAAAGATAGCAAGTGGATCCCTCAATCCTCTTTGGTCACTTTTGTTGGAAATGGTTTTAAGTTAGTGAATTAAGTCAACTTTGAGCTCCAATTTCAATGGGTACTCCAATTTTAACGGAATCAAGCATATTCATGTTTTACTCTGCGAGATGATTAATATGATATATTTACTTATCGAAAATCATTTAAAATTGAATGTAATATTTGATTTCAAAGTTACCCACTTGAAACTTGAAATAAGCGAGAATTTCTGTGATAATTCCCGAATGCAACTTAGTAGATAATACCAAGGAATGATGGGTGGATATTAAAGAAACTTGTCACATATTTTCAAACCGGCTGATGTTCTCTACCTACAAGGCAATGGATCATGATGAACAAGTCGACATGGGAAGCTCTTCATCTTCCAAAGTTAAAGGACGTGGAAAGATAGTGTTGAAAATGACAAATGGAAAGAAGCTTATATTGAATGATGTTCTTCATGTGCCCTATATTTGAAAGAATATGATATCAGGTGCCATGTTAAGTAATAATGGGGTTTAAGTCAGTATTTGTATCAAACAAATTTGTATTTACTAAGATTGAAATGTTTGTAGGAAAGGGCTATCTAAATTAGGGGTTCTTTAAGAAGAATGTAATGACTATTGCACCTCATATTATGAATGAAATTACATTTACTTCTTACTTGGTTGAGTCATTTAATATTTTGCATGAATGATTAGGGCATGTAAACTTTAATACGAGTTTAATTAGATTGGATTTACTATCAAAGTACGATTTAGATCATAATAATAAATGTGATATATGTGTTGAAGCGAAAATGGCTCGTTTGCTCTTTCTTTCTATCAAAAGAAGTACTGAACTCCTAAATTTAATTCATGCCAATATATGTGATTTAAAGTTTTTTCAAATTGGAAGTGGTAAAAAATATTTTATCCCTTGCACTCAATATTGTTGTGCATTTACTCAAAAGCAAAGACGAGGTAATTGAAGTGTTGAAATACTACAAGTTAGAGGTTGATAATCAACTTAGCAAAAAATAAAAATAAATAAATAAATAAAAATAAAATTAATGCAATAAGAAGTGATAAATGCGGTGAATATGATTTCCCATTTGAACAATTCTGTTCGGAACATGAAATTATTCATCAAATATCGCGCCTTATTCTCTTCAATCTAATAGTATTGCTAAACGCAAGAATCAAACATTGAAGGAGATAATGAATGTTATGTTGATAAGTTTAGGGTTATCTCAGAACTTATGGGGGGATGCTTTGCTCTCTGCCAATTATATTCTCAATAAATTACCACATCACAAACGCACAAGATACCTTATGAATTATAAAAATGTTATAAACCTTACTATAAATACTTAAAGGTATGTGGATGTTTCGCTAAGATAGTGGTTTTTAAACATAAAAAAGTTAAAACATGACCTAAAACCATTGATTATATATTCATTGGTCATGCCAACCATACATTGTGTACATATTTATTGTACATGGTTTGAAATACTCAAGTCCATGTTAATACGATTATCGAATCGAGGAATGCTACATTTTTTGAAATTTTTGTACTTATAATATCCAAAGTGAATCAAATTCACTAAAGAGACCTCGTGAAATTGAAGAGGTTATAGATCAAAAATCTATAAATGAGGAAGAACCTAGACGTAGTAAAAGGACTAGGACGACAACCTCCATTGGGTTTGTTAGAAAATGAACTTCAAAGTTTTAAAGAGGTTATGTCATCTACCGAAGTCCGAAGCTTCATATTGAAAAGAAGCTGTTAACAGCGAAATTGAATCCATACTTCAAAATCATACATGGGAACTAGTAGACCTTCCACCCAACAATAAGCCATTTGGGTGTAAATGAATTTTCAAAAGGAAAATAAAAGCAAATGGATTAATTGACAAATATAAAGCATGACTTGTCGCTAAAATTTATAAGCAAAAAGAAGGTTTTGATTATTTTGATACTTATTCACCTGTAACAAGAATTACTTCCCTACATATGCTTATAGCGATAGCAGTGTTGAATAGTTTGGATATACATCAAATGGATGTTAAAATGGCTTCCTTCAATGTAAATTAGATGAAGAAACTTACATGGAGCAATCTAAAATATTTGTTGCCTCAGGACAAAAAAGAAACTATGTAGACATGTTAAATTGTTTTATGTGTAAAGGATGCTCATAAGAAATGACGTGAAAATTTTGACACAGCTATAGTGTCAAATGGTTTCAAAATTAACGAGTGTGAAAAATATGTGTATGTCAAAAACACTCAAAATGGATATGTAATGGTATGTTTATGCGTAGATGATATACTAATTATCGGTAATAATGATAGTATAATTTAAACTACTAAAATGTTGTTAACAAGTAAGTTTAAATAAAACATTTTGAAGTCGTCGACGTTATATTAGGAAATAAAATTCTTAAAACATGCGATGGTCTCGTATTATCTCAATCACACTAGTTTGACAAGATTCTTGATAAGCTCAAGAAATATAATATTATTCCTATGAAAACACCAATGGATATTAGTATGCATCTCGTTTTCAACACCGATGATTGTAAGTCTCAATTAGAATACTTTTGTATTATTGGCAGTTTAATGTATGTCATGAACTGCACTCGATTTATATTGCTTACTCTATTAGCAGGTTAAATCAATATACTAGTAATCCAAGTACTTAGCATTGGAAGACAATTGTTAGAGTTTTAGGGTATTTAAAACATGCCAAAAACTTCAAATTGAATTATTTGAGATATCCAACAGTGTTTGAATGATACTGTGATGCAAATTGGATGGATACCAAAGACTCCAAGTCTACAAGTGGATATGTCTTCACACTTGGAAGTGCTGCAATATCATGTAAATTTTTAAAACAAACATGTAGAGCTAAATCAACAATGGAATCCGATTTCATTGAGATAGACGAAGGTGGGAAAGAAGTTGAATGGCTATGAAACTTTAGAAGATATTCCATACCGGGTAAAACTTGTGCCTGCTATATTTTTCCATCGCGATAGTTAATCAGCAATTAGAAGGGCACATAATGCTATATATAACGGTAAATCTCGACATATACGTAGTAGACATAATACCGTTAGACAATTTCTATCTCCTGATATTATCTCTATAAATTATGTGAAATCAAAAGAGAATATCACGGATTTGTTAACTAAAGGTTTAACAAGAGAGCAAGTCGAAAGTTCATTGAGGAAGATGGGGTTAAAACTGATAAAATAACCAAGAGTTTTCATGATGGTAAACCAGACTAGCTGACTGGAGATTCCTAGATCTAAGTTCAATGTGACAATCAAACTGTAAAAAACACTGTATGCATCGGGAAAACTTAATTCTCCTACTTATTCCTATGACGAGAGAGTGCCTAACTGACGTGAAATATGGTAAGTTAAGCTTTTAATAATTTCTATATCTTGATTCGTTCAAGTGGAGTATAGAAGAATATTCTTTAAGGAGATCACCTATGTGGGTGAGAAGGGATCGCTTCTGCGAGAATTATGTGAAGATAAATTCTCTAAAAACACTCATGAGCCAGTAGGAATGGACAAAAACGTTAGAATCAATTGTGTTCGAAAGGAATTGTGTGACTTCTATTGTCTAGGTTTATACGAACTGGTGGCTATTTAAAGCATCTTGCTACCAATTGGCCAAGTAAATTTGATAGATTTTTACTAGGAAAAATTCAAAGTCTCTAGCTACTTATCACCATGCAATTTCTTTTACTTATACTTCGAAACTCGGATTAGATGTTGTTGTTTTGGAATAGCCAATATATTTCATTCATATTGAGGATTGATGTAAATGGTTTTAAGTTAGTGAATTGGGTCAACTTTGAGCTCCAATTTTAGTGGTATCCATATTCCATTTTAATGGCACCAAGTACATTCACGTTCTACTCCGTGAGGTGATTAACACAATATATTTACTTATCAAAAATCATTTAGAATTGAATGAAATACTTGATTTCAAACTTACCCAATTAAAACTTGAAATAACTGAAAAATTTGATTTAATTGAAAAATGTTGAACTCTTAACCCACATGGGAAACCTTGGAAACTTTTATTAGTTTTATATAGTGGAAGTTTGACAATTAGTTTTGGTCCTCAATGTTATGACTTATATGTCTGCCGGGTTTTCTGCATTGTTGAAGTGACTAGCATGGACACATTGCGGAATCCAAAGTTGGTATAGGATGGATCCACAGAAACACAAGCAATATCATGCTTGTTATTTACTATATTAATACTTGAGTTCATAAGACACATCGTAGTGGGATCTGGACTCACAATAAACGCGTTGAGATATTGAGGAAATATAGAAAAAACATGCACATGATCATACCTGTTACTTAATGAATATTTGCTCATATGGAATTTCATTGCAGGTGTAGCAGTGCATATACTAGAGGTTGAGGCAGATTATGCCTTGACATTTGAATCAAGGTAGGATTTGTCTAAATTTATGAAGACCGGCGAGTTTTTAAAATTTTTTAAATCTAGAAAATTCATATTCAACCAAGTAGGACTGGACCAGCCCACTTTTAGGATGAGCAAGCGGTCCGGTCCAATCCACATAAAAAAATAATAAACAGTACATTTGTTCCATGAAATGATATGGCTAGTCAAGTTAGGTGTTGGTCTAAAATGTAATTTTACAGATTGTTTCGAAAAATTATTTAGAGCACCCAATAAATTCAGAAAAATCTGAATGTTTACAACATACTATAGGTTTGAATATGTTGTAATCATTAATTTTTCTTGTCCCAATTAGTTGAAGTGTTGTTTCATCAAATGAGGTCAAGAGTTCAAGGTTTGGTACTCCCACCTATTACTCCCCAAGTTGATGTTGAAACTAAAATTGAATATTACTACATAGTATGGATTAAATAGGACGACGTCACATAAAATAGACTGCTACAATATGGGTAAAATAGAACATTGTAATACCAAAATAGAGTGTTGTAACATATCATAGACACTTTTAAAAGCAATCGAGAACTCATTTGTTCAAACATTTTATCATGATGATATGTCGAAATATAAATAGGAAAATGGTTCATCCAGAGAATACTCACAGGAGAATAAACAGCGAAGGAAGGAATCTTGAATATATCTTCTTGTACATAACCTTGAACATGACATGGCATATATTTGATTTCAAGGATCATTCTACATTCATATACATGTTAACACATTAATTTAAATTTTGGTGAGTCAATAGGTTTTGATTCATTGATGTTTACAATATATTTTTTCAATGCATGTCCAGATTTTTGACACGTGTAATTCAAGGTGTAGAGAATATGTGTATAAGTATATTAATCCTCGACTTCAAAATATCATCACTGATATTAAGGTCTTTTTTGGAAAAAAAAAAAAAAGAGTCACACCCAAATCGAGTCTCTCTCTCTCATACCATATCCAAAGCTGTAACAAAATTGTATTTAACCATTTGGGTGGTGCAAGTTTGGTTCACATTGGTGTGATTTTGAACCAAAATTTGGCGACACAGTAAGTGGTAATCCGGCTGACATCTTTCTCTTATTTCTTCAGAATTTGAAATCGATGGTAGGTGTTTCGTGCGGGTTATCGCTAACAATTAAAAAAGGGATCAGACGATTGTGTAAGGAACAAACCTTTTGAGACAAAGTCCCAAAAATGGGTGCTTTATTGATGAATAGTACAATTGAAAATAAACAGAATGCCTCCAAAGGGCGCAAGCACATGAGTACTAAAAGAAGTGTTTTATAGTTAAACTAAGAAATTGAAATTACATATGCTCTTTTGAGAGTCTTTAATTCGGGGTCCTTTTTTCTATATCTTCCTTTTCTTTTTATACTCCTTTGATAGTTTCTTTGTGAAAAACTGCTTGGAAACTGCTTGATGCTCTATAACTATCCACTTTCTTCATGATGGCTGACTTGTCATGGAACTGCTGTCTCTAACTGTTGCCGTTATTTTTGTCGTTTAATTGCCTATAACCGGGATTCTTGGATCGTGGGGTGTGATAAGGTTGCTCAATAACCGCTTCAATAATTGTTGTGTTGGATAATCATAACACCTTAGATTCGTTTAGTTCTTGTGCGACTCAAGGGTTTGGGCGAGAACGAGATCATCGCTCTGGGCGACCGTAAGACACTCTATTCGCTCAGATTCTGGGCGTCTTGCCAGTTTAGGCGATGGTATTACTTTGTTCGTGGGCCTCCACTGCATTCACTAATAGTCTTATTTGGGTCTTCGTCCTGGATTTATCAATTGGGCTTCATTCCTTGGACTATTCAATTTGGAATACACTTTTTGTATGTCAACAATAGGATTTCTTCTAATTATTGTTTGCCCTTTTTTATTTTTTCATTCAAATTTTGAAGAATATCATCACCATCTCTTCTCCACACATTCTCGATTCAGAAGTAAGTTATGGTTTTCGTTTATTTTAGGTTTTGTAATTGATTTTTACGTGTGTAGTTTGTTCAAATTTAGACCAATGTTTCTCTTCGGCCCCCCCCCCCCCCCCCCCCCCCCCTTTTTATTTTCTGTCTTTTTAAATAAGGAAAAGATGTGTGCTATAACTTGTTCAGCACGAATTTTGTCATTGATGCAGTAAATTTATAGAAACGGATGACTTTTCAATTGCACAATGTGCATAATGCATTTACAAATTTGAAACTGAAATTATCAACTAAAGGGCATATCTTTCTGTGCGTAGAGCTACACAAAATCTTGTATTCTGCCACTTGATGATTAGGTTAAAAAGATTCTGCTGAAACCTTGTACGCATTCTTCTGTATGTTTTCTGTCATTCTGTATTTTATTGGTCGTTCTTCATCTTAAAGTTGTTCGATGGGTATCAACCTAGTTGGGATGAACCTTTCATTATGTATTATAATCCACAGACTTATTTTATGTAATTTTGGAGATGCTCATAAGCTACTGTCTGTCCACTTATTGAGTCTTTTGAGTGCAGTACTAATGTTTCATTTGTTGAAATTAGTCTTTAATATGTCATTGACCTGTTGCAGACAGCCAGTACTGATTTGGTTCATTTTTGTGGCTGCATTAGAATTGATCGATGGAAGGAAAGAATAAGGGAATGTCACTGTTGTCGACAGGGCACTTGTAACGCCCCAAAATTTCAAGCATCTTGAGGTGTTACCAAAATAATTTTTATGTATTTAAATGCGGAACTGTAAAATTCATTTCTTTCTAATAAACCAAACATTCATAATTTTAAATACGAATCATAAAATCGTGTCTTCGAAAAACAACTTAAACATTCTCCAACTAATAAAATTGCTAAATAAGGTTATTGGACAAATCAAACTAATAATGAACTTTAAATGGAAAGAAGCAAGACTTAATATTATTCTCGTAGGTGGAAATCCATTGGCAGTCCGCTGCACCATCCCGCCACAGATCCAATCGACCCGAACTAGCCTGTAAAAATTGTAAGAGTGAGTATTTTGAAAACACTCAGTAAGATACGTGCAGTTTCCATATGCAGTTACATAACAATAACATAGACAATTCATACCATTCTTCACATTTCTCATTTATGGAGTATATCGGTGGCCAATCGAGATACCCATCTCTTCACATTTCTCATTTCGTTAGGTCGACCCGAAGGTCCATTGGCGATACATGCATAAATTACTGAACATAAAAACATAAGGAAACAAAACAACTTGCACAAAGTATCTTACCTCGATTGATGAAAAGAGCTTTTGATATAAAAATATACTTAGAATTTACAACTGCTTTCTATATGAAAACTGTTGTGTAAAATTCTGTGTGAAGAATTGTGAGATATGGGCACACTATTTATAGGGGAAAAATACAGTAATTGAGTCATAATAGAATTGTGATATAAATCATGTTTATCTAATTTGATAAGAATGAATTTTTAAAATAAAACAATTAGTATGACACGTATTAGAAAAGTTGGGATAATACCAAAACTTGGAAAGTTTCATTCAATCATACACGTGCACAGTGCAACCATGTAGTTGGAGGAGATAAACTTCATTAATTTAATATATATAATTGAAGGAATATACATGAATTACACGTGTGCACAGTTAACACGGCAAATTCCCCTTTTAAAAGATAAACTCGATTATGTAATTAAACATTATACTATTTGGCTAATTATTCTAAACGGCAATTATCAAGTAATAAAATAATACATTTTAAATACGTTTATTTGAATTGAAATAACTTGGGCTTAACTTATACAAACTTATATTTTCTCGAGCCCAATAAATATTATTTAATGCGAGCTACAAAATGAGCCCAATGTTGATATACTTTTGATCACTCTATAAAAAGTTAAAAATTTGGCCCATTGAAACATAAGAATTTAAAAGATACTTTATTTTAGTCCATCCACTTTCAAAAATCATAAAATAAAATTTATAAAACAAATATTTTTATTCTAAAATTTTCGGGGTGTTACAACACTGTTGTCGGAATGCCCGGAAAAGAAAAGGTGCCCAAAATGTGGTAAGGGCTTCGTGAAATTGATGGAGATGGAAAAGAATACTGCAAACAAAGGGCAGATGTTCTATTACTGTAGTAGCGACTATGGGTATTTCTAGTGGAGTGACATTTCGTTTGGCCAAGAAATTCTCTTGCATTTTGAAGGTCAATCAAGTGGTGTTTCCAACGTAAGTGAATCGAGATATACTTGTTTGGGGACATCTAAGCCTAAAGATCCAATCAATGATTTGTCGCATATGTTCAATAACATTGCTCAAATATCCAAGGAAGAGGATGTGGTCACCCAAGAAAAACTGATTTGATGGACATTTAAAATTGGTCGTCCATTCATGGACAATTTGAATCCCGAGTAAAATGGAAATCAGGCATTAAAAATGATTCAATGGACATTCAGAATCAATTAAAATTGACAATCAAAAATCAGATTCCCAAACATGAAGTTCCGTTGGCTTACTCAAACTGATTTAAAGACACTTAAACTGATTCACACGCTGATTCATATGAACGCCAAAACAGATGCAAAGTAGGCAGTGTCGTACTGGCCATCTTCATAAAACTGATTCAACTACTTAACAACAGATGACCCACGACTATTTATCCGACATAAAACTACTTATCCAATTACATCCACATAAAACTAATTCAATGCATCCACACATCCAAAATAAAGTCAGCAGCTTGACAAAGGTTGACAACTGTTTCAAAGAAAACCCAGCAGATTCACATGATGTTCCAAAATTATCAGCTTCACAACCCAAAATCAGAACTGGCCACGCTCTCCTGTGTCCCGACATCATGAGGAATTTGAGAAGAAAAAATGTTCTTTGTTTTATCATTTGGACTGTCATCATTGGATGAAAGAATATCCACATATCCTGCAAAGAAATATGGCGAAAACTCATAAATTGAATGCCTAAAAGAAAATGACGTGTGGACATGATAAATAACTGTAAGGCCCAGACCACATCACGATGTGAGTATTGAAACAAACAATAATCTCAAACAGTAAAGTAAACTGCAGAAATTAAAGAATGAACACAAAGAATTGTTTTGGCCGTAGCCCCGGAGGTTCGGTGACCGCTTCAAACACCTACATCCCCCGTTGAGCATCCATAAACAGGAATATGCTCAAATGCACTAAATCAGCCACAAAAATGGCAACAAAGGTTACAGAGAGTATAAAGAAAGGATATGAGACTTATCTCTCAAGGTACATCAACAGATAGCCCATGAATCACTCAGAAAACACCAAGAACACCTTCGAACATACACACAGTATTACAACAGAGGACTTCGACCACAGCCTCTCAATATTCACACAGAATATTACAATCGAAGGTAAATCTAACTATTACAATACTCTAAATCAAAGATTTAGAGTGAATACAGGCATCAAGAATCAAACCCTATCCCTTTTCTTCGTTTTCTCTCAGAGAGCAGGAAACCCTCGAAGACTCTCGAATAATGATCGAATACCGTGGCCGTAAATATCTCAAGCCCAAGTATACCAACCGTCCAGGCATCAGACGGTCACCAGTGAGCCAAGTGTCATCCATCCAGTGAAGTTGTCAACCAAATAAGAAAGACGTGTATTGTAAACACGACTTCCATCCAAAAATTGAGAGCGCACAAGATGGGCCAGGATCCGGCCCAACAATCTCCACCTTGCTACCAGATTTTTGGACCATAAGTGCATCCAGGAACATAAACACAGTTTATATCATTTACTCTAAGTAACAACATCAATATCACAAAGAATCAATGGAAAGAAATTTAAGACAGTTTAAAAACTTGTTTAGAGGTATCATTTTAGTACCCATATCAGAAGGATTATGCTGAGTTGCAATCTTTTCAATTTTTATCATGCCTTTAGAAATGACATCTCTAATGAAATGCTATTTAACATCAATGTGCTTAGTTCTATCATGAAACATGAGATTTTTACTAAGATGAATAACACTTTGATTGTCAGAAAACACATCAGTTTGGGTATCAACAAAACCAAGTTCAGATAATAAACCTTTTAACCACATTCCTTCCTTAATAGCATCAGTAGCAGAGATATACTCTGCTTCAGTAGATGATAAAGCAACAATCTTTTGTAACTGAGATTTCCAGCTAATGACAGTCCCACATAAGGTATAAAAATAGGATGAGGTGGATTTTCTATTATCTCTATCACCAGCAAAATCAGAATCAGTATAGCCCTTTAACAACACTCCATCTTTATTAGATTTAAACACTAAGCCTAGACCAGCAGTACCTTTCAGATATCTTAATAACCATTTTAGAGCATTCCAGTGATCTTCTCCAGGGTTACCCATATATCTACTTAGTACACTAATGCTATGAGCAATATCAGGTCTAGTACAGATCATTAAGTACATAACAGAACCTATTACATTAGCATAAGGTATTCTGGACATTCTAGCATGTTCTTCTTCAGATTTGGGACAGCAATTAGAAGACAATTTATACTGGCTAGCAAGAGGTAAAGATACAGGTTTACAGTCATGCATGTCAAACTTTTTCAGCACTTTCATCACATAGTCATGTTGGTTCAAAAACAACAGATCTTTTTCTTTATTTCTCTCAATATGGATGCCCAGAATTTTCTTAGCAGCACCTAGGTCTTTCATGTCAAATTCAGATTTAAGCTTCAATTTAATAAACTCAATTTCACTTTTATCACAGCTAGCAAGAAACATATCATCTACATATAAAACTAGATACAGGGAATTTTTACCTCCATTACCTTTGCAGTACATACATGTGTCATATTGACTTCTTTTGAAGCCAAGTTTCAGCACAAAAGAGTTAAATCTTTTGTACCATTGTCTAGGAGCCTGTTTTAAACCATACAAGGATTTCTTTAACAGACATACAGTATTTTCAGAGTTTCCTTTTTCAAAACCAACAGGTTGGCGAATGTAAATAGTTTCATCAAGTTCACCATACAGGAAAGCAGTTTTAACATCAAGTTGATCCAGTTCCCATTTAAATTGAGCAACAAGGGCAAGCAGGCATCTAATAGTAGTATATTTAGCCACAGGAGAAAAAATTTCAGTATAGTCAATGCCCTCTTTCTGAGTAAAGCCCTTAGCAACTAATCTAGCTTTGTACCTCATGTTATTACTCCCACCTTCTCCATGTTTGATCTTATAGATCCATTTACAATCTACAATTTTCTGCCCTTTGGGCTTTTGAACCAAATCCCAAGTTTTATTTTTAAACAAAGAACTCATTTCTTCTTCCATGGCATCTTTCCAATGCATTTTATCTTTACAAGATATGGCCTCATCATAGGGGTTTGGTTCGTTTTCAAATTGTTCTTGGAAAGTAAACAAGGAGACAAAAATTTCACTGTTAAATCTGGTGGAATGCTGTCTTCTCTCTCTATCCCTTGTGAGTTGGTACTCATCAAGAGCCAGAGTTGAAGAGCCAGATTGGTCAGTAACACCAGTTTGATCAGTGTCACTTTCAGGTATAGGGACATCATCTAGTTTTGAGTTTACAGTAACATTTTCAGAAATACTTTGATCAGTACTAGATGACTCCACCTCAATTTGAACATCCTTTTCAGTTAAAACATTATCTTTTCCCTCAAGGCAGGGCATCAAAGACTCATTGAAGATAACATCTTTTCTAATAATAACTTTGTAGCCCCTATCAGATTTAACCCATAGCCTATAGCCTTTCACATGATCATCATAACCCAAGAAAACACATTTAAGTGATCTAATTTCAAGTTTACCCACATTTTGATGAGCATAAGCAGCACAACCAAAAACTTTCAAATAAGAGTAATTCACAGAACTTTCAGACCAAACATCTTCAGGAATAGCAAAGTTTAAAGCACTAGTAGGACTTCTGTTTATCAAATAAGCTGCAGTTCTAACAGTTTCACCCCAAAACATTTTCGGTAAACCAGAACTTAAAAGCATACATCTGACTTTGTTAAGCAATGTTCTGTTCATCCTTTCAGCCATGCCATTTTGTTGTGGGGTATGAATTACAGTTCTATGTCTCACAATGCCATGGTCTTTACAAAAATCATTGAATTCATTATTGTAGAATTCCAAACCATTATCAGTTCTCAAGATTTTTATTTTCAAATCAGTTTGATTTTCAACTTCAGTTTTCCATGCTTTGAAAACAGAAAAGGTTTCATCCTTGGATTTCAGTAAATGAACCCAAATTTTTCTTGAGAAATCATCGATAATCAGCAAGTAATATCTAAAACCAGATAGAGTAGACACAGAAGCAGGGCCCCACAAGTCAACATGTAAGTACTCAAGGTTTTGTTTTGATTTGTGTGTGCGAGTGGGAAAAGGAAGTTTCATCTGTTTACCTATTATGCATTGTTCACAAGAACCAAAATCACCTATGTTTAATTCTCCAAAAAATCCTTTTGTTTTTAGAGAATTTAAACCCTTTTTGCCAATGTGACCAAGTCTCTCATGCCAAAGTTTTGCCAAGGTAAAGTTTTCAGAAATAGCAGAAGCAGTCAATCCCAACAAAGGTACAACTTTCAAATAGTACAGCCCATGTCTCTTAGGAGATGATATGACTAAGTCACTTCCCTTAAGAATTTTAATGTACCCCTTTCCCATATTAATGTTAAACTCCATGTCATCTAACATACCTAAGGACACTAAGTTCCTTTTCATATCTGGGACAAATCTGGTTTCCTTTAAAATCAGAGTATTCTCATTTTCTAAAAGTAGTTTAGCAGTACCAATGCCACTTATCTTGCATGCATAGTTATTTCCCATTATAACTTGCCCTCCTTTGGTTTTAGTAAAGTCAATAAAACAGTTTTTGTTGGGGCACATGTGGAAAGAACAGCCTGAGTCAAGTATCCATTCGTCACTCAGTTTCTTTCCTAAACTTGCAAGTACAAGACCATTTTCAGTTTTGGCTTTATTTAGAGCAAGTACAGTATTTCCCTCTTCCAAAACTCTTTCTCTAGATTCATTTTTCTTTTTAAAACAATCTTTAGCAAAATGACCAAGCTTACCACAATAGTAGCATTTTTTCCCTTTGGAGTTATACTTGGTCTTGTTCCTTTCAGTCCATTTTTTATTGTCTTTAGAAAATTTTGGATGATAATCAGATTTTGTAAAGCCTTTTGCTTTTGATAACAAATTTATCCCAGTGTGACTAGTACTTGACTCAGCCTTAATTTCTTGTGCCTTGTTTTTTAAAGCATTGATTATAATATCAGTACTCAGATCATCTCTTCCATATTCTAAGGCAACCTTAATGTCCTTATACCTGTCACTTATGGAGTTTAACAGGACTACAGTCAATTGATCTTTTGAAAGTTTTTCATCAC
The DNA here is from genome assembly GCA_035079005.1 of Fraxinus americana. Classification (NCBI taxonomy): domain Eukaryota; kingdom Viridiplantae; phylum Streptophyta; class Magnoliopsida; order Lamiales; family Oleaceae; genus Fraxinus; species Fraxinus americana. The sequence continues at coordinate 24,591,448 of CM068711.1, read as the reverse complement.
AATTGGCCAAGTCTTGGGTAAGTTTAGTAAATCTGTTCAGGTTTTCATCCAAATCAACTGCAGGATCCATTTTGAAAGAAAAGAATTGTTTTAAAAGAAAACATTTGTTTGGAGTAGACTTGGTCACATATTTGGCATGAAGTTTGGCCCACAATTCAGCAGCAGTTTTAGTTTCACCAATACACCTTATCACATTTTCAGATAAGTATAAGAAGATAGTACTCCAAGCAATTTCATCAAGTTCAGCCCTTTTGGCAGGAAGTAAATCAGCAGGCCAACTATCATCCAAAGCTTTAACACATTTCATTTGCATTAAAATAGCTTTCATTTTCTCACACCACATGTTAAAATCAATTTTACCATCAAATTGACTAACTTCAAATTTTGTAGCCATGATCAAATAATTCAGACACACAGGCTGAAAGCAATTATCACAGTATGCAAAGGATTAGCAGGTGTCACAGAATTATCACAGTAATACACAAAGTACAACAAGATTATCAGATAGCAGGTATCGGTGAAGAGTAAGCAGATCAAGAACTTAACAAATCATAATGACAGAGATCACAGACACTGTTTCTCAAATCACTCAAGCAAGATTTCCCAAGAACACACCCAAACTTGATTTATCTCAGATTCCCGGAGCCTCGCAGGAGCTCCTGGACAAAGATTAGTCTCAAGGGGGTTTCAACGGTGTTTGGAAAATCAGGGGTATGATTAAGAAACACAGATTTAAAAGTAGACTTTTAAAGATTAAAAAAGATCTCACCAAGCGAGTTCAAAAAACTCGATTTCTTTTGATTTATTCGACTCAAACCCTTTAGGATCTGAAGTAGACTGCCTCCTCCTCAAAAGATCCAGGTAACTTGTTTACCAGCCTAAGCTCTGATACCACTGTAAGGCCCAGAGCACATCACGATGTGAGTATTGAAACAAACAATAATCTCAAACAGTAACGTAAACTTCAGAAATTAAAGAATGAACACAAAGAATTGTTTTGGCCGTAGCCCCGGAGGTTCGGTGACCGCTTCAAACACCTACATCCCCCGTTGAGCATCCATAAACAGGAATATGCTCAGATGCACTAAATCAGCCACAAAAATGGCAACAAAGGTTACAGAGAGTATAAAGAAAGGATATGAGACTTATCTCTCAAGGTACATCAACAGATAGCCTATGACTCACTCAAAAAACACCAAGAACACCTTCGAACATACACACAGTACTACAACAGAGGACTTCGACCACAGCCTCTCAATATTCACACAGAATATTACAATCGAAGGTAGATCTAACTATTACAATACTCTAAATCAAAGATTTAGAGTGAATACAGGCATCAAGAATCAAACCCTATCCCTTTTCTTCGTTTTCTCTCAGAGAGCAGGAAACCCTCGAAGACTCTCGAATAATGATCGAATACCAGAAGCCAGAAATTTCTCAAGCCCAAGTATACCAACCGTCCAAGCATCAGACGGTCACCAGTGAGCCAAGTGTCATCCATCCAGTGAAGTTGTCAACCAAATAAGAAAGGCGTGTATTGTAAACACGACTTCCATCCAAAAATTGAGAGCACACAAGATGGGCCAGGATCCGACCCAACAATAACATATGCCTATTTCTCATTCACAAATCCTGTTTCAACATTTATAGAAAACGAGAGGACAAGCCATGAAGAGATCAATGGCAGCAGTGGACTTCAATGTCGCCATTCATTCACTTTGCCTAGTTTGGACAATCTAAATCACTCTAAATATCGTTGTTCATTCAATCTTCCTGCTCGTTTGGACACTCTAAATCACTCATTTACGGGAAGATTCGAACAAACTGACTCTTAAATGAAGATTAAGAAGAATAAATATTACTCGTGTTGTCCCTGGCATTGATGTTGCCGGTTTCGTTGTCGAAAATATTCGGGAATGTGTTTTGACCTTTGTTGACCTAAAAAAATATGCCAACAGAATCCAAGCCACCTCCCCTCCACGTGGGCATCACTTGCACATTGAACACCCAATTAGAAGACAAAGGTTGTCGGTTGAGAAAAAGGTCTGGCACCATTTTCACTTCGACATTTATGTTAATGGTTGGATGAAATATAATATGAGTCCAAGTGATGGAAGATGGGACATTCAATCTTAAATGAAGATTAAGAAGAATAAATATTACCCGTGTTGTCGTTGGCATCGATGTTGCCAGTTTCGTTGTTGAAAATATTCGGGAATGTGTTTTGACCTTTGTTGACCTAAAAAAATATGCCAACAGAATCCAAGCCACCTCCCCTTCACGTGGGCATCACCTGCACACTAAACACCCAATTAGAAGAGAAATGTCATCGGTTAAGAAAAAGGTCTGGCACCGTTTTCACTTCGACATTTATGTTAATGGTTGGACGAACTATAATATGAGTGCAAGTGACAGGAGATGGGATTTTGACTAGGGTTAGATTCCTTTTGTTTTTAATGAAGTGAACTTACGTATATATAGGAAAATGTAAATAGACCTAGTAGTTAATGGGCTGAGCCTAAGATGCAATTGTTTAATTAACATAGGCCTAATCAATTAAATAGTTGATACTACGTCGACATATATGAGTTCCTCCTCCCCGGTCACGCACATGATACGTAATTTATAGGTGTAACAATAATCCCCGAAGTTTGAGTCGTACATTCATGTGCGGGTCGAAATTTGAAATATAAGCTGTCAAGTAGGTGAGATCTTACATATTGCCTAAAAAATATGAGCAACTCTAATAAATGAGGGCTTACGAACTGTCTTGAAAATATGCATCGATCCCAATAGGTAGCAATGTCAATGAGTTGAGCCAAGCCGAAAAAAAAAGCTCGGGCTCGGCTCGAGCTTTTTTGGTCCCAAGCGAGCCGAGCAAAGCTCGGTAAAAAAAAATGAGGCTCGACCTGATCCTTAGCAGGCCGAGCCGTTCGTGTTTTTTTTTTTTTTTAATATCAAATCTACATTTTTACTTAAAAAATTTAAAATTTGTATGATTTAAATAAAATAGCTTGGGCTCGGCTTGAGCTTTTTTGGGACCGAGCTAAGCCGAGCCGAGCCGAGCAAAGCCCGGCCAAAAAAATGAGGCTCGGCCCGAGCGGCTCAATGTAATCGAGCCCGAGTCGGGCTCGGCTCGAGCTTTTTCCGAGTCGCCGAGCTTTTTTGCCATCCCTACCAATAGGTAAGGACTTACGAATTACCTTGAAAATATGTATCGATTCCAAATAGGTGAGGACTTACGAATTGACTCGAAAATATGCATCAATCTCAAATAAGTGAAGACTTGAGTATATATCTGCACTTATATATAAGGACTTACGTACTGCCTCAAAAATATTTGTGCGAGTCTGAATAAGCGAGGACTTACAGATTGCTTCGAAAGATGTCGCATATAATTTGTCAAAATTTTGACAGCATCTCCTCTGTAATACAAACTAAACCAACCTGCAATATAACATAATATCTCTACTGCACATATACAAAGTAAATTGTGGTCCAATTGCCCTTCCAAATAAGGTAAATGATGATCAGATCAAATTTGCTAGGGTAAAACAAGTAACATAATGTCTATAAAATGATAATGTAAATAACGTGGCATATGTACTGAGAATAGTGAAAATAGTATTATGACATGCTAGCAATGATGTGGCATGCATATTTGGCAGAAATAATATAATGCATATGCTAGTAGTAATAATGTAATGATACTAAGATACTAGTATCACAATAGTCCTCCAAATTTGAGTCGAATATTTATATGCGGTCAAACTTTAAATATAAGCCATTGTGATAAAGTTGATGTGGAGGTGTGACTAAATATATAACCAGCTATGATAAGTTGATGCAGAGGTGATGCTCTGAATGTATAAGTAGTAGATATGATGATTTAGATATGAGTAACTGTGATAAGCTGACATCTTAACAAGTTGGCAACACATCTACATCAAGGACTTTCTCCATGGTGTTTGATTCAACCATGGAAGGCTTCATCTTCATATGGGTCCACCCCTCTCACGAAGCGGTAAATGACATCTTTGCATGGTGGATGGTTCACCCATTGTAAGGGCTTCTTGTATGGTGGATGATTTATCCATGTAAGGGATAATATAAGCTCTCTAAAGACAAGTAGATGTGACATAGTTGAAGCAGAATTAAAGCTCTGAAAGATAGGCAGGTGTAATGTACTCGATGCAGATGCATGATAAGTTCTATGAAGATAGATATACCTATGTTATAGCTAATGCAAAGGCACAGCCCTGAATATGTAAGCAGTTTGTGATAATTTGATTATTTTAAATAGTGACACATTTTGCAGAGCAAGGAATGAATATTGAGCTGATGGCTTGTTTCGAGCTATCAAAGTCTTATAAGCTTGCCTCTCAAGGATGAGGTCTTATAGCCGTGTTTGATGATGTGAGAATCCAGAATTGAAGCATAAGCACAATCATCTCGAATGGTGAGGCATCTCGAAATAAGGAATAAATATCAAACCGATTACTCTCTCGAACTATCGAAGACTTATAAGCGACATCAAAGTGAAGAGGTCATACAGTTAAGCTCGATGATCGTGAGAGGGGAGGAATAAATATCTCACGAAACTAGGAATAAGCATCACGTGAGGCGAGGAATAAACATATCGCGAATAGCTTTGAATATGCATCGGGTGAGGCAAAAAATTATCCCGCAAATAGCTCTCGAATTATCAGAGTTTATAAACTAGCTTTGAAATGACGATGTCTTACAGTTAGGCTAAACAATAGACAGAGGAAAGGAATAAGCATCTCGCTAAACCATAAATAAGTGCCTGGCGAGGCGGGGATTAAATATCTCGCGAATAGCTCTTGAACAATCAGAGTCTTATAAACTAGCCTTAGAATGACGATAGTGAGACGCGAGGAATAAGTATCTTGCGAAATTAGGAATAAGAATATGGCAAAACGGGGAATAAACATCTCGCGAATTTCTCTAAAACTATCCGAGTCTTATAAGCTGGCCTCAGAATGACGAAATCTTATAGCTAGACTTGACTATAGTGAAACATGAGGAATACATATCTCATGAAACCAGAATAAGCATCTGACGAGGTGGAGAATAAACATCCCACAAATAGCGTTCGAACCATCGGAGTCTTGTAAGCTAGCCTCGAAATGACGAGGTGTTATAGGCAGGCTCGATGATAGTGAGACAAGAAGAATAAACATCTAGAGAGGCGAGAAATAAACATTTCATGAATAAATCTCGAACTATCGAAGACATATAAGCTAGCCACGGATAGACGAGGTCTTATAGCTAGGCTCGACGATAGTGAGACGTGTGAAATAAGCATATTCCAGAACGAGGAATAAATATCTTGCGTGGCAAAGTATCTCAAAGAGTGATGAATAAACATCAAGTACAATGAGGCATATCAAAGAGCAAGGAATGAACAACATGTGTATCAGGCTAGAAAAGGCTCATTTTGCAAGGGCAAACATGTTTGACGATATCGCTTATTCCTTTATTCAAGATACGAGGACTCTATGGTTCCCATCTTCCTTCATTCAATGAACGAGGACTTCAAAATGCTGAATCTTCCTTTATTTAAGGAACGATGACTTAACAAATGTCGCATCTGATGATAAGAAATCACGAGCAAGGGATCGCTAAGGAAACCACGAGTTGGGGCTCACCTTCAATGATAAGATAAGGCATTTGGTTGAGCACTTACTGTGCGTGAATCAAACGTTATTGTGTTTCATAACCAAATAATCACTGTGTTAGGTTTTTAGTATTGGCAATTTTGTGGACAAGATGACTAATTTGTAACGTGTTGTAAAAGTTAAGGACCTAGGATACAATTTGTACAAGTTGGGTTATGAGGTCTAAGGTTCGAGCATGAAAAGAGGAGAAACACGGCACCTCATTTTCGCTAGCTTCTCGCCTAGTTGGTGTTCGAGCGATAAAAATAGAAACACTGTCGCCCGCCTATCGCCGAGCTCTTGGTCAAGCGATAGTGCGTTGCTCGCATGTCGTTAGCTTATCGCTCGAGCAACATGTCGATCCGAAAAAGCCTAATTTACTGTTTTGAAGTATTTTTTTCTGCCCATTCAACTTAATTACCATTTTCTATAAATACCCAAGCCTACGCATGAAATTTGGGGTGGTTGTTCATTGTGCATCTTCTCTATAAAACTTCCATATTATTCTTTGAAAATTTAAGAGCAAGAGCTTGTCCTTGTATTGATACAACCACAGATTGGGAGGAAAACGTCGAATCCATTGAATCCAAAACACCTACTTCCTAAACACCCTTAGGAAGGTACTTTCTTAGTTGAATTTTAGAGGCTGCTGGAAATTGAGAGAGGTTGGACTACAAGCACAAGAAAAGCACAAGAACGGGGAGTTCTTGGAATTCTACTAGGAAGAAACAATTGCAGAAGATCGGGAGTTGATGGGTTGAGCTGATCTTGGAGGTTATAAGAATTTGATCGGGAAGTCTAGTGGAGTTGGCTAGGCAACATCATACTGTAAATCCGTATTGTCTATAGTGAAGGAGTTGGCTTGGTCCTGGAGTTGTTACCCAGTTGGGTTTCTCCGTCATCAATATTTATGTTATTTATTGCTTTATTATTACAAACTACGGCAATTCAATTTAGAATAATTGGATAATTTGTTTAACCATCTAGAAATAATTAAAAGTGACTCGTTGTTTTTTAATTGTATAATTCCTCACGTAAGGTCAAACATAGTTAGTAAACTAAGTAATTTCAATTGGTATCAGAGCATAAATTCTGACCTTAGATTTCTAGATGAGTAATTCATTATCTGTCCCACCATATTTTTATGGCAATAATTATGCTTATTGCAAGGTTAGAATGAGAGATTTCTTAAAATCTGTGGATAAGGAAATTTGGTTAAGTGTGGTTAATGGTTGGATTGCCCAAGTTCTATGGTTAATAATGAAGATATCGCAACTCTCATTGCTAATTGGACTAGAGCAAACTTAGATAAGTGCAACTGGAATATCAAAGCCTTACATGCCTTATTTACGGCAGTGTCTCCTAAATAATTTAGGAGAGTATCTATGTGTGAGGTTAGTAAAGAAGTTTGGGATATTCTATAAACCACACACGAGGGAACTCAGGCTGTTAAAAACTCTAAGTTGCAGATGTTGACCACTAGGTTTGAAAAGATTAGAGGATGAGACTTTTGATGAATCCTATAAGAGCTTAAATGACATAGTTAATTCTAGTTTCTACCTAGGTGAGAAAATACCCGAGTTAAAAATTGTTAGAAAAATCCTTAGATCCTTACTTGAGCGATTTAGGCCTAAAATCACTGCTATTGAGGAGAGTAAGGATATAGACTCTATTAAGGTGGAAGAGCTGGTTGGATTTCTCCAAACTTATGAGCAGACATTAGGTAAATCCACAAATGATAAGTCATTGACCTTAAAAATTGTGAAAAATAGTCATAAAGAGTCCTCGGATTTAGATTCTCCTAATGAAGAGGAATTAGAATACTTTGCTAAAAAGTTTCGAAAAATGTTTAGGAATAAACAAAAACCTCAAGAGAAGCATAGAAGTCGTCCTAGTGAGTCTTGGAAGAATACTAAAACTATGAGATGTCATAATTGTCGAGGTTTTAGACATATTTGGAGTGAGTGTCATATCGGTAGGAGAAATCCGGATAAGGCTATGAATGCTACTCTCATTGATGATGAGTCTAGCTCGGACAATTAGAGTGAGAATACACTCATGAGAAAAGTGGAAAATATATTGCCTTTACTGCAAGAATTAGGAATGGATCCGATAAGATGAGTAAGAAGACTGAGAGCATAAGTAGTAGTGAGAATTCAGAAGTGAGAGAGATATTCATGAGGCTTATGATAGAATCCATGATGAGAGCATTAAGATTATAACTAAAAATAAAGTCTAGAGTACGAGAGTCAAGGAACTTGAGTTGAAGAAAGAAAAACTCTTAGCGTACATTCTGGAATCTACCTCTACCCTAAACGAGTTGAAATACATGAATGAATCCTTAGATATTCAGGTTAAGAATCTCACAAGTAAACTTGAGTAGACCTCTAGGAGAGCTAATGAGATGACAGTTGAAAAGGAAACCTTTGAAATCCATGTTAAAAATCTTCTGAGTGACCTAGAGCATTCCAAGTCTCAACTTCTTGCATTTTCTAGTGGTTTTATAAAGTTAGATAACATTCTAGGAATGGGCAAGCCTCTGGTAATAAGGGAGGTCTAGGATATAATAAAAATGATCATAATGTTGCTAATACGTCCAAGACCACATTTGTCCCTGGTACTGACAAGCTTAAACATGGACCTAACTCTGAACCTAAGAATAAGGGATATGTAGGAGAGAGGCCTACTAGACAGCGTAGGACTCGCCAACCTAGGAATCGATATCAACGATCTCATAACTTTGGTCTTAATTTTATCCCTACACGTTTTTATTGCGGAGAGTTAGGACACATAAGGCCCAGGTGTCGTCATTTCCTGAACAGAAATAGAAATAAGAATCAAGAGTTTGTTGGTTAGATTGACTTTGTTACTAATCAGGTGAGTCAATTGACCAAGTTAATGAGAGGGATGACTATGAATATTCACGTCACTATGAAATAGATCATGGTACTATTAAAGATAAGAGCATTTGTATACCTAATTGGTTAGGTATTTTTGGTGCATTATCATTGCGTGACATTTATTTATACATGCACCACATTTGTTTATTTATTTTTAGGTAGAAAACTTATGCATATATATATTTTTTAATTTTTGCATGTTTGACATTTTTTTGTGTGCTTTGGTGTATTCAAGTTTCAAAATAAAAAAAAATAAAAAAATGGAAAATTGAAAAATAACAAATGCGGGAAATTGTTTTTACATCATAATATATAATATTTGAATTTGTTTATTGTGATCGAGCATGAGTTTAATCAATGCACTGTAACATAGTTTTCATTGCTGGATTATGTTATTTATGGAGTACTTAGTATATGTATCTTCATGTACCATCTGCACTGCACACACACTATAATTTGTTAGTGAGACTCTATCACGTGTGTGAGATTTGAGTTGGCAATCACATGTTAGTAAGGTGACTTTGAATATGAATTGACCTTATTTATTAGACCTAAACTCAAATTTTTTCCACGGTAATAAAAAGCTCAATATCTTATGTTCTTTCTTGGAGCCTATTTGACTCGAGCAATTAAGCTTGCGGGGTTTCTCATAACTTGGTGCCTATGGTCAACTGACTTGGGTTAGCGAGCCTAAAGCTACATGAATTATTTTAGTTGCTTATTGGAAAAGTGCTTGCACTTAAGATGTGAAACATAATAATGAACTTAAAATATTGAAAGACGTGAAAATAAAATATCCTCAAAGTCAGGAGAAGAAAAGAAAAGTTCCATACAAAATGAGCCTTTCTTTATAGTTTCTAATGTGCTTTAAATGATTTGACTTTCATAAATAGAGGAATACACTTATTGGCAGTGATGTTTAGCATGTCCTTTATAATAAAATTAAGGTTTGAAGTCCTACTTACAAATGATTAGTGACACTTTACACATATGGGTCACTTATACAATTTACTCCACGTTAACTTAAACTAAATATGTGGGAAGGTTTATTGTATATTGATTATACTTTTGCATGATAAAAACTACATTTTTGAGTTATTATATGTTAATGTTATCGGTCCCTTCGTCATTTGTGACAAAAAGGGGGACAATGAAGTAGTGAAATTTTGTATGTGAATGGGATGATTTGAATTTTTGAGATGAAGTAGATTGATAGGGGAGATATAATTGTGAATGGTAGAATTTGAATTTTTGAGATGAAGTAGATTGATAGGGGTAATTTATTGATTATGTTTCATTCCATACCATATCTACCTAGTTGTTTGAGTTTTTGATTTTTTTTATGCTAGTGTTTTTGTTAGTGTTTAGATTTAAATAGATTGATAAGGGAGATTTATTGATTGCGTTGCATTCATATCATGTCTAACTAGCTGTTTGAGTTTTTGATGTTTAGTGATGTTAATGTTTTTCCTTATGTTTGGATTAACATTAGTGTTTCGTCTCAATGTAGCCAATGTTGGTATCATGTGTTTAATGATTTTATTAGTTCCCATATCACGTGCTTTTACATTGAGTATTTAAGTTGTGGATTTCAGAAAACAGGTTTAACAAGGAATGCAAGAGACACCAGTTTGATTTGATGAAACTTGGGTAGTTTAGATTTTGTTTTAGTTTTTCTTGACTTATTGCATAGTTTTGTCACAGAATTTCAAAGGGGGAGTTTGTTATGTTTTTAGTGTCAACGATTCTGTGCACAAAATGACTAATTTGTAACGGATTGTACAAGTTAAGGACTTAGGGTATAATTTGTACAAGTTGGGTTATGAGGTCTAGGATTCGAGCATGAAAATAGGAAAAGCACGGTACCATTATGAAAATCTATTTTAGTTTTAGATGTCCTTAAGAACTGTCTTCCTAACAAGATAGGGATAGTATGATTACTATTGCCCATGTCAAGCACATAAAAATCCGTAGGAAAAACCAACTCATTAACTTTCATGAGAACATGATCAACTACCCTCTTAGGATAGGCATTACATTTATCAGCTATTTAAAGGTCCAAGTTTTAAGGAAGTGTATACAGAATATGGCATGACATTAATAAATGCTTCTAAATCTAGCATGGCATTTTCAAACTTAGTATCGCCTATCATGCAAGGGACAGTGAACATACCTGGATCCGTGCACTTTGCTGGAAGTCTCTCTTGAATAATTGTAAATACCTGTTCTCCAACTTTTACCATTTCAATCTCCTTCAGTTTTTGTTTCCTCTTACTTGTGCACAATTGTTTCAAAAATTTAGCATAACGAGGCACTTGTTTAATAATATCTAAAAGTGGAATATTGACCTGGCATTTACTGAAATTTCATACAGTTCATCATGATCTCGTTCATATTTCCTAGATCCTAAAGCTTGAGAAAATGGGGTATTAGTTTATAATTAGAGAGGGGTAAAAACTTACGCTCAGTCACCTCAGTATCATTGGTGGCAGTCTAGTTTGCAACCTCTTTTTCTTTTTCTTCTTGTTCCAACGGCGTAGGAGATGCCTTTACTGGAATCTCAATCTCTTTACTAATTCTCAGGATGATTGTGTTCACATTTTCTTTTGGATTAACCATTGTTTGATAGGTAGTTTCTCCAAACTTTGCGCCTCTAGCCGACTGACAGCGTTAGCTACTTGACCCATTTGTTTTTCCAAACATTGAATGTTAGCCCTAGTCTCTTGTTGAAATTGCAAAGTTGTAGTGGCAAGGGATTTAAGAATATCTTCTAAAGACATACCAGAGTTAGAAGTTTGGTCTGTTGTTGTCTAAGAGGGTATGGCTGATTATATTGCTGGAAATTCTGCTGATTTTGATTCATAGGTTGATTCACTTGTCAATTCCCATAGCTAAGATTTGGATGATCCCTCTATCTTTGGTTGTATGTGTTTGAATAGGGATCATAATTCCTTTGTGGTTGTCCAGGAAGGCTACCGGTTGTATTTACGTGTTCAAATGATTCTTCTTGAAGTGTTGGGCACATATCAGTTGGATGGCCTACCAATGAAAAATTTCCACATGCCTTTGCTATTTGCATAGTACCTGCAGCCATTTGACGAACAAGAGTGGTTAGACTCACCAGTTGTTGTTCAATAGATGAAACATTTACCCCGTTAACATGTTTAGACGGGGTGTAGAGTTTAGTGCCAAATTGCTGAGAGTTAGCTGCCATATTTGCAATCAAGTTCTTTGCAGCCTCTGGAGTTTTATCTACCAAGCCTCCTCAACTTTCAACGTCAATCATACTCATATTTATGGGAGAAGGCCTTTATAAAAGTATTAAATAAGGACCCGTTCACTGATTTGGTGATGGGGGCAACTTGCGCACAATTTCTTGAACCCCTCCCAGTATTCATGTAATAACTTTTTGTTGTCCTGCCTTATGTCACAGATTTCCTTTTGGATGATAGGTGCCCCTGAAGCTGGGAAGCATTTCTCCAAAAATAATCTTCTCATCCCATCCCATGTAGTGACGCTTTCAGAAGGTAGACAATAGAGCCAATCCATTGTCGAATCTTTCAAAGAGAATGAGAAGGCTCTTAGTTTGATTTGTTTTTCGGTGACTCCCGTAGGTTTCATGCTTGTGAAAACCATATGGAATTCCTTTAGATGCTTGTGTGGATCCTCACCTGTAAGACCATGAAAAGTGGGTAAAAGATGAATTAGTCTAGATTTTAATTCGAAAGTAGTAGCAGCATCTAAGTTAGGAAAAGTAATGCATAGAGGTTGTTGATTCAAGCTAGGGGCTGCAAGCTCCTTCAAAGTTTGATTGTCCTTATTGATGACTTTCCCTTCCTTTGAGATTCAAAATACCAGGGAATAGGGTTTCGAGAACAAAATTATTCACTCTGAAATTCCATCGATTGCCACTCCTTAACCTGCGTAAGGTTCTTTCTAATTCCAGATTGTACTACAATTCTCCTTGATTAGAAGATCGAGTTGCGGGCATAAATAAATAAAACAAATGAAAAACAAATTAAACAGAAGCTAGAGTAAGAAAAACAAATAAAATTTTATGCTAAAATTTCTAAAAATAATAAATTGCCTAAAAACCTAGAAACTTATGATTTTTTTAAAAAATAAAATAAACAACTAAAGAAGCACAAAAATAAATTAGAACCACTCCCCGACAATGACACCAAAATTTGGTGTGTGCTGTCATAGGCACCCAAAAGTAATACCTTAACTTCTAAAACTAATATAGTCGTGGAAGTAATGATCGATTCTACGAAGAGTATGTAATTCAATATATTATGCTTCATACAATGATTGTGAGGGTTTTTGTATGCAAACAATTGTAAATAATGCAATTAATGACAAAGAAAATTAAATTAACGAAAACAATCAAAAGACTAACCTTGGTCCAAGTCAATATCCACCGTCGGAACTTTACAATTGATCATCGATGCAAGTAAAAATCAACCCATATTTTGAATATTCAATGTTGGAATGAATTTATATTTCTCTTTAATTTTAGCTAGTTAGAAACCAGCATTCTAACTAACCCTAATTATTAAATAACCCCAGACCAGCGCTCAAGATTCAATTTAATAACAACTTTACACAATAGAGAAATCGATGAACTAATACAAACACAGCGGTTGCATTCAATCTATTTAAACATTCATCCTAAGATTTAACAATCACCAAAGCAGCAAATTATCAAACATAGTTGCTTCAGAAGTTAAAGAAATCAAATAATTATGGATTCGATATTTAACTTAGCAGTAGATTGCAACGAATAACAAACTAGTAGATCTCCTAACAATTAAACATAACAATCATGGAAATAAGTGCCGAAGAATATTCAATACTTAAAAAAATGAATTAAACTAAGAAAAACCATTTAGATCTCACAATATGTGGTTCTAAGGCTTCAATCTCCTTTGACCAAGTGTAAAAGTTTAGTTAAAATTCATGAATCTATGAGCAAAATAAAGAAGAATGAAGTTTGGAGGCATTTTTTATGTTCCTCTCCCGTTCTAGGGTTTAAAAATATGTATTTATAGTTATTTCCATAGATAGTTGACTTAAATTTGAAAATCAGAATTTTTGTGTCGGGAATGAATTATGCGGCCACATGGTAGTAAATCATGCAGTCGCATAGAACATTGAAAATGGACTCTGAAATTCGCTGAAACACCATTTGCGACTGCATGGAATTTAAGCTATGCGACTGCATGGCTTTAAATAATTTTCACCATACAGCCTTCAGTATTTTGACCATATCTTTCTCTACCAATATCCGATTAAGGTGATTCAAGATGCGTTGGAAGGCTAACTCAAAGGGATACAACTTTGGCTAGATATCATCTTCCAATTCGATCGTTTATCATGTCAAAAATAGGTCTCAATTTGAGGCTGAAAATCGATGCATAGCTTTTTCGATTGGAAATTAATGTTTGATCATACTTTGATGATATTTCATCCTTTTGATGTCTTCTTTCATCCATTTGACTCCTAACACATCAAATCTTCATCGTGAGGTTTCATTAAACTTTTGAGTATTTTCATTTCAGTCCCCAAACTTCGTTTTCTTTCCTTCTGGTCTTTGTTCACTTATTTCTTCTAAATTACGTCATATCCATATAATTGCCATCTAAATCAAAATATGAGCGTAATGAGTACATTTTGGCATTAATTAATCATACGAGCACATAAAACAGGAGGGAAAAATATGCATTTTACATTCCTATCAATGTATTTTCCGGCGGTAATAGTTGTAAAACAACATGACCACGTACATCTAAGAGGAAAGGGAAAGTTTCGAAAAACAAATTTAAATAAGAATGCAATTAGAGCTGTAGCATGAAAGTTAGGGAATATATCACATAAATAGATTATCCAAGTACCACTAAAACTTGTTAAACTAGAGGTGTCAAGACGGATGGGCTAGCAAGGCTCGTGAAAATCGGGCCGGGACCACGGGCCGACCCGTGACCCGAGCGGGCAGTTCACGGGTCAAGAGACGTGACCCGCGGGTTTCGCTAGTTGTACCTTCACGGGCAGCGGTTAACTCGCTGGCCGGTGAAATTTTTTTATTTTTATTTAAATTTGAAAAAAGGGGGGAGGTGCCAACCTAGTGGGATGTACTTATGATATAAATATTTGATAATAGTAATTAGAAATGCATTTAGTTGTTATTTGTTAAGTTAAATTTAACTTTGTAAAGTTATAAACAATTCATGTAACATTAAATTTGAATTCTATGTAAACATTTCTTGGTATAAATATGAATTTATCATTTTATTCAATTTTTAGTTTACATTTAACAAAAAAAAATATTTTTTGCTATAAATATGAAAAATTCTATATTTTTATAATTTTATTTATACAACTAGTTGCACGCCCGTACAATGTACGGGCTTTGGTATTTTTAAGGTAATATTAGCATATCAAATATTAATGATATTGTGAAACGTCAATAAGTTTTTATCTAACATAATAGCCAACAAAAGAACCCCTCATAGCTACAAGAATACAAGAAAATATGAAATAAATCAAAGCAAAAATGTACTAAAATGTAAGCTGACAAAAAGAAAAACTATCACTGCCTTTGTGATAGGCTCCTATCAATCTCCAAAAAAGAATTGAGAAGCGATAAATAGTAACAAATTCGATTAGATTTGGTTACAAAATATTTATAAATAGAGAAGATGTAGGATGTATTATGTGGGAAAATATTTAGTGAGTTGATTAAATTAGGAGAGCTCGAGGCATGTCGACCGCCTTCAGATTGTTCTTTAATTCTATGGGGGCAGCGCCCCTCGTGGGGGTTTGGGGGCAGCGCCCCCGATGGGGATCGACCTGACCGGTCAGGTCGCGGGGGTCGAGGGGGCAGCGCCCCTCGTGGGGGCTCGGGGGCAACGCCCCCGAAAGGAATTTAGATTTCATGTATGTATGAAACAAAATATTTTCTAATATTTTTGAATTAAATTTGTAATAAGTGAAATTACATTTATAGTTTTTGTAAAATGTAAATCAGTAGAATTTGTAGCTAAAAAAAAGAAGAGGGAAAAAAACGTAAAAAAATTTATAAAAACAAAAAAAATTTGGTTGTCCCCGTGCGCGTACGGGGAGTTCAGAAATTTTTTTTTCTGATTTAAAATCGGGCAAAACAAAAGAATTCAAGTAATTACGACACTTCCTTATTTCAATTAAATAAATGAAATTGTGTTTATAATTTGAGTAAAATGTAAATAATAAATGTGGATAGGTTGAATTTTGGAATTATTTTTTTAATTGGAAGCTGGATGATTTAAAAAGAAAAAAAGTGTCTCCCTGTGCGCGCGCACGGGGAGTTCGTTTCTCCCCATGCGCACACGGGAAGAAAGGATCTCCCCTTGCGCGCACGGGAAGAAAGGATCTACACGACCTTTTTTTTCTTTCTTATGTTTTTGGCCTAAAATTCTACTGATTTATATTTTACAAAAACTATAATATAAATATAATTTCTCGTATAAAATCACAACAGAAACTCTTTAATTGTTGCTATGCTTTATTACTATTTTCAACTCCATCAATCATTCACGAAAATATACTGCACATTCATGGACCTACTTAATACCAACATACATTCATGGATCTACTTAATACCTACATCCAGGAATCAACAAATTCAAGTGGAAGAAGAAACTCATTTACCTGACATGCTAAAGCTGTAAGTTTTCTTTAACTTTACTCAAAGTTATAGTAGTGGTTATAAACTGAAGTTTTAATAACTAATACGAAAGAGAAGTTGTACTGGAGAAGAAAGAAACTTGTGAGAAGGATGACAAATAATACTAAAGAAAAATGGCAAAACCGGAAGTAGGCAGCAAAAAAAAAAAAAATGATTTCAACTATCTCGACCAAAATATCGAGCAAATTTTCTCGGAAGATAGGGAACAACGAAAATACAAAACTAAACAAAAACGAAAAAACTGAAATCATGATGCAAAAAAAAAAAGAAATGAAAAAGCAAATATAACAACAATGAATACAAATCTACCTTCAAGAAATTGTTTTGCCACTTCACAGTGTGTGATTGCAATTGCATTTGCATTTAGTGAATTTGCATGTTATATATATGAGTAAGTCGGTTGCATATATATATATTTTTTAATTAATTAAGGCGGCAAATTTCACTGCCAAATCTTGAAAAATTTAGTCAACAATTCTGACGTGAAAATGAGATATTTATGAACAATTTTGGTTGCCTTTTTTTTGTCTCCATAGTGCCCTTTTATTTTATACACTGTGGATGAAAATTGTTTCACAGATGAACAGTAATCTGCGGGGTGGATAAAGTGGAAAAAATGGTAATTCGTGGGGGATAAAATGGGGAGGCAAAATGTTTCACAAATGAATAGTGATCTATGGAAACTGTGGAAAACAAACAATATTTGTTAGCAATTAATAATCATTTTTAATATAGTAGGGACAAAAATCGAGATACGATGAACAGTAACCGACATGTCAAAACTCAAATGAACAGTAACCGACATGTCAAAACTAAACCACCTAAAAAAGAAAAGAAAAAATAACATGCCAATTGATACGTGTGAATAAATTAATTGAAGTGGGCCTCTATTTGGTTAAAATTAGTAGGGACAAAAATCGAGATACGATGAACAGTAACCGACATGTCAAAACTCAAATGAACAGTAACCGACATGTCAAAACTAAACCACCTAAAAAAGAAAAGAAAAAATAAAGGTGAACAGTGTGAACAGGAGGGCTAAAAAATGAACAGTGATCTCACATGCACTCTTTTAAGTGGAAGGGGATATAGTAGGAATATAAAGGTGATTTGTCTACTGTAGGAGAACCGGTTCAAGTGTGAAAGAGAGGGCACGGTATGAATAGTAAATTTAGCATCCTCTCTTTTAAAGGAAAGGTGATAATATGGGTCAAATAGGAACAAATCGCGACCCGTGACCCACATTGGCTCGACTGGGATGGGTCAGCGAGCGGGCCTGGATTGTAGTCCAAAATTTGTGGGCCGACCCGGAACCGGCCCAGATGGGTTTTTTTCACGCGGGCCGTTACCGGGCTTATATGTTGGCGGGCTGACCCTGCCTAGACCATCCGGATTGACACCTCTATGTTAAACCACCTCATTTAAACTATTAGAGAGTGAAAACCAAGTGGGTAGGAGTGGGGGGCTGGATGAGTGTTTGGAGATATAATTTGAATAAATAAGTTAATCACCTGTCTGACAGCTCAAGGAAAATTTTTAAAGCTTTTAGATGCGGTGATTTTGCCAAAACCCATGACATAACCAAACCACTTACATTTTTGAATTATGAACGAGTCACAGCACAACTATAAAGTGTAACCTTGACACATAATTAAAAATTGCGTTAGCTTTTGGGTATAGGGTATTAGTTCAGTATTAGAGCAATTAGTACAAACATAAAATATGGAAACAAAAACACGAAATTAAATCAGACCTGTATGGCAACAACTTGCTGATCATTATCTTTGATATGCACACTCAGACAAACTAAATACTCCATCAATTTCTCTACGGGCACACCTCCGATTTTTCCGCTGCCATTTCGAACTCTTGTATATTTACCTGTATCCCAAAGAAATAATAAGGGTAGGAGAAAGATAAACATTACATGCTTAGTACGATAACTACTATTTGATACGATAACTAACATGTGCACATCACTACTTTTAGTGTTAGACCAAAAACTGAACCCATATATTTTCCTAAGACATAAATTTTTGCTGATGGACACTTTCATAAGCAAACCAATGATCTCCTTTCTCCCGCAAATTTCATTATTTGATTAAAAACTTTTTCGTGAAAAATTCAAAAGCCACAGTTAATCTTTTATCATGTATTTCATCAACGAAACAAATTATAAAGTTTAATTCACAATAACAATTGCATCAGGTACATCGTTGATAAGTGTATTTTGTACACTTATTTAGACCATTAAATTAGAGTATTTTGATCAGTTATAACTTAATTTTGTATTAATTATGTTTGTTAGGTTGAAAACAATACAAATTGTTGGATTTGAAAGAAAGAAATGAAAACCGTACGAAAATGAAAGAAATTCAAAGTTTGGGGACCAAAGTGTAAACATCTAACAGTTGATTCGGACCACAAAATGATGATTGAAGATTATATATGATCAATTAGAGGTCAACTGAGTGAAATATAGTGGAACTGTTCACATATCAATTTTCAACCGAAAAAGTTAAAACTCCGAATTTTTAGCCTCAACTTGAGACCCATTTTTCAGATAGAAGACGTTCGAATTGGAAAAAAAAAAGAATGTACTTTCAGAAGAATTGTAGCCCTTTGCATTATCTTTTCAACTAATATTGAATCACTTTAATCGGATATTTGTAAAGAAAGTTATGGCCAAAATATTGAATACTGTTCAAGGACAAATCAAGCGTACCTACGCGCGCGAGCCTTTTTTGGAGCTGAATTGCCCAACTTCCTAATTTGATTCAAATTTTTATGGAAATCAAATTCAACTTACTATTTAACCGGGCGGCGAGAACGATGAAAAACATATCAAAAACCTCTCTTACCTCTTCATACAAAATATTATCATCAAATTCATCAACAACAACAAGGGGTCAATTACTATATTTTGAGAGAGGAGATCAAGCTCTAGCAAGAAATTGAAGGTCAATTACATTAAGTTTTTGAAGAATTTAACATTGCATTTGAAGATCAACATCTATTGAATTATTTCATGATCCAGGTGATATTTGTCTATTATTCTTCTTGTAATTTATATATTAACATGCTAGACTAGATCTCTTTTTGTATTAGATGAAGATGAACACTATTTGTTATTTATTTTAATTCAAGACTAGTAATTTAATTTATTTCTTGCATTTCTTGATTAATTTTCCATACCCATTATTGTATTATTTAATTGATTGACCACCAATTACATAATTAGATGCTTGTTGTAGTGTTGGAATGCTCACAATAAGTTAGAATGTGGTAAAATTAACATATATGCAATAGTCGTTGGGAATAACATTTATCACGTGTGCAATCATATAGATAATCTAAATTTAAATTCATTCTAATCATTTGAATTCAGGATATGAATATATATATATATGTCGTGGTTAGGATATATTTAATTTGGTTTGGAAAAGAAAATTATATATCATAAGTTATATCATTGTCAAGAATGCATGAACGGAATTAGATTACAAATCAAGAATTGAAATAGATAGCAATAGGCGAATTCACGATCCAATACAATCATCCATAATTTGATACAAAACTCTTTTTACCACTTTTTTACATAATTTAGCATTAAAAAAAATCAAAATCTCTATTTTTTCGATAGAAAACGTTTGAACTAAAAACATTTTATTTCTAGAACAATTGTAACTCTTTGAATTAGATTTTGAATTTTTAATCACCTCAATCGGATAAATGTAGAGAAAGTTATGGCTAAAATACTGAAAGCTGCTCAGGGACGAATCGAAGAAAACCTGCGTGCGCGCGTCTTTTCTGGGCCTGAATAGCCCAGCTTTTTAGTTTGATCCAAATTCTTATGGAAATCAAATTCAGCCTACTATTTAACCGAGCAGCGAGAACGATGAACAACATATCAAAAACCTCTCTTGCCTCTTCATACAAAATATTATCCTCAAATTCATCAAGAACAAGGAGTCAATTACTATATTTTAAGAGATGAGATCAACCTCTAGCAAGGACATGAAGGTCAATTATATCAAGATTTTGAAGAATTCAACCTTGGATTTGAAGATCAATATTTATTGAATTATTTCATGATTAGGGTGATATTTTTCTATGATTTTTCTTGTAATTTATATCATGCTAGGTTAGATATGTTTTTGTATTGGATAAAGATGAACCCTATTTATTATTTGTTTTAATTTAAGACTAGTAATTTAATTTATTTCTTGCATTTCTTGATTAATTTTGCATACCCATAAAATTATTTAATTGATTGACTACCAATTAGATAATTAGTTGCTTGTTGTAGTGTTGAGAGACTCAAAATGAGTTTAAAATGAGGTAAAATTAATTTATGTGCAATAGATGTTAGGAATAACATTTATCACGTGTTCAATCACATTGATAATCTAAATTTTAATACATTCTAATCATTCGAATTCGGGTTAGGAATAGATTCGGGTCGTGGTTATGATAGATTTAATTTTTCTTATAAAAGAAAATTATATATCATAGGTTTATCGATTGTCAAGAATGAATGAACGGAACTAGATTACAAATCAAGAATTGAATAGATAGCAATAGGTGGATTCAAGATCCAATACAATCACTCATAATTTGATACAATACACATTTTACCGTTTTCTTAGATAAGTTAGCATAAAATCAAATCAAAATATCTATTTTCTTTACACAATTCGAATTCCATACATAACTAGTGTTATGACCAAAATATATTTTGTTAGAAGAAATATTAATATGCCCGGATCGACGATAGCAATGTTGAAAATACAAGAATTATATATTGTTTGAATACCACTTGATGAAACCAATCACCAGAATGAATTGTTGAAGTTATATGGCAAATAATGAAGTATTAGATCAAACAAAAGAATAATAAAGATAAGAAATATGATAGATGAATTAAGATATTTTATTGACCCAAGAATAATGGAGAAAAGAGAAAATTACAATGGATCATATAATTCTAGTAATCTATTTTCTCACACCATAAAATTGTATAGAAGAGTCAATATTTATTGGAAACGTGTAAGGGATGTCCAAACCTTCCTATTAGAGTTGTTAATGAAGTACGATACCAAAAAATCGAGTCCAAAATAAATTTCAACTCCCAATGAACTTCCAAAATAAAATTTCAATTTGACATAGGACTCCAATAGCATTCCAACTGAATTCTTGTTGAAGTGCATTTCAATTAGAATTCTTTAATTACTTCAACAAGGAATTTGGATCACACCCAAGTTCCAACAATCTCCATCTTGATACGAATTCCACTGTAACGAACAAATCTCCAAAATATTTTTCACTTGGAGAAGAAAATCTGTCTGTAACGAATGAACCAACTCTTCAACAATAACCAAAACTGATTTCTCCAACCAATACAAAATACTCCACTTCTTCCAATGAATCCAAGCACTACTCTGCAGAATTACTCAAATTCCCAAAAAATCATAATGATTTTAAAATTTACCAAAATGAGCTGTAACACACCATAAGGAAGAATCAATGCCAAATGCTTTTATTGAAGGCCCATTGTTAGATTGAACACATTCTACTCTACTTAAAGCATGCTCAACAAAATTAGCATCCACATACCCTTTTTCATTAGGTCCGTCCCTAGAATTGAATAAAATAGCACCGCAAGTGATGGTGGTAAAGCAGCATTATCCATATCTCCTGACCTCCACTGAGCAGTATTCTTCAAATCTGACCTTTTACGAGCTCCTAAAGGTATTGTACCAAACTGAATGTCCACCACGGTACTGAACCTTTGCTGATTGACTCTTCTAGATTCTGCATAACCCTGCAAGATTTATAACGAAGGCCTTTTCTATTCCTCCAATACAACCTGGGCACCCATACAAACCTTCAAACCTCCATCTCTACCAAAGAACTCATAACATTTTGAATCAAAGATAGACTATGAGATGAGATTCTTCTTCAAATTAGGAACATGTCAAACGTAGCCAAGTGTTCTAATTGTTATATCCAAAAGCTTCAATCTGACCGTACCAATTTCAACAACCCGACAAGGTGCATTGTTTTCCATAACCATGACACCTTAGAAAACATGATATGTTGTAAACAAGTCCTTATTAGGACACATATGAAACACACATGCTGAATCCATAATTCAATCATCATCTAGTTTAGACTCGATGTTAGAAATAGCCAAGAGATCTCCATCAATGTTCTCCACGAGGTCTGTTTCGCCTGAAGTATCTGATTACTTCCCATTCTTATTTGCAGCCATCCTTTCTTTATTCTGCAATTTGTAGCAATCATTCTTCATGTGCCCCTTCTTCTTGCAGAAGTTACAAAACTGATTACCGAACTTAGTCTTCGATCTACCCCTTCCAGAACCACCATGAGCAACAAGACCTTCTCCATCTCTTGCCTCTGAAACCAGACGCTTCATCTTCTCTTTGGAGAATAAACTATCGTACACCTCCTCTATGGTGAGAGTATCATGACTATAAAAGATCACGTCTCTAAATGAAGAAAGTAAAGTGGGCAAGGAATACAATATGATCAAGGACAAATCTTCATCATCATAGTTTACTTCTAAAGTTTCCAAATCAGTGACGATCTCCTCAATTACAGCCAGATGATCTTCCAATGATTCTCCTTCTACCATACGATGAGAGTATAACCGTTGCTTGAGATGCAATTTGCTTGTAAGACTCTTGGTTATGCACAATTGCTCTAGCTTCAACCATAAAATAGCTGCTTACCTTCTTCAAAACGTTCTGAAGAATGGAATTGGATAGATGAAGATGAATGTGAGAAACTGCCTTTTTATCTTTCTGTAATTTCTCCTTTGCGGTCAAAGTTGTTAGCATTTTGTCAATTCCAAATAACGTATCATCCAAATCATGTTGTACAAGTATTGCATACATCTTAACCCGCCATAACGAAAATCTAGTGCTCCGATCAAAAAGCAGAATGTTATACTTCATTATAGTATAGCCTAATATTTTTAGGGAACATGTATGGGATGTCCAAACCCTCATAGTATTCCAAACTGAATTCTTCTTGAAGTGTACTTCAATAAGAAATTCGGGTCACACTTAAATTCCAACAATTAGTAAATTTGAATTGAATTTATTTCTTGTGGGATGATAACTCTTAATTCATCAATTCTATTATTTGTCATTGATCTCGTACGCTTGTAGGTTTCACACAAACAATCGTTCTCAACTTCGTTTGCAAAAGGTGCCAATGTGATGAAGTATGGTTTAATGCTCTCTTCTTCTATTTCCTTTAGAGTGAAATGTAAGCAAACTTAATAAATTAAGGATGCTAAGAAATCCAAAAAAAAAAAAAAAAAGCCCATATGAGCCCTAATAAATGTACATAGATCTAGATATATATTACCTAAAACATCGAGTAATCAACAAAACCACATCAAAATGTATAGCTAGATGTTATCGAGAATGACGAGATTCTAATAGAAGCCAAGAAACCCGAAAAAATGTACAATAATGCCTCATTCCAAACGAACACTAAGAAAAAAAAATGAAGAAGCCCTTTGTTCCCAAAAAACACCAAGAGAACCCCTCGATAAAAAAAAAAAAAAAAATCCAAGAAGCGTCTCGTTAAAAAAAAAATAAACACCAAGAAAAACCAAATAAATGTATTTCATGTTGGAAAACTCAAAGAAATCTTCCTACAAATTGTTCAATTAGTAGCTATACCGTTTTGATTCTAGAGGTTACTACTTATCGTTGATTGCTTTTAGGTGTAGGTTTGGGTTGTGATTTTGAGGGAAAGAGCGATGAGGGCAATGAGTGTGAAAGATGAGAGTGAGTGTTTTAGACTTTTGTCCTTTTGTGAAATTCGACCCAATCCAACCCCCCGATCATTCTTTATTTAATATGAATTGGCCCTTGAAATTGACCCAAAGAGGTCGGTTCGGTTTGGCTAGTTTATGAATCCCACCTCCTCATAGTTCACATAACTTTCCCAACTAGGCTTCTATTTTCCTTTATTTGTAAGATATTTATATTTTTTAACTTTAAATTCATGAAGAAATCCTTGTTCTTAAGAAGCCAAAGGCTTAATAAAACATACTTCAAATATGTATTTTACTGCAATGAAAAAGAGTACTTATAGCTAGAACATCCCTCTAATCATAGGTATTCTCAATTAAAGCTAAATTGATTACACACTTATGAAGCCTAGGAAATGAAAAGAATTTGACAAAGAACAAGGTAGACTTACTAGAAATAAAAGACAATAATATAGAAAATGATCCGAAGAGTTGTTCAAAAATACCAATATGGAGGCAGTTCTGCATTACTTATGAAAATCCCCATATCTCCATATAGAAAATTGAAACGGAAAACCATTTTTGTATGCAACTAGACTTATAGATCTTTCAGAACCTATACAATTTTAACTTGGAAACTTTTGAGGAAAAGCAGTTTATTCATTGAATTAGACTGAAATACGAAGGGACACTCCGGTGTCATTCTCCCCTAGTGGGAGAAGGCTCGTCCTTGAGTCCAAACAAGTAGTTTTCATCAAGATATAGAGAGAGGGGCATGCTACATTAAAGGTAGTTGAGATACTATAGTTACCTGGAAGTTCAATTCTGTAAGCATTATCACTGTTGTGGTGTGATCCAAATTCCATGTGATTTGGTATTTTGTTGATTGGAGTCCATGTGGTTTGGGATTTGGTTAATTGAAGAAAGTCTAAGGTAATTGGGTTAGTAGAGTCCTAAGTTGTGAAGATCAAATTTCAATAATAATTAGGAGTTTGGTTTGAAAATGGACTCTTGGATGGAAAAAACGCATGTTTTGAAATATTTACCCGAGATAACAAGTGATATTAGAGCGTGATGTTGATTATTCCGCGTGGCACCAATGAAGTATG
Organism: Fraxinus americana; assembly: GCA_035079005.1. Classification (NCBI taxonomy): domain Eukaryota; kingdom Viridiplantae; phylum Streptophyta; class Magnoliopsida; order Lamiales; family Oleaceae; genus Fraxinus; species Fraxinus americana. Next base: position 24,566,240 of record CM068711.1, on the reverse strand, counting down.
ATATTCTGTTGTTGGATAGAAACACGAGATTTACATTATGGCAAGTGAAGAAGCAAGTGGTGTTGGTGCAGATTGGTTTGGAAGAGGCATTGCTTGGCTTTGATAGGATGCCTGTTGCCTGGATGCAAGATGAAAAGTTGCATAGGGATCGGAAAGCTCAATCTGAAATTCATCTACATCTCTCAAATCAAATTCTTCAGGATGTTCTTAAGAAGAATAGTATCGCTTCTTTGTGGTTGAAGTTGGAGCAACTTTGCATGACAAAGAACTTGACCAGCAAGCTACACTTGAAACAACGATTGTATTCTCACCGGATGTTTGAAGGTGCGTCATTGGATGATCACTGGTGTGTGCAGTCGCAGGCATCCAAAAGTGGTACCTTAACCTCTAAAACTAATGTAGTAGTGGAAGCAAGGGTCGATCCCACGAAAAGTGTGTATTTTGATATTTTATGCTTCTTACAATGATAGTGAGGTTTTTGTATGCAAACAATTGTAAATGATGCAATCAATAATAATGAAAATTAAATTAACGAAAACAATCAAAAGACTAACCTTGGTCTAAGTCACATCCACCGTCGGAAATCAACGATTGATCGTAGATGTAATGATAATTCAATTCATATTTCAAATATTCATCGTTGGAATTGATTCCTATTTCTCATTAATTTTTGTTAATTAGAAACCAGCGTTCTAACTAACCCTAATTATTAAATAACCACATACCAGTGCTCAAAATTCAATTTAATAACAGATTTACACAATAGAGAAATCGATGAACTAGATAACACAAACACCAGCAGTTGCATTCAATCTATTTATACATTTTTCTTATGATTCAATAACTTCTATCACAGAAAATCATCAAATCCTAGAGCTTCACAAGTTAAAGGAATCAAACAATTACGGATTTGATATTTAATTTAGTGGTAGATTGTAACGAATAACAAACTAGTAGGCCTTCTAACAATTAAACATAACAAACATGAAAATAAGTGTAGAAGAATATTTAATACGGAAAATAAGAATTAAACAATAAGAACTATCTAGATCTTACAATATGTGGTTCCAAGTCTTCAATTTCCTTCGACCAAGTATAAAAGTTTAGTTAATTCATGAATCTAAGAGAGAAATAATGAAAAATGGAGTTTGGAGGCGTTCTGTATGTTGTCCCCCCGTTCTAGGGTTTTAAAATATGTATTTATAGTTGTTTCCGTAGATAGTTGACTTAAATTCGGAAACTGGAGATTTGTCTGTGAAAAATGCCTGTGTGTGCGCGCCATATATTTCCTTGTCCATGCGCCGTTCATTGGTTTTAGGCTCGATAAGTAAAATTCATGCCCATGCGCGCGCGATAGAATTTGCCTGCGCGCGCGCATGTATGTCTCTGAATAGCGTTCGGTATTTTGGTCTTAACTTTCTTCACAGGTATCTGATTAAGATGATTCAAAACGTGTTGGAAAGCTAACTCAAAGTCCTACAAGTTTTCTTCAGATACTATCTTCCAATTTGATTGTTTTCTATGTAAAAAATGGGTTTAAACTAAGATTGAAAATTCAATGCATAACTTTTCGATTGGAAATTGATGTGTGATCCTACTTTGACGATATTTCACCAATTTGATTTCTTTCTTCATTCAATTGACTTCTAACACTCTCAAATCTTCATCATTTGGTTCAACACAACTTTTACATATTTTCACGTTAGTATTTGAACTTTCATTTCCTTTCACTTTGGTCATTTTCACCTATTTCTTCCAAATTATGTCATCTCCATTGAATTGCCACCTAAATTAAAATATGTACGTAATGAGTACATTTTGGTATTGATTAATCATACGAGCACATAAAATAAGGAGGAAAAAATATGCATTTTACATTCCTATTAAAATTTCCCACACTTAGCTTTTGCTCGTCCTCAGGCAAAACTCAGATTTAATTCCCCAAAAATACCTAGGTCATAATGCCATGAACATGGAACCATCAAACCTTTTCAAAACAAAAAGATATCATGAATAAACATTTCCACACAACTCATAATCAATTAGCAAGCATTTATGGAGTAAACTAAACGTGTAGACCCTCATGGATATAAGCACTCAACTCTCACGTGTTTAAAAGGTAAGTGTTTCGCTCAAATTCAATGGAGATGCTCTACTATATGTTTGCATATGTTTTCATTCGCCACCACTTCTATCACATGCTTAGCAAGAATCATAAGGATTTTCCAAGGGTTGTAATGTGGGTTAGGATCAAGGTGGAAAATATTTGGGTATGTGACTCAAGAGCCATCGAAACTAGTGGAGCAAATATGAAAAGACTTAGCTGACATGTAAAACCAACCACTCCACATGATAGGTTCTTCACTTCACATCTATCCCATACAAGTCGAACTCTTTCTTGAGATGTAGGAAGAATTATGAATATAGATATTTTGTAACATTAAAATCACTCTCTTTCATCACTTAGTTTCTTTTTTTTTTCTTTTCTTTTTCTTCTATCATTCTTTTTTTTTTTTTTTAAATATATAAACTCCAAATGTTACACCAACAATGAAACTTATGAATTGATATAGAAAATTTGTTCCAATTCACCAATTATAGCACTACCAAAAATCTTGATACCCCCACACTTATTTCCTTGCACACCTACACATATCATGATATTGAACAATGCTCCACTAGTTCTAAGGCTTGGGTAAAGACGTTATTTCTCCTTTTTAAAGCTTGTAACATGGGTTTACAAAAACAAAAGGCAATAAGGTTCAAAGGGATTCACCAAAGGAAAATTCAATTACAGTGTAGGCTATTTGGCTAATGTAGCTAATTTATGTAACAAAGATGGCCTTAATCATGTTCGTGCATGCATGAGTCAATGTGATCTTTAAGAAAATCAAGGCAAGTTCTAGAGAAACAAAACTATGGAAGAATATCACACATGAAAAAATAACGAGACTGTTACGGATATGTCAGTCTAAAGGCTCAAAATCGCACCGACTTTTTGTCTACAAAATTTAGTTACTACCATCCTCAAAGAAGATAACTCAACTAATTAACTGTAAGTTGGAGGATTATTTATTCAATCATGTTATGAGTTCTTCAAAAGCCTAATTAATTTTTGCAAATAGCATACACAACCAAAAGATCATTTACCCTCAACTCCTCTTCTTGAAAAATCATGCAAAAATTTCAAAATTTTTGAACGTTAAACTCAATCTAAATCTCCTCCCCCACACTTAAAGCTTACATTGTCCCCAATGTAAGGTGAAATGCAAAGAAAAGGACAAACTAAAATACCAACGGTTGCATTCAATCTATTTAAACATTCTTCTTAAGATTCAATAACCTCTATGCAGAAAATCATCAAATTCTAGTGCTTCACATGTTAAAGGAATCAAACAATTAAGGATTTAACGAATAACAAACTAGTAGGCCTCCTAACAATTAAACATAACAATCATGAAAATAAGTTCAAATAAGAATTAAACAATAAGAAGAACTATCTAGATCTCGCAATATGTGGTTCTGAGGCTTCAATTTCCTTCGATCAAGTATAAAATTTTAGTCACAATTCATGAATCTAGGAGAAAAATAATGAAGAATGGAGTTTGGAGGTGTTCTCTATGTTCTCCCCCCGTTCTAGGGTTTTAAAATATGTATTTATAGTTGTTTCCATAGGTAGTTGACTTAAATTCGAAAACTGGAGATTCATCTGTGAAAAATGCTTATACGTGCACACCGTATATTTCCTTGCTCGTACATTGTTAATTGGTTTTAGGGTAGGTAAGTAAAATTCATGCCCGTGTGTGCGTGAGAGAATTTGCCTGCGCACGTGCATGCATGTCTCTGAATAGCATTCGGTATTTTGGTCTTAACTTTCTTCACAGGTATTCGATTAAGTTGATTCAAAATGTGTTGGAAATCTAACTCAAAGGGATACAACTTTGCTTCAGATACTATCTTCCAGTTCGATTGTTTACCATGTAAAAAATGGGTCTCAAACTGAGACTGAAAATTCGATACATAACTTTTCGATTGGAAATTGACGTGTGATCTTATTTTGACGATATTTCACCCCTTTGACTTCTTTCTTCATTTAATTGACTTCTAACACTCTCAAATCTTCATCATTTGATTCGACACAACTTTGCATATTTTCACGTTAGTACTTGAACTTTCATTTCCTTTTACTTTGGTCCATTTTCACCTATTTCTTCCAAATTATGTCATCTCCATTGAATTGCCACCTAAATCAAAATATGTACATAATGAGTACATTTTGGTATTGATTAATCATATGAGCACATAAAATAAGGAGTGAAAAATATGCATTTTAACTTCCTATCAATCACTTAACTATGTTCAAAGAAATTGTGGCTGATCTGGAGACATTTGAAGTTAAGTATGACGAGAAAGACTTGGCTTTGATGTTGTTGTGTTCATTGCCACCATCATAGGTGACTTTTAGGGATACTATTATCTATAGTCAGGATACTCTCACCGTGGAAGAGGTCTAAGATATTTTATTATCTAAGGAGAAGATGAGGCATCTTGCTGGAGGATCTAGAAATCATGCTGAAAGCTTGGTTGTGCGTGGAAGGAAACAATATAGGAATCTTGGCAGAAATATGAGGAGCAGATCAAAGTCTAGACATTCTGAGAAGACATGTCACTACTGTAAGAAGAAGGGGCATATTAGAGCTGGTTGCTATGCCTTAAAAAATAGAAATAAAGCTACTGGTACTATATAGAAAGGGAAGTAACATGTTAATACAACGGAGGATGATGTTGTGGAAGATGAGCAAAGTGGTGGAGAGCTTTTTGTGATTTTTGACGGATGTTGTGGAAGATGAGTAAAGGGGGGGAGAGCTTCTTGTGATTTCTAACGGGGATTCTAAAACTTGTAATGAATGGGTTCTTGATTCGGCTTATACTTTTCATATGTGTCCGATCAGGGACTGGTTTTCTACATATGAAAGGGTTTTGAGAGGTACTGTGATTATCGGAAACAACGCGCCTTACAAAATTGCTAGAGTTGGTACAGTCATAATCAGAATGTTCGATGGGGTTGTCAGAACACTTATAGATGTAAGACATGTTCGAGAACTGAAGTGGAATCTCATATCTTTGAGTGCACTTGATTCAAAGAGCTATAGATACATCGATGAAGGTAGAGTTTTGAAGGTGAACAAGGGTGCTCTTGTTATCATGAAGGGGCATAAAAACTGCATACAGTTGTACATTTTGCACGGTTCCACAGTGATTGGGGATGCAGTAGTTTTTACTTCTTTTTTGACAGATGATGAAGTTATAAAACTTGGCATATGGGGCTCGGGCATATGAGTGAGAATGGGATGACAAACTTGAGTAAAAGAGGACTTCTTGATGGGTAGAAGACCAGCAAAATAGAGTTTTTTGAGCATTGTGTATTTGGGATATAGAAGAGAGTCAGATTTACTAAAGGAAGACACAACACAAAGGGAACACTTGAATATATCCATTCCGATCTTTGGGGACCAGCCAGGACACCATCTAAAGGTGGCTATTATTACTTTTTGATCGTAATTGATGATTTTTCCAGGAAAGTTTGGGTATTTTTCTTGAATCAAAAGAGTGATGTGTTTGAGACCTTCAAGGAGTGGAAAACATTGGTAGAAAAGCAGACTAGAAAGCAAGTGAAATGTCTACGCACTGATAATGAGTTAGAGTTTTGTTCAAATGAATTCAATAGCTTCTGTAGGGTTAAAGGCATCTTGAGACACTTGACAGTGTCTGGAACCCCTCAACAGAATGGTGTGGCAGAAGGAATGAACAGAACCTTGATGGAAAAGGTTTATTATATGCTTTCAAATATTAGGTTGCCTAAGTCTTTTAGGGCTGAAGCTGCTACTACAACTTGTTTTTTGATTAATAACTCACCCTCAGTTGCCATTGATGAAAAGATACCAGAAGAGGTATGGTCTAGTAAACCTTCTTATAATTCCGATTTAAAAAAAATTTGGATGTCTAGCTTATGCTCATGTGGATAATGGAAAGTTAGAGCCTAGGTCTAGAAAGTGCATTTTCTTGGATATAAATCAGGTGTGAAAGGGTGTAAGTTGTGGTGTCCCGAGACTAAAAAGGTGGTTGTTAGTAGAAATGTAGTATTTGATGAACTTGCTATGGTTCGTGGTTCACTTTTTGGGAATTCTGATAAAGCTGAGCAAAATCATTCAACTCACGTGGAGTTGGAAATTGGTTCAGAGAAACAATCAGAGGTTGTAGAACAATCTACCACATTTGAGTCCAATTCGGGGTTGACAGACAGTAATATCTTGCCTACTTTGCCTATATCACAAGCACCACGATGTTTTATAGTTAAGGATAGACCTCGAAGACAGATTAGACCTCCACAGAAGTATGAGGAAGTAGATTTGGTAGCTTATGCATTGAGTGTGGCTGAAAACATTGAATCCACTGAGGAGCCTGCTACATATTCAGAGACAGTCAATCGCAGTGATTCTAGCAAATGGATGATTGCTATGTAGGAGGAGATGGAGTCATTGAGCAAAAATAATACTTAGGACTTGGTGAAATTACCTAAAGGTAAAAGAGTGGTTCGTTGTAAATGGGTGTTCAAAAGAAAAGAAGGCATATTAGGGATTGAAGATGCTAGATACAAGGCTAGATTGGTGGTAAAAGACTACAGTTAGATTCTGGGTGTTGATTTTACAAATGTGTTCTCACCAGTTGTGAAGTATAGCTCTATTCGGGCTTTACTTGGAGTGGTGGCTAAGAATGATTTGGATCTTGAGAAAATGGTTTGTACAAGACCTGATTTGGTACAGGCAGTTAGTGCAGTTAGTAGATACACGACTAATACTATCAAGGAACATTGGAAAACAGTGCAGTAGATCTTCAGATACTTGAGGGGCTTTTCAAATACTTGTTTGCATTTTGGTAGAAGTTCATATGGATTCATAGGTTATGTGGATTTAGATTATGCATGAGATCTTGATAAGAAGAGATCACTTTCAGGATATGTTTTTACCCTTGGAGGCTGTGCTATCAGCTGGAAGACTACTTTGCAAAATACAGTGGCTTTGTCTACAACCGAAGCAGAATATATGGCCATTACAGAAACATGTAAGGAGGCTATGTGGCTGAGATGATTGATTGGTGAAATCAGTGAAGATTTGCAGATTTCTATAGTTTTTTGTGATAGTTAGGGTACAATTTTCTAGACCAAAGATCAAATGTTTCTCATGAGGACTAAGCACATTGATGTAAGGTACCATTTTGTGCATGATGTGATTGCTCGTGGTGATATTTCAGTGAGCAAGGTTGATACCAAGGATAATTGATAGGATGTAAAATGTATATTTTTCCCTCCTTATTTTATATGCTCGTACGATTAAGTAGTGCCAAAATGTACTCATTACATTCATATTTTGATTTAGGTGGCAATTCTATGGATATGACATAATTTGGAAGAAATAAGCAAACAATGGCTAAAAGGAAAGAAAACGAAGTTTGGGGACTAAAATACAAATACTCAAAAGTTGTGTGGAACCTCACGATAAATATTTGAGAGTGTTAGAGGTCAATTGGATGAAGAAAGAAGTCAAAGGGATAAAGTACAATCAAAGTATTATCACATATCAACTCCTGGCCGGAAAGGTTATGCATCGAATTTTCAGTCTCAATTTGAGACCCATATTTGACATCAAAAACGATAGATTTGGAAGATATTATCTCTATTAAAGTTGTACCCATTTGAGTTAGCTTTCCAACGCATCTTGAATCAACTCAATCGGATATCAGAAGAGGAAGATATGATCAAAATACTGAAAGTCGCTCAGTTATGTTGGTCGGGCGGCTGCCTGACCCTAGACCTCATTAACAAAAGCCAATATTTATGCCTGGGCGGCCGCCCCATTTTCTACTGGGATGATTGAATCTTAAGAAGAATGTTTAAATAGATTGAATGCAACCGTTGGTATTTGTGTTATCTAGTTTTTCGATTTCTCTATTGTGTAAAGCTGTTATTAAATTGAATCTTGAGCGCTGGTATGGGGTTATTTAATAATTAGGGTTAATTAGAACGCTGGTTTCTAATTAACAAAAATTAATGAGAAATAAGAATCAATTCCAACAATGAATATTCGAAATATGAATTGAATTATCATTACATATATGATCAATCGTGGGTTTTCGACGGTGGATGTGGACTTACACCAAGGTTAATCTTTTGATTGTTTTCGTTAATTTAATTTTGATCGTTATTGATTAATTTATTTACAATTATTTGCATACAAAAACCCCTCAATTATTGTACGAAGCATAAAATATTGAATTACACACTCTTTATGGGATTGACCTTTGCTTCCACTACTACATTAGTTTTAGAGGTTAAGGTACCACTTTTGGGTGCCGCGACAGCACACACCACTAATCCTGCTGATATGATGATAAAACCACTTCCTATTACTAAGTTTGAGCATTCTTTGAACTTAATGAGTGTTTGTCATTGATTTAGTCCATTGGGGCTTGTTTGGAAGAGGATAAATGGTGTTTACTTGAAGACGTGTTTTAATTTCTTTTGATAGAATTTGGTTCAAGGTGGAAATTTGTTGTGGTGTGATCCAAATTCCATGTGATTTGGTATTTGGTTACTGGATTCCATGTGATTTGGGATTTGGTTACTTGAAGTAAGTATAAGGTAATTAGGTTTGTAGAGTCCTAAGTTGTGAAGATCAAATTTCAATAATAATTAGGAGTTTGGCTTGAAAATTGACTCTTGGATGGTAAAAATGCATGTTTTGGAATATTTACCCGACGCCTAGCACCCAAGCGCTGGGTACATAGCGCCTGAGCACTAGGAATAGCGCCCAGGCGTTGTGATGTAGCGCCTAGGCGCTGCAACAGTAACCTGATGGCGATTTTTCGTTTTATCAGAATTTTGGGACTTCTTTTCCATCTTGGACTCCAATAAGAGGGTTTATATATATTTACACATTTTATCTCCATAATATAACATTCATATATTATTCTTTACATTTTCAACAACATATTGAAAGTTTAGATTTCAATTAAGATTATTGAAATCTTGATATTGTAAACACAAAACTATTGATTATAGTGGATTGTTCTCCTCTGCTCGTAGTTTTTTCCCGAATTGGGTTTCCACGTAAATTCTTGTGTTCTTGTTTTCTTCTTTTTTATTTTATTATCGTCTTTATCTTGCGATCCGTTTCATAACAATCCCCAATTGGTACTAGAATTTAACTAAGTCATTCTTAATGAAAATGTCAAGGGTCGAATCTTGGGGACCAGATAGAAATCCGTAAAGGGTAAGGTGGGCTCAGGCTCTCTCAGAGGGGATAGTACGTAAGTTAAAGACTTGGGCGTAGAAGTCAGATCGTTACAAAACTCCTCAAAAGAGTTCCCAAACTTCTATTAACAGTTTCTGTTTGTCCATTCGTTTGAGGGAAGTGTGAAGAACTAAATTGAAGAGTAGTGCCAAGTTTCGTCCAAAGTGTACGCCAAAAGTTGCTCAAGAATCTAGAATCTCGATATGATGTAATTGTCTTTAGAATTCCATAAAGTTTCACAACTTCTTTAAAGTGAAGATCAGCAATGCTAAATGCTTCCAGTGTCTTGGTAGAAGGGATAAAATGCGCCATTTTTGAATATTGATCCACTATCATCATAATAGAATCTTTATTCCTTTATGTACGAGATAATCCCACGACAAAATCTAAGTTCACACCCTCCTGTGGTGCTATTAGTACATGTAATGGAGTGTAGAGCCCTATATTTTGAGCTTGACTTTTAGATATTGGCAAGTCCTGCAACGTTTTACATGATGAGCAAAATCCAGATCCATTCTAGGCCAATAAATTTTTTCTTGGACAAATGCTAAAGTTTTGTCTCTTCCAAAATGACCACTAAGCTCTTCCCCTTGAGCTTCATTAATAATCGTTTCTCGTAAATATCCTCGTGGAACACATAATTTGTTATATTTAAAAAGAAATCTATACTGAATGAAAAATTGTTTAGATGGACCTTGAAAACAGGGGCGGACCCAGCACCCGGGGAGCCCTGGCGGCTGCTCGTGCTGGATCCGTCGGGAACAATTTATTTGGTTGAGAATGAATAAATGTTTTAGATTATATACTTGGTAATTTTTTTTATTTTTAAACATTTCTTGTAGCTCAGTTGGGTAGAGCTCATATATTCATGTGGGAGGTCCCGGTTTTGAATCCTTTTCCCACCCTTTTTATTGTGTAAGATTTTTATTACTTTAATTTTTAACTTTTACCAAAATTAAATGGGGTGAAATCATGGAGAGGTGATTTGAAACCGTGACCCCTCCTTAGGATAGTGAGAGCTTGACCATTGTGACACTCCTTGAATTTGATTCTAATCCTACCAGAATAATATATGTTACCGTTTAGCAGGTTTAATGTAATTCTAAAAATTTGAACCCATGCTATTTTTTTGAATTATACAAAACTTGGTCATAATGTCATTTGGTGAATATTGCTAATTTTTACAACAAAATTATATATGTTCAGTTTGAACAAAATAATTGCTATATTTAAATTTTAGACCTTGTTTGATTCCTTTTTTTTTTTAAATACATTTTTCTTTCTTCTTTCAACTGCACATTTTTTAATAAAATAATATTACATTCAAATTCAAAACTTTTCCTCATTTTTAACCACATATTTTTCATCAAATCACTATTCCAAAATGCACTTTTTTGCAAAAAAATGGACATCAAACGGGACTCTTAACATTTTATTGCTGATAACAGTCGACAATCCGCAGCCGCTCGTGCTGACCCAAAATCCTGGGTCGTCACTGCTTGCAAACAATTAGTCCAAATTTGTTTGAAGTAAGGATCATCCTCATATTGTTCCTTGAGAATATCAAAGCCTAAAACTTTTGTATGCATAGTTGATAGCAAAGAATGCCTGGGACTTAATGCATCAATGACCTTGTTCAAAACTCCAGATTTGTGCTTGATAAGGAACGTGAAAGTTTGAAGAAATTCAACCTACTTGGCATGCCTCTTGTTCAACTTATGTTGAGCATTGATATACTTCAAAACTTCATGATCTGAAAAAAGAATGAACTCTTTAGGTACCAAATAATGCCTCAAATGATAAAAAGCTTGTACAATAGCATAGAATAATTTCTATGAACATCATTCAACTTCAAAAAATTTTGTTCAAATTCTGTAACGAAAGAATGGGAGCTGCAGTCACCAAAATTTTCAATTGCTCAAAACTTTTCTGCATTTCTACAGACCATTTGAAGGTCCTTCCTTTTAGACATTCAGTAGTTGAAGCAATGATAGTACTAAACCCTTTGATTAAATGCCTGTAAAATGATGCAAGACCATGAAAACTTCGAATATCCTGCAAAGATGCAGGGACTGGCCAGCTTTTGATTGCCTCCGCCTTGCTTGGATCCATCTTTATGCCTTGATTACAAACAACATAGACAAGAAGACAAGGCTCGAAGTAAAAAATGACACTTCTTTAAGTTGACAAATAGCCCTTGCTCCCTTAGAACCATGAAGACCTGGTGAAGATGCTCCAAGTGTCTTTCCTAGCAAGTACTACACACTAGAATATCATCAGAATAAATAACAAGGAACTTTCCAATGAAAGATTTAAACACATGGTTCATGAGACGTATAAAAGTATTAGGAGCATTAGTCCAAAAGGTATAATCATCCATTCATAGAGACCGTCCCTTGTCTTAAATACAGTTTTCCATGCATCTCCAACCCTCATTCGGATTTGATGGTATCCACTTCTAAGGTCTAATTTCAAGAAAATTGTAGCACCACAAAGTTGATCAAGAAGAACATCAAGGCGTGGAATGGAAAAGTGTATTTGATAGTGATCTTATTCATTGCCTTACTATCAATGCACATTCGCCAACTTCCATCTTTCTTTGGTACAACAAGAGCAGGGACAGCGCAAGGACTCAAGCTTTCTGTGATTAAACCTTTAGCCAAAAGTTCATCAATTTGCCTTTAAAGTTCCTAATACTCTTGTGGATTCATCCTGTATTCTGGTCTATTTGGAAGGGAAGCACCTCGAAGAAAATCTACACAATATTTTATATTTCTCATAGGGAGAAGCCCATGTGGAATTTCCTTTAGAATTATATCTTGAAACTCCTACAACAACGGCCTCATTTGGGAAGGAATATCGTCTCTCTCTTCATTTTTTTTGCACCACCATCATAATATAAATTGCTGTAACTTCTTTCAATGCTTTGGTTATTTCATTTTCAGCATATAAGGAATTTTCCTCCCCTTTTGATGATACGCCATTCTGAATTTTGGACGAACCTAAAGCGATTTTGACCCCATCTTTTATAAAAGAATACTTGTTTTTGAAACCAACATGTTTTGTTTTCCTATCATACTGCCATGGTCTTCCAAGTAATAAATGACATGCATCCATTGCTACAACATCACATCAAACTTTATCTTCATATTTTTCCCTATTAGAAAACTGAACCAAACACCTTTTATTTATGCGTAACTTATTTCCTTTGTGAAGCTGGGTGTTCTTCCACATCAAGATGCAATTTCTCCACCATTGTTGTAGCCACCACATTTTCACAGCTCCCACTATCAATAATGACATTGCAAACTTTTCCATTTGAGGTACATCTCGTGTGAAAAATATTTTTGCAAATCCAATTATCATCTTCTACATAGGATGTATTTAAACTTCTGCGAATTACCAATGATTCTCCTTGATCCCCATAAATAATTTCATCTACAGCCTTCGAAATTTCTGTGTTATGTGAAGAGTCTTTGTCACGACCCGTCCCAAGTCACCCTAATAGACCTGACACGTGTCGTGCGCCGATGATAGATACCAACTAAGTGCTGGACCTACCACCAAGGCGTCTATAACTTGTTCTAACTGTGACACACTTTTATAAAAATTTTGACAGAGTTTCCCCTGTAATTTGGACCAAAACCACCTGAAAAATAATTAAACTTCTCCAACCAGAACATATATTTTTAAATAGAGTACACCAGCCCCTCAAAAATCAACCATTCAAAAACAAAGCAAGAAAGTCTACAATTACAACTATTTTACTTTAAATGTCTCAAAATGCTCAATATGTAATGAGCCCATGACATGGATACATGAAATTACAACCTTAACTTCCTGACAACTAATGCATGTACCCCAAAAATATGTTCCATCACTTCCATGTAAATTGACAAAATGAGTCATACAATTATAGACAAAATGTGGCTCTACACGATGGACAACTAGGCTCCAATGCTGCTCAACTCAGCTACTATCTGATAAGAAAAGAAGTGGAAAAATATGTGAGTTTGCAACTCAGTGAGTGGATAATTATAAATAAGAATATTTCCTTTCATTTATGCACATTTTCTGAAAATCCTTCCTCTTTTGGAATTTTAAGAAAATATGAAATCAAATAATTCTTTAAAAAAAAAAACTTAAGACATGACTGCATCATAAAATCCTTTAATCTTCATTCTAAATAATTTTCTATAAAGCATAACGAATGTAAGCAATCTAGTATAAACGAAAATCTCTGAAATCTTTTGCTGATCAATGCTATAAGCTGAAAACTATTTACTGAAAACTGACTAATCTGAATTCTATACTGAAAATCCAATAAACTGTAGAAATACTGAAATATCACACCAAAAGGTACCCTGAATAACCTTATTCATGTATCGATAAGTACCGATATACCTGGCAAAGGTATTTGATTCTAAAATTCTGTAATTCTGGTCATACGCGCGTAGAGCTATAATTTGATCATACACTATGGAAACACATTCATAATAGTGCAGAGCGGGTAAAATCACCATAATTGACCATACACTGTGGAAACACATTCACATCAGTGTAGGTCGGGTAAAATAACCATATGATGTCATACACTGTGGAAACACATTCACATCAGTGCAGATTTGGGTAAAATCACCTGGGTACTTTCTAGTGGTTTTAAAATAACTTTATACTGAAATATAACATATGGATACAACATGCTAGAGAAATGATTAAATGAACTTAATTTAACTTTAAAAGAATTGAATATCAAATCCATTTGATTCTGAAAATCATGCTTTCAAACCAGTTATATAAAATAATTAACTTTCTAATATGATATAAATTCAGTGACTATTTATTTATGAAAAATAAGCTTTTCCACTCACTCAAAATAAGCTAGTCTAAGAAGATCGGTAGGCTTTTCCAATCTCTATGTCACCACCTGAAAAACCATACAAGATAACTAATTCAACCACTATTAAGTTAAAAAACCTCTAAGATGCAATGTTATAATACTACCACTAAATCTCTCGATACTTGACTAGATGTCCCAAATTATTCCTTTAATCAAATGGAACCAATTTCATTTTCTAGTCCATTTACTAATACCCAATAAATCAACATAACCTTCATTCTAAGATTAACTACAAATATCTCCTTCAATCAAGTAACAACTAATAATTAACATCCAACCAATTAAACATACATATTTTTCCATAAAATCATGCTTTCTTGTAAGTATTACATCACCACTACAATTCCCACTAACAATACTTATTCAAGCATCCAATAGAAAATTTAGGGTTTGCCCAAAAATAGAGTTTCTTACCTTAAATGTAAATGGAAGCTAACCACCAAGGAAACTTGAACTAAAAATCATGATTTGTTCCCTAAAAATTGAAATTTTCGAACCCAATTAAAACCCTAGAAATTAACATAATATATCTCTACTTCTAAGAAAATAGCTAAAATAAAAATCGAAATCAAGTTTGATAACCACCTTACCTTCTTCTCATTCCTTCCTCTTTTCTTCCTCTTCTTCCCTTCCCTTTCCTTCTTCTTTTCCCTTTTTCTTTTTCTCCTTTTCCGGTCTCTGCTTTAGTTCTGCGTGTATAGGTAAGTTTGAAATGGAAAATGAGTTGTTAAATTACCAAAGTTATGGGCTTTTGCAAAGTTAGCCCCCAACTTCCAATGATAAAATAAATAAGTCCTCATCTTTTAATTTAAACCACCTTAACCCTCAATTATCTTGAATATAAAATAAGTCCCAAGAAAAATAAATTATTCCAATTAAGTCCATATTGACCTTGACCTTGACAATTCAACCATTGACTTTTGACTAAAAATTTGAGATGTAACAATCTTACCTCCTTAAAAGAATTTCGTCCTCGAAATTCGATGGACATCTGGCTAATCCATGAATAGATGAGGGTATTGAGCACGCATCTGATCCTCATTTTTCCAAGTAGCCTCTTCCGCCGTCTGATTCCTCCAAAGCACCTTGACAAGTAAAATTGTTTGATTTCGCTGGATCTGCACCTTTCTATCTAGAATCCTTACTGGCTCCTCTATATAGGTCAAATTCTCCTTCAACTGAATTGGTTGAGACTCTAGCACATGAGAAGCATCTGCAATGTACTTGCGAAGCATAGAAACATGAAAAACATCATGGATCCTGGATAAATCGTCTGGCAAATCTAATCGATATGGAACTGGGCCAATCCGCTCAGTAATCGGATAAGGTCCAATATATCGTGGACTCAACTTTTCTCGTTTGCCAAATCTCAACGCTCCTTTCCATGGTGACAATTTCAAGAATACTCTATCTCCAACTGTAAATTCAAGATCCTTCATCCGCCTATCTGCATAACTTTTCTGTCTGTCTTGTGCTATTTTCAAATTTTCTCTAATCAACCTCACATTTTCTGAAGTCATTTGAACCAATTCAGGGCCTACTAACTTTCTTTCACCAACTTTTTCCCAACATACCGGTGTTCTGCACCTTCTACCATATAAAGCTTCAAAAGGAGCCATTTTTATACTGGAGTGGTAGCTGTTATTATAGGCAAACTCCATCAAGGACAAATGAGTATCCCAACTACCTTTGAACTCCAAAACACAAGCCCTCAACATATCCTCAAGAGTTTGTATGGTCCTCTCTGACCGCCATCGGTGCGAGGATGAAAACTCAGATCTTGAAATGTAGCTTAGTACCCATAGCTCCTTGTAAACTAGGCCAAAATTTGGATGTAAATCGAGGATCTCTATCAGATACAATAGACACTGGAGCACCATATAAGCTTACTATCTCATCCACATACAATTTTGCCAACTTATTCAAAGAATAAGTGATTTTGATTGGTAAAAATCTGGCAGTCTTAGTCAAACGATCTACAATCACCCAAACGCCATCATGACCATTTTGAGTACGAGGAAGACCAAACAAGAAGTCCATGGTAATGTGTTCCCACTTCCATTCTGGAATAGGCAAAGGCTGTAAAGGTCCAGCTGTTTTCTGACGATCTGGTTTCACTTGCTGACAGACCAAACATTTTGATACAAATTCCGCTATCTCTCTCTTTATGCCATTCCACCAGTAATGCTCTTTCAATGTATGATACATTTTAGTACTACCTGGATGCATAGCATAAGCAGAACTGTGTGCCTCTTCTAAGATCTCTTTCTTCAATTCTGCAATATCAAGAACACACAATCTGTTTCCCATAACCAACATACCATCATTTCTAATTGCATAGTCTGTTCTTAACCCCGAACTAACTTCGACTTTCAATCTTCTCAATGTCTCATCTTGAGATTGAGCTAATCCAATCCTGTCCACCAAAGTAGGCCTTACCTGAAAATGAGCTAATATCGCCCCTGAAGTAGTAGCTGACACTTGAGCATGCAACTTCCTGAACTCACACAACAAAGCTGCATATACTGCATTAGATTGAGAGGAAGAACTAATCTTTCTGCTAAGAGCATCTGCGACTACATTAGCCTTTCCCGGATGGTAGTCAATCTTGCAGTCATAATCCTTTATCAACTCCAACCATCTTCTTTGTCTCAAGTTCAATTCCTTCTGATCAAAAATATACTTCAAACTTTTGTGATCAGTAAATATTTGACATTTCTCACCGTACAAATAATGCCTCCAAATTTTCAATGCCAACACTATCAGCCTAGCTCCAAATCATGTGTTGGATAGTTTAACTCATGCTTCTTCAATTATCTTGAAGCATAAGCTATAACCTTTCCATTCTGCATTAAAACACAACCCAAACCGTGGCGTGAAGCATCACTATAAATTACAAACTCTTCGCCATGAGATGGAAGAGTAAGTATAGGAGCAGAAACTAATCTTTTCTTCAACTCTTGGAAACTCACGTCACACTCATCAGTCCATACAAATTTGGAGTTCTTACGAATCAAACTAGTCAGAGGAAGAGCAATTTTAGAAAAATCCTCTACAAACCGACGATAATAACCTGCTAGCCCAAGGAAACTCCGTACTTCTGTAACATTAGTAGGGCGTTCCCATTTCATCACAGCCTCAATTTTTACAGGATCTACATAGATGCCTTCTGCTGAGATAACATGACCCAGAAACACAACTTTATCCAGCCAAAATTCACATTTGCTGAACTTAGCATACCACTGCTTATCTCGCAGAATCTGCAAAATAATCCTCAAGTGCTCAGCATGCTCATCACTACTGCGAGAATAAACCAATATGTCATCAATAAAAACAATCACAAATTTGTCTAAATATGGGTGAAGTACCCTGTTCATCAAATCCATAAATGCCGTTGGGGCATTAGTCAACCCAAATGGTATCACCAGAAACTCATAATGACCATATCGCGACCTAAAAACAGTTTTCTGTACATCAACATCCCTGATCCTGAGTTGATGATATCCTGAACGCAAATCAATCTTAGAAAATACTGTGGCACCCCGAAGTTGGTCAAACAAATCATCTATACGAGGCAAAGGGTACTTGTTGCGAATAGTCACTTTATTCAACTGTCTGTAATCAATACACAATCTCATCGTACCATCCTTCTTTTTCACAAACAATACTGGCGCTCCCCAAGGAGATGTACTGGGTCTAATGAAACCCTTATCAACCAAATCTTGCAACTGGACTTTCAATTCCTTTAGCTCGACTGGGGCCATTCTGTAAGGTGTTTGTGAAATAGGGGTAGTCCCTGGGACTAACTCAATGGTAAACTCAATTTCCCTGTTTGGAGGTAGTCCTGGAAGATCTTCAGGAAAAACATCAGGGAAATCTCTTACCACTGGTATATCTTCAAGTTTCAGCTTAGTAATGTTGGTGTCAATCACATGAGCCAAATAAGCTTGACAACCTTTTCTAAGCAATCTCCCAGCATCAAGTGCAGATATGATATAGGAAGGTAATACTCTCCGTTCACCACTAAGAACAATTTCAGGCTCTTTTGGCCTTCTGAACACCACTTCCTTGCGGAAACAATCAACTGAAGCATGATTTGCAGCTAAGAAATCCATGCCCAGTATAATATCAAAATCATGAATATCAAGGGGAATCAAATTAGCTTTCAACTCTCGATCATTCACTCTAATCGAGCAATCTTTGTATACTCTATTAGCCAAAAGTGAATCTCCTACAGGTTTCGCTACCACCAATTCACTATCTAACGGTTCTGACATATGGTCCGCATAAGTAGTAAATGCATATGATATAAATGAATGTGTGGCACCTGAATCAATAAGAGAACGAGCTTTTCTGCCAAAAATAAATGACGTACCCATAACCACGTCTGGTGACTCATCGGCATCATGCTGAGTCACAGCAAAAACTCTTCCCTGAGTCCTAGGATGTCCTGCCTGACCTTTCTATCTATTGCCACTGCTGCCTGCAACCTCAGACTGAATAGCACTAGTAGTACCCGCTTTACCTGCCAACATGTCCTGGTTCTGAGTCTGTCTAGAAATACCAACCCCAGGCTGTGTTCCCTGTGATGTACCACCAGGCTGAAAGCGAATTGGACACTCTTTCCTCATGTGCCCAGACTGACCACAATGATAACAAACACCAACGCCCTTAAGGCACTCACCAGAATAAAATTTCCCACACGACTGGCACTGGGGAAATCTGGCAACACTAGAGCTATCACCCTGCCCCGAAGTAAAAGATCTCTGGACCGACGCCTGAGTATGAGTACGACTACTCCCTGGCTGCTGCACTGATCTCTGGCTAAATCTAGATCCCTGACTTCTACTTGGTTTAGACTTAAAGCTACCAGGGGTGGAAACACCTAATCCACTTCTTCTACGATCCCTCCTTGGTGGTCTATTCGCAGAGACTCATGACCATGTCTGGTTACTACCACCAACTCCCAACCTCCCTTGTTGTGGACCGCTTTGTCGTTCTGAAACACTCTTTTCAACTCTTAGCGCCGCTTCCACTAGTTTTCCAAAGTTTTCATACCCCGATGCAGTTACCACTGATCTAATTTCTTGTCTCAAACCATACTCAAACCTCCTACACTTATCAGCTTCATCAGCTACAAGGGCTGTGGCATACTTTGACAATTCTGTAAACTTTTTCTGATACTCCGCCACTGAAGAAGTTTGCACCAACCTCAAAAATTCATTCTGTTTATCAGTTTTGTAGGAACGGGGGCAGTAATACTCATTAAAATCAGCTCTAAAATCACTCCAAGTGATCACAGAAGGATCAACATACTTACTCTGTATAGATTTCCACCAATCATATGCACCTCCTTCTAGCAGAAAAGTAGCGAGACGTACTTTTCGCTCACCTGGACAACCCATAACATCAAATACTCTCTCAACCCTTACCAGCCAAAATTCACTGCATTGGTCACCGTGTTGAATACCTTATCTCCTAATTTGGTTGCTCGCTCGATACTATGATCTTTATCGGAATTACGTAGAGCAGAAGCAACGTGTAATGCCTCGAAAATTTTTATAAATTAGAATTAATTATTTTATATGCTATATTGTTAATATTTTAAAGTTAGGGACTAAGGTGGTATAATTATTAAATTCCAATTTTGTTTATGTCCAAATATTTAGATATTGATGGAGTTATGACAAGTATATGAATATTGGTCTCGTTTGATAGATCGTAATTAGATACATAATTTGGACTCGAGAAAAAGATGATTCGTATAAGTCGACTCCAAGATATTTCATTTTGAAGGTAAGATGTAAATTGCTTTTATTAGACCATGACTTTTGTATTAAAATAATGATGAGAGTGGGATCACAACACGTGTGCTAGAAGATGATGGAAATGTGTCAAATGCATTTATTTATTTATTTTAATATGCCTTGAATTTGGGAAAAAATAAGGTTTGATTGTTGAATGAAAAAGGGAAGACATGGTCAAAGATTTCCTTTCTAAAGATACTTCCCACTTTTCACACGTTGCCTACTCCCACACGTTTTCACAATGTGTACTTTTAGAATTTAGGTTATTAACCGTTCATATATCTATACGCATGATAAGATAGAAGAAACACACGAAATCTATTCTTTCAAAGTACACAAGCAGACGAAGAAAAGTGCGATATGAGATTTTTAACTTTCAAGGATTTTTCTTAAATTGACAAGGTAGGAAAAGAGGTGCAGTTGAATTTTCTATCCCGTTTAAATTATTTCTTCATGTTGATGATTTCATACTTATGAAGTTATGATATGATATGATTATGATATGAAATGATGATATGGCCATTCCGGTACAAATGATATGATATGATATGATATGATATGAGCTCTTACCGGATCTAAAGTTATGATGACGGTATGATAATTCTTGACACGTGTTTAAATTATTTTATTCATGTTGATGGATTATTGTACTCATGAAGTATGACGGTATGATTATTTTGACGCATGATTTTATATATTTTAATCGGGATCACACCATTTATCGTTTCCTACTGAGTATTTCCAAATACTCACCCTTTTTTTTCCTACATCTCACAGGTTAGATCGGGTCGTTGGTTGACGGGCGATGAGGTGATTTCGTTGTGCCAAGATCTACTGGAAATAAATAAATCGAATCCGGTGTAACGTGCTTTTAATTTCTAAATTTTTAACAGTAACCTTGTTTATTTTATTTATTGAAGTGCTGAAATCTGGGATAATTGTTCGTACGTTGATTTGAGAATCTTGATTTGTTTTGAGTGTTTTTGTTATTCTTGCTATTTAATCTTCAGTAAAATATTCACGTCATGAATAGAGTCAAACATAAAGCAGTCTTGGGAGTTGATTCACCTTGTCATCATGTATAATAGATGTAATGTACAACAAAGATTTCAATGTGGATAAATCTTGAGGCCACGTGCCAGTTATTGAAACAAAGAGGAAAGGTGCATTTGTACTTGCTAATATTTAAAAAGGGGAAACATTGTTTGGCACGTAAATTTATACAGGGTTTACTATTTAATTATGCTTTGAATAGGTTTTTATGATACAAATATTTCGTAAGCCATTTCACTAAAGGTGCATTTATATATATATATATATATATATATATATATATATATATATATATATATATATATATATATATACAAATGATATCATTTACTGTACATGTGTACGTTAAGCTTATGGCGTGCAAAAATATTCTCTATCTCATTCAGAAATTTATATATAAACTATTTTCTATGAATTTGGATAAATTACCATTTCATAATTATACATATTATTGCACATCACAGTGTTAGTAGCAATTAAATTCTTCTAAAATTTGGGGCGTTACACAACGGCTGTAGCAATCTTATCTGCTATAATATCAGCCTAAGCTACCTCGTCCTGTCATGGCTGCTCAAGAGACTGATGGACTGATTCCTCACCCCTACTCTCTTCTCCAATATCATCTCTGTCAGAAGCAGCTTGTGGTTGAGGCGGCATATCTGGGAGCCTACGGGTCCTACCACCGTGAGCCATGAACTCCAACTACAAAATATGCATGATATGTTAAGAAAGAATTAGAAATAGACAATGCAAACTGACTCTATGAACCATGCTCTGATACCAACTGTCACGACCCGTCCCAAGTCACCCTAATAGACCTGACACGTGTCGTGCGCCGATGATAGATACCAACTAAGTGCTGGACCTACCACCAAGGCGTCTATAACTTGTTCTAACTGTGACACACTTTTATAAAAATTTTGACAGAGTTTCCCCTGTAATTTGGACCAAAACCACCTGAAAAATAATCAAACTTCTCCAACCAGAACATATATTTTTAAATAGGGTACACCAGCCCCTCAAAAATCAACCATTCAAAAACAAAGCAAGAAAGTCAACAATTACAACCATTTTACTTTAAAAGTCTCAAAATACTCAATATGCAATGAGTCCATGACATGGATACATGAAATTACAACCTTAACTTCCTGACAACTAATGCATGTACCCCAAAAATATGTTCCATCACTTCCATGTAAATTGACAAAATGAGTCATACAATTATAGACAAAATGTGGCTCTACACGATGGACAACTAGGCTCCAATGCTGCTCAACTCAGCTACTATCTGATAAGAAAAGAAGTGGAAAAATATGTGAGCTTGCAACTCAGTGAGTGGATAATTATAAATAAGAATATTTCCTTTCATTTATGCACATTTTCTGAAAATCCTTCCTCTTTTGGAATTTTAAGAAAATATGAAATCAAATAATTCTTTAAAAAAAAAACTTAAGACATGACTGCATTATAAAATCCTTTAATCTTCATTCTAACTAATTTTCTATAAAGCATAACGAATGTAAGCAATCTAGTATAAACGAAAATCTCTGAAATCTTTTGCTGATCAATGCTATAAGCTGAAAACTATTTACTGAAAACTGACTAATCTGAATTCTATACTGAAAATTCAATAAACTGTAGAAATACTGAAATATCACACCAAAAGGTACCCTGAATAACCTTATTCATGTATCCATAAGTACCGATATACCTGCCAAAGCTATTCGATTCTGAAATTCTGTAATTCTGGTCATACGCGCGCAGAGCTATAATCTGGTCATACACTATGGAAACACATTCACAATAGTGCAGAGCGGGTAAAATCACCATAATTGACCATACACTGTGGAAACACATTCACATCAGTGTAGGTCGGGTAAAATAACTATATGATGTCATACACTGTGGAAACACATTCACATCAGTGCAGATTTGGGTAAAATCACCTGGGTACTTTCTAGTGGTTTTAAAATAACTTTAAATATACTGAAATATAACATATGGATACAACATGCTAGAGAAATGATTAAATGAACTTAATTTAACTTTAAAAGAATTGAATATAAAATCCATTTGATTCTGAAAAATCATGCTTTCAAACCAGTTATATAAAATAATTAACTTTCTAATACGATATAAATTCAGTGACTATTTATTTCTGAAAAATAAGCTTTTCCACTCACTCAAAATAAGCTAGTCTAAGAAGATCGGTAGGCTTTTCCAATCTCTGTGTCACCACCTGAAAAACCATACAAGATAACTAATTCAACCACTATCAAGTTAAAAAACCTCTAAGATGCAATGTTATAATACTACCACTAAATCTCTCGATACTTGACTAGATGTCCCAAATTATTCCTTTAATCAAATGGAACCAATTTCATTTTCTAGTCCATTTACTAATACCCAATAAATCAACATAACCTTCATTCTAAGATTAACTACAAATATCTCCTTCAATCAAGTAACAACTAATAATTAACATCCAACCAATTAAACATACATATTTTTCCATAAAATCATGCTTTCTTGTAAGTATTACATCACCACTACAATTCCCACTAACAATACTTATTCAAGCATCCAATAGAAAATCTAGGGTTTGCCCAAAAATAGAGTTTCTTACCTTAAATGTAAATGGAAGCTAACCACCAAGGAAACTTGAACTAAAAATCATGATTTGTTCCCTAAAAATTGAAATTTTCGAACCCAATTAAAACCCTAGAAATTAACATAATATATCTCTACTTCTAAGAAAATAGCTAAAATAAAAATCGAAATCAAGTTTGATAACCACCTTACCTTCTTCTCATTCCTTCCTCTTCTTCTTCCTCTTCTTCCCTTCCCTTTCCTTCTTCTTTTCCCTTTTTTTTTTCTCCTTTTCCGGTCTCTGCTTCAGTTCTGCCTGTATAGGTAAGTTTGAAATGGAAAATGGGTTGTTAAATTACCAAAGTTATGGGCTTTTGCAAAGTTAGCCCCCAACTTCCAATGATAAAATAAATAAGTCCTCATCTTTTAATTTAAACCACCTTAACCCTCAATTATCTTGAATATAAAATAAGTCCCAAGAAAAATAAATTATTCCAATTAAGTCCATATTGACCTTGACCTTGACCTTGACAATTCAACCATTGACTTTTGACTAAAAATTTGAGATGTAACAGTCTTCGTCCTTTTGTTGTGTTTCATCTTCTTCAACGAGAGAGACAATCTGAAGCAATGTGACCAAGACCTTAACATTCAAAACAATGAATGGATCCTTTACTAGAAGAACTAGTTTGCCGAGAGCTGCTACCATCTTTCTTTGAGCTGAACTTTTGTTAAAAGGTTTATTTGAAGGAGAGACACTAGAATTCCCAGGGCCTGAAGAAGCACCTGGATTCGAAGAACAAAAGCTACCACTTTGGTTTTAATATCGAGAATTGTTTCCTTTACCTTTAAGTTGGTGTTCCACCTTGAGTGCAAGTTTACAAACATTATTGAAAGTCCAATAAGGTTGTAATTGGACCACATTACTAATATCAGTTTGAAGTCATCCAAGTTAATGAGCAATTGTTTGTTTTTCAGGTTCTGAAATACCACATCGTATCATAAAATACTCGAATTCTGTGGTGTAATCTTCTATAGAGAGTTCATTTTGTGTAAAATTTTGGAAATGAATGAAGGCATCCTGTCTATAATTTTCTGGACAAATTTCCTCATTAGTTCCTTCTTCATTCAATCCCATGTGACCATCTTTTTCTTTCCATCATGGGCACGTTGTCTCTTAAAATGTTCCCACTAAGTTGAAACATGTTTCTTTAGTTTGATAGCAACCAACTTCACCTTTCGATCATAAGTTATGTCTCTGAAATCAAAAACTCGTTCAACTGCATTAATCCAATCTATGAAATCATGATGCATTCATGTTTGCATTTTTCATCAAGAGATAGAAGGGTCACATGAGGGGAATATATTTGATGGCTATCGAGAAAGACTTTCAATTATATGAGGAACATTGACTAATATGAATGATTTCAAATTGTCACTTTAATTGTTACATTAAAAATGGAATAATAAGAGAGATTCGATATCTTAACAATACATCTCACATATTTGAAAAACACGTTTACTTATTTTAATTAGTTTAATTGATAATTTAGGTATTACTATAGAAAAAATCACAAAATTTATTTGCTATTCGATTAAAGTTGCAATTAATTTTAATTCGGTCAAACACATGGTCTTCGTGAGTTCGACACTCTATTCATCATTATATTACTTGACCACGATTCCATGTACTTGTGAGTTTTCAAATGATCAGAACACAAACAAGAAGAATTATGACACATATCATAAATTAAAAACTGTATGTATATCTAGCACAAATTATGGCTGTTGTCAACAAGTACTTCCAAGCCATGTAAGCCTCTGTGGGGAAAAAATATAAATTGTTTAATTTATAAATAGATATAAATAAGTGGTGGATAAGTTAATAGTACTTATGAGTCCATTAAAATGTGGTTAAAAATGAAGTTCGATCCATTATAAATGAATTATAAATTTTATGAAAAAGATTCTAAATTTTTTACATGCATATGCATAAATTACAAATTTTGTTTTGACAAAATAGCTCCATATTGATCTTCCATCAAGGTGTAAAGCGTGCTCCGTTTGATCGACTACGAGGATACTCCAACAATCAAAGCTCAAATCAAAACCACTTGTATTGCTTCTTGTTTCCTAGCTCACAATGGACTCAAATCCACAAAGGAGATATTCCACAAAAGAAGGTGACAGTGGCTGTAACTCACCAAAAATTAGAGAGGAAAGGATGCAAGTTGAACTCATGGTTTCACAAAGAAAACAGAAGGAGAAAACGACTTCCTCTTTTTCTGTCAATTGCATACACACCATGCCATGGTTTAACACAAAGGAGGAGCTGCCCATATATAATGCTAGGCAAAAATAGGGAAACAACAAATGAGCCAAACAAGGCACAAATGAGCAGTCACATAGTGAATGGGTTGAGCTACTAATTTCCCATCTAGTGGTATTAATTCCCTATTTCGATTCTCGATTGAAGCCTATGAAATTAAACTTGAAAAGATAAAAATATCATAGCCCGAGACTTATTAGGTATAAAAAAACCCAACAAATGTCCACCTCGATACTCAATAAACCTGCAAGCAAATAACACCAAATTAATACTTACTGAATCAAGGTATCAATATAAAATTGGAAATCGCTGACCTTACTAGTGTCTCGAACTCGAAACACATACCATACCTGCTAAATGTACTCATCAAGGGCAAAGGTCAAACCCGTGTACAAATATATATAATAATCAATCAAGAGCACATATTAACACAAAATTATACAAATGCGATGAACACACACTATAGAATAATACACAGATATTTTCAACAAGTTCAACATATTGGAGAACTACAATTAACACTAAGTTAATCAAATAAATGGTCAGCATATGTAACAAATGCATGAATAACCCCAAGAAAAGATCTCACCACAATTATCGTAACCCATTCCGTGTAACTCGTAATCTACTCTCATTGCCAACAATGCTCACTAGATTGTTGACTCCTCATGCCTAACTATTAAGCAACTAAAGATCCTAAATCAATAGGATGTTCCCCAATCACCACCTCACCCTCTCTCAAACTTGGTAGATAATGTCTCCATTTAATAGAGGTGATAGAAGTGTCACTCCTTCACTCCACCGATCAGAATTCTAATAGATAGATGAATATAAAATATTTAATCACCTCACCTCTCATGATCTAAATGCCATTCTTATACACACCCGCATTCACCAATGTACCCTCAAACATTTTTTTAGTTGACCCACTTACTAAAGCGAGAACACATCCCGTGTTAAATCTCACAATAGCAATCCCACCACTATGCATGCAACATGATACACATTGTAATATGATCATTCTTAAATTTGTGAAAATGTACACACTAAACATAATGTTTATGCACAAGAATCAAGCAATTATTCATGCAAATGAGAATTCACACACAGATACAAATGTAGCAGTGGAGAGTTTATTATCAATAAACCTTACTCGAGTCATAATTAGACCCACTGGCAACGTTCGTCTCACTTCTCACATTTTCTTTCTATTTGTTATTCTTTTTAGGACAATAATTTTAAAAAAGGTCAATATTTACCATAGCCATAAAATCTTTTACCTTTCGCTCCCGACTTAGATCTATCCCAACTTTTACTCCTTTTTACCACCCTCATCACTTGAGTTACTACTATCTTGATTTGCTCAATTTCCACCATGCCAAGCATGAGGTCTATATCTCATCATGTGAACCTCACAACTACTCCCTTGTTGTTCAGCTCTCAACTCCATATTCTTATTTTCTAAAGAATCTATTTTGATATCAAGTGTTAAATCGTAACTTCTGCACTCAATAGCATTTTCACACCTTTATAAGCATTAAGAATAGCATTCAACGAGATAATAAATTTATATTGTTCAGACACTTTTCACCACTATTTGTAATTTCTTAAACTAATTTGTTAAAGACATCCAGATTTCCATCCAAATCTTTAGAGGAGTCAATTTTAAAATCAAAAAAACTTTCGAGTAGGAAAAAAAAATTTGGAATGGATTTTTAACAAATAAAGATCCTCTAATTTTTTTCAAAGCTTTTGTGTTGAATCGTGTTTGCCAACTTTTCTTTAAAAAACATAAAAAAAAGGGTATAATAGAAGTATAAGCCAATTCATCATTTTCCTTTCTCTCATCTTAAGTTACAGTTGTAGGGAAATTTCCATAACTTTCTTTAGAAATCAATATTTATTTGTTTAAAACGTATTGTCGAAATATATGTTTGGGCATATACCCAACATTACTTAACTAATCGGCGATACTATACATTTTCCCATGAAAGCATTCATAGGAAGGAAGGTACCACACAATCTATCTAGGGCTTTGAAGAACAGAAGGTAGAGTTTAGTTCTAGGAGTAACTGTCTTAACATATCTTCCCGCCCATTCTTTCTCCTCAAAACACTGATTCATGCTTTCCATTTTTTCATCATAATCTGCCTACATCATTTGGCACTTTTCATTATAGTCTTCCTTCAAACTATGAACTTCATTCCGCAACAAGTTATACTGAATCATATGTTCATCACGGGTCATATAATCATATGGCGGAGGCTGAGCGATATAAGGTGATGAAGGAATCTGGGAATGCAGCAATTGGTCTTTATCTGGCTTGTTATAATATGATGATGATTGCTGTCTGTACCCGTGTTTGTGTTGGAGTTGTGACATTTTTGTTGTCACATGACTATTGTATTTTTGGTTAAACATTTAGTTACATATTTTTGGTTTAATGTCTAACTATGAAATGATGTAAAGTTAGACAAGTTAGTGTATTATACAAGTTAGTATGGTGTAGTACTTGTATGTGTAAGAGTAGTATGGTAGTTGATAGAATAGTTGGTAGAAAATATCTTTGACTATGTGTACAAGTTTGGCTATATATATAGCCGAGATGTATGAAAGATGTAGAAGGAAATGTTTAGTGAAATGATGAATGACATTATAGAATTTTTCATTCATTTTTCTCTGTGAGTTCATAAAACCAGAGTTTATGTTTTGCTTTGTTCAATATCCGGTTACTTCTATAACCGGTATATGAAAATATGTTTTTGTTCCTCCTTCACATCCTCTCGATCAATAAAAATATGTTTGAATATCGAAGCTTTTTTCAAAGAGTTTTTGAATCATAAAATTCCAACATGGTATCAGAGCTTAATTGATCTTTGAAAAGGGACTAGGAGCTGTAAAAGGAAGAAGAACAGGAGCCGTCAAGGGCTAAAGAAAATAGAGAAAATTCGTTAAGTCAGTGCCAAATCCGGTAGGCAAAGTGTAAATTCGGTATGCATAGAATTAGAGCTTTAATGTTCTTAAGGGACCTGACAAAAATAAAAGCAAAATACAGTTGATGTCGATTTTTGAAGATGCAAAATGATGCTGTAAATGAGTAAAATTCGGTATGCTTGCAAGGTTTCAGAGCTGAAAAACTGATCCTTAACCATAAAAAATAGATGAAAAAAAGCTGATGACGGAGCTATAAATCTGAAAAGAAAAAGGAGTGAATTCGGTATGCATTGAAAAACTATCAAAACCGGTAAGCTTTGTGTGAATCCGGTAAGGAGTGAAGAAATCGCTAAGCATAGTATGAATCCGGTATGCATTGGAAAACAGATTTAAATCTGGTAAGCTTCACGCAACTCCAGTAAGCTCACTGCAATACCGGTAAGTATTGAAAAACTATCAAAACCGGTAAGCACAGTGTAAATCCGGTAATTTCAAAAACCTCAGCAGCAGCTTCATCAAATCAACAAGAATCCTAAAGAAAAGATGCAAATGGAAAGTTTCTTTGTATGTGGTTGGTCCTAGGCTAAAAGAGTTGACAACTACGATAGAGTGTTACAACCAAGAGAGCCACATCAAATGGAAAACAAAGGACCTCAAGCTTGTAGTCACAGAAACAAAAATGGCTGAAATATGAAGAAGAATTTTTTGATGGTTACAACAAAATGTTAAGGAGGAGTGTTGGAGTTGTGACATTTTTGTTGTCACATAACTATTGTATTTTTGGTTAAACATTTAGTTACATATTTTTGGTTTAATCTCTAACTATGAAATGATGTAAAATTAGACAAGTTAGTGTACTATACAAGTTAGTATGGTGTAGTAGCTTGTATGTGTAAGAGTAGTATGGTAGTTGATAGAATAGTTGGTAGAAAATATCTTTGACTATGTGTACAAGTTTGGCTATATATATAGCCGAGTTGTTTGAAAAAATGTAGAAGGAAATGTTTAATGAAATGATGAATGGCATTATAGAATTTTTCATTCCTTCTCCTATGTGAGTTCATAAACGAACAGAGTTTATGTTTTTCTTTGTTCAATATCCGGTTACTTCTATAAGCGATATATGAAAATATATTTTTGTTCCTCCTTCACATCCTCTCGATTAATAAAAATATGTTTGAATATCAGAGCATTTTTCAAAGAACTTTTGAATCATAAAATTCCAACAGTTTGCCTCTCTTTGACTAGTCGACGATACTTTACATTTTCCTATTGAAGCATTCAAATTTTCAGCTTTTTCATAATTTTTTTCCCCTGCTGGAACATCTCTTAACTGTGGCAGCCTGTGTCTAACCAATTCACCATGAATACATCTTTGGCTCTCACAAATAAATTAACATGACAATTTCCTAAAAACAAAGAAATCATGGAACACGAAATTGCTGTAAGAAACACAGGAAATTGTGGTCAATATTGATCAGTTTAATCAACTCTTATGAAGTAAACATAACTTCCACTGATCAACTAAAATTACAATAGATTCTTCACAGAATGAGCAGCCCACCATGAATTCTTCATTAAATCGCTTACAAGACCGAAAATTTCAGAGGTAACACACTAAAAGGAGTTAGGGTTTAAGATGCAAAAAAGTTCTTCATTGACCATGGCTGTGTGACTCGCAGACATTATAGACCCACAAAAATCAGGTTAAGTGGAAGAGAAAATGAAGTAGGCTAGAAGTGTTAGACATTTTTTCTTTTCTCTCTCTCCAAAAACCGTGTTTTATGGATATTTTCTCCTTTCCATATCTCATACATCAACAAATAAACAATCTTCAAATGCCAAGTAATAAAGTGAAAACAGATGGACAAACTTGGTACCTTGAAAACCAGCTTGACATGATCCCTATGTAGGGAAGCATGTGATCACTACAACAAAAACAGCAGACGGCAACGTTCAAAAAACGTACGGCAACGTTTAGACGTGTGTTGCAAATCAAGGTATTGTCGTAGAGTAGAGAGATACGGCCACGTTTCTTGAACGTTGTCGAAAGTCTACGATAACGTTTAAAAAACGTTGCCGTAGAGATATGGCAACGTTTGGCAAATGTTGCCAAAAATAGTCTTTCACAACGTTTGGCAAACGTTGCCGTTGATAGATACGGCAACGTTTACCAAACGTTGCCGTAGGGTGGGGGATTTTTATTTTTTTTTTTTATTTTTTTTTTTTTTAAAACAACAACAATTTATGCAAATAAATTGGTAAAATTGAAAATGTAACTTATGAACAAATTTTGGAATTGCATAAGAATTGATAATTTCATTACAAATTTTTGAATCCATACACTTGAAAATTAGAATGTGATACAACACTTAAATAAAAAGGAGCTTTAAAATGAAATAAAATGGTAAGGGAAAAACTCGATTCGATCTGACTTCAAGAAGGAAACTATGAATTACACTACAATGTAGAGACGGACAATGATCTCGCTTCGATCTGACTTTTCATAGAAGCACCTCCTTTCTTCAGCTTCATCTTTGTACAAAAGCTGGCATTTGGTCGTTTGAGCTAAATAGAAATGTGAAAAAATCACTTGAGCTAAATAGAAAAACATGATTTTAATCATTGAGCTTCATTTTTCATCATGTTTTTCTTTTGGATGTAAATAGCATATTAATGTTCTTACTCTTTTAGAACGTCTTTAAGCACGGTACTCTTGCCAGCCCCCATCCCTCCACCCATGAAGAGAAGAACAGGGCTTGTCTTTATGAGCCATGGGAACCATAACATCTGTGCACTGTGAATCGTCAAGGGATACAAGTCCAACGGCTTTCATTTCCTCTACGAAGGTAGTAAAAACTCTTGCCACCTTCAGATTCTTTGTCACCCTTTCAAATCTCTGCTCTCTTTATCAACAAAAAGCAAAAAACAAGGATAATTTAGCTTATTTATTACTAGGAAAGCACATAACAATTAGTTAAATTTATAACATTATTCCCAATTAGTCGAAACTGTTAATTTAGTGATGCGTGTTTCTATGAGAGTTAACTTCATTTTAAAGGTTGAGGACCGACCGCCTACTATGGACAACTCGTCACCAGCCGAGATGCCAACAGAAGGTATTCTGACATTAATTTCCACAAACAAGATAAGTATCATGTACTACGCCTTACCTTTGATTTAAGGCATTCATTTTTTGTTTTTCAAATAATCATATAAGAAGGATCAAATACTTTCTATAAGAATAAACTTCATACGTAGATCAATTTTTCTCGTGCTATTCCTAGGCCTAAAAACTGATTTAAATGTATTTGAACTGGGAAAACTAGTGCCACCTACCTTCTTCAAATTCTCATTCTCCAGTGAAAGTTCAGCTGCTTTTCTGAGTAAATCTGCATGTGTAGCCTAATTAAAGAAAAGAAAAAATATCATCGGTGAAGACATTTCTATGAACAAATTAAGCCTAGATTATTGCACCATCATAGACAATTCAATTCAAACATTTATACATCCAACATTCCAAGTGCCAAAAAAAGAAACAGAAAACTAAAAACTAAAAATAAAAACTACTAATAAAGCAAACAAAGGACCGAAATTAATTAAGAATTCTTCTCTGACTTACGGTGACGGGGGCATCCACCATTTGCTTTAATGAAATAATCAGTTCCCCATTTGATAGCTTCAAGGGCATGGCGATATTCCCCTGCATCCACAATCCGATCCCGGTACTTAACAACACTCCATGAAAGCATTGTAATGGTAAAAGCCATTGGAAGACCAAATTTAACATTATCACCAGCATCATAATAACCACCAACCAAATCCATCTGTTTCAAGCAAAAATCACACATAATAAACTTCACCAATTATAATCAAAATTGCAGAAATAAATGTTTTGGCACAAAAATGTGAATAATCAGAGTAACGTCCAACCAAATCTACCTGTTTCAAGCAAAAATCACACACAATAAAGAATAAACTTCCCAAATTTTCAGCAAAATTCACAATAAATGCTTCATCACACAAATGTGGGATAATCATAGTGACCTCCAACCAAATCCACCAGTTTCAAGCATAAAACTACACACAATAAACTTCACAAACCTCATCCATCCGTTATAAGGAAAAATCGATTGCATATACACAAATTTCAATAAAAAAATTCATAAAAAATGTTTAAATGTGGATTGTTAAGTGATCGGACCCCCTATTCTAAGCCGTCGGTGAGGCCGGAATGGTGGCGCCAAGTGACTCTCTGGTTGTACGGCAAGCGGCCGGAACGGTGTGCTTCGAAGTAGAGGATACTCTTGGAAAGGGCTTCGCCTTAGTTGAAGGATTCAGAGAACTGAAATGCGTTGAACAGTGAAATTACAGAAATCAAAAGTGGAAAAGGCTTGCATTTGCATTGCCTCGTTCTTTGCGTGTTGGTTTCTGCTTTCACTATCTGTTGCAGAGCTACTGCCTTTACCTCTATATATACACATGCGAGGCATATTCGGTGGAAATGGTGGGATTGAAAGAGATTGGAAGAAGAAAGGCGTGAATGGAGAGGAATGAATGGACGGGGGCGATGAGAGAGAGGGGTGTGAATTAGGGTAGGGTTCGGGTCATTTTTTATTTCTATCGTTTGAGCCCATATAAAATTTAATTTGGGAAAAAAAAAAAAAAAAACTTTTCGCAACACTTACCAAACTTTACAAAAAGTGAGTTTTTTTGCAACATTCAGCAAACGTTGCGAAAGGTCTCACTTTTCGCAACGTTTTGCAAAAGTCTATTTTTGCAACGTTTGACAAACGTTGCAAAAGGCTTTTCTTTTGCAACGTTTGATAAACGTTCCGAAAAATAAAATTTTCCGCAACATTTAATAAACGTTGCAAAAAGGGTCTATCGCAACATTTTTCTATAAAACGTTGCCAAAACCCATTTATACTAACAAATGGCAACATTCACTTACTAAAATGTTGCAAAAAGACCCTTTTAACAAGATTTATCAACAAATGTTGCCTTTTTAATGTTGCAAATGATTATTTTTGTTGTAGTGGATAATGCTCAACGACTGGTCTAATTGTCCAGAAATCAGAAATATTTTCCACTAATGAACCCTGTAAACTGATAAACATGAATTTTATAAGAGGCAAGAGCACCATTAACTTTATTGTAGTTTAGGAATCAAAAAGGTTATAAGACAATAATCTGAATTATTATCCAGAAACAAGAAAGATGTGCATAGTTACCCCTGTAATGAAGCAGATTCACACTAAAATTGCTGCATTGTAATGTAGGCCAGTCTCCAAAATTGGAATGAACAAAAATGACTACAGGAGCAACAGACATGCCTAAGGTGATGTACGATAAGTGAAAATTTATTCGAGAAAAAAGATCTTGAATAATGTTATATCTTGAATGATAAATTTCACATGTTTGGAATGAAAAAAGATTTCCACTGCTTTTCTTGTCCCATGGTAATTGTTGACCTCGAAAAATGGCTCGGACACGTGGCCAACAGGATAAGTCTTTGAGTCAGCTCCTCCTACATACGTAGCACGCCGTTAGTGGTTCGTGGCCTTTCCCAAAGGGGGTGGGAGCGGCCGCAAGCACTCCGACGGTCAAGTCAGTTATATATTCAACCGGTAAGGGATTCACCGGCGGTAGAACACTCGCCGGGAAATAATTGACAAAGTGTCTCGATAAAATCGACAAATATAAGGGAGAGGATGATACTTGATTTCGCAATGTGTAGGAGAGCAAATGGGATTCCCCTCCCATCTTTGGCACAAGGAGGGGATATTTATACTAATGATGGAAAGAGGAGGGTCGTTGGATAAGGAGACATGTGTTGCCAGATCCACAAGGCTCGTCCCATCCTAAGTGTCACTCTGTCCCTCCATAGGTCGACTGATATTGAATGTTTCAGACATAGACTGCTGATTTGACCGTTTGAGGACCTGCCACACGTCCCATCAGTCAGAGATTTGACTTTGGAAAGATCTTTGTACAAAGGATCTTTGTAGAGGCGAGGTGTGGCAGGTGAAGCGTTGCAGCGTTGTAGAAGCGGAGTGCGGGCCTTTGCATCCACTACGTACTTGTGGATGAGTCCGGTTCATTCGTTGACGCGTGTTCAGTTCGTCCCTCATGCAATTGCCCTGGCTTGTACAATCAGTTCGTCCCTGTACAATCACCTCGTCCGACGCGTGGCTTGGGCCACGTGTGCGGACACGTGGTGGGCGAGGTGGCGGGTCAGACACAGGCCCGTAACAATAGTTCCGCAAGTCCGTGTCTGACACAGGCCCGTAACAATAGTACAAGGACTTTTAACTCCGAGTTGGGAGATGTGGGGATGAGTTGGGAGATGTGGGGATGAGTCGTTGGTTGTGAGAGCTGTAGCAACACGGGATTCTGCTCAAGCCGAAGTGATACGGGCCAGCAACTTTATAAAGAGCTGTAGCAACGTGGAATTCTGCCCAGGCCGAAGTTGGGCAGAAGTGATAAGGGTGGCAGCCCTTAATTTTGCTGTGGCCGAGGCAATATGGGTTGGCAACTCTTTGGAGAGCTGTTGCAACGCTTAATTTTGCTGTGGCCGAGGCAATATGGGTTGACAACTCTTTGGAGAGCTGTTGGAACGCTTAATTCTATTGTGGCCGAGGCAATATAGGTTGGCAACTCTTTGGAGAGCTGTTGCAATGCTTAATTCTGCTGTGGCCGAGGCAATATGGGTTGACCTTGAACCTTGTGCTAATGATTTGAAAGCCTTTGTATCTTCCCAAGGTAATCATGGGGGGGGGGCTTGCTTGCTTCCAAGGCATGCCTCTCTTCCCATAGATGATAATGATGGCGACGGCTCTCGTTCCTCAAGGCGACGTGCTCAAGCCGCGCGTGTAACTCACCGCCTCATCAGGGCCATCAATTCAGATGACCTTTGGTTTTGACGGAGATCCTTGCATCCCATCATTGAACGGTCTGGATTTGGTTAGGACGATCCAACGGCTGGGTCGAATCTTGGATGCCTATAAAAGGCCCGTTCCTTCCATTTTAAAAGGTTTAGTTTTGCGAAAATCTCTCAAGAATTGTTGCACCATGTTCGTGTTTCCTTTTTCGGCAATCACCAAGAACTCCGACAATTGACTTTGCGAACTCCGGCGATCGTTGAACTAGGTAACAGAGCTTGATTCAGTTTCTTCCATTCTCTCCTTTTTCTTTAAATTCTCCCAAAAGTCAGTTATGGCGAGCGAGCAGTCTGTGAGTGCCTCGGGGAGCAAGGGGAGGAGAGGTGAAGGGGGCTCCGGGCTGATGGAACCAATATTGGTGTCGTCGGACAAGCTGAGTAAGGCCATTAGGACCGGAGAGAATATTTGGAAAAGACCAGCCTCTCCCGTGGACACTTCGGTACAATGAGGGGTTTCAAATTATCCCTCCAGCATCACCAGGGAGGTTTTGGAGAGGTGTAGGGTCATTTTTAGGATCCCTGATAGCATAGACTTGATAATACCCGAGCCCCATGAGAGAGCTTGTTACCCGAGGCCAGGGTGCGTAGTGGTGAGTGAAAACCTTCTAAAGGCTGGGCTAAGACTCCCTTTCCACCCTTTCTTTAGGCTAGTGCTCCGATCCTATGGATTGGCTCCGACCCAGCTGAACCCAAACGCGTGGTCCCATATGGTGGGAACGTGGATGCTGTAGCGCCAGGCCAGCATCGGGGTGGACATGCCGTTTAGCGTGTTTCATTCCCTTTTCTTGCCGAAGTGCGTGGCAGGGGGGGAGGAAATCAAGGGCTGGTACTACTTGGCGCCTTGGGGGTCGCACGCCCCGTTCGTGACCTGGCTGCCCACCTCCGTTAAGGGCTGGAGGAACTCCTGGTTTTGGGTAGCCGGGAGGTGGGATACTATGGAGGGCGACCCCATGGCGCCTCTTACCGTTCCTACTTCATATTCGACTTACAGTAAGTTTCTTTCTTGAGTTGATTTTACTTGCATATTCACTCATGCTTTTAATATACATCGTTTGCAGGTTCTCTGCCGAGGTGCGAGATATCCGAGGAGGAGTGGGATATCATAGGCCAGCTTTACCAGCTACCTCCAAAGGAGAGGAGCCATAGAGAAATTATCGACAAGAATACTCACTTCGTCGCTCACGGACTGATGTCGAGTCAAGGTGAATGTCTCGCCTCGGTTCTCCATTTGTTTTGTTTTCATCACGAGTGCTTATCTGTTTGTTTTCATTCTTTTTGCAGGAGATTTCGCGAAGAAGAAGGTGCCGAGGCTTGACTTCGCGACAATCCGCCGGAGTGTGGCGGAACCGAAGATGTTAAGGACGAGGGCTGCGTATAAGAAGCAGTCAGAACGTCTGCTGTCGCTCAGTAAGGCTCCCCAGCCTTCCGCGGAGGACGAGGCGTAGGAAGGAGCCTCCCACGTCAAGAAAAAGAGGGCCGGAGTGCCTATAACCGCCTACAAAGGAGATCTCCCTTGCCACTCAGCCCGGAGTAACTGTGGTAGCCCCATCGACCCTCCCTCAGGCCGTAGTGCCTATAACCGCCTATTTCTCCGAGACCCAGCCAAGAAGAAACTGAAAAAACCTGTGTCCACTTCGGCCCGGGGCAAGGCTACCGACTTCTTGGGGAGCCGAGATGAGAACCTTTCTGAAGCAGTACTGGAAATGCTGCCCCCCGAAACAGCCTCAGCCGCACAGATCCATGGGAAGTACTGGACCGAGGACTGGCAAAGACACGCCGCCTCGTGTGACATCGAGGATCTGCTGGCCGCAAACAATGCTTGCATCGCCAGGGCGCTAAGTATGGGTACTGCTGCGGAGGATTTGGTCCGAGGCCTCCGTAAAAGGAATAAGGAGCTAGAGGAAAAGCTGAAGGCTTCGGAGTCGTGGGAGGCTGAGGTGGCCAAAGCGAAGAAGGAGGTGGAGGAGGTCGAAGAAAAATGGATAACCGCTGCCACTAAGCTAGATTCGGCAGAGATCCAAGTGAACCGGCTGAAGAACGAGCTTCACGAGTCTGCCTCCCAAGTGGCAGCCCTGACTAAGAGAGTAGACCAGGCCAATGATCACCAGAGGATCGCTTCGGATGCTCTTGTTGAGGCCAACAAACAGAAGGTCGAGCTGAGGACACTATACGAGGCCCAAGCAGGAGAGATCGACTCGTTGAGGGCCGAAGTGAAGATAGCTGGGGAGGCAGCAGTCGAGGACTACAAGGCGAACTTTGATAAGACGCCTGAGTATGATGACTTCGCCACTACTGGGCTTCCTAGGCTGCTCAGGAGATGATGTCTCGCCGCGCGAGAGGCACCCGGGGTTGGACCTTGGTCCGATTGAAGAGGAGTTTGGCGGGCCCATGAGGGGCAGGCCCTCAGCCGAAGAGCCAGCTGGAGAAGGGGAGGAGGCCCATCTGGAGGAGGTGGGAGAGGGGGCCATTGTTAATGTAGATTAAATGTTGTAACGGCTTCGGCCTGTACTTTTCGTTTGATAGTGAAATTTAATTCGTCCAAGTGTTGCTGCCTCTTTTGCTTATTTGCTGCATTACCTTGTAGAATAGCTCCGAACGAAGAATATCACATCGGACCTTCGACCTCTTAAAAAAATGGAAGAAACCAATGAACAAGTAATAAAGTATCGGAATTATTCGACCACTTAACAAAAATGGAAGAAGCCAATGAACTTGAAATAAAGCATCGGACTTATTCAACCACTTAGCAAAAATGGAAGAAGCCAATGAACTTGTAATAAAGCATCGGACTTATTCGACCACTTAACAAAAATGGAAGAAGCCAATGATCAAGTAATAAAGCATCGTCTGTTTCTCGATGTGTGTACTATGTTTCGTCAAGGGTGGCACCCGCACCACCTCTGACTAGGCAGAACTTTTAGGGGGTGTACCCTTTGAATGGGCTTGCACCTCTAGAAGTTTATCCGATTTGTCGATGCTGCTTCGTCAAAGGTGGCACCCACACCACCTCTGACCGGACAGAATTGTTTGAGGGTGTACCCTTTGAACGGGCTTGCACCTCTCCAAGTTTGTTTGATTGTTGGATGCTTCGTCAAGGGTGGCACCGGCACCACCTCTGACCGGGCAGAATTGCTTGAGGGTGTGCCCTTTGAATGGGCTTGCACCTCTCCAGTTTGATTGCTGGCTGCTTCGTCAAGGGTGGCACCCGCACCACCTTTGACCGGGCAAAATTGCTTGAGGGTGTACCCTTTGAATGGGCTTACACCTCTCCAAATTTGTTTCATTAGTTGGTGCAAGAACGAAGTAAACAGCACATTTATTTGATTGCAACATTTACATTACATACTCCCTATTGATAATACTTCCTTAAATGCTCGATATTCCAGGGGTGAGGCATCACCTTTCCATTCAGATCTTCAATTTCATAAGTCCCAGGCCTGATTTCTGCAGTTATGCAGTACGGTCCTTCCCAGTTGTGTCCTAAAGTCTCTGTGTCAGGATCTTTGGCCGAAGGGAAAACTTTACGAAGCACCAGGTCGCCAATGCGAAATGTTCTCTTCTTCACCTTGGCGTTATAGTAGCGCATATGTCAAAGGGTTCTTGCTTCGGACATCCCTCCAGAACAAAGTATTCATGTTCAGCCCTCCTTTCAGAGCCGAAAGGGCCTCCTTGTCCGTGACTTGCTCGCAGTAGGTTATCTAATCGGTGAAACGAGCGAGGTAATTCTTTAGGGTCTCCCATGCTGCTTGCCTTATGTTTTGCAAGCGTTGAATAGGAGCCTTCCCCTCCTTCCTAGAAAGGTATTGGTTCAAGAATGCCTTCTTCAGATCCGGCCAGCTCCGCATGCTAAGTGGTGCCAATCTGCTGTACCACACTTCAGCAGAGCCGCCAAGGGTTAAGTGGAATGCTCTGCACTTCAAAGCTGGCGAGGCGCCTCTGAGGCTCATTTGTGTTTTGTAGTCGCCCTTCCCTTCATACTTTGGGATTTTAGGAGGAACAAAGTTGTGAGGCATCGGAAACGTGCGAAGCTCCCTGGAGAAGGGCAAATTGTCATCATCGTCATCAAGCTCATACGACCAGCAGGGTCCGTCAAAATCATTTCCGTCTGCCTGATGTCGGGGTGGGGGCTGAGCTGTTTCAGCCCTATTTTCCCAATCCATTTGGCTTCACCTTTTCCGCCTATTTCTAGGCGGAGGGGCTTGGACCTCTTGGCTTTGTGCCTACCCCTGCTAGCGAGTTGTTTGCTGCGGGGGCTGGTTCCTATTTCTGGGTGCTCGTCCGATTCGATCGAAAACACTGGCAGACCTCTGAGGTCGCTCATACTCCGGAGGAAAACTCTCCCCTGTAGGGGCATCATCGGTTGGGGCAACGGTGTGATTTGAAGTGTCCATTCCCACATCCCTTTCTACAGGAGCCTCTCCCTGGGGACTCAGGTGGGTTCCCCTGCTGGATTCCACCTCAGTTCGTCTATGGACCGATTGCTGTGGATGATGTGGGGCTTGAAAACTGCCCTGGTTTTGTACTTGCATGAGAAGTTCTTGCATGGCCACATTTTGGGCTGTGATGGTCCTCATGTTAGTGGCCATTTGGGCCACTTCGGCCACCAAACGTGCTGTCGTTCTTCTACCTCTACGGTAGCAGTGATGAGGCCGCTATTAAGTAACATATGTTCGAATGACCTCTTCTTTAGAGACATCCCTTGCCCTTGCATTGTCTTCGCCACTGGAACTCATGGTCCGAGGTGGCTGAAAATGACTCTTTTTCAAGAATTAATCCCTTTTTCAAGGGGAAAATATCAACCGGATATTTAAGCAACTTTTTGGTGGGAAAACTCGTGGTTAAGTTAGTTCCCACAGACGGCGCCAATCTGTTGACCTCGAAAAATGGCTCGGGCACTTGGCCAACATGATAGGTCTTCAAGTCAGCTCCTCCTGTACACGTAGCACGTCATTAGTGGCTCGTGGCCTTTCCCAAAGGGGGTGGAAGCGGCCGCAAGTACTCTGACGGTCAAGTCAGTTATATATTCAATCGGTAAGGGATTCACCGGCGGTAGAACACTCGCCGGGAAATAATTGACAAAGTGTCTCGATAAAATCGACAAATATAGGGGAGATGATGATACTTGATTTCACAATGTGTGGGAGAGCAAATGGGATTCCCCTCCCATCTTTGGCACAAGGAAGGGATATTTATACTAAGGATGGAAAGAGGAGGGCCGTTGGATGAGGAGACACGTGTTGCCAAATCCTCAAGGCTCGTCCTATCCTAGGTGTCACTCTGTCCCTCCATAGGTCGACTGATATTGAATGTTTCAGACATAGGCTGCTGATTTGACCGTTTGAGGACCTGCCACACGTCCCATCAGTCAGAGATTTGACTTTGGGAAGATCTTTGTACAAATGATCTTTGTAGAGGCGAGGTGTGGCAGGTAAAGCGTTGCAGCGTTGTAGAAGCGGAGTATGGGCCTTTCAATCCACTGCGTACTTGTGGATGTGTCCGGTTCATTCGCTGACGCGTGTTCAGTTCGTCCCTCATGCAATCGCCCTGGCTTGTACAATCAGCTCGTCCCTGTACAATCACCTCGTCCGATGCATGGCTTGGGCCACGTGTGAGGACACGTGGTGGGCGAGGTGGCGGGTCTGACACAAGCCCGTAACAGTAATCAAGGCCATAGAGTTAGTTCGAAGGACATAACCTATTTCTTTCAGATAAACAAATTGTTTTAACATTAGAGAATCTTTAATAACATGAAAAACCTCTCTTTCACTTGCCACTACTAATGATGATGGCCAGTCACATAGTTAGCAAGAAAATAGAAGTGAGATGAAATAACCTCGTCAAAAGATATTCAACTGGAAATGCTTTGTATTCGCAGATCGATTGCTTCCATTGGATCCGTTGCATGATATAAACTTGAGTTGCTGTTTTTTCATTTAATGAATATAGGATATGTGTTTCCAAAACCACTAGATCTGAGCAGTTATTACATGTTCCATGTGGAATATAACATTCAAAAATTATTTATCTCTTTGAAAAATGGATGAAACATTCAACAATTTGAAGTTTATACTGTGCATAGGCCTATGATGAAGGAGGTGCCATATGTATTAAGTAAAATTCTTGTACTAAGAAAGTTTGAGTTTACTTCAAAATAATTACATCTTGTTGGTGAATATTTAGACCTAAATGTGGAATTAATCAATAATATGAAACAAGTCACTTAATTATTATTATGGATGATTAAGGTATTAACCCTAAGTTAAATAATTGGGTTAATAACCCAAATGGTCACTGAACTTTGTAAAAAGTTTTGACATGGTCACTTAACTTTAACAATCTCCCAAGTCATTACTGAATTTTGTAAAAGGTTTACACGAGGTAACTGAACTTTAAAAATCACTACATTCATCACTAAACTTTGTAAAAAAAATGCGCTGGGTCACTGAATTTTGCAAAAGGTTTT
This sequence comes from Fraxinus americana, assembly GCA_035079005.1. Lineage (NCBI taxonomy): Eukaryota > Viridiplantae > Streptophyta > Magnoliopsida > Lamiales > Oleaceae > Fraxinus > Fraxinus americana. Next base: position 24,523,872 of record CM068711.1, on the reverse strand, counting down.
CCATGGGATCACCCAATTAGTGATCTCCTTGGAAACTTTTTGTAAAGTTTAGTGATGAATGGGATGATTTTTAAAGTTCAGTGACCCGTGGAAACCTTTTGCAAAATTCAATGAAGACTTGGGTGATTTTTAAATTTTTTGCAAAGTTCAGTGACCATTTGAGTTATTAACCCTTAAATAATCACATAACCATTCAGATCAAAAGACGGAGAAAAACTCCTTCTCAGGATAAAAAACCTTTAGGCAACTTGCCAATAAAATCTACTAAAAAATTTAACTTACAATTAATCCAGACACTACTAAAATTTAGCGGACTCTAGCTACCTAACTTGTAAATCACTAAACAACTCTTTCAGTTGTGCGACGTGCACTTCCCATCAACTCTGGGTTACTTTTCTTTCCACGTGGATCATCACGAACGAACTCGTTCTGAAATGCTAGAACTCCAAGCACCTCTTCCCAACTTCAGAACTCTGAAGGCTTATAAGTTAAGGTAGAATTTTGTTTGGTATTTGATCAAATGATCTTATGTTTTAATTTGTGGCTGGGACAAGAGATTTATGGATATATGGATTTGAACTTCAATGTATATTCTGTTGACTTAAAATAAGGCTCAACCAATTTAAAAAGGTTTGGGATGAATTTATGTAAAATAAATCAAGTGGTTGAATCTAGACTTTTGTCCTTTTGTGAATTATGAAAAATCTGAGGGAGAGAGGGACGAGAGTGATGAGTGTGAAAGACGAGAGTCAGGGTTTCAGACTTTTGTCCTTTTTTGAAACCCTAAATCCAACCTATCATGACCCGACCTGACCCAATAGTTTTTTATTTAATACGAACTATCCCTGAAAAAATTGATCCAAAGAGATAAGTTCGGTTTGGCAGTTTATGAGGCTAAATGCCCATCCCCTCATCAGTGTAAGATCCCCAATAATCTTAAGATGAAACTTTTACTATGCATATTGTATTTTATTTGCAATAGTTGCATGAAGAAACATCATAAGACAAATTTAGCTTGGCTATGAATTTTGGGTAGATCATTTTTTTGTGCATACAATTTTACATTGAATCGGTCCATACATCTATTGATTTTTCCTATTGAACGGTATATGTGCAAATGGGACGAAAATATGGAATTTTGTGTAACTCTTTTGAATCGCGAATGTTCGGTTTCTTATTCTAATTAGTTTAATTTGGGCCTATTTAATTCAAAAAGGTGCAACAAAGATACATGTCTTTTAAATTATGTATGCCATGCGAACCATTGTGTATGTTTATATTGAATTTTTTTTTACATTAAAGTGATGTATAAATCATGTATGAAATTTATGTGAGAGATTGTGTTTTTTCACTTAATTTGAAGAAAGTTGTTTTGAATGATAACTTTTTGATATGGAAATAATGAAATTGTATCCATTCATATGATTGGAATTTCTTTTTGCCATGCATTGTATTTTTTGAGTCTATACAATTATTAAAAGCAACTAAATATAGAAAGTTGTCTACTTTCTTGAATTACAACTAATGGTATTTAAAATAAAATACTTATTTATTTGAATGTTTTGACAATGGTAATTAAATTGCTTTTATGCATCATAAGGAGGTGCCTCTCCATTGTCTAAATCCATTTTGGTGGCAAGGGGTATACCGAATGGCAACTTGTCAACAAAAAATTGCTTGTCTCCTAATAAAAAAAATTCATTGACATGCTAAAATACTTGAGATTATTTGAATTGTGAATTTATTTGATATTCACTAATTGGTGCATGCAAGTATTTATTATATTTTGAACAAAGAGCACGTGCATGGAGGAAATTGTATGTTCCTTTTATTGAGAATATTTGAATATATTACTCACATGAGGAGGCATATTTTAATGCCCACCCATATGGTTAAATGAGGTTTCTTTCCACTATATACCCACACAAGAGTCAAAATGGCCTAGTTTGGCACACCAAGTCTATAGATAAAATTTGATAGCAAAGTTATATAGTTACCCTAATTGTTGGGAATATTTTCTATAAGGCATAGATGGTGCCTATAATTGGCGACAATGCCGGCCTTAAGATGATGATTGTAAAAGGACATTCATTTGTGAAGGAAAAAAACTATGGAATGCAAAGATTTTGTAATTCTTCTTCGAAAGAAAATTGTTCTTATAAGAGAATGCAAATTGAGACATAAGTTGAAATCTTTGAATAAACAAACCTCAAACGGTTAAATGTGGATTGCTGAAGGAAGGCCAATTATTTTCAAAGATAGTCCGAAATAATATTGAATCATTATTTGCACGCATATGCGAATTGATATTGAGATGAGCAATGATCAAATTCAATAATTGAAACGGTTTATCGAACTAATTTGAATAGTTCAAGGTTTATGTCAAATCAATAGCCTTTGCATTTGGTTTTGGTTTATTGATCAAGAGGCCTAATCTTCGTTGATAGACAATAAAGCAATAGATGTTGCTTGTATTGTTGCCCAAAAATTATGGAGGTACTGTTTGTTTTAACAGATTGGTCTATCATGAATGTGCTTACCTTTGTGTTTACCTAAAATCTAGAAGATTTATTGAAAGAAGGAAGATAAGTTATTACACTACATTATTAATGTACCCTAAAGTTGCGGGGGTAGCATTTCACCGTATTATTGCATACGATGAATACGGTCATATCTAGTTGTCCAATTAAAATGGGATCAACGACGATAGTAAATAAGATTGAAATATCTCTAAATAAGGAAGTGAATGGATTTCCACGAGATATTGACATTCTTAGTCATATTACACGTTGACTATAAATGGAATAAACTTATAAAATGGATGTATAAAGGTTTTAAGGTGGGGCAGAATAGTGATTATTCTGTAAGCTAGTTCTACTAGCAATTTCACAGGGAACAACATAAGATTAACGTCGAAAAAAATACAGAGAAAACGTCTCTGAAATTTAGGGAATTATTATATCACGTAATTATCAAAATAAGTCCACAAGTAGGACTTTATAGTCTAAATCTGAATTTTACCAAAAATGGCAAAATTCTAAAAATTATGCCAAACGAAAATATGGAATAAAATAAGTACTCTGCAAAAAATCTAACCCAAATCGGGTTAAAAATCATCTCCTAACATGCAATCGAAATATTACCAAAAATAGCAAAAATTAACTGAAAATAGCAATTCAGAAGGGAAAATAGTGATATTTGAGGATGAAAATGACACACACCGAGCAAAGCTTGGAGGCCATAATGTGTGCCAAAACGAGATTTCCGAATTGTGGTCATAATCGCGATTCTGATAACCGTAGCCAAAGTTATTGCCAAATTATCGAAACACGACTCAATTGCCAAAGTTACGCAATCACTTGTTATCCTTGCGCCGATCTGCCAACTCGTGATACCTTAGAGCCACTAACGTGTTATCTGACAACTCAGCATCTGACTCGGACCCTCCTGTATCAGTCGCTCCAGGTTGAAAAGAACTCGTCCTCGAGTACGACGTAGTGTCATCAAAATCTATAAAATAAGAACTGAGGTGTTCCACATTAAAGACATCAGAGGTCCTCAAGTGACTTGGAAGACGCAACCTGTAAGTATTATCGTTGATCTTCTGTAGTACCTAACAAGGCCCAATCTTCCGGTACTTAAGCCTATTAGACTCACCAGCAGGAAAACGATCACGCGTTAAAACAGCCCAGACAAAATCACCAACATCAAAAAGAACCTGACGACGATGACTGTCAACCCGAGCTTTGTACTTGGTATTGTTCTCATGAATGGCCAACTTCACCCACTCATGGATACCCCGAAGATGATCTTCGATCTCGTTTGCCTTAAGATTGAAACGTCCTACGCGTGGGATAGGGGCAAAATCCAGCACCCCAGATGGGTTCTGGCCATAGACAATCTGAAATGGACTGAAACCATTGGTTCTGTTTGTCTTCCTATTATAGGCAAATTCTACTTGAGGTAATACTAAATCCTACTGCTTCGGCTTAGTTCCCACCAAACATTGCAAAAGATTGCCCAAGCTCCGGTTCACTACTTCAGTCTGACCATCTGTCTGGGGGTGATAGGCACTGCTAAAATTCAGTTGTATTCCCAGACGTCCCCACAAACTCTTCCGAAATGACTGATGAACTTGGTATCACAATCTGAAGTGATAGATCGAGGAACACCATGTAAATGCACAATCTCCTGAAAATAAAGGTGGGCAATCCGAGTAGCATCCATAGTCTTCCTGCATGCTACAAAATGGGCCATCTTCGAAAATCTGTCAACCACAACAAGGATAGAATCCGCGGCTCGTTGGGTACAGGGTAAGCCCAACACAAAATCTATGCTGACATCGAACCAAGGAGCTTCAGGAACAAGTAAGGAAGTGTACATGCCCGTGTTGGTGAGAACTCCTTTAGACCGCTGACAAACATAACAACGTTCACATAATGCGCAACATCACTGGTCAACTTGGGCCAATAAAAGTCAGAAGAGATAAGGGCCAATGTCTTATCTCGGCTAAAGTACCCCTCATTGGGAAGTTCACTAATAATTTGCAGCCTCAATGAACAATCTGGAATGCACAACTGTAATCCACGAAACAGATAGCCATTATGCAAAACAAAATCATGACGATGGCCGTTAGTTACCTCTTGAAATATACTGTCGAAAGAAGGATCATCTGCATAAATATCCAGAAAAGTCTTAAAGCTTGTAACTCTAATACTAGCAGTGGTGAGGAGTATAGTACGATGACTCAATGCATCTGCGACGCGATTTAGGTTCCCTACTTGGTACCCGAGTGTAAAGGTGAACTCCTGCAAGTACGCCACCCACTTGGCGTGTCGTCTACTCAGCTTATGTTGACCATTATTGTACTTCAGGGCCTAATGATCAGTAAATAGAATAAACTTCCTCTGTACCAGATAGTGACGCCAATGTTTTAGGGACTGAACTATAGCATAAAACTCAAGGTCATAGGTGGAATAGTTTTTCTTGGATCCCAAGAGCTTCTTGCTGAAGAAAGCAATCGGACGTCCTGACTGACTCAGAACATCTCCAATGCCAATGCCTGATGCATCACAATTGACCTCGAACACCTTGTCAAAATCAGGGAGTGCCAAGACAGGTGCTTCGATCATCTTCTATTTGACTAACTGAAAAATGGCTTCTGCTTCCTCAGACCATTTGAAATCACGACCCTTAAGACATTCTGTAATAGGAGCAATCAAAGTGTTGAAGTTTCTGATGAACCGTCTATAGAATGATGCTAACCTATGGAAGCTCCTGACATCGTGCAAGTTTCTGGGTTTAGGCCATTCCAAGACTGCATCTATCTTTGACTGATCTGCATGAACACCATCAGTAGACATAACAAAACCAAGGAAAGTTACAAAAGTAGTGAAAAATGAACACTTCTTCTGATTAACAAATAAGCATTCCCTTTTCAGCATCTCAAAAACAGCGCGAAGATGATCAAAGTGTGAGGCTCGCGTCGGACTATAAATGAGGATATCATCGAAATAAACTACAACAAATTTTCCCATAAAAGGTCGCAAGACCTGGTGCATAAACTGTATAAACGTACTGGGAGCATTGGATAGCCCAAAAGGCATGACCATCCACTCATATAAATCGTGTTGCGTTTTAAAAGCTGTCTTCCATTCATCTCCAGGCCTTATTCTAATCTGGTGGTATCCATTTTTTAGGTCAATCTTTGAGAAGATAATAGAGCCGGATAGTTAATCCAACATATCATCTGCACGGGGAATTGGAAACTTGTACTTCACAGTAATTTTATTTATTCCCTGACTGTCAACACACATAAGCCATGAACCGTCTTTCTTCGGCACAAACAACATAGGGACTGCACAAGGACTCATGCTTTCGCAAATATAACCTCTCTCGAATAGCTCTACCACTTGCCGCTATAACTCTTCAGCCTCCTTAGGACTGAGGCGATATGCAGGTCGATTAGGTAAGCTCGAACAAGATCAATTTGATACTGAATATCCCTCATAGGCGGTAGTCTGGAGGAAAGTCCTCTGGCAAAAGGATTATGTAAGCTCGATCCTGGAACAAGATCAATTCTGCTAGTAGTTGCTGCACCTCTGCTGGTAACTCAGATTCCACTAACATCACTGCACTATCCCCGCAAGGCAGTAGAGCGTATACCACATCTCCATGCTCAACCTCTTCTAAAAATCTGGACATAGAAAGTAGATTAGTGTTGTTGACTACTGGAGTAGGTGAGGGCCCTTCACTCCGGGGTGCCAACACAATCTTTTTCCTCTTAATGCTAAGGGAGTATGTATTCTTCTTTCCATCATGGATAACACTGCGATCATACTACCAAGACCAACCCAACAATACATGACATGCATCCATTGACACAACATCACACCAAGCATTATCAAAATATTTGGCTACCAATTGAAAAAGAGACGAGATATCGCCTATCTACGGTCACCTCACTGCCTTTATTCAGCCACGAAAACTTGTATGGTTTGGGATGACGATCATTTTTTAACTGCAATTTCTGGATAGCCACCTCGGACACTACATTCTCGCAACTGCCACTGTCAATGATCATTTTGCAGACTTTATCAGCAACTGTGCATGTAGTGTGGAGAATATTGGTCCTCAACCAATCATCTCCTGAATCACCCTTGGGAGTCAGTAAACTCTTATGAACCACCAAAGTCTCATGGCCATCTCCATACAACACATCATCAATGTTATCATCGTCATACACAGCATCCCCAATCTCCCCAGTCTCATCTACCATGTCCTCCTCAATCAATAATTTTTTTTCCATTTTGACTAGCAGGCTTAATGCAATCAGTAGCCCTATACCCTTGTTCACCACAACGAAAACACTTAATAGAAGGATTAGAATTACCCTGCGGTATCTATTGGACGGGACGGGAATCCTGAGGGTGAACTGGTCGATTGTTCTGATCATTCCTGAGCACTGGCCTCCTGTTCTACTGTTTTTCAACAACTAATGCACGCTGATAAGCTTCTAAAACTGTCCACAGTGAGTGAAGGCTGAGACATCCTGCAGGGGTTGGCGCAACCCTCCCAAGTACCGTGCCACCATCTGTTCCTTCGTATCAGATAAGTCATTCCTGGCGACCAACTAGTAAAACTCCTTCGTGTAATCATCAACTGATCTCAAACCCTGCCTCAACGTATGAAGTCCCTGAAATGAAGTTTGAGTATAACCGAAGGGAAGAAAGTGATCCTTCATCTTTTTCTTCATCTTCTCCCAATCAACGATCTTGGATTTGCTCTGCTTGTCCCGTGAATGCCTCAACTATTCCCACCAGGTAGACGCCCTGCCCTTGAGTTTGATAGCAACCAATTTTACCTTTACACGATCCGGCACTTCCTTGTAGTCAAAGATACGTTCCACTTCATTTATCCGGTCGATAAATCCCTCAGCTTGTAATGTACCAGAAAATTTGGATAGATCCACGAGAAAATCGAGATCCCTATAACGCTCATCCCGACTACAGTGCTCCCGACATAAATCACGTTGGTGGTAGGGATTTTCAAAAACAGCGGAATCAGACTCGGGCTCGAAGACCTCATGGTCCTCCAAATCACGCGCCGCGGGGCGCTGGGTTAACTCTGCAACTTGCCTCTGCAAATCTTCAATTGTAGCATCCTAAATATTACGATCACGGGGTTGGACTTCTTCAATCGAAACCTGCCCACGTCGACCACGACCTCCAGCCATTGGAACTGATGAAATCTTACCCAGGAAGAAGATTGAACCTCTGATACCCACTGACGCCGGGCAGAATAGTGATTGTTTTGCAGGCTAGTTCTACCAACAATTTCACAGGGAAGAACACAAGATTAAGGCCGAAAAAAACACAGAGAAAACGTCTTTGAAGTTTAGAGAATTTTATTATATCACGCAATGATCAAAATAAGTCCACAAGCCGGACTTTATAGTCTAAATCCGAATTTTACCAAAAATGGCAAAATTTCAAAAATCACGCCAAACGAAAATATGGAATAAAATAAATATTCTACAAAAAACTAGCCCAAATCGGGTTAAAAATCATCTCTTAACATGTAATGAAATATTACAAAAAAATAGCAAGAATTAACTAAAAATAGCAATTCGGAAGGGAAAACAGCGAAATTTGAGGATGAAAATGGCACACACCGAGCAAAGCTTGTGGCCATGATGTGCACGAACGAGCCTTTCGGATTGTGGTCATAATTGCGATTCTGATAACCGTAGCCAAAGTTATGGCCTAATTACCGAAACACGACTCAATTGTCAAAGTTACGCGATCACTTGCCATCCTTGCACCGATCTACCAACTCGTGATACCATAGAGCCACTAAAGTGTTATCGGACAACTCAACATCTGACTCGAACCCTCCTGCATTAGGCTTGGAATAAGTATATTGCTTTGGATTTCTGGTGTCGCCACTTAATTACTTGGAATTGTTGGAAAATTATGTAGAATATTTTAGGATCACTTTAGATGAAAATGTGTCGTTTCATATAAAAGATTATGACTCTAGGTATGATTATTTTCAAATGGGTGTGCCTCTTTATAGAGATTAATTCCAAGAGGTGTATCCTTTTGTATGATTGTATCTTTTGAGACACCAACTTTCTAACCTATATTTGATTCATTCATTCAAGTTGGAATACGGTGAATAAGGTGAACAAGTACCTTATTATTTAACATGAAATAATACTATCTTGTGAAGTGTCACAAATTTGATAAGTTGTATATGTTTGGAGAAGTCGCTATTCTTGTGAATCAAGATGCTTAGCCCTCTTCATTGTTGTACTATACTACACTAAAATGTGTATTGTTATGTGCAAGTAACACAACTTATTGACTTCAATCGTTGAACCAGTTACGCTGGTATACGCTTTAAAAGTATTGTTGGTCCATGTGATGACCTTGATCTAAATTGTGTGATCAAATTAATGAGAGTTTGATTGAAGTACCAAAATATGAATTGATGACCACCAAATTTAAAGTATTTAGACTTTCACGTAGCAATATCTATTTGATGGATGAATTGGGCTTTGAAACAGTTGATGAACTCCAAGTTCAAGTATAACCCAAGGATGTAGAGGGGCGGCGGTTAAACATTAATACCTATGAACTTGTATGGAAAGATCAAAATTTGTGGATGCAACATTAATAGATTCCCAATTAAGAAATTTTGGGGATAACTTATTCTACAAGTTAAAATCTCTATAAAATATAGAAGAATGTCTATGAAGTGAAAAAGGGAGAAAGCCATTATACCATTTTAGAAGTTTAAGAATGGTTCACAACGTGATGTACACTAAGTCTAAAGTGGATAAAATGGGATGAAAGCCAATTATGGTGTTTATTTGGATACGCAAGAACAATTAGAATTTGAATATTTGAAGAAAATTCATAAAATTGAAATGCATTAGTTCAATGTTGAAAACTGAATACCCATGTGTGAAATCCACTAGTAAAAGTTATTGACTAATTTAATAACCATGTTTGGAAATTGATAAAGCTAATTGCTTCATAAGATGATTTCTTAGTTGGTGACAATTTGTATCTATTAAATAAATCAATCGTTGGCTGGCTATATTTTGATGAGATACTAAATTACATGTAATAGCAAGTCTATACATATATGTCATAGACACAATACTACATATCGAAAGGAAAGAGACTAAGCCTACAACATTAGAGTCTTTGTAATGGTAACCCTACATTGTTGACCGGAGATCCTAAGATCTTGGTTCAAATGGACAATTAACTTATGAAGATTCCATAAATCATTTAGGAAATTATTCCTACTCATTCTTATGATGTTTAAAGTGCTTTTTGTTTAATATTAGAAGGTTAAGATATGCTTTTAATGATTCTAATATCTTAATTAAGTCAAGTGGAATAGGACATAATATTCTTAGTAGGAGGTCACCTATGTTAAGTGTGAAATAGGACCACTTTGACGAGAATTGTTTGAAGCAATTTTTTTTCTAAACACTCATGAAACCCAAGGTTTCATGGTCAAAATGAACACAATCATGAGAACCATGAACTGTTTAGGGAAGACATTGTGTGAGTAATATTGTCTTAGTTTACACAAACGGTTGAATGATTCAAGACTCGCGTTCACCAATTAGCCGAGTAAATTCAATAATACTTCACAAAGGAAGGTTTAAGGCCTCTTTACTAGTGTCACATTATCATTTGCATATGTGGAATTTCCATTCATGTGGGGAATTATTTGAATTTGGTTTAAGAATTGAAATTTTTGGTTAAGTATAAACTTTGAAAAGCGACTTTGCGTCAACTTGGTCAAATATTCGAACTTGTTCCGATAGTCAAATTACGAAAGTAAATAGACTAACTTGTTCTAGCGCTAGGCGAGCGATAACTCACTGTATTGCGCCGCTCAAGCGCTACATGGGTAGTAGGCGAGCGATGGAACAGGTTGCATCCTTTCTTGAAAAAGCTGAGTTTTTGGGTGTGTCTCTCCAACCACGCCCCTTTATCTTCTATACAAAGATCCCCTATGACGTTTATTATTCATTCCATTCCATATTTACATTTTGGTTTTACTTAAAAACACTTTGTAGAAGTGATTCATTTTTGCATCAAAGTCATGGTTATGGTAGAAATGAAACTCCATTCGAGTTCGTTGGTGTAAGCCATTTGGAGTGGTCATATGGCTAGACCCGATTGAAGGAAAACTGTTAGCACGGATGTGGGCAAATTCATCTCAAGGAAAGTGTGTTTCACTTGCCTCGGCCAATCTTACACTTACATCTCCTCTTTCTTCTTTCTGGTTTCTTTACATTGTATTTGATTCCAAAAATACTATCTTATTGTTACATGAAAGGTTTTAAATTGAAGAATGAAATGGATTTCATCGAAGTATGGAAAGGCATGAATTCATCTACATATAAATACTTGGTTTCGTAAGTCGATTCTGTATTAAATTATGTGCTTATATAGAAGATACGTTGAATAATATATATATATATATATATATATATATATATATATATATATATATATATATATATATATATATATATATATATATATATATATATTCGGTGTAAAATCCCGTATAAAACCAAGCAATCGTGGAACACGAAATTGCTGTAAGCAATACAGGAAATTGTGATCAATATTGATCAGTTTCACCAATTCTTATGAATTAAACATAACATCCGCTAATCAATGCCAACAATCTAAAATAAGTACCTAAGCTTAAATTACAATAAACCCTTCATAGAATGAGAAGCCCACAATGAATTCTTCATTAAATCACATCCAAGATCAAAACTTTTAGCGGTAACGCACTAAAAGGAGTTAGGGTTTAAGATGCAAAAAGGTTCTTCATTGACCATGGCTGTGTGACTTGCTGACATTATAGACACACAAAAATCAGGTTAAGTGGAAGAGAAAATGAGGTAGGATAGAAGGAAAGGAGGAGAATGCTTTTCAAATATTGTAAATTTTTGGTCTTAAGTGTTAAGACATTTTTTATCTTCTCTCTCCAAAGCTGTGTTTCATGGAAATTTTCTCGACTTTCTATATCTTATAAAACAACAAATAAACAATATTGAGAGAACTTGTGCAATCTTCAAATGCCATGTAATATAGTGAAAACAGATTGATAGACTTGGTACCTTAAAAACCAGCTTGACATGATCCCTACATAGGGAAGCATGCGATAATACTCAACGACTGGTCTAATTGTCCAGAAACCAGTAATCTTTTCTACTAATGGACCCTGCAAACTGATAAACATGAATTTTATGAGAGGCGGGAGCACCATTAATTTATATTGTAGTTTAGGAATCAAAAAAAGTTATAAGACAATAATATGAATTATTAGCCAGAAACAAGATGTGCGTGGTTTCCCCTGTAATGAAGCAGATTTACACTAAAATTTCTGGATCATAATGTAGGTCTCCAAAATTGGATTGAACGAAAATGACTACAGGAGAAACAGATATGCTTAAGGTGATGTATGCTAAGTGGAAATTTATTTGAAAAGTACATATTTGGAAAGATGATAGTGTTATATCTTGAATGATAAATTTCACATATTTGGCATGAAAAAGATTTCCACTGCTTTTCTTGTCCCATGGTAATCAAGAAACCCTACCTTAGAGTTAGTTTGAAAGACACAACCTATTTCTTTCAGATAAACAAACTGTTGGCATGAGTTGTAATCTAAGGAAAGATAGGAGGAATTATAGGAAATGGGATGGAAAAAAAATTCTCTCCTTCACACGTTAGCTTGACTCTAGGAACAAATCTGTATAGCCTAGGATAGGAATTATATTCTCGCTTTATATATATTTTTAGCAAACGATTGTAAAGTTAATTTAATGAAAAATACACAGTGAACATATTATGACGTGGTATCAGAGCCAAATCCTAGGCACTATCGTACCATAAAACCTTAATCCTTGCCTTCCCTTACCTCGCCAACCTTGTCGGACTCCGATGTAGAGTAACAAACTAGTGCATCTCAGTCAGCAAAAATGACTGAAGCCCTTACCAAAGTCCAAACACCGACCCTGACCACCGAACCTTATAATGCTCCAATCAACATCATGTAGGATGGCACGAGTTATGCCCTCTTGTCCCAAGTTGTTGAGATGTATATCTTTAGCAAAGACAAGTTGGGATATATCAATGTAGATATTCCACAGAACTTCAGTTTCCTATTGCCAAGTTGGTGTGGTACTCCATTGCTACCAGTTACTTCGATAGGAGTGACATGTCTCGGGTCTATGATCTTAGATGTCGTGTGACACAACTCAAACAAGTTGGAGGCTCTCTTGGGAAATACTACAACGACTTTCAAGGGTTATGGCATGAGATTGACTTCTGGTGTCCTAATCCAATGGAGTGTGCAGGTGATATTAAGAAGTATTGTAGGAGGAAAGAGAGGTTTACTAACTTGGTTTGGCTAAAACTTGATAGAAAGGACAATACTAATAGGAAGAAGTAAGTAAATAAAAAAGGTAAGTTATATTTCCCAACTTCAAAACTTACACACTTGACTTGACTTATTATAAAATAGAGAGACTCTACCCCTTTATATAGGGTTTACATGAAACTTCTAAACCACACATTTTCCTAGAGACTTCTAGTCCACAAATTTTCATGAGGCTTTCTAGACTACATATTTGGACTAGATATTTTCCTAGACTATTCTAGATAGAATTTCTAGAACCACATAAGTTACTTGACACATTACTACATTTATGACCAAATCTTTCACTTAGATATTTACATGGATCTTTATAAAAAATGTTTCTAGAAATGTTAGACATTGTTGTGCTTTTTAATTTAATTGGGCCTATGAGAAAAATTTATTAACCCCATATTACTTACTCCAAAATCAAGTTTACTTTCCAACATCCCCCTTAAACTTTATTTTGCTACTACAAGTAAAGTTCTCAGCTTGCTGAACAAGTCATGCTTGAGTGGCTTAGTGAGAATGTCGATGATTTGCTCTCAGAGGTTATGTACTTCAATTGCACCTCATTATTTGCAATGCTTTCTCTTACAAAGTGATTCCTTGTATCGGTATATTTGCTTCTATCATGAAATACTGGATTCTTTGCCAATGACAGTGCTAATTTGTTGTCAATATAGATCTCCGTCGATCAATCTTGTGAGACTCCAAGCATCATCAGCAAGTTTCTAAGCCAAATCGCATGGCAAACACTTGATGTAGCTGCACAATATTCAGCTTCACATGTAGATAGCACCACGATCGATTGCTTCTTCGAGTTCCAAGTGAATGCAGTATCACTCAAGTAGAACGCATATCTAGTAGTGCTCTTTCTATTATCAATGTCTCAGTCCCAATCAATGTCACTATATCCAACAAGTTTGAATTCATTAGATGATGAATAGATTAAGCCATAGTTAAGCGTACCCTTGATGTAGCGATAAATTCTTTTTTGCAGCCTTCATATGGGTCATGGTGGGTATCTCCATATAGCGACTGATGAGCACTACTCCAAAGAGGATATATGATCTTGTGCATGTCAAGTGTCTTAGACTTTTGACAAGACTCTTAAAGAGTGTTGGATCCACTTTTTCTCGTTCATCATACTTCAATAACTTGGTTCCGCATTCAACAGAGGTGTATACAGGCTTGCAATCCGCTATATTGAATTTTTTTAGAACATCTTTCGCGTACCCTTCTTGTGAGATAAGGATGACATCCTCAATTTGTTTTACCTCAATCCCAAGCTAGGAGGCCATAAGACCGATATCTATCATCTCAAATTCTTGAGACATGGCCTTCTTAAACTCAGTGATCATACTTAGATTATTTCTTATGAATATAAGATCATACACATATAAACAAAAAAGCAAGATATCTCATTTCTCATTTACCTTTGTATAAAGGGCATACTCATAAGAGTATTTTGTAAAGTCATTTTTTAGAAAATACTTGTCAATTCTACTATTCCATGTCCTCAGGGCTTGTTTCAACCCATATAAAGCATTTTTGAGTTTTAAGACTTTACCTTCGTGGCCTTTTATTTTATATCCCATTGGTTGCTCCACATAAACATCATCTTCAAGAGAACCATTTAGAAAAGCTGATTTCACATCCATTTGAAAAATCTTCCACATATTTGTGTAGTAAGAGAGATAATTAATCTTATGGTTTCTAAGCGAGCAATAGGGGCAAATACCTTTTTATAATCGATCCCCGACCGTTGATTGTAGGTTTTGGCAACCAATCTTGCTTTGTATCTCTCCACTTCTCATTTAGCATTCTTCTTTGCCTTGTACACCCACTTAACTCTGATTGCTTTTTTTTCTTTAGGAAGTGTCGTCAACTCCCATGTATTGTTCTTATCAATAGCCGTAATCTCTTCATCCATGGCATCTTTCTATCTTTTATTTTGCACTGCTTCTTCACGCCCTATTTGCTCACAATCGACAAAAAGATAAAAAAGTGTGAGATCATTTTGATTCTCTGTTACCTCATTAGCTCTTGTAGGCTTCTCATCTGTAGTGTCCTTTCCCTTAAGCTTTCTACTTATGAAGATGCTGGTGAAGCATCTCCATGAGCAGGTGATGGAGGTGGTCTGGTAGGCTCTTGCTACTCTTCATTCTCAAAGAATGGCAAAAAGTCGTAGTCTTCTTCTTGGACACCTAAATCCCAAGCTCCTTCTTCATCGAACTCAACATCTCTACTTATGATAATCTTCTCCTTGCTTGGATTATACTGCTTGTAGCCTTCGAAGCGAGAGTCATAGCCGATAAAGACATACCTTTCACTCTTGCCATCTAGCTTGGACCGCTTGTGATCTGGTACATGTGCATATGCAATGCTTCCAAATGCTCGCATGTGAGAGATAGCGGGCTTCTTTACACTCCATGCTTCTTATAGTGTCTTATTCCACACACTTGTAGAAGGCGATCGATTGGATAGGTATACAGCGCAATTAACAGCTTTAGTCCAAAGTTCTTTGTGGTATCTCTTACTTTTGAGCATGCAACGAGCCATGTTAAGAATGGATATATTCTTTCTTTTGGCTATTCCATTTTGTTGTGGAGAGTATGAAACCGTCAATGGGCGACGAATTACATTCTCCTCACAATTTTTCTAAAACACTTTGGAGGTAAATTTTACTCCTCTATCCAATCTCATGGCTTTTATGCTCCAACCATTTTCCTTTTCAACAAGAGCGTTAAACTTCTGGAAAGTTCTAAAAACTTCTAATTTTTGTTTAAGAAAATAGACCCAAGTCTTTCTAATAAAATCATCAATGAAAAGAATAAAGTAATTGTTCTTATTGAGAGAGCTTAGATTGATTGGCCCACAAATATCCGCGTGTACAAGTTCTAGCAACTTCTTAACTCTTGTAGATGCTTCTTTTGGAAAAATTTTCCTCGAATACTTCCCAAATAAGCATCCTTCACATAATTGATCGGCGTGATTTATTGGAGGCAAACCTTTCACCATCTTCTTCTTACTTAACAACTTTAAGCCCCCAAAATTAATATGCTCAAATCACAAGTGACAAAGCCAACATGAATCTTTAAAACAAACTTTTAAACATTTAGCAACATCATTTTAAATGCTTAATGCAAACATTCTATTTCTGTCACATGGACTTTAGCAATCAAATTTTATCTTTGATCTCTTATTGAAAGACTATGATATTTCAAATGAATATCATAACTCTTCTCTAAGAGTTATCCCAAACTCAGAATGCTATTCTTCATATTGGACACATAGTAGACATTTGAGGTAAATTGATGCGTACCATTCTTCAAGCTAATTAAGATTTTACCTTTGCCTTTCACGAAGATCTTGGATTCATCTCCAAAAGTAATATTGTTTCTTACCGATTTATCGATCTCTACGAACATGTTTTTTCTTCTGCACATATGGTTGCTTGCTCTTGTATCCAAGTACCAAGTGTTCTTTTCCCAGCTTTCTTCACCTTTGTAAGCCAACAATAGTGCATGATCCACTTCATTTTTCCAACTAGCGTAATTGGCTTTCTCCTCAACTTGGTTAGTGCCATTTCTACATTCTAAAGCATAATGGCTAAGTTTTTGACAATTGTAACATTTAACTTGAGATTTTTCATAACTTAGCATTTCATTTTGCCTCGTCTCTCTTCCTCTTCCATGACCTCTAGTGGAAAATGAGCTTTGGCTTCTTTCTTCCTCGTAGAATGCACTTCTTCCTCCATCTTGGCCACGCTATCTTCCTTTTTGGCTTTTCCTATTACTGAACCTTCCTTCACATTTGTTCAAGGTGAGCTTTGTTTGAAGAGCTTGCTCTAATAGCTCTTTTTTCACCTGTCTTTAGTCTTTCCTCATGGGCTTGTAAAGATCTCATGAGTTGATCGACACTCATACGATCTAGATCTTTAGATTCCTCATTGGCTACAACTATGTAGTCAAATTTAGAATCTAAAAACCTAAGTATCTTCTCAATTACTCAAGTGTCACTCAACTTTTCTCCATTCCTCTTTAATTGGTTCACAATAACCAATACTCTTGAAAAGTAATCACACATTGATTCCGATTCTTTAGCATGTAAAGCTTCAAACTCACCTCGAAATGTTTGGAGATGAACCTTTTTCACCTTCTCAATTCCTTTGTGGGAGTTTTGCAAGATCTCCCAATTTTCTTACTCGTAGTAGTACAAGCTACTTTCTCGAACATACATTCATCTAAGGCTTGATATATGAGGGTGCGCGCCTTGTTGTCCATCTTCCTTGCATCCTTCAAACTATCTATTTGTGCTTCGGATAGAGTGACCTCATCTCGTGGCTCCATTTTGCCTTTCTCTACGATCTCTCATGCATCTTGCGATCGGAGCAATGCCCTCATCATTATGCTCCAAATGTCGTAGTTATCCTTATTGAGTTGAAGGACTTGAAAATGAATCATCCCACTTACCATTTTGCACAAGAACCTTAGGGCTCTGATAGTAGTTTGTTGGAGGAAAGAGAAGTTTCCTAAGTTCGTTTGGCTAAAGCTTGATAGAAAGGACAACAGTAATAGGAAGAAGTAAATAAATAAAAAAGGTAAGCTATATTTCTTAACTTCAAAACTTACATACTTTACTTGACATATTACAAAATGGAGGAACTCTACCCTTTTATATAGGGCTTACATGAAACTTTTAGACCACACATTTTCCTAGAGATTTCTAGTCCACATATTTTCATGAGACTTCTAGATCACATATTTGGACTAGATATTTTCCTAGAATATTCTAGATAGAATTTCTAGAACCACATAATTTACTTGACACATTACCACATTTATGACCACATCTTTTACTTAAATATTTACATGGATCTTTCCAGAAAATGTTTCTAGAAATGTTAGACTTTCTTAGGCTTTTTAATTGAATTGAGCCTATGAGCAAAAACTCTTAACCCCATATTACTTATTCCAAAATCAAGTTTACTTCCCAACGAGTATAATACTATCCTTCAAGAAGACCGGGTGTATGTTTTCTTAGATGGCCTTGACGACTCGCTGGACAAGATTCAGGGTGATGTGCGCAGCTTCACCCATTTCCTACAGTGGAGCAAGCCATGCTCACATCCTTCATGAAGCAATTCATCAAGCTGTTAACGATAGTGGAAATGCTAGTCTTGGAGCTGTTCTTGCCACAAATGGACTTAGACTAGTCCTCTTGACCAACCTTCTACCGAGCACAATGGGATACAAAAATCTCGTACATCATTAGAGGGCTCAAAATGCACCTATTGTGGCAATCAAAAGCATACTCATGAAAACTACTTTAAATTGAATGAGTATCCTGATCGGTGAAATGATCTCCAGGCTAAGAAACGTCGTGACATAGGCAATGAAGATAAAGGTCCTGGTGAAGCAGTTGTGGCTACTACAGAGCCTCACCTATCCTCTACACTAGGTTTCACCGGCTCCGAACTCAAGTAGCTATGGTTGTGTTTGTTATAGTTCGTCTAATGATGCTGATCGTGGTGCACAACTACTGGACTCCAGTGCCACTGACCATATGATGTTTGCTGTTACAGATTTCACACAAAATTAATTATCGAGATGTACCAATATCGATAATTCTAGTGGTGTAATCTCTCATGTCACTGGTGTGGGCACTATGACATTATCATCTACTATAGAATTTCATAATACACTACTTGTTCCATCATTATCTCATAAACTTCTCTTGTGAGCCAAGTAACATCTAATATTAATTGTATTATGCTAATGTACCCTACTTTTTGTCTTCACGAGGACATTCTCACTAAGGATATTATTATGTGGGGTACTGAGAGATGAGGGCTCAATTATATGGAAGACTTTCGTGTGGACCGAGCACATTATATGCAGCATTCTCTCGGTCTCAAAGATAAGGAAATCTGGCTTTGGCACCGTCTTTTAGGACTTGTGTCCTTCACTATATGAATCATTTGTTCCTGGATTTGTTTTCTCACTTGAAACATTTAAATTTTCAATGTAAAACTTGCGTATTGGCAAAAAGTCATAGGGTATTTGGGTTTGAATGGTTTGTGCTATTTGTTGATGATTGTACGCGTATGACTTGGCTTTATATGCTAAAACATAAAGATGAGCATTGGGTGTGTTTAAGTCATTTCATGTTATGGTGCAAACACAATTTTCTGCTAAGGTTCAAGTGCTTCAATTGGATAATAATGGTAAATATATTAATCATCAATTTCGTGATTATTTTCATCAACACGGCATTATTCATGAGACTTCATGCCTCTAAACCTGTCAACAAAACGGTATTATTGAGCAAAAAATAGACATTTTCTTGAAACTGCCCAAGCTCTCTTAATTGGTGCCCATGCTCCTAATAGGTATTGGGCAGATGCAATTACCACTACTGTACATCTCCTAAACTGAATGCCCTCTAAGGTGTTGGGTTTCCAAGCACCAATACAAGCCATCTCGACATATGTTCATGTGCTCAAGGTATTGATTTTACACCAAATATAGTGTAAAGTCTCCCCCAATGATACCTCAAATATAGTGTAAAAGATAGTGTAATGAATAGTGTTACACCAAATATAATAATTTAGATTTATCCCCATTTTGCCCTCGTTCACACTTTTATAAAATTTGTTTCTTTCATGTATATCATTTTTTAATATTTTAGTACTAATAGTTTTAATTGATTCCTAATTATTTTAATACGATGGTTATTTATATTTAACATTTATTTTTAAGTTCTAATCAATTAATAAGTAATAATTATTTCAACAATAAATTAAAATTGTTCAATACAAAGTCAAAAGTTACAAATTTGATAATTAATAAATTAGCACTAGAACAACATACATATATTAAAAACATAAATTAAAGTACAATACAACACTTAGCTACAACAACAATTTAGTAATCCACATGGTCTTAAATATTTTACCACATTCAATGTAATTTATAATTTAATAATTTTTTTAATAATATAATTTGTAAAATAAAATTTGGTATAAAATAATTCAAAGTAAAATTTGTTGTAAAATTTAGTGTAAAACCATATCCAATAGAGAGGTTACACCAAATTATACTAAATTTAGTGTAGACCATTGGAAATGGTCTAAAGCTCGATCCTTATGCCCGTAGGTGGCTTATTTATGGGCTATGTATTTCATCAAAAATGCTATAGATGCTACAATCGCGCTTCTAATCGCACCTATATTACTATGGATGTCACATTTATGGAAATTGAAACCTTTTATCCACTCAATTCTTATCTTCAAGGGGAGACTGGACAGGAAGAGACGAATTGGATGAAATTAGATTGGTTGGGCTTATCTGAAACACATGCAGACCCCCTCCCCCCAACTTATCTGAAGCACATGAGAACAAATGCAATCAGAACATGGCTCTCTAGCTCCTTTAGCTCTTGAATGCCATGAAGCTAATCCCGAAGTTGCAACTTCTTCTCCTTTACAGTACTCGAAGACCCAACTCCTGAGAATGATCCTAAGTCAAGCTCCTTTAACACAAATTTGTTGAAATCTCCGATTATGTATTACCTTACAAGCACAATCGTGACAAGCCTCCAAACCACTACTCACCAGACATTGAGGAAAGAAGATCAAGATACGCCATTGCCAGTTATGTGTCCATGAAAGGGCTGACCGAACCTCTCAAGCCCTTTGTTCATAACATTTCGTGTTCTAAGAAAGGTGGAGGAAGCCTTGGAAGACCCGAAGTGGACTCAAGCAATCAAAGACGAAATGGAAGCATTAATGAAGAACAAGACGTGTAACATAGTGCCATTACCTGAAGAAAAGAAAATAGCGGGGAGCAAGTGGATGTTTTCCATTAAACACAAAACCAACGGATCTATAGAAAGACACAAGGTAAGACTCGCGGCAAAAGGGTATACTCAAACATATGGTGTAGATTATCATGAAACTTTCTCACCAATAGCTAAACTAAATACTGTTAGAGTGTTGTTATCTCTTCCAGTGAACTTACATCGGTCACTATATTAGTTTGATGTGAAAAATGCCTTCATCTTGAAGAAGATGTTTATACAGACATTCCATCAGGTTACTTAGTGATCATGAGAACTAATGAAGCATTAAAGTTTCAGCGAGCCTTGTATGGATTAAAGCAATCATCGTGAGCATGATTTGGATGATTTAGCTTGGCAATGAAGAAGTATGGTTTCCAAAAAGCAACAGAGATCATACTTTATTTCTCAAAAACTAGCAAGGCAAGATAACAGTTTTTATTGTCTACATGGATATATAATCATCATAGGAGATGATATTGAAGAATTATTACAACTCCAACGGCAATTGGCTAGTGACTTCGAAATGAAAAATTTAGGTGGGCTCAAGTTTTTTCTGGGTATGGAGGTTAACAAATGAACCCAAGGCATCTTTCTATGCCAAAGAAAATATGTCGTAGATTTATTATTTGAAGTTGGATTGTTGGAGTGCAAACCAGTGGATACCCCTATTGTACAGATTCACAAGCTTGGGGTATATTCGAACCAGAAACCAACTGATGAAGAAAGATATCAACTGTTAGTTGGCAAACTAATTTATCTCTCTCATACTTGTCTAGATATTGCGTATGTCATAAGTCTAGTGAGTCAATTTATGCATTGTCCAAGTGAGGAACACATGGAGGTTGTAACTCGGATACTAAAGTACTTGAAGTCTTATCCAGGGAAGGGCTCATATTTTCTAAGAACGATCATTTGGGAGTTGATCGATATACAGACGCAGATTGGCTAGGAACATCTCAAATGGGAAGTCGACTTCAGGGTATTTCACTTTTGTTGGTGAAAATCTTGTTACATGGAAAGGTAAGAAACAAAAGGTGGTGGCACTCTCTAGTCTTCTCCAAGTGTTTGTGTCAGGTTCTTTGGCTGAAAAGATTGCTAGCCAAGATTGGTTTTGTCCCCATATCCGAAATGAACCTTTTTTTATGACAATAAACTTCATAGATATTTCATAAAGTCCGGTTCAGCATGACCGAACTAAGCATGTGGAGGTAGATCGCCACTTCATCAAACATAACCTAGAGACTAAGACAATATGGTTCCCATTTCTCAAGTCTTGAAGACTAGCTAGCAGATATACTTACCAAAGCCATGTCCAACAAAGATTTCTACAACTCACTGGTCAAGTTGCGCATAAAGGATCTGTGTAAATCAACTTGAGGGGGAGTGTTGGCATGAGTTGTAATATAAGGAAAGATTGGCGGAATTATAGGAAGTGGGATGGAAAAAAAAATTCTTTCATTCACACGTTAGCTTGATTGTAGGAACCAAATATGTATAGCCTAGAATAGGATTTATATTCTCCCTTTATATATATTTGTAGCAAAAAATCGTAAAGTTAATGAAATATACACAATGGACATCTGTTTATGTTGGAATTATGACATTTTGTTGTCACATTTTTTAATTGTATTCTTGGTTGAATATTTAGTTATTTAGTTTGGTTAAAGTCTAACTATGTAATGATAGAAAGATTAGGCTAGTTGTGAGCTACTACAAGCAAGTGGATTGTCAAGTGATAGAAATATCTAGTAAATATCTATCAAAGGTGGTAGAAATATCTATCAAAGGTTGGCTATAAAAAGAGCCAAGTTGTACAAACAATATATGAAGGAAACATAGAAGAAAAACGTTTAAGGAAGATGTTGTCCCCAAAGAATTCTCCTTCTCCTCTCGCCCGTTCAGAAATAACAGCAAAGTATATATGTTTATATGTTCATTTAAATAACCAGTATCCAATCTCCTCCATACAAAATGATAAGAGCTCTCTGAAAAAGAGCTTTAGATCACTGAAATCCCAACAGTTTAAGGTTAGAGAATCTTTAATAACATGAAAAACCTCTCTTTCACTAGCGACTACTAATGATTATGGGCAGTCACATTGTTAGCAAGAAAATAGCAGTGAGTTGAACTAACCTCTTCAAAACATATGCAACAAGAAATTCTTTGTATTCGCAGATCGATTGCTTCCATTGGATCCATTGCATAATATAAACTTGAGTTGCTGTATTTTCTTTATTTAATGAATACACGATATGTGTTTCCAAAATCACTAGATCTGAGCGGTTAATACCTGTTCCATGTGGAATATAACATTAAAAAATTATTCATCTCTTTGAAAAATGGAAGAAACATTCAACAATTTGAAGCTTGTACAGTGCATAGGCCAATGATACAGGAGGTGCCATATGTATATTAAGTAAAATTTGTGTACTAAGAATATTTTGAGTTTATTTCAAAATAATTACAACATCTGAATCATTTTAGAATAATAAGAAAAATGTATTCTTACAAGCCATTATATCGTCAATCCTTCCAATAGTTTTTCATTTAAAGCAAGTTCATGAGACAAATGTAGGAATGAGACACCAAATGACAAGACAAATGTAGGAATGAGACACCAAATGACAATGATGTGTTTCCATGAGATTCTTTATTATCAGTATTAGATAACAATGAATTATTTACCTGTCTCTTCCTTAACTGTATCAAATGCAAGCCGCTGAAACCCATCTTCAACAGCATTTTTTGGGTCAGCTGATCTTCTAGTTTTTCTTTTCCTCTTTTTACCAATCTTTTCCTTCGCAGAAATTTTGGAATTGATTTTAGATTCATCAAGGTCTATTTCAATAAGTGACCAAACTCCCTTAGTGACATTACCAAATTTGAGTAAACAATTTTCTTTCTTTGCATCGACTAATAACACCGAAACCTTTGAAACAGGCCACCCTTCTATGTTTGGAACATCTTTTGACGCATCTAGAGCCATTGAGATATTGCATGCACTCTTGATTTCTTTCTCTGTGATTGAAAGCTCATCCTCAGTGTTGTTCATCTCCGTAGATTCAGCTTGAATAGTGGATTTCATGAAAGCTTTCATTGACGGTCTCAAAAACACAGACAACTCACAAAATGCAACAAAATCCAAAAGTTCTATTTTTGGATGTAGTTTCCGGTGGTAATAGTTGTAAAGCAACACAACCGCGTACATCTAAGAGGAAAGGGAAAGTTTTGAAAAACAAATTTAAAAAAAAAAATGCAATTAGAGCTGTAGCATGAAATTATGGAATATATCACATAAATAGCTTATCCAAGTACCACTAAAACTTGTTAAATCACCTCATCTAAAACATTAAACTATTAGAGAGTTAAAAGCGGGGCATAATTAAAAATTGCGTAAGCTTTTGGTATAGGGTATTAGTTCAATATTAGAGCAATTAATACAAACATATAATATGGAAACAAAAACACGAAATTAAATCAGACCTGTATGGCAACAACTTGCTGATCATTATCTTTGATATGCACACTCGGACAAACTAAATACTCCATCAATTCCTCTACAAGATCCTCTTTGGGGCACACCTCTAATTTTTCAGCTGCCATTTCGAACCCTTGTATATTTACCTGTATCCCAGGAAAAAAAAAAAGGAAAGAAATAGGAGAAAGATAAACCTTACAAGCTTAGTATGACAACTACTATTTGAGGAGATAACTAACATGTGCACATCACTACTTTTAGTTTTAGACCCGAAATTCCTAAGACACAAGTTTTTGCTGATGGAAACTTTCATAAAAAAACCCAATGATCTCCTCTCTCTCCCACGAATTTCAGTATTTGACTAAAAAAACTTCACAAAAAATTCAAAAGCCACAGTTAATCTTTTAGTATATATTTGATCAATGAAACAAATTATAAAGTTCAATTCACATGAACAATTGCAACAGTTACATCGCTCTCAACTTCGTCTGCAAAAGGTGCCAGTGTGGTAAAGTATGGCTTAATGCTCTCTTCTGTTTCCTTCAGAGTGGAATATGAAGCAAACTTAATAAATTTAGGATGCCAAGAAATCCAAAACATGCCATATGAGCCCCAATAAATGTACACATAGATCTAAATATATATTACCTAAAAGTACACCAAGTAATCAAGAAAAACTACATTGAAATGTATAGCTAGATGTTATTGATAATGTTGAGATAATAAATGTTTCTCATTCTATAAATTCCAAAAAACCCCAAAACACCCCAACAAAAGTACAATAACGCCTCGTTCGAAAAGAACACTAAGAAAAAATGAAGAAGGCCCTCGTTCCCAAAAAATACCAAGAGAACCCCTCAATCAAAAAAATCCAAGAAGCCCCTCGTTCAAAGAAAATACACCAAGAAAAACCAAATAAATGTATATCACATTGGAAAACTCCGAGAAATCTTCTAACAAATTCTTCAATTAGTAGCTATAGATGTGAGACTTAACCTATGAAAACAGAAAAGGGTGCGATTACCGCTGTGATTCCAAAGGTTACTACTTGCCGCCAGTCGCCTTTAGGTGTGGGTTTGGGTTGTGATTCTGAGGGAGAGAGCGATGAGTGTAAAAGATGAGAGCGAGGGTTTTAGATTTTTGTCCTCTTGTGCAACCTGAAATCCGACCCGACCTGACCCAATAATTCTTTATTTAATATGAACTGCCCCCTGAAAAAATCAACCCAAAGAGGTCGGTTCAATTTGGCTGGTTTATCAAGCTAAATGCCCACCCCCTCATAATTCACATAACTTTCCCAACTAAGCTTCTATTTTCAGAACACACCTTTATGTGCAAGATATTTATACTTTTAACGTTAAATTCATGTATAGAAGTGTATTATATGAAAAAGTTCATGACAAAAACTTTTTTTTCCTTAATGGCACCTTATATAACTGTGGAAGGCATTGAAAGGAAAATTGAATACTTAGAATCAATTTCCTCCAATCCATTCAAAAATAGTGGCTACAATCCAACTAAATGTTTCAACCACATTCAGTCATAATCGAAAGATATGATGAGTTAAGATAGAGTTAGACTTGTAGATGCGTAGATAAATGAATGTATGGTTAGCTGTATATTTATCAACATTCTTGATGCTTTCTGAAAGAGAAAATATATAGAATCTTCTGTAAAAATTCTTGACAAGTTAACTTAAATATGTCTGCTACAAACAAAATGCTATGAGAACAATAAATAGGTTTGAGAAGAAGATGTATCATCCTTTGTTCTTCTATATTATCTTCATATAATGCAAGCTAATCTTCCATAGTACAGATCCAGGAGCACAAGAAGTAAAATGATGACATGGATATACATAAATTAAAAACTATATGTATATCTAGAAAAAATATTGGCTGGTGCCAGCAAGCACTGCCAAGCCATGTAAGCATCTGTGGGAAAAAAATATAACTGGTTTAATTTATTTAAAGGTAGAAATGAGTGGAAGATAAGTTGACTGTACTTTTGGGTCCATTAGAGTGTTGTTAAAAATGAAGTTGATCATTCATAAATGATTTATAACTTTCACAAAAACAAGGCTAAATTTTTTACATGCATATGCATAAATTACAAAGTTTGTCTATCTTTTCAATGTTAATGTAGACACTAATTTCTACGTGTGCAAGTCATTGTCAACTATTTATATACTTGACATGACAAATGAAAGCTTTCAACTTTGATAGCTGTTTACCTCTAATTGATATTGTAAACAAACAGGAGTTCCATTTATTCATGTATATTGCAAATTAAAAATCACAAAAATGAAGTGAATTAGATAAAATAAGGGTTAACGTGTATCCATTCTGGACAACATATCTCATCTGGACCCAATGAAATGCAGCAGGCATCAAACGTTAGCTGTCAAGTGAAGCTCCCGTATCTGACCAGAATTCATAAAAATGGCAATACTGATCACTACTAATGCAATTACTGCACGTACTATCCAAAGAATAATAAAAGATATAATTGCTGAGAGATAGAACATATGACCAGTAACAAAAACAAATAAAAAACAATAAAGTTAAACCAAAACGTAAAGAGAAAAATGTCATCTTAAAATTAAATATTCTCCTTAAGGCGCAGTTTTTATAATTCTAACAGATATATGAGCCCCTTAAAATTTGTGTGTCCGCCTATTGAATTTATCCATAGATCAAATCAACCTGCTTTGTCTAGGAGGTAACAAAAGTAAATAAAAACCAACAATTTATAGGATTCTGTTTTAATGTCTCCAGGACTTGGCTGAAGATTCATGAAGTCTATGCAAATTCTATTCTTGAATTTTATGGTCTTAGAACTATAATGGAAGACAAGAGAGTGTTGGAATTTATGAATCAAAGAGTGGAACTTACCGGATTTGATATAAACTAACCGGTTTTAACACTCCTCACCGTTTAATACAACTTACCCGATATACACTTGGCTTACCGTATATGCAAAGCACTTACCGGATTTACCAAAGGAAATTCTATTTTAATGTAAAATAGAGTGCTTACCAGATTTACACTGAAGCTATCATATTTGCACTCTTCTCACCGTATATGCTTAAATGCTCATTGGGATTGCTACTGTCATGTTCTGTTTTTCTACCCAAGTAAAAATACTCTGTTTTCCTCTGTTTTGCTGAGAGTTTAAGAAAGAAGATTGAAGCATATTTTTATACCAATACATATTGAGTTTATATAGATTATAAAGACGCATTTTCCACCTCTTAATCTAACAAACCGTTTATGAAAAAATCTAACTAAGATAACTTTTACAAAGATGAAGTTATCAAATTGAATACTTAAACTTAAAACTTAAGATACAAAATATCTAACCTACTAAAATAAAAATCTGAAAGTAAGAATGTCCACTATATTCAACATTCTTCCTTGACATTTTTAAAACACCAAGATTATATCTCAATGTTTCAAATTTCGCCTTGCCTAAAGATTTTGTCAAAATGTCAGCTAATTGATCATCAATTTTGCAATGCACCAGTTTTATCTCCTTTTGTTCTTGAGCTTCTCTGATTGAATGGTATTTGATTTTGATATGTTTGGTTCTACCATGGAAGACGGGATTTTTTACCATTGCGACTGTAGATTGATTATCACAATAGATAACGGTGGCCTTTTCTTACTTAAACTTCAGATCTTCTAACACTTTTCTCAGCCAAATTGCTTGATTTTTAGCTTCTGAAGCAGCTATGTATTCAGCTTCAGTTGTTGATTGTGCCACAGTTTTCTGCTTCATTGAATTCTAGCATATGATACTTGAACCAACATAAAATATATAGCCAAAAGAACTCATCATGTCTTCAAAAGTTCTTGCCCAATCACTATCAGTGTAGCTAGTTAGTTTGCACAATTCTGACTTCTTGAACCAAATTCCCAATTCACTAGGCTCTTGTCTGAACCTTGGTAGTAGATTTACAACATAAGTGATATCAGGTCGGGTGGCTGTTAAATACAATAAACAACCAGTCAAACTTCTGTAAATCTTTGCATCAACTTGCTTTGCACCATCTTCTTTTAACAACTTTTCATTTTGAACTAATGGAGTGCTAACAGGTTTGCTATTTTCCATGTTGAATCGCCTTAGTACATCCTTTGCAAACTTCTTTTGACTGATAAAAATCTCCTGCTGATCTTGACAAATCCCCATTCCAAGGAAGTAATGCTACTCACCTACATCTGTCATTTCAAAAACTTTCTTCAATTTATCAATCACTTCTCTAATTGATCTTTTGCTGCTGCCAGTGATCAAGAGATCATCAACATAGAGTGATATGATAACCATTTCTGTTTTGACTTGTTTTAGATATAGAGTTTGTTCATTTAAACTCTTTGTAAAACTAAGATAACCAAGGTGATCATTTATTCGACTATACTAGGCTCTTGGAGCCTGCTTCAATCCATACAAAGCTTTCTTCAAAAGATAGACTTTATCCTCACTATCTTCCAATTGAAAACCTTCAGGTTACTCTATGAAAATCTCCTCATTTAGATAGCCATTTAGGAAAGCTGATTTGACATCTAACGATAGATTTTCCAGCCATTTTGAACTGTAATTGCCATAAGCAATCTGATTGTTTCATACCTTGCAATTGGAGCAAAGGTATCTATGTAATCTACTCCAAATTGTTGAGCAAATCATTTGACAACTTGCTTTGCTTTTAACTTGTTAACTGAACCATATGGATTTAATTTAGTCCTATACACCCATTTTACTCCAATGACTTTCTTGTCCAGTGGTCTTTCAAGTAGCTCCCAAGTTTCATTTTTTACAATCATATTGATCTCTTCTTCCATTGCTTTCATCCATATAGAAGATTTTGAAGCTTCATCAAAGCTTACAGGTTCAACTATAGCAGCATTACACCTTACATAAATGTCTGCTAGAGGTCTCATTCTCACTCTATCTTCTTCTATTTCTGAATCAATATCATTGACACCAGGTTCCAATTCTTCCCCATCACTCTCTTCATCTCTGATTTGAGGAATTATATCATTGGCTTTTTCTTTAACTACTAAACTTGCATCCCAGTTCCAAGTAGCATCTTCATCCACCTTGATCTCTCTACTGGATGTTTCTTTTCTGGTTTGAGGATTGAACACTATATATCCTTTAGCATTGTTGCAATAGCCAAACAATATTCCAACTTCAGCTTTTTCACTAATTTTATCCCTTTTTGCATCAAGAATACGAGTGTAACAAACACTCCCAAACACTTTCAAGTGTGAGATATCTGGTTTGACATCATACGAAGCTTCATATGAGGTTTTCTTCTCCAAAGCTCTTAATGGCAAACGGTTAAGAAGGTAAATAGCAGTATTAATTGTCTCAGCCCAAAATTCTTTTGGTACTTTTTTCTCAATCAACAAGCACCTAGTCATTTCCATAACTGTCTTATTTTTCCTCTCACTGACTACATTCTGTTGAGGAGAATAGGGAATAGTTAACTAATGCTTGACACCTTCAGTTCTACAGAAATCATCAAATTGCCTGCAACTGTACTCAGTGCCATTGTCAATTCTGATGGTCTTTATCTTCCAGCCACTTTCATTCTCCACCATTTTCTTGAATGTTTGAAACACATATGCAACTTCAAACTTTGCTTTCAAGAAGTAGACCCAACACATTCTTGTTAAGACATCAATGAAGAGGATGAAATATATGCTGCCATTCAATGTAGTCACTTTCAATGGACCACATACATTTGAGTGTACTAACTCGAGTTTGTCAATAGCTCTTCTTGACTGATTCTTTGGAAAAGGCAATCTCGTTTGTTTTCCAAGTTGACAGACATCACAAACACAGGCATCATCAGTGACTTTAGGCATGCTTTCAACAAGATTAAAGTCATACATTTGCCTTAATGAAGTATGGCTAGCATGACCAAATCGTCTATGCCACAAAATAGTTTCACTTTTTTCAGCTAAACATGCTTGTGTAGTGACATTTTTCTAATTTATAGGAAAGCTTATATTTCTCATTTGAACTGTCATCAACTCATTTCCATTTTCATCTAATATAGTGCAGGCCTTTTCTTTGAAAATTAAAGAATGATTTTTCTCTAACAATTGCCCTACACTTATTAGATTTTGATCTATATCAGGCACATTTAAAACATCAGGAATGTGCTTAATACTTGTTGAAGTCTGGACATCAATCACTTCACTGCCTTTTACTTCTACAAAGTCACCATTTCCCACTTTAACTCTAGATTTATAGGCTTTGTTCACTTCCACAAAGATGCTAGAGTCTGCAGTCATGTGATGAGTGCAACCACTATCCAATAACCAAGTTTCAACCTTGCTACAAGCCTTAATAGCACAGAACAGATGCTCTTCTAGCCTTTCTTCCTTTTTTTTTTTTTTTTTTTGTCATTTTTGCTTGCTAATGTGATTGATTCCTTCTTTTATTTTTGCACACCATCTCAATATGACCAAATTATTTGCAGCCTCTACATTGAACTCCAGGCCTATACCAACAATATTTTGGAGAATGGCCCTTTATTTTACAATGAGGACAATGTGCAAATTTATCCTCTTTGTTTTCATTCCTGCTGCCTTCAGGTTCTCTTCTATGAACCTGAGGTTTTTTACACCAAAGATCTTTTGAGCTTTGTACTTTTCTTTAGCAAACAAGGCACCTTCTGATTGTTCCTCTTGCCTCATTAGCCTTCTTTGTTCAGTTGCCTGCAAAGCATTCACCAATTCAACTAAAGTCATAGTTGACAAGTCTCTAGAATCCTCTAATGAGGATATCTTGGATTCAAACTTTTCAGGCAGGATAATTAAAACATTTTCCACCACGCTTTTATTTGACAAATCATCTCCCAGAAGTCTGATTTGATTTACAATCTTCATCATCCTATCTAAAAAATCTTTGACAACTTCAGTCTCCTTCATCTTCAAAGTCTCAAACTCTCTTCTTAAGTTGAGAACTTGCATTTGTTTCGTTTTTTCATTACCTTGATATTCTTCTTTCAAAAAATCTCAGGCTTCTTTTGCAATCTCACAAGTCATGATTCATATGAATATTGCATCTGAAACGGCTGACTGAATGCAAGAGAGAGCTTTGAACTTCTTTACTACATCTTCACTATGCTGCTTTATTTGAGCCATTGTTGGATTAGCCCTCAAAGGTTCTTGTTCAACTCCAGAATCAGTTGTCTCCAATAGGTCATAAGCTTTAAGATAAGCTTTCATTTTAGCAGCCCAAAAGTTGTAGTTTTCTCCATTGAAGGTAAATAGTAGTGGTGCTGAAAAACCAGTTGAAGTCATTTTCCTTCCTGTCGATTTTTGCTGATTGTTTCTTTGTGAGCTTCTTCTTTTCCTTTCCTTCTTTTTAGAGTCCCTTTTCTAAGATCAATCCAGCTCTGATACCATGTTTGAATTTATGAATCAAAGAGTGGAATTTACCGGATTTGATATATACTAACCGGTTTTAACACTCATCACCGTTTAATACAACTCATCGGCTATACACTCAACTTATCGGATATACACTTGGCTTACTGTATATGCAAAGCACTTACCAAATTTACCAAAGGAAATACTATTTCAATGTAAAACAGAGTGCTTACCGAATTACACTGAAGCTACCGTATCTGCACTCTTCTCACCGTATATGTTTAAATACTCATCGAGATTGCTACTCTCATGTTCTATTTTTCTACCCAAGAAAAAATACTTTGTTTTCATCTGTTTTTCTGGGAGTTTAAGAAAGAAGATTGAAGCACATTTTTGTACCAATACATGTTGAGTTTATATAGATTACAAAGACACGTTTTCCACCTCTTAATCTAACAAACCGTCTATGAAAAAAATCTAACTAAGATAACTTTGACAAAGATGAAGTTATCAAATTGAACACTTAAACTTAAGACTTAAGATACAAAATATCTAGTCTACTAAAACAAAAATTTGAAAGTAAGAATGTCAACTATATTCAACAGAGAGCAACAATGACAAAGGGCAAAAGAATATTTATCAATCTATGCATATGAAAGTGAAACGAACAAAAAATGTCGTAAATTTTTTGTGCACCAAAGAACTTAATGTAGAAGAATGCATACTCTTGTTTATCAAACTTAAAATTCATAAATATCAAGCACACAAAGTCAAGGTAAGAGGCATATTTACTAAGGGGAAGAGAGAGAGAGAGAGAGAGAGAGAGAGAGAGTCTAATATACATTGAAACTACAGACATTGAATTAATCGAGGTTTAACCCAACTAACACCAAGGAGTAAGACGCGGAATTAAAATCAAACAAACAATAACATGTAACAAAACACAAATTATTGTTTCTAGATAAATTTTAAAGTTAGTTTAACAATAAACCAAACATAAATATCAAAACACTAAAGCAGTCAATACCAATATTTGTTTACGAAGGAAAACCCTTTGAAGAGTTTTTCAAAAGATAAAAAATTCATCGGGCACTCATTGCCTGTAAAAGATCAACTAGAAAAGATTTGACTTACAAAATTGATCCGGACATGACTAAACCCCTTGAGAGCTGACTTTTTAAAGATGTCTCCCAAATATTTTGTTAAGAGGTGTATCTCTATGCGACAAAAGGCATGAACGGGAAAATGAGACATGGGAGACCGGTGCACCAGATCAATGTTCAATGATAATATTAATGTTAACGGCTTCGTGGTACTACGAAACGAATTTCAAATAATAATTGTCCAGTAAATTTGGATTTGCTAGGAAATACACCAAGTAAACTCACGATGTTAATGTCAAGTTTTTAATGAAATGAAAGATTGCATGATCAACACGCTCAACGACGAGACTTTTCACAAGGTATTATTATTTAGTTCTAGAATGAAGCTCAAACTTAGTAAACTGTGATCGAGATTATCTGGACCCTTCACACTTGTACAAGTCTTTTCACATGGAGTTGTTGAGGTGACTCATGAAAACAAGGGCACTTTTAAGGTTTTAAATCATTTAAATCCATATTGGGATGGAGAATTTGAAAAAGAAAAATCTACATCGATATTGCCAATCCAAAGTAATTATGCTGCAACGTCTAACTAAATATTGCAAACTAAGCGCTTATGGAGAGGCACCCTAATTTTTTACGCATTTATTTATTATGCTTTAAATATTCACATTGCATGTAGTTATCTAAGATTGCAATTAGAATAAACACATTTTTTTTACAATAAAAGGGTCATCATGTTTATATTAGGCCTAAAAAAAGAAAAGAAATTTATTTGAATAAAAAACAGTAAAAGAAACATGTAGCATATGTTTTAAGGTACCATAGGTGTAAAAAAATAAAAAATAAATGTCATTTTTGCTTATACACTACATTGTATCTTCCAATAATTACTTATCGACTCTCATTAATGTTTCCATCAATTTATATGCATCTCATCCCATTTTGATGTCTCTGTATACTTCTAATATTTTTTAATATTCTCCTAACTTGAAGGTACAATGAAATCAAGCAAAATGGAATGGATTAATCAAAAAATCTTGCATCTAATATTAGACACAAATCCGGGGTGTACCTATTTACTTTCCTTCCCCCCTTTATGTTGCTCAATTGATAATAATTTTAGAAATTAAGGACAATTTCTAATTTAAGTTTGGGGGTGGGAAAATCATTAAGTTTTTTATTGCTTTTGTGTGATTGTGTATTTTTATTGCTTTATTAGATATGAAAGAGTTGAAAATTTTCAAAAAGAAATTAAGATTCCAATAAGATTTTCTTATTTGTTTGCTAGCTTGTATGGGTTAGATAGCCCTATTGGCTATGATGAATATAATTGGAATTATGTGTTGATTTATGAACTGTGAATAATTTATATGCTTAGATTGATTTATACTTATCGATGTAGAGTTTGATACTATTTGCGTACTTGAATTAAGTTTAACATTGTTAAGTTATAAACTAATTCGTATATTTGATAGGTTGAAATAGAAGATCTTAGATACTAAACTCAAATATCACTGCATTATATATCGTTAGACCATTTTAAATATAATTTCGGGATGATAGAACTGTTGTAGGACGATATTGAGATGAATGAGGATTTTGTGTGTAGATTTTTGTGTGGATTAGCTAAGACCAATAAAATGAAAATTAGGTAAGAATCTTGAGTTAGAGGTCCTTTTTAAGAATGAGTATTTAATAAGAAATATTGCACTAATCATTGCATAAAAAGGAAAAAACTATTATGATTCATGAGTGAAAGCTATCGTATAAAAGATCTCAATGAGGACACTTACTGAAACTTTAAAAAAAAAAAAAAAAAACTACTCAAAATAGGGATAAAACTAGTGCATGACTCAAAATATGCACAATAAACTTGAAAAAGAAGGTGCAGGAAACATAATATGCACTACATACATTGATTAAGCCCCGAACACTTATTTGAGAGAATTAATTTTTTGACAATGAACAATTTGTCTAGTTAAGTCTTAAAGATCGAAGCAATCAAAATTAGGAGAACCCTTATTTGTTGAAATATTGAATCACAATTAATGAAAACTATCCAAATTAGATAAGGAGAAGTATAAAAATTCAACTTTACATCATACCTTGAGAAAAGAGTTAAAACAATAAATTTGGGGTGTGTGTATCGTCCAAATGAAGAAGGTAAATATTTAACCATTGAGAGTCAAGGATTGAAGCAATATATGAATTTATGATATTTTACTTAATTTTTCATATACATATTAATTTTACACATGATAAATAGAGATTGATTTTAGTATTTTAACATTGAAGTTGTTCATGATTTAATTCAGTGATTTCAATTCTGAGACAGATGGCAGATTATTTAACCAAAATTTTGCTACATGCTTGTTTGTTGGGATAAGTTATAGTTTTGATTGAAGACAAACAAATATTCAAGTTTGGGGTACTTGATAAGTGTAATTTGTATACTTTTCTATACCATTAAATTTGAAAATTTATGGTTTCTTTTGATAACATATAGCTTATATTTTGTTTGTTAGGTACAACTCAATTATTGGAAGTAAAATTGGAAAAAAAAAATCAACAAAAAATAAAGATTTCCAAAGTTTAAGAACAAAATTGCACATATCCAATAATTGATTTGGACTAAGAAACGATGATTGAAGACTTCATAGAATCAAATGGATGAAATCAGAAGTCAACTATGAAAATTGCAAGAAAAAAGGACACAAACTGAATATTGGACAAAACCAGGGACCAAAGTATACTTCTGGTAAAAGATTATATGGTGCATATGCATCACTCATCCCTTTGTTTTGAAAAACCCGAAAACATTCCGCTTATTCCATGCTTACGCACGCATGGTAGAGTTTCGGGCAAAAATCTGCAGTTTACATTTACTAGTCTAACTTTTTTTAAAACGAATTTTGGGCACTTCTTGACCTAATTTTGAGCTTTATAAGTACAAAACATGGGCAAGACCTCTATGACACCCCTCATACCATAGAATCACAAATTAAAAAAATTGCAATCAAGAGGGAAATTCATCACACTTTTGGGCAAAACAAGAGACAAGACACAAAAATTCAATCAATTGACAATCAAATCTTGGTTTTTGAGTAAAGAATGGAGGCTCAACTATAAATTATTCAAGATTTCGAGATTTCTTCTCTGTCTTCATTAATAAAAAATTCCAGCGATGGTTCATAAAAATATATGATTTCTTGTAATTTTGCAATGCTAGGCTAAGTTTTCATTTTTTTAAGATGTTGTGAATACTTATTATTAAGTTTTAATATGATTTCAATATTTTGACACTCAATATAGTTAATAAGTTAGGAATATTAATCAACAAGATACATATTGTTGGCATCCTTATTAACAATTTCAGCTTGGATTTACCTTAATTTAATAAGGAGAGCTTACGAAGATTCAATAGTCACTTAAATGAGGATGAACTAAAAGATCACCAGATCAGCTAGACAATGACAAGTCCCTCTACTCCATGAACCGGACCTAGACACATCAGCTCGACCTATAGCAGGTCGGTTCAGCCCATGTTCGCCATCATTTGGAAACATCACCATTACAATTCTGAATATATATCTCCTAAATGATGACATCAACACCCCAGATGACCACTCTCAAAGCAACAAATAGTACATATGACATCAGCACCTCATTTTTAAGATAATTAGAAATCAACAATGATTATCCAGGTGACAGGAAATCATGACATTGACCATCATTACATGTTCGACATACCTCAACAACCAATCATCATCCTTAAATTTGGAAGGTGGCACACAATTCTAGGTCGGTACTGTAGTTGAGGTGATGTTGGGTGGCTAAGTTAATAGATTAGAAGCGTATAAATAGATGCTAATGGTATTTCCCAAGGGAGAACAAAACATAATTCTTGTATACATTTCTCATTTCCTTCAATCATTGAAAACACACTTTTTTTTTTTTTTTTACTATTTTAGCAATAACATTTCTCATTTACTTCAATCATTGAAAACACTCTATTTTTTTTTACTATTTTAGCAATATACCTCTTACAAATTATCACTTAAGTTGATAAAAATTGACCTAGTCATTTTTTACGTTAACAGTTTGACAGTAGAGAAAGGGCCCTCGGAGTATAGCCCACGTCTTTCGAAATTTCCTAAAAAATTAGAATTAGCTCATTCAAACAAGGTCATGAGCCATAGATCAGCATCAAAAAGCCATTTATGTATCTATCCTTATGATACAAGTTTTCCCAAAAAATTTCAAGGGTAGAACAATTTCACTGAAGTCAGATAGCCCCAACTTGCTGCCATAAGAGAGGCCATCGGATGCCTCACGGATAATATGCAAAGAATAGAGCAAAAGTAAAAACCAATATTATCCCAGTGGCAGGTGCCAAGGTGGAATCCCTTATATGGAGAAGAAATGGGTGACATTCTGTTTGAAGGAATCCTCCACCTCGAGCAAATGAATCCCCAAGTTGGTCCAAGTCTAGATCGACCTCATGATATCGAGGTGGAATTTCTCGTATGGGGAAGAAATAGACAACCTTGTGTTTGAAGGAGTCCTCTACCTCGAGAAAAAATGAACCTCTAGAAAAGTTGGGAATGTTTTTAATAGGCTAGATACATATTGGCCGAACATCTTTCAAATAAACTAAAGATGCCCTATCTCATCGAATACGAGGAAAAATGAGATCATATCAATTATGTCTACTAGTGTACATCATGGATAGAGCTAAAAGAAGCAAACGATGCCATTATGTGCAAATCTTTCCCTTTAACTTTAAAAGACAAAGCCCTGAGATTGTTTAGAGAGTTGTCACCGATTTGACCGACCTGCCTACACCCTCCTTGGCTCAATTCATTAGGCCTGAGGCTAGGACCACACCTAAAGAATGGTTGAAGACTATAAAATAAAGACAAAGTGAGCCACTAAAAAGTTACCTCAACAAGTTCAACGAGCAAATTATAGAAACAAAAAAGATCTTAGACTATACTATCCCCCATTGCCACCTTGTCGGGCTAAGGACCAATAAAATAGTTTGGTGGTCCGTGTATAAAGACGGACCCAGAACCTACCACAAACTTTTTAGCTGAGCTCAAAAGTTTATAACAGCAAAATAGGCAACCTCAGAACAAGAAGAAGAAAGATTAGAGTTGTAGCTAGACCAAAGAAAATGAGGTCGGACAAATGACCCATGCTGAAAAGGATGGAAGGAAAGAAGGGAGGATAGGCGATCTCACTCATGTCCAGAACGATTCCAGGAGTAACATCCTCTAAATACAACCTTTAGAAAGAGTCATTATGAGAGCGAGAGATAAAGAGATCTTCTGTAGTTCTCTTTCCTTAAGAAATAACTTAATGGGTCCCAACCAACGTAAGTAATGTCGGTACCATATGTTGGCAAGTCACAATACCAAAAAAATTTGGGGCCTCAAAGAGCAGGTAGAAGTCCCCAGGTCCACTCTAATAATTTATTATTAACCCCGGGGAAACAACTTAGACATCTTTAATACAGGCATTACATCCACAATAGTAAGAGAACATTTCACCATCTTCTCCACATTCACTAACTAGGTCTACAAGGTAGGTTCTAACCTCATGCCACTAAATCCTAGGGTAAGAATATGTAACTGATGAGCTGAACTAGTGAAAGAGCTAGATAAAATCTAGTCAGCTCGAAATTCATCTGTTTGAATTTAAATGTCTTCACTTGGTTTTATGAAAGCCATGATGAAAATCGGTCCAAAGGTCGTTGGTCACAGGCTCAACATCGACCCTGTAGCTTGGCCAAGTTAAAAATATAGAGTTTAAGGTCGGTAACCTCATACTTATGAAGGTCTTCCTCGCTGCAAGAAACTCAGCCTTGAATCTGCAAGCCATAACTGGGAGAAACCTAAAAAAATAATCAATATTCTATGAAATGATGCTTATAAGCTAGAAGATATGCAAGGGGCACCTATCATATACCCTTGGAACGTAGAATATCTCAAAAATGCTATCAGTATAAGTAGAGATGACAAGAAATGTACTACTAAATATCTTAGTATAAGTCTATCTCAAAACTTGCAAATGAAATCGGAGCTCGGTTTGGTCACATTAATGGAGATCATTTTACCCTTTTGAATAAATATCGTACGTACAAACAAAATAAGGAGGATCCACAATGATGTTACAAAACTTTGTCAAACAAAGTAAAGAAAAATGGAACAACACTAGTTGTCGGGGTGGATACATTGATCTTGAGATTAATGCAACTTTGAAAATTAACAACACTGATGTCAGCACAGTATACCTTGAACCCTCAGTGTATGCCTGTGTTGGGAAAAGGCTAATTAATGCACACAAGTGTTCAACAAGATACTTAAGCTTAGGTTGACCTTTGTCGAAAGCCACTGCAATATTCCAATTGTTTAAGGCGAACCTTCTCTCATCTTATTGAGGGGAGTCCGTAAGATCTCGGAACAATGAGGCTAACTCGTAAAACCTCATATTATTGAGGCGAGTCTATAAGACCTCGCAACGATGGGGCTAACTAGTAAGAGTTTATCTTATTGAGATGAGTCCGTAAGACCTCGCAACAACGAGGCTAATTGAGACGAGTCCGTAAGACCTCGCAGACGAAGTTAACTCATAAAACCTCATCTTATTAAGGTAAATCTGTAAGACCTTGCAACAATGTGGCTAACGCATAGGATCTTATCTTATCGAGACGAGTCCATAAGACCTTGCATCGACGATGCTAACTCTAAGACCTCACATCATTAATGTGACCTCATAGACCTCGTAACATGGGAGACTATTATCGAAATGAGTCTATAAGACCTTGCGTCGACGTGCTAACTCGTAAGACCTCACATCATTAATGTGACCTCATAGACCTTGCAACATGGGAGACTATTGGTATAAGAATACCCTAGTAGCAGGACATTATTACTATTAAATGTGGCATGATATCATTTTTATTATTGTTAGTGCACGGATTCAGCACCATCTACATTATCATTAACATGCACGAATACCGCATCATCTACATACATACATGTATACATACATATTGTAACATATGCTTTAGATTTTCATTCTTACTGTTCATTATCATCTACATGAACAAATTTCGTTCTTCAGCAGCACAATCGAAGGTTGTAAGTGCTACAACACTTAGATAAAGTCATCTCTTCAAAGGCACAAAGCCTACTCTTCAACAATGCGATCTAAGGTTGTAAGTGTTACAAAACTTAGAAAAACGCTCTAATGTGAACCCACATAGCGAAGAACTACGAAACTCATGATTAGATTGAAATCGAACCCAAGAAAGCCAAAGTAATCAAAGTTTTAGATTTGATTCGAAAATAACTAATCAAAATAACCAACAATACGCCAACGATATGTTGACCCTTTTGATTGAATATTTGAGAATCTCGCCCGATTGATTTGAATGCCACAAGAAGAATCTTGATAAGTTCGTGATTTGTCCAATGAAGAATAAGAATTCGAAAGCACATTTGCCTCTCAATCAATCTTAATAATAATATTGTGTGTTACAATGAAATAATAGGTCATATTTATAGGGAACCCATGTAAATTCTAATCTAAACGGAAATAAAATCTAAAAGATTACGAAAAATACCAAAAAAATAGAATTCTAACATAATTAGAAATTTCACGCCTCGAAAGCCACAATGCGGCCCCATAGTATTATTACATGCAATCGCATAGACCAATTTTGAACTGCCCTGGATTTTCTGCAATAAGCTATGCGATCGCATAGCTTGGTTAACTATGTGGTCGCTTAGTTAACTCAACCAGGCCCTCCTTCCGTTACTTGAATCATGTTGATCCATCTGATTTCTTCTCCCGAGCCCAACATGAAACTTATTCCCTTGCTTGTTGTAATCGACGTTTCGTCCACTGTAACTTGAGCAAACAATCTCATCACTTCTTTCACCTGCTTTGCTCACATTATCCCCTCACTCTTCAAAAGGATTCATCATCGAATCTGTACCTGCATTAAAGAGATAGAGAGAGAGAGATTGGATACATTAAAAGTGGTCGAAACATTTTACTCATCAAGAAGATCCAGCTGGTTTGCATTGTCATTGATTTTCTCAAGAACTTGAAACGGTCCATCTTCCCATGGCTGCAACTTTGATTTCCTCTGTTGTGGAAAGCGCTCTTTTCTCAAATGTGTCCAAACTCAATCATCGGGTTCAAATAAAAAGCTCTTCCGGCTCTTGTAGCTTGTGACGCATAATGCTTATTTTTGTTTTCAATTTGCAATCTTACCTTCTCATGGAGTGACTTCACCATCTCGGCCTTCTTTTTCCCATCTAAACTACCACGTTCATTTACAGGTAAAGGAAATAAATCCAATGGTGTTAGTGGATTAAAATCATAAACAATTTCAAACAATGAACATGAAGTAGTAGAATGTATAGCCCTATTGTATGCAAACTCAACGAAAGGTAAGCATTATTCCCAACTATTCAATTTTTTATTAACCACAGTGCGCAACAATTGAATCATAGTCCTATTGACTAATTCTGTTTGAATCTTGACCCCTTTTAGTCCTAGGTAAACTTAAAACAAAATCCATGGAAAATTAACATATGGTTCACTAGGACTGGGTAAAGGAGTATACAATCCTTTGGGTAGAACCTTAGACTTAGCATGTTTACAAGTTATACATCGATCGCAAGTTCGTTCTACATCAATCCTCATTTTAGGCCAATAAAAATGTTCCCTTAACATCTATGAAGTCTTTGCGACCCTAAAGCGACCCATTAGTCCCCCACTGTGTGCTTCTCTAACCAACAATTCATGCATGGAACAATTAGGAACACATAATTTATTTTTCCGAAACAAATGACCCTCATGGTTATAGAAATTGTTTACCTCACCTTTATTACATGATTCATATATGCTGAAAAAATCTAAATCATTCACATGCATGCCCTTAATGTACTCAAAACCAAGCAACTTCACACTTAAAGAAGTAAGAAGCACATACCTTCGGGACAACGCATCTGCCACTACATTTTCCTTACCTTGTTTATACCGGATGACAAAGGAAAATGTTTCAATAAAGTCCATCCATCTAGTATGCTTTTGTTCAGCTTACCTTGACCCCGCAAATGTTTCAATAACTCATGATCAGTGTGAATCACAAACTCCTTCGGT
This sequence comes from Fraxinus americana, assembly GCA_035079005.1. Taxonomy (NCBI): domain Eukaryota; kingdom Viridiplantae; phylum Streptophyta; class Magnoliopsida; order Lamiales; family Oleaceae; genus Fraxinus; species Fraxinus americana. The sequence goes on along the minus strand of CM068711.1, from coordinate 24,481,906 downwards.
CATGGGTAATGCTGTCATGTCTCCAATGCTTGAACTAGTGAATACAACTCCTTGTCATATGTAGGATGATTGAGAGCCTCTCCACTTAGCTTTCCACTAAATTAAGCTATTGGTCTTTGTTCCTGCATTAAAACAGCTCCAATACCTATTCCTGAGCCATCATATTCAATCCCAAAAGTATTGTTAAAGTCGAGTAATGATAAAACCAGTGTGGTACACAACCTATCTTTAATAGTATTGAATGCATGATCTTGTTCATCGCCCTATTTAAAACCTACACTCTTTTTGGTGTGGCAAGTGTGCTAAAATCTGTTACAAATCGCCTATAAAAACTAGCCAAACCATGAAAACTTCTTACTTCAGTTATACTTTTAGGTGTTGGCCATTCTTTAATAGATTTTATTTTCTCTTCATCTACCTTAATTCCCTTAACACTAACCACATATCCAAGAAACACAACATTTTCCATGCAACATGTGCACTTTTTAAAGTTAGCAAAAAGTTTTTTTTTTCTTAAAACTACTATCACACACTGCAAATGTTCAATATGTTCATTGAAGTCTTTACTGTAGATTAAAATGTCATCAAAGTATACCACAACAAACTTGCCTATAAATGCACGTAAAACATGGTTCATTAAATGTATAAAAGTGATCGGTGCATTAGTAAGTCCAAACGGCATGACCAACCATTCACACAAGCCATATTTAGTTTTCAATGCGATTTTTCATTCATCACCTTCCCTCATTCGAATTTGATGGTAACCACTCTTAAGATCAATTTTGTTAAATATACATGCACTAAATAATTCGTCCAACATATCGTCTAACCTATGAATAGGATGACGATACTTTACCGTTATGTTATTGATGGCCCTGCAATTTACACACATTCTCCAAGTTCCATCCTTTTTTGGCACAAGTACAACCGACACGTCATATGAACTCATGATCTCCCTCACATACCCCTTGCTCATCAACTCCTTCACTTACCTTTGAAATTCCTTTGTTCATTGGGATTACTTCTGTAAGCTAGTCGGTTTGGAATGATTACGTCAATTACAAAGTCAATTTGGTGTTCAGTGACTCGCATGGGTGGCAACCCACTAGGCACGTCTTTCGGGGAATACATCTCCAAATTTCTGCAATAAAGAAATAGCCAAGTTAGGGAGGGGTGGGTTTGATTCCTAGAAATTGAGGAGTGACTCTTTATACACCAACAAAATCATTTGTTGTCTCTCCACTCTCTCTTTTCAACTCACTCCCTTTTGTAAAGAAATTTGCTCTCGGCTTTTCTCACTTCTCGGAAGACCCATCTTCTTTTTTTCATGTGGTTCTTCTCTTTTTTTTCTCTCTTTTAGCCACCTCACTATTTTCTCTCTTACTTTCCAACTCATTGTTTTCTCTCTTGCTCTCTTACTTACTATTTTTTCTCATTTTTTCCAACTCTTTCCGCCTATGTTCTTCTTCATTTTTCAGTTTGATTTAATCTTCATACACTTTTGTCAGTGTTAATGGTGCAAGTATAATAGACTTTCCACCCTTGAGAAAGTTGTACCTATTTTTATATCCATCATGTATCACCTTCTTATCGTATTACCATGGTCTTCCCAACAAGATATCACTCACATGCATAGGTACTACGTCACACAATACTTCGTCATGATAACTGTCAATTGAAAAATTTATTAACGCCCTTTTATTCACATTAACTTCCCCACATTCATTCAACCATTGTAACCTATAGGGCCTAGGGTGTTTAAGCACAGTTAATCCCAAGTTTTCCACCAAATTAGTGCTAGCTACATTTGTACAACTCCCACCAACAATGATCATGCTACATACCTTGTTATTGATGTGACACTGTGCATGGAAAATATTTTCTATTTGTTGCACCAAGTCATCCACCTTGATTTGAGTGTTAAGAGCTCGCCTCGTGACCAATAGTTCGCCAACAGCATATTCCACTCTACTTCCATCACTAGCCTACTCCAATTCTGGCATACCTTCATAATCACTCTCCCTTTCACACACCACATCTCCATTATCCTGCAAAATCACCGCTCTTTTGTTTGGACATTGAGAAGCGATGTGTCCCGACCCTAAACTCCTAAAGCATTTGATGTCTCGACTCCTTGATGGCTGGGATTCCATTTTCTTGCTAGTATTTTCTTCCTTTTCCTTCGGCTATTCAGTTTTACCCCTAGAAACAACCCCATCTCCTTTGTGGTCAAGGATGTGTTAGAACCCGAAGCACCCGATGAGTACCTTACTATCCCCTTCCTCTTCAATTGCCTCTATAGCCATGTGTAGCATGTCTTCTAATTCCACATAGTGTTGTAACTCTACTACATTAGCTATGTCTCGATTCAACCCGTTCAAAAACCTGGCCATGGTGGCCTCCCAATCCTCACCCACATCCGCCCTAATCATCAACAACTTCATCTCTTTGTGATAGCCAACCACACTTTTCGATCTTTGGTAGAGGTTTTGTAGTTTTTTATGAAGCTCTCGGTAGTAGTGATTAGGTACAAACCTCTTCTGCATGATAGCTTTCAAGTCCTCCCATGTATTAGATTGTTCCCTATTTCTTCTCCTCGTTATCATCTGTTGATCCCACCAAGTGATTGCATAGTCGGTAAATTCAAGGACCACTATCTTCACCTTCTTCTCCTCTGATTAGTTGTGGCAGTCAAAGATTAATTCAACTTTTTTCTCCCACTCCAAGTAAGTCTCCAGATCACTCATTCCTTTGAATGGTGGAATGGACATTTTTATATTGCCCATATTTCCATCTACCTCGTCTCCAACAAAGTTTCTACCCTTTCATTCAAGCCTAGCTCCTCTATTTCTCATCCTACCCATTCCAGCCTCGACTCCTGCCTCCTCATCCACATCACTCCCATAATCATATTCTTCATGTACCTCCATCCTAGGCTCCCGCCTACCCTGTCTCCATATATTTGGAACTCCCTACGCAAACTTGTTCACGAAAATATGTTGAATTAAAATCACCGCAAGTGTACGGTTCGTTAACAAGTAGTAAAATGGATTTTGAGTCCAAGTATTGGTCCCACGAAGATTGATTAGTTCTAATTCTAATTACTATAACCTTAACCGAAACTATAAAAATGAGAATGTTTCTTTTGATGAAATTATAACTAAATTAATGATCAATATATAAGTATGAATGAATTAACTAACTAAATACAAATTGACGATGAATGTAAATTGAAGTGTTTTCTAATGTATGATGAATGTACTGGGATCACGAATCCCTATGTAATATTCCTTTTAAACCTAGTTCTACACCTTGACACACGGTTGAAATATTGAAGAATCAATGCTCCTAAATTATTTAAAAATCTCTTTCGGGTAGAGTTAAACCTATTCAAAAATGCGTCCCAACTATATCTCTATGATGGATGTAAATATATAAGAATGCATGAGTTTTTATGAACACTTAAAGATTCATATAAGGCATAGCGGTATATTTTTATCCCCTATCGGACCCTATGATGATTTATATATGTCAAACCTATTTTCCTTCTTTCAAATGCATGAAATAAGCCACAAAACTCACACAGTCATTCGCGCATATAATTGTGGAGAAAAATAAATTCATATAAATCATTCAAATATCCAAAAATGTGTTTTTGATTGTCATGTAAAACTAAGAAATAAAAATCATATTACATAGTTCATCTAAACCTAGTATAGAATTAATCTAGCCTAACATGGTGGAAAGAAGAAAATCAAAAAAATAAATAAAGAACGACATCACCAATTCGATTCTGGAATTGGATCTTTATGTTCTTGGAGTTGATCTTCGCGTTCTTGCCTCTTTTCTTCTCTCAAAAGTCTTCTCTCATATCCTCTCATGTATTCTGCTATTATGTATTTGTAGGAGTCAAAAATTGGTTGAAAATTACATCCAATTTGGTTTCTAAAAAAGTTCTAATCGAATAAGGAAAGTTTCATTCGCGCGCGGATTTTTTTGTTTCTGTACAGCAGTTAGTATTTTGGCAATAACTTTCTCTCCTGATATCCGATTGGGGTGATTAAAAGTGCATTGGAAAGCTGGCTCAAAGGGTTACAACTTTCATAGAAGCAGAATGTTTCCAATTTGGACGTTTACAGTTCCACAAATAGGTATTGGACATTGATTGTGATAATATTTTGATCATATTTCATTCCTTTTTGAGTTCTAATTACATCCACTTGTCTCATATCAATCTTCAAAGTATCATCTCGTGGTCTAAATCAACTATTGAATTTGCAATTTGGTCCTCAAACTTTGGACTTTGCTTCATTTTAGCCATTTTTCGCTTGTTTTTCCTAATTTCCACCATATTCATCATTATTGTCCTGTAAAACACAAATTACATCAAATTAATCTATATTCCACATGTTTATTAATAATTATCCATGTATGTGGTCCAAAATAAGTGTGCAAAACGCACTTATCAACTCCCAAAACCTTGAACTATTGTTTGTCCTCGAACAAAACTATAACTTAATTCCACATAAAACATGGTTAGATAACCTTTCAGGATTGGAATTTAGTAATAAATTAAATGAACAACTTTACAGTGCAAAATCAATCAATCTCCGCATGTTACATGTATACTTGACACGTGTGTGTGTGTGTGTGTGTGTGTGTGTATACTCATGCCAACATATTATAGTCATGGTTAGCTCAGCACCTGATCCATAATAGTCAAATATCTCCTGACTTCACTCGAAAGATGCGCACACCCCCAAACGTATTATTTTCACTCAATTTTCCCGGGGTGCATCCAATGATATTCCTCATCCTCTCTAAGTTTGGATAAATCTTACTATTACAAGTTCACATTTCAACAAGTCGAGATTCTCCTATATTTTTTTTATTGTTTCAACCTTTAAGACTAAACTAAATTATTTGCCTCTCATTAAAGATATAGTTCTATTGACCGAATGTTTGGAGCGTAATCAATGCGATTGCTTTTTTTTTTTTATTAATTTTTTTTCATGACTTTTTTTTCAAACAAACAACATTTTTTCACTTGCTTTCTATATAACTCATGTAATGAGCTTTAAGCCGATAACTCCCAAATCATATGACCATAGGGTATCAAGTTTTCGATCACCCTTTCAGGCTTAATCACTCGAGTTATACAGACTCGAATAAATGTTTTTATTCACACATAGATTAGTGCAATGCCCCTTTTTTAGACATTCGGCTTTTAAAATTAACGTCTAATTTAAAAAGTTCACCTCGTCATCGTCTAATTGGTTTTAGACAATCCACACAAGATAATGTTCATGCATGAAATCTCTACTTATCTCAATGTTCTCTTATAACAGCTCAATCATCTCCAAACTACTCTATAATTGGATTATGGATTAATACTATAGAGGTTATTCATGTTTACTTACTATATTCTATTATTCTATAAGTAATGAACCAATGCACCAACCTAACATGTCAACCATGAGTATTGTGCATAAAGAATGTCAAGGTCACATAAACAAGCTTTTACTAATCTAATAACACACTATTTCCATTATTCACAGTTCATACCCATTCCAATATTTAACATCATAGTCAGATAGGTCATCAAACCCACACAAGCACACAAAACTATTATTATAATTTAAGATAGAAAAAAAATAGATAAAAACTGCAAAAAAATTATTTTTTTTATTTTTTTTTTATCCACACAATCACACAAAAATTGCAGTAATATGATGAATGGAAATATTCTCACCCCAAAACTTATACAAAACATTGTCCTCAATATTTTAAAAAAATAACATCATGCAAACTTAAAGGCACATAAAGCTAAGGACAAATTCACACAACAATAAAGAAAATAGGCTAGATATACTTCCCTGATCAATGTAGATGTGAAGGTGAAGATTATGGAGGAAAAGAAGTGTGGACCATGTGTAGACTCATTGTTCCTGTAAAGATGATGAATGATTCAATATGATAAAAAAAATTATTAAAAATACGAAAAATTCATAATCTAATGCATAAAACGAAATAAATAAAAGAGAATAATTGTTAGGTTACCTCCCAACCAGGGATTGTTTATAGTCTATAGCTCGACTACATAGCGACTGATCACGGGCACCTAAAGAAGGCTTTTTGATGCCTTGTCCATTTTACTTTTTTTGGCTTTGATCCACTTTTCATTTGATGTACACACCTCTTCCATGCCATTTTTAACATAATAGGGCTTGTATATTCCATCCAACTCAACTTCAACTATGTAGATTTATATCTCCTCGTTCGACTTAATCACAAAATAAATTTTTGGACAATCAATAAAGTAGAAAAAATGTGAGCTGATTTCCTCGTTTAACTCCATTGTGATTAAATTTTCACTCATTTTGGCTCTTCTTCAATTGTTGAACTCTCATTTGGTGGAATGATTGTTCCGCAATCTAAATCCACGGACAATGAAAAGTCGGTCCCAATGACCCCTTCAAGTGGATTGTACCCCCCAATGTTGAAATTCTTCCCAATAATTGCAATCTCCCAAAAGCATCTCGCTTTCATCCAAATTGACCTGTTTTTCGAAATACTTTGCAATTACATTTTCTTCTAATAAAATAGGACCGTCTCCTACAAGTTTGACGTCCTCATCCCAATTGTAAGGTATAAAATCTCCAACGAGCATGTACCCTTCATAATTTTTGTCAATTGCTTGCTTCCAACACCTTAAATATTCTCTAAACCTCATAAGTTTTGACTTGTGTAAACCAGAGTACGAGAAAAAATATTGCCCAGTATAATGCATCGCGTAGCAATTATCACAACTCGGGTATCCTCCAAACATATCTTCATAATTTATGTAGAGTTTATCCATTGCAAAAGTTTCATTACCTTACCAAGTTAGAATCATGCAATTATCTGAAAAAGTATAGGGAGATAGTGCAAACACGAGATAGATTAATAGATAAAATAAAATAATAAAAGAAAAGAAAATTTCAAATTAGTGTCAAAGTAAATAAAATCAAACTAAAATTCAATTCCCGCCAGCGGCGCCAAAAATTTATTCACTAAAATATGTTGAATTAAAATCGCCGCACGTGTACGGAACAAGTAGTAAAATGGATTTTGAGTCCAACTATCGTTACCACGAAAATTGATTAGTTCTAATTCTTATTACCATGACCTTAACCGAAATTATAAAAATGAGAATGTTTGTTTTGATGAAATTCTAACTAAATTAATGATCAATATGAAAGTATGAATGAATTAAATAACTAAATGCAAATTGATGATGAATGTAAATTGAAGTGTTTTCTAATGCATGATGAATGTACTAGGATCACAAATCCCTATGTAATATTCATTTTAAGCCTAGTTCTACACCTTGACACGCGGTTGAAATATTGAAGAATCAATGCTCCTAAATTATTTAAAAATCTCTCTCGAGTAGAGTTAAACCTATTCAAATATGCGATCCGACTATATCTCTATGACGGATGCAAACATACAAGAATGCATGAGTTTTTATGAATACTTAAAGATTCACATAAGGCATAGCGATATATTTCTACCCTCGATCGGACCCTGTGATGATTTATATATGTCGAACATATTTTCCTTCTTTCGATTGCATGAAATAAGTCACCAAACTCACACAATCATTCGCGCATATAATTATGGAGAAAAATAAATTCATATAAATCATTCAAATATTACACAACGTGTTTTTGGTTGTCTAGAATGTAAAACTAAGAAATAAAAATCATATTACATAGTTTATCTAACCCTAGTACAAAATTAATCTAGCCTAACATGGTGGAAAGAAGAAAATCAGAAAAATAATACAGAACGAAATCACCAATTTGATTCTTGAATTGGATTTTCGTGTTCTTGGAGTTGATCTTCGCGTTCTTGCCTCTTCTCTTCTCTCAAAAATCTTCTCCCATCTCTTCTTATGTATTCTGCTATTATGTATTTGTATAAGTCGAAAATAGGTTGAAAATCACGTCCAATTTGATTTCCAAAAGAGTTCCAATCGAATAAGAAAAGTCTCATTCGCGTGCGGATTTTTTTTGTCTCTGCATAGCAGTCAGTATTTTGGCCATAACTTTCTCTCCTGATATCTGATTGGGACGATTACAAGTGAGTTGGAAAGCGATCTCAAAGGGATACAACTTTTCTAGAAATATAATTTTTCCATTTTAGACGTTTACAGTGCCAAAAATGGGTATCAATATTTGGCTAAAAATCTAGAATATAACTTGTGTGATTGGACATTGATTGTGATAATATTTTAATCATATTCCATTCATTTTTTAGTTCTAATTCCATCCAATTGTCTCATATAAATCTTCAAAGTATCATCTTGTAGTCCGAATCAACTATTGAATTTGCAATTTGGTCCTTAAACTTTGGACTTTGCTTCATTTTAGCCATTTTCGCTTGTTTTTCCTAATTTCCGCCATATTCATCATTATTGTCCTACAAAACACAAATTACATCGAATTAAGTTATATTCCACATGTTTATTAATAATTATCCATGTCTGTGGCCCAAAAACGCACTTATCAGCAAGCTCTGTGTCTTGTCTATCCATATATCCCGCACATCTTCAAATAACCGTTCAAACCTACATATCATCTCATTCCTCATATTGGTTTGGCTGTTGTCTCGACCTGGTATTGATCCATCCCTGTCAAACATCCTAAATCTAAAATTTATTTATGCCTCACAAATATGCGCTCGTGTATCACTCAATTCGACTTTTTCCCTCTATTGATCTCACCACTCTACCTTTTTCTACTCAATGCTTTCGCCCAATTGCTTCAAAGGACAAATTTGAACTCAACCAGGAATTATTCTCGTAGAATTCAAACTGGGGTTTTGAGTGAGATTTTAGAAATTTTGAAGACTAAAGAAAGAAAATGAATTGAATTGAATGATTGGAATGTAATTTGAATTCAAGAAAGTGGTTCTTGAATTTGACACAATAGATAACGTAATTGGCTGGCAATTTTTGAGATAAATAATAACAAGTATACTTTTATTTAATTTGAATTTTCAAAATTTTTGTTTGAATTTAAAAAAAAATCAATTTTTTTACTTGAAATTCAACTATGACATCGGCAAAGAAAACGAAAGTTGATTTGAACACAAAATGAGCACAAAAACAACTTTTGAATTTTTGATAGAAAAATTACGGATCAAAAGACTTAACTAGAAAAACACGAATAACGCAAGAAAAATGAAATAAAAACTCAAACGAAAAAAGAAAAGATATAACCTTGATTTTGGAGTTAAGCTCTGATACCAACATATGTGAACCCACGTAGTGAAGAACTACGAAACCCACGATTAGATTGAAATCCAACCCAAGAAAGTCAAAGTAATCAAAGTTTTGAATTTGATTCGAAAATAACGAATCAAAATAACCAACAATACGCAAACGATATGTTGACCATTTTGATTGAATATTTGATAATCTCACACAGTTGATTTGAACGCCACAAAAAGAATCTTGATAAGTTCGTGATTTGTCCAACGACTAATAAGAATTCGAAAGCAAATTTGCCTCTTAATAAATCTCAATAATAATGTTGTGTGTCACAATAAAATAATAGGTCCTATTTATAGAGAACTCATATAAACCCTACTCTAAACGGAAATAAAATCTAAAAGATTACGAAAGATATCAAAAATAGAATTCGAACATAACTAGGAAAATCGCATCTATGCGGCCGCATAGTATTTTTACATGCGGTCGCATAGACCAATTTTGAACCGCCCTCGATTTTCTGCAATAAGCTATGCGATCGTATAGCTTGGTTAACTATGCGGCCGCATAGTTAACTCGACCAGGCCCTCCTTTCATTACTTGAATCATGTTGATCCATTTGGTTTCTTCTCCCGAGCCCAACATGAAACGTGTTCTCTTGTTTGTTGTGACTGAAGTTTCGTCCACCATTACTTGAGCAAGCAATCACATCGTCTCTTTCAACCATTTTGCTCTCGACCATGTCATCGGACCTCCTTCGATGATCAACGGATTCTTTCTTGGCCTTGACTTTGACGCGCTCAACTTCCTGCTCACATAAAGCTCGCTCTTCAACAGCACGAAGCCTACCTTTCAACAACACGATCTAAGATTGTAAGTACTGCAACTTATGGACAAAAGCCCGCTCTTCGATGGCACAAAGCCTGTACTTCAATACTATGATCTAAGGTTGTAACTGCTGCAACACTTAGACAAAAGCTCGATCTTCAGCTGCACAAAGCCAACTCTTCAGCAGTGCAATCTAATATTGTAAATGCTGCAACACTTGGACAAAAAGCCTGATCTTCACATGCACAAAGTCTTCTCTACATTAGCCGGAGCAAATTTTATACTTGGTCAATTTTTTCACGCAAAACCTCAGTAAAAAAATAAAGATTTCCTGAGCTAGGTGTTGTAACACTCAAATAAATTCACCATGAAGAATTGTCGGCGAAAAAGTAAAACGGGTAGAGCTAAGTTCTAATCAATCATTCATAGAAGGTTCTCAAATTTGACTCATTGTAGATTCAACAATGAGAAATGAAAAAAAGTATGAAAAAAGCCAAAAATATAAATGATATCAATAGTTAAGTAGTAAGGAGAGATCATCTCAGGGGACAGTGAGGTTCTTGTGTTGAGCTGGAAGATCATCTAAAACAAAAACATGGTCATCATCATGAGACACATGGGAAGTACCAGCTCTAGCAAATCCTCCTAACAATCCAATACCTCGTGGAGGAAATCGGTGTCAAAATGGAACAATTCGTCCTAGTAAAGTTGATGACCTCAACCTCATGATGCAAAGCATCAACTATAAAAAGACCTTCCATTCCCTCCACTGTATTGATTGCCTTGGACACAACTTCATCGACTCAGACTTTCCTGCCTCTACCTTTTCCTATCCAGTGCAACTTTGGCTCTTTCCTACTCCAACTTTCCCATGTTGGGCTCTTCCCTTGCACCTTCCCAATTTTCTTCTCTAGCTGAGCTTTAGCCACTAGCTTGGCCTCCAAATGAGAAGTCAAAGCAGTCATGTCCTCAATCCATTTCTTTTTCGCCGCCTCGTGTAGAGCTCTTCACTCAAAAGTTTAGTACATAATCAAGGCACCTTCCCTGAATTTTTGGAGAGCCTCCACCTCAGTGTTCACCTAATTGCAGTTCAAACAAAGAGAAAAAGTCAAACAACTCAACTAAAGTCAAAATTATACTTTTTTCGAAACTACCATCATATGGAGAATAGAACGATTTACAAAAATGAACTCAAAACGTGTAGACCTCACCTGAAATTGGAGGTAGGATTCTGTAACAAAAGCCCAAGTTGGAAAAGGCTAGAATTAGTGATCAAACCTCATTTATGAACTAACTCGCAATTGTCTGCCTTTTAAAAAAGCATGATCTTAGTTACTTCGACCTGGAAGATAAAGCTCCGAACTTTACTAAATTAAAAGTCCAAACCTTATGGGACATTTGTTGGTACCCTAACTCATAATATTATCTTAGATTTACCTTAATTTAAGGAGAGCTTATGAAAATTCAATAGTCACTTCAACGAGGACAGACTAAGAGGTCACTAGGTCGCTCAACCTAGGACAAGTCAGCTCTACTCACTCGACCCAGACAAATAAGCTCGACCTATGGCAGGTTAATTTGGCCATGCTCGCCTCATTCAAAAATATTATCATTACAATTCTGAATGTCACATAAGTGATGTCATCACCATCCACATGACCACTCAAAAAGCAACAAATGACATATATGACATCAGCACCTCATTTTCATGAGCAATGATTACCCAGGTGACAAGTAATCATGACATTGACCATGATGACACGTTCGGCCAACTTCAACAAACAATCATCATCCTTAAATTTGGAAGGTGACACACTTTTGGGTCATTATTGTAGTTGAGGTGATGTTGAGTAGCCAATTTAATAGATTAACGGCCTATAAATAGAAGCCAATGGTATTCTCCATGGGGGGAACAAAACATACTTCTTATATATACTTCTGATTTAATTCAAACAAAGCAAATACTCTCCTTCTTTTTTTTTTTTTTTTTTTTTTACTATTTCAGCAATAAACATCTCACAAATTATCACTTAAGTTGACAAAAATCGACCTAGTAATTTTTTTACGTCAACACATACATATTTTCATGATATTGAATTGTATTAAAATTGAATAATAATGGGGGAATCGAAGTCTAAATAATCATTCCACTTAATCTTACAAAAAACTTCATGTTTTGCTCATTAGAATAATTTATTTATTGAGATAAATTAGCATAGAATTGATAATCAAAATTGACTATTTGATTAGAGTTCAAATTAATTGACACTAGATTAAATACACTCTTCATGGGATGCTATCTTATTCATCTCTTTATTACTTGTCAACGAAATCGTGCACTAACAAGATTTCGCACGATAAATTAAACTGTTAAGTTGCACTTAGATCTACCTCCAATACTTCATTTCCAAATACAAACAATACAATACTACCTATCTTGATATATTTTGTTTTTTGTAACTACAATATTTCTTGTCAATTTTATTTTTGAACTAAATTACAAAAAATAAATAAAATTAAATAACATATATAAGGCTTCTTGAAATCAAAACCATTCACGGGAAAATGAGATTACAATGTAATAACAGAAAATTCTATAAACAAGAATCCAAATAAAATCTCTAGAAATCCCATAATACCCCCACACCCCCTAAATTTGGAGAGGGAGAAGGGGAAAAAAAATCATCAATATCCCCTTCAACATTAATTATCTGTTTTGCAGGGTGATGAAAACTTGAGAATAATAAGAGACCAAAAAAATCTAGTGAATGATGTATGTCAACACGAGCTACCAGCATTAGAACATATGCTAACCCTTGATCTATTGCTGTCACTGCAATCATATAAATAAATGAATTAACAAAAGTATAAGAATATTTGAACTAAACATAAGTATTATGGTACTATCTTAAATTGTTCATTTTTTAACTGAACAATCTAATATTTTTTTTTTTTTTTGGTGACACAAAACCGAAATTCACAGCCTCATCTCCCCTATTAAAAGCATTATATATATAACTTCGTTTTCGGCGGAGTCCATATCGCATGATACAAATATCATCACATCGTTCTCGTGCCGTGGGCACCACATTTAAAAGTTTAACATTTTTAAAATGAGATTAAGTTATTTATCAATATAATGTCTTCAACATTGTAGATAGCCAAATTCATATTTCGCGCACAATTTCATAAGTGAGGCGCGACAAGACTTGAAATCAAAATCTCTACTTATTATGTGTTGGGTTTAAGTCCACTTGATGTGGGCTTAGGCTTTAATAAAAGCCCAAAAAAACCAACTAAGCCCAAAAACAAAACAAGACAATGGATTGTGTATAAGTGGAGCAGCTTGAAGTTGGTTGAAACACACAAAAAAAAAACAAAAAAAAACACACACACAAGTAGAAAAACGACAGAAGAAAAAACAGAGAAAAACAGGGGAGAAGAGAAAAGGGAGGAAGTGAGGTTGTTTGCAAGATTCAACGGTGGATTCTCCTCCGATCTTTCTCAAATTTCAGTATATCGTTGGTGACGACTCAAGCTACATATCTATCGGTTTGGATCGTCGATTCCCTTTCTTTTATTGCTTCGAACTGTAGGGAGTTCCAAACTTTAAGTTTGATGTTTCTTTGTTAAATCCACCTTTTGTGTGAAGCTTGTGTTTTTTTGGATGTACCTCTAGTATTATCTAGAAAGAAACTTGTGTAACCCATTATTTTATAGTGGAGGTTTGAGTGTGGGTGGTTTACTGTCACCTCGTGGTTTTTCCCTTCACCTTGGAGGGTTTTCCACGTCAAAATTGGTGTGTTGATTTTTCTGTGATTGCTTGGTGCATATTGGTTTATTTTCTTGATTGGTTGTTATCCTATTTTGACACACAAAGAGGGAAAATTAATATTCCGCTGTGGTTGGCTTTTGATTATAGAGGTCAGGTTATTTGTAGTAGTTTTTCCCAACAAAGTGGTATCAGAGCATTGGGTTGCTAGGAGTTCATTTCTTGTGTGTTAAAATGGATGTGTCTGATTGAATGATTAAATTGAATTCAACTAATTATTCTATTTGGAAGTGTATGATGGAAGACTTGCTTTACTGCAAAGATTTATACAAGCTGATTACACTAGGTGATGAAAAACCAGATGATATGACACAAGGTGATTGGAATGTCTTGCGCAGAAAATCGGTTGGCTACATTAGAAGATGGGTTGATCAGAATGTGTTTTAAAATGTATGTGATGAAACTTTGGCTCATAGTCTCTGGAAAAAGCTAGAGAGCATCTTTGAGAAGAAAACGGCAAGAAACAAAACTACCTTGATTAGAAGACTTGTCAATCTGAAGTATAAAGATGGAAGCAGCATGGTAGAGCACACAAGTCAGTTTCAAAGTATTGTGAACAAGCTGGTTGCCTTGGAATTAAAGCTTGATGATGAGGTTCAAGCTTCCTTACTTCTTAGCTCATTGCCTGAGAGTTGGGAAACGTTAATTGTGATAGTTAGCAACTCGGCTCCAGATGGGAAACTAACCGTGGATTTGGTTAAAGACAGTATGTTAAATGAAGATGCAAGAAGAAAAGAAATAGGTGAATCTTCTTCAGGGGCACTTCTAACAGAGAAGGAAGAAAGACATGGAAGAATTCATAACAGAAATTGGCGCGGTCAAGTCAAAAAGGATCACTCTAGGGGGAGATCTAAATCTATACCGATGAAGAATATTACTTGCTATCACTGCAACAAGCCAGGGCATATGATCAAAGAGTGCAGAATTCTGAAAAGGGAATAGAATAAAGGCAAGAAGAACGAGAATGAGACGAACACAGTTAGCAAGGATGGTGATGTTGAGATTGTCTCCGATAGTGCCTATGTCAACCTTGTTTGTCAGGATACCGATTGGGTGGTTGATTCTGGTGCATCATATCATGTAACCTGTCATGGTGAGTTTTTCACCTCCTACACTAGTGGTGATTTTGGAAAAGTGAGAATGGGAAACACGGATACATCCAAGATTGTGGGTATTGGTGATATCTACTTGGAAACTAACATCGGCAACAAGCTAACACTTAGAGATGTCAGACACGTACCAGATATTCATCTCAACTTGATTTCTACTGGTAAACTTGATGATGAAGGCTTTGATAGTTATCATGGTGGAGGTAAATGGAAGCTCACAAAAGGCTCTCTAGTGGTTGCAAAGGGAAAGAAAATGAGCACTCTTTATTTGACGCAAGCTACACTTTGCAAGGGACGGGTAAATGCAATTCAGAAAGAGGTCAACATTGATCTTTGGCATAAGAGGCTCGGTCACATCAGCGAGAAGGGACTTCAAACTCTTGCTAGGAAGAAGTTTATGCCTCAACTACAAGGTATGTCTTCCCTCAAAACTTGTGATCATTGTATATTAGGGAAGACACATAGAGTTGCATTTAATACACATCCTTCATCTAGAAAGCCAGGTATTATTGATTTAATACATACTGATATTTGTAGCATGCAAAGTAGAACTCTAGGTGATGCTCTTTAGTTTGTAACATTTATTGATGACCATTCTAGAAAAGTTTAGGTTTTCAATTTGAAAACTAAAGACCAGGTACTTGATGCTTTCATGAGATTTCATGCTTATGTTGAAAGAGAAACAGGAAGACGATTGAAGTGTGTTAGATCAGATAATGGTGGCGAGTACAGGGGTCCTTTTGAGAAGTATTGCCAAAGTCACGGTATCAGGCTTGAAAAGACAGTAGTGAAAACTCCTCAACAAAATGGCATGGCAGAGAGAATGAACAGAACCATTGAAGAAATAGTCCGATGTATGCTTTCTCATGCCAAACTACCTAAGCCATTTTGGGGAGAAGCTGTGAGAACCGCAGTTGATTTGATCAACCTTTCTCCATCAGTTCCACTTAACGGTGATGTGCCTCAAAGAGCATGGACAGGGAAAGATGTCTCATATGATCACTTAAGAGTTTTCGGCTGCAAGGCTTATGTTCATATTCCGAAAGATGAGAGATCTAAGCTTGATGACAAGGCAAAGCTGTGTATCTTCTTGGGATATGGTCATGAAGAGTTCGGATATAGGTTATGGGATCCCGTGGACAAGAAAGTTGTTAGAAGCAGAGATGTTGTATTTCTTGAAGATCAGTTTGGTGAAGATGCTGAAGAAACTGATAAGCCAAGATCCTCTGCTAGTTCATCTGTTGATCTGACACCAGTTCCTCCTCCTCCAGTGCATGATGATTATATGGAAAATGATCAAGAAGGCCATGACAATCATAGTGATAGAAATGATCAAGTAGATGAAGATGATGAATCTGTTGAAGATGAAGAGCCAGAACCTCTACAAACAGGTACTGAGACTCCACAGAGAAGATCTACAAGGGTGAGACAGCCTTCTATGAGATACCCTCCAACAGAGTATGTGACACTTACTGACGGGGGAGAACCAGAGACTTACCATGAAGTCATTTCACATGAGAAGAAAGAAGAGTGGTTGCAAGCCATGCAAGATGAGATGAAATCTTTACATGAGAACCACACTTATGATTTGGTGAAGCTACCCAAAGGCAAGAGAGCATTAAAGAACAGATGGATATATAGATTGAAGACTGAAGAAAATAGCTCACAACTGAGGTACAAGGCAAGGCTAGTTGTGAAGGGGTTCAGTCAGAAAAAGGGCATTGACTTTGAAGAAATTTTCTCACCTGTTGTGAAGATGTCATCCATCAGAGTTGTGTTGGGTTTAGCTGCAAACCTGAATCTAGAAGTTGAGCAACTTGATGTCAAGAATACATTTCTCCATGGTGACTTGGAAGAAGAGATCTATATGGAGCAACCTGAAGGATTCAAAGCTCGAGGCAAAGAAGATCTCGTTTGCTGGTTGAGAAAGAGCTTGTACGGTCTCAAGCAAGCACCTAGACAATGGTACAGAAAGTTTGATTCTTTTATGGAGACTCATGGGTATAGCAGGACAAACTCTGACCATTGTGTATTTGTGAAGAAATTTTCTGAAGATGATTTCATTATTCTCTTGTTATACGTGGATGATATGTTGATTGTTGGCCATGATGCAAGTAAGATCGAGACCTTAAAGAAAGATCTCAGTAAGTCCTTTGCTATGAAGGATTTGGGGTCGGCTAAGCAAATCCTTGGCATGAAGATTGTTCGTGACAGGAAGAACAAAAGACTTTGGTTATCTCAAGAGAGGTATATTGAGAAAGTTTTAGAGCGGTTTAACACGAGCAAGGCAAAGCCAGTCGTATCTCCACTTGCAAGTCATTTCAAGCTGAGTAGTCAGAAATGTCCTTCAAGTGAGAATGAAAAACAAGAAATGATAAAGGTACCGTATGCCTCCTCGATTGGTAGTCTCATGTATGCCATGGTGTGCACTAGGCCTGATTTAGCTCATGCATTTGGTGTTGTTAGTCGATTCCTTTCAAATCCAAGAAAAGAGCATTGGGCAGCAGTGAAGTGGATTTTTAGATATCTCAGAGGTACCTCCAAGATGTGTCTATGTTTTGGAAAGGGTGAATGCATACTAGATGGTTTCACTAATGCAGATATGGCAGGTGACATGGATTCCAGAAAGTCTACTTCTGGTTACCTGATTACTTATGCAGGGGGAGCAGTGTCTTGGCAATCCAGATTGCAAAAGTGTGTTGCATTGTCTACAACTGAGGCCGAGTACATTGCCATTACAGAAGCTTGCAAGGAAGTCTTGTGGATAAAGAAGTTCCTACAAGAGTTGGGCCAGAAGCAAGAAAGGTTCATCCTCTACTGTGACAGTCAGAGCGCTATACACCTCAGTAAGAATTCTTCTTTTCACTCTCGTTCTAAACATATTGATGTTAGATATCATTGGATTCGAGATGTGTTGGAAATGAAGTTGTTACATATTGAGAAGATCCATACCAATGACAATGGGTCGGATATGATGACGAAGACTCTGACTAGAGAGAAGCTTGCTACTTGTAGAGAGATTGCAGGTATGGGGGAGCCCTATCCCACATGAAGTGGAGGGGGAGATTTGTTGGGTTTAAGTCCACTTGATGTGGGCTTAGGCTTTAATAAAAGCCCAAAACAACCAACTAAGCCCAAAAACAAAACAAAACAATGGATTGTGCATAAGTGGAGCAGCTTGAAGTCGGTTGAAACACGCAAAAAAAAAAACAAAAAAAACACACACACACAAGCAGAAAAACGACAGAAGAAAAAACAGAGAAGAACAGGGGAGAAGAGAAAAGGGAGGAAGAGAGGTTGTTTGCAAGATTCAACGGTCGATTCTCCTCCGATCTTTCTCAAATTTCAGTATATCGTTGGTGACGACTCAAGCTACGTATCTATCGGTTTGGATCGTCGATTCCCTTTCTTTTATTGCTTCGAACTGTAGGGAGTTCCAAGCTTTAAGTTTGATGTTTCTTTGTTAAATCCATTTTTTGTGTGAAGCTTGTGTTTTTTGGATGTACCTCTAGTATTATCTAGAGAGAAACTTGTGTGAACCCATTATTTTATAGTGGAGGTTTGAGTGTGGGTGGTTTACTGTCACCTCGTGGTTTTTCCCTTCGCCTTGGAGGGTTTTCCACGTCAAAAATCGGTGTGTTGATTTTTCTGTGATTGCTTGGTGCATATTGGTGTATTTGTTTACTGGCTTGTTATTATCCTATTTTGACACACAAAGAGGGAAAATTAATATTCCGCTGTGGTTGGCTTTTGATTATAGAGGTCAGGTTATTTGTAGTAGTTTTTCCCAACATTATGATACTCTCGAATAAGACAGTCCAATGCGTGTAAACCAAATACTTTAAAGACCTTTATGCAACCCAAAAACATGAAAATAGAAGATAGGAAAGAACATCATACCATCACTGGTGGGAGGAGGAGCTGGAGCAAGATGTCCGACCGTGTCTGCACCAGCAATGGTGGAGGAGGAGATTATCATAGCTAAAACAGCCGCCAAAACGGCAGAAGATATGATCATCACCTTCATTTTCGTTTCACTTAAATGTTGCCTTTATTTGTTTTCTTGATTTGCATACAAAAGCCAAAAGGGATGATAGAAGAACACCCTTTTTTCCTCAGCAACGTCTAGTACTGGCGGTGACAACGAGTTGCAGAGAGAGAACCGGGGGACAGGTCTCGGAAAATCTTGGAACGAAAAATGAAATTTCAGCCACAATATATTCGATGTAAGTATTACGGTGAGAGGTGGAGAGGGTTAGAGAAGAAAACGGGAAGACCATAAGTAAACTTTGTAGCAGTGCACAAATATCGGGTTAAGGGGGCCAATTTTTAGAAAGTGTGATATTTTTTCAGTGTCTTATATTTTTTGAAATAGTTGCTCCATTACTAGAAGATGATGACTGATATTTAAATATTTTTTTCACTTTCAAATATTCATGAGTTTCTATTCAATCATTATCCTCCACCGTAATTATACTGAAGAATAATATTATGTAGTACCAATGTCACTAGAGTGATACAATTTCATTGGTATTCTAACTCCTCACCAATGACACGAGAGTGATACAATTTCATTGGTATTCTTTGTTCACAAAGATAAGATTGTTTCTATTTTCACACAAATTAGGAAGATAGAATTAATGTAAATGAAAATATAATTTTTTCTTATATCTTTCCTAATATACCCTTAAATTAAATAATGATTTAAATAATAGTAATTCATATTTGTTGATAACAAGGTATATTAAATAAAGACATATAAGAAATCTAAAAGGCCATCTATATTTTCAATAAGAAAAATGGCCTATGATTTGGAACACACAAAAAAAGAAATCAAGTCTATCTTTATGAAACGGAGGGATTATGATGCAGGATACGAGAAGAAAACAGCAAGAAAGTGGGGGAGAAACCGGAGAGAATGGGGGAAGATGTCAGAGGAGAAATCAGGTGAGAAGATGGGAAGAGAGGAAACGTGACTGTAAGCCAAAAACTCAATTCATTTTTATTCATTCATCGTCTGATTCAATCAACAATGAAAAATTCAATAAATAGCAAAAACCTAACCAAATGACATGCTTTGGTTAACCCACTATTACAAGCACAATAATAAATAACATAACTAATAAGGTCCAATAACAATAAAAAACTAAATCTCGATAATTGATGTCCGCGTCAACTCTCTCGGGGTGGAAGAAAACTCGACCCCGTCGAGTAGATAAACTTCTACCACAGGGGGATGATCTTTCGTAAAAACCAAATATCGAAACTCCAATAGTGTAATCCAGATTTGTTGGAGCTTCTCAATAGGACTCCATGTACTGTCTGAAACAAGTGGAACTACCCAACAAGTAAGGAAGCACTGAATCTCTCCATCATTGGTCAACACAATCTGTTCATCTAAAATAACACCAATTGTATCTTTGTGTATTGTGACAGTTGGTATGGAAGTAGAAATATCAACATAGGCAGGTTGGGAATCCACGTAGCTAAATATAAAAGGATCATCAAAGGAATTGAAACGATGTTTGTAATTAAAGAAGTCCTCAATATTTAAAGTGGAGTGGTAGCCAAAATGTGATAAAAGATCAATGACATGTGCATTTGGACTAACATGCTTTAAAATTTAAAAATGACCAGCACTACGAGCTTGCAATTTAGAGGCGGGTCCATGTAGGCACCGGTCTAGTCGAATTCAGATCGTGACATAATCCTCAATATTAAAGTCAACATGTCTTTTATGTAAATCAGCTCGAAGTTTATAAGATGCGTTACTAGCTTCAAGTCGTTTATTAATCTCAATATGCAAGTCATGAAGATGTTGGACAAATGCTTCAGCTGACATAGACACTCTATCATGTGGGGCCTTGGGGATGAGATCTAAAGGTTTCCTAGGCTTAAAACCATGAACAACTTCAAATGGATTCATACTGAACGACCGAATCATTGAACTGTTATATGCAATTTGAGCTTTAGGAAAAATTAAATCTCAATTTCTAAGATTTTCTTGGACTAGACACCTTAATAAATTACCAAGACTACGATTAACCACTTCCGTTTGACCGTCAGTCTGCGGGTGATAGGCATTAGAAAATTTCAATTTTGCACAGACATTGTGCCACAACGTTCTCCAAAAGTGACTAGTGAATGGTTTTGGGGAGGCTATACAATTTAACAATTTCATTAAAGTATAAGGTGGGAACCCTGGATACATCTGAGATTTTGCTACAAGGGATAAAATGAGCCATTTTCGAGAAACGATCCACTACCACAAAAATAGAATCATGTTTCTTCGGGGTACGTGGAAGTCCTAACACAAAATTCATACTCACATCTTACCAAAGGACAATCAGGAATGAGAAGAGATGTGTATAGCCCCGTGTTTCGCCTCTTCTGTTTTGCCAATTGACAAGTGTTACAAGTACTAACTATCGTGGCCACATCTTTCTTCAAACTAAGCCAATAGAATTGACGTTCAATATCCTCTATGGTCTTATCTCGCCCAAAGTGACCAGCCAGCCTCCCGCACGAATTTCCCATATGAAGTCTCCCGCTGAAGTTCGAGGGATGCACAATTTCTTGGCTCGAAAAAGGTAACCCTCCTTTAAATGAAAGCCGTCCACAGTATCTGACCGTCCTCCTTACAAATCAAGAAAGATATTCTTAAAATTGGGACTTGACTCGTAATCTTCCTTAAGGTGTTCAAAACCTATGACCTTGATGTTCATAACCGACAAAAGGGATACACGATGACTTAAAGCATCAGCCTAATGGTTCTGAATCCCCTTCTTATGTTTTAAAACAAAAGAATAGGTCTGTAAATATTCAACCCAGCGGCCGTGCCTAGAATTCAACCTTTTCTGGGCAGTGAGATGACGGAGGGCCTCATGGTCCTAGTAAAGAACAAATTCTTCGGTTAGCAAATAATGACGTCAATATCGCAAAGCCTGCACAACTGCATACAATTTCTTATCATAAGTCGAGTACCATTGTTTGGCATCGTTCAACTTCTCACTGAAATAAGCGGCATGGTGGCTTTCTTGACTAAGGATTCCACCTATGCCTACCCCGGAAACATCACACTCAACTTCAAAAGCCTTGGCGAAGTTAGGAAGTTGCATGACAGAAGTTGGGAGTCATGATTGTGCTAAACCCCTTGATGAAGCGACAGTAAAAGGTAGCAAGGCCATGAAAACTCCTAACATCATATACATTCTTAGGTTCAAGCCAATCGACAATCGCCTGAATTTTGACAGGATCGACAGATACCCCGTAGAGGATACGATGAAACCTAGAAAAACGACTTTATCGGTGAAAAGTGAACATTTATTGACGTTAGGATACAATTTTGTTGCCCGAAGGGCAGAACAAACTTGCTTTAGATGATCTCGACGTTGTTCCTTCGTTGTACTATAGACGAGAATGTCGTCAAAGTAGATGACAAGAAACTTACCCATGAAAGGACGAAGAGTTTATGTCATTGCTCACATAAAAGTGCTCGGGACGTTAGTTAGGCCGAAAAGCATAACAAACCACTCATAAAGACCGTCTTTTGTTTTGAAAGTGATCTTCCACTCATCACGTGGACGGATCATAATCTGGTGATACCCACTCTTCAAATCAATTTTGAAAATATCATAGCGCCAACCATCATATTCAACATGGCGTCCAGCCTAGGAATGGGAAAGCGATACTTGACCGTAATCCTATTGATGGCACGACTATCTACACACATCCTCCAAGAGCTATCTTTCTTAGGCGTCAATAGTGTAGGAACTGCACAAGGACTTAAACACTCACGTATGAATCCTTTGTGAAGGAGTTCCTCCACTTGTCTCTGTAGTTCGGCATGTTCAGTAGGGTTCATCCTATAATGAGGCAAATTTAGAAGCGACGTTCTTGGGACCAAATCTATTGCATGTTGGATATCCCGTAAAGGAGGTAGTTCATCATGTAAGTCCTCGGGGAACACATTCTGGAACTCTTGAATGATCATCTGGGCTTCAGGAGGGGCTACTAATGAGGAACTCGATGGAACCTCCAGGACAACCAAGGTAAACACAACCGAATCGCCCACAAGTGTACGTTCGAACTCTGTAGGATTAATAATATGTAATCCCTTTCGTTCTTCGCTTTTCTTTGCGTCATGCGAGCCAATAGGTCTCGGTGGAAGTGGGTTAAGGTGGATCTTCTTTCCATTAAATACAAAGGAATATGAATTGGATCGACCATAAATGGTTACATCCAAATCAAACAACCAAAGACAACTAAGAATGACGTGACCGATATCCATTGAAATGATGTCGCACCATATATGATATTTATACTCGAGAAACTGAATAAGTATTAGACAACGTTCCTTCACAGCTATCGAGGAGATATCAACCCAAGAGACACTGTATGGCTGAGGGTGAGGCACTGGTTTCAATCCCAAACGGGTTATAGTAGCCATCGAAACTGCATTAATGCAACTACCGGGTTAATTACCCCAATAGTCATTGAATTTTACCGAAAGTTTCCACCGGGTCACTGAACTTTAAAAACTACGTGGTTAGTCACTGAACTTTCGAAACTGCAACCCCATTCATCACTGAACTTTAAAAATCACCACATTCATCACTAAACTTTGCAAAAGATTTCTACGGGGTCACTGAACTTTTTAAAAAGTTTAACCACGTAGTTTTTAAAGTTCAGTAACCCGATTGAAACTTTCGGTAAAGTTCAGTGACTATTGGGGTAATTAACTCTGCAACTACCACTATCCACAATGACTTTACAACCTTTATTATTGATCTTGATGTAAGTGTGGAAAATGGCATGACGACGCCAATCGTCAGCGTTTTTAGGCTGAGTCAGGATACAACGTACAACACCTAATTTCGATGTGTCTGGAATAAGGGGTCTTGACTTGAAATCCACGGGTAGGGTCTGAATACAACCTAGGAATGTATCTTCATTATCATCATCTTCCAATGAGTCGTCAACTATACCCTCACGTTCTTCCATAACTAGGGCTCGACTAGAACAGTTAGAGGAAATGTTACCGAAACCCTTACAATTATAGCATTGCAAGCGGGATGACGTCCTTGAGATTTTAGAACCTTTACCTTTATTTTTCCCTACAAAAGGACCCTTAGATGGTGAAGGTCCTATGATAGACTTAGGGGGAGGAGTGGGTGCTGCAAAAACAGGGGCACGGTTGTCACCACGATTTCTATACGGAATCCTAATAACTAACTCATAGTCTCGAACGAAGGCATAAACATGGTCAAGAGTAGTAACGCCCCGAAGGACAAGCTCACGTTTAAGATCATCTCTAAGGCCTTGCCTAAACCTACTTAAGGTCATGGTTTCATCCTCAACGACCTGACATCTCATTCGAAATTCATCAAACTGAGTGACGTACTCAGTCACGGGTCGATTGCCTTACGTGAGAGCATTCCATTGATCCAACAAATTACCCATATACGATTGGGGTAAATACTTCTCCTGAAGTCGACGCTTCATTTTATCCCAACTCCTAACAGGAGGAGCACAACGTCGTTCAAGGTGCTCCTCGACACTTACCCAAAAGAGTTGAAAGGTGCCAGTTAATTTCAAATTGACAAATTGAACTCTCCGATCTTCAGGGACCCCGTGCCAAGAAAAGAAACGGTCCATATCTCTAACATATTGAGTAAATACCCGAGAGTCTAAACAACCGTCAAAGGTTGGGGCATCCAGTTTAATATTTCTAAAGAAATGGTCATCGTGGCGAGGGGGAGATTGAGGATCGTGGCGATGATGCTCTCGCTCCCGAGCACGAACTTGATGTCCAGCCCTATGGTTACGCCTAACGTGTTGTTGGCCACTTGGGGACGACGATAATGCCTATTACTAAGTGCGTTCGAGTTTTCAGCTTCATTCGAATGTGGGGTTTGTTCAAAGGTGGACAACCTAGCAGCTAAATCTCTATTTTCCTCACGAGTAGCGGTCATCTCAATTTGGACAGCTGCTAATTGGGCATGTAACTGTTGTTGGTTAGTGACAAGTTGTGCTAATTGTTGAGTAAGGGCATTATGTTGGGATGGATCCATGGTCAAGTCACTGAAATAGACGTGATAAAACGACTACTATGCAACTTCATGCAATGCACTACCAGCTAAATGAAATGTATTGAGAGATCAATAAATAAGTTTAAAATTGAAAATAACAAACTAATCAAAAATTTCTTTTAACTATTATTATTATTATTATTATTATTATTATTATTATTATTATTATTTTGGAATTATACAGATCCAAAAATGGCAAGCTAATATCGCTAATTTATGTAAAATAGTAAAGCAAATGTCAAATACGAATCAGCAATTTAATCATGTAAAGTAAATGAAAGTATTACACTGTTAGGGTTTAAAATAAGAAGGATAAAAGTGGGCAAATAACGCGATTAGGGATTTAGTGACGTGAATTTGTAGGTAAAATTGGAATAATAGCAACACAAAAATTTAATTGACGCATTTTTATAATGAAACAGTAACGTAAACTAAAGACAAAGGAATAGTAGCGTCCCTTTTGTTCGTCGAAGAAAATGAGCACCAAGGAAAGGATCGCCAAGTACAAAAAAACAGTAGCTCCCGTTTTGTTTACTGAAGTAACCAGTTTGTGGGTTCGGCTGATTGGATGCAGTGGCCGTGTGGTGAGAGTTGGCAACTTCAGACGACGGCGCGGCACCGGCCAGTGATCGACTGATGGAAGCGATCAGGCAGTTGTCCGACGACGAGACTGGAGGAATGGGTGTCGATATAGGGGAAGGTGAGTTTGGGGATTGGTTGGGTGCGGCGGACTGGTTGTGCTGGCGACTGTGTGATTGTTTGCTTTTTTTTTTTGGCTAGCGTCGCGATATACTACCGTGGACGACTGTGGGGATGGAGTTGCTGAATGGGATTGTGGATTCAGTGGGAAATGGCTATTGAATAGATGTCGATCCAAGTTTAGATAGTAACATCACAGGAAGACAGAACTGGATTGTGATGAACTATTAACCAAGTTTTAGCTCTGATACCAAGTTTGATGCAGGATAACAAAAGAAAGCAGCAAGAAAGGAAGGGAGAAACCGGAGAGAATGGGAAAAGAAGCCAGAGGAGAAATCAGGGGAGAAGAGGGGAAGAGAAGAAACGTGGCTGCAAGCCAAAAACTCAATTCATTTTTATTCATTCATCGTCTGATTCAATCAACAATGAAAAATCCAGTAAATAGCAAAAATCTAACCAAGTGACGAGATTGGACCAACCCACTACTACAAGCTCTATAATAGACAACATAACGAATAAGGTCCAATAATGATAAAAAAAAAAACTAAATCTCGATGATTAATATCCGCATCAGATTATCTAATTGTTAAGGCAAAACCCAACAAGTTCTTTCCCCTTGAATCAAAGAAGGGGTAAAGTCACACACAACGCGTTCAGAGAAATTTACAAACTCACGAAATAACAACAATTTCACTTCACAAATTTTCTGTGTGGCCACATTGTCCATAAAACAGCTATTCATGGCTCTAATAATAATATAAAAAAACATTAATAATAAGAAACCTCAAAGGAATTAAAATGCTAAACCAATTTTTTATACAAATGTCCCTGCTCCTCTGTGAGAACAAAGACAATGAGCAGTGACAACATATTTTGCAAAACCAGAGCAGCAAAAACGTTCCTTTATATATATGACAGAATATTTCGAAGATTTCATGCTAGACATTTATACATGGGACTTGAATATTACAAGAAATAAGCTTGCACGAATCACACAAAAGTTTACTTTGCCACAGTAACATAAGCGATCATTGCAAAAGCTTTTGATGCAGAGACTCAGCTACAAAACATTTACATACCATGTCCTATGAAAAGTCAAGTTATTGAGGTCGGAAAAACGGGTCTTCTTCATTCTTGTAGATTGTAAATAACTGCTTGGAGTAGTGCGTAGCCAGTTTTCGGCAGAGTTCAGCCCCCCTTGGATTGTATTCTTGCAACTCCTCCACAGATTTCTTCACATCGCCTTGTAGATCTCCATCAGTAAGAAATTCCCCCAAGGCACTGCCTCTGTAAGGTTGTAATGAGAGAGTAATTCATTAAAATCTTAAAAATAGTTACATCATCACACCAATAAAACATATCAACAATGATCAACCAAACAAGACATTGGACATATGCGCGTGTAAAATCTAAATCCCTTACTTGAATGCATCACACTGGCTAAATCCTCGTCCATTGAGAACTATTGCTGATTTACTAGATTTCTCTACAGATGTTTGTTGCCGATAAAGTGCACATACTGCCTTCATGCACACTTCAGGATGCTTACCAAAATCAGCAAGCATATCTGCCTCGAAGTCCCACTTCTTATGTTTTCTCGCCCTCCGAAAAACGGATATGATTTCATCATAGCTGGCACCACCTTGTGATGCATTTTCTAAATCACCAGAAGAGTCCTCACTAAAGCAAGTGCCATCACCCTCAGAAATGTTATTACCATTGG
The DNA here is from genome assembly GCA_035079005.1 of Fraxinus americana. NCBI lineage: Eukaryota > Viridiplantae > Streptophyta > Magnoliopsida > Lamiales > Oleaceae > Fraxinus > Fraxinus americana. The sequence continues at coordinate 24,454,365 of CM068711.1, read as the reverse complement.
TAGTGGCATTGCCCTCTGAAATATCAGAGTCATTAACAATAAATCCACCCAAGCTTTCACCCTCACTGTCTGTGTCCTCCTCTTCCGTTTCATCACCTTCAAAGGTCTCATTTGTAGGTTCTGCACTTTTAAATTTACTTTTCCCAGAACGACCTTTCTCTTCAATTTTTCCCAGCCTCACTAAGTGTCGTCGTGTCACAGGTTTTCTGAATTTGTCCCTGGAATTGGTATCTTTCACAGAGTATCTGTTCACATGGAAATCTGGATTAAGTTCCTGTAGGGATTTACTTTTTAGTCTACAAATTGGAATATTATCATCATCATCATTTTCACTCTCGCTGGTAACAATATTAGAAGCTCTTTTTCTCTTAGCAGTTGAAGTAAGTAGGACCTCTTCATCACTACTGTATTCAAGAATCCTCGAATGTCTATCTTTTGAGGGAAACTCTTTTTTATCTACAGTAACCCTTGATCCACCATCAAATGAACCACAAACCTTTTCTCTTCCTTGAAGCTGGTTGGGGTTTGGATCGTCGTCGCTGTCACTGATATCAATAGGACCAATAGGACGCCTAGAACCCCCTGGTGTTAAGGGAGCCATCTTCTTACTTGGGCTCTCTTCGGCAAAGCCAAGACGCTTTCTAACTTGGCTACCATTTTTCAGTTTTGAGTCACAAGGAATGCCTCGTTCCTCTTCTTCAGCATGTGTCAACTCCTTACATGGTGTTCTAACTGTGCAGTTTGAGCAACATAGTAGCGGATATGAAAATAGATATAGAAAAAACAATATTATTTGTACACACAAAGATTAAATGCATGAATTATTCATTTTTATTTTAAGATAGCATAAAAACTCCACTTTATCCATCCAACCACTATTCCTGTTACATTATTGTGGATAATTATTTTACCAAAAATATCAGCCTTCATTTGCTTAAATTCTCACAAACCACTAACATTTCAAAATATTTAAAAGAAAATAGCAATAATATTACCTGACACATGATGAAGCTCATTTGCTTTATCTTTTGTTCTGGTTTGCAAAGGTGTGGACCTGGCTCCACCATCAATTCCATCTTTCTTTATAACCAATTCACTCAGCTTATCCGAATCTATTTCGGGGAAAAGCAATCCCCCTTTTACCATTCCAGTAGACATTCTTCCATGCAACTCCATCACCAACAGCTCTAGTTCTTTATATTTAGCCTCCCAGATCTTTACCTCGCTTTCAGACTTCATTTTCTCACAATCCAAAACCCTATTCTCAATCAACAATTGTGTGACCTTATCTTCCCCGTCCTTCTCAGTCAAATCAACTACTTCGTCTATCGCTTTTTCACCATTCCCAATTATCCTTTCAAGCTCTTTATTCCTCTCCTCTAATATCCTAGCCTCTTCCTCAATTGCAAGCTTATGAAGTTCCGAAAAACTGAGCTTAGCCTCCAGAAATTTAAGTGCTTTATTTTTCTTCTCCATATCTAATTCCAAGGTAGTACATTTTTCTTTCAATTTCTTAAATTTATCTTCATATTCTAAACAACTATTGCAACTTTCAAATTCTTTCTTTACAGCATTCTTACCATTCTCTAATTTTACCTCAATATCCACATCCATCAATTCATCAATGATCAATCTCCATAAGCCCTAATTTTAAAAAAAAAAAAAATATATGTAAAAACCCGTTAAAATTCGGAAAATCAAAATTAAAATCTATAATAAGAACTGCATAAAAAAATATGTCTAAAAAATCTTCCTGGGAGGAATATATTTATAGAAAATATATTGAAAATATATTCCACATCCATCAATTCATCAATCTCCATAAACCCTAATTTAAAAAAATTATGTAAAAACCCGTTAAAATTCGGAAAATCAAAATTAAAATCTATAATAAGAACTGCATAAAAAAATATGTCTGAAAAATCTTCCTGGGCAGAATATATTATAGAAAAACAAAGGAAAACCTGAACGCACAATATGCAAAAATACAGAACAAAAGCGACGAAATCATATAATTTTCATATAAATTCATAATGATTTACAGTAAAACTATAAAATCAACCAGAATAATTAAAGGGCAGAAAATTAAAAGGAAGAAATGGAGAGAACTTACGAACAGGCGCAAATGATTCGAAGGGTTTTGAGAGCAGTGCAGTGAAACAAACGGTCACCAATCAGGTGATGTTTTTGGTTTATAAAATGTTTTATTTCCTGTACCTAATGCGATTATAGTTTGAGTTTGTCACAAGAAGAAGGCTTTTTAAATCGTATGCCACTCAATTTATACATTTGATTCATATTGCTCATTCAATTTCGATTTCTTACAATTTGATCACTCAAGTTATACGTTTAGTTCAATTGACCATGACAAAAACAAGTGATTAATCTCATATTAATGCATGATCTAGTGCTTGTTTAAACAAGGAATTTAATCGATTGTCATGTGTTATATAATGACCATTCCTGACTTAAAATGATGAAAGATTGCATTATATGAAAATTTTGAATAACTTTGAATGGGGTCAGTGATTCTTACACATTAATTGATTGCCCTGTCATGTATTTCGTATCTACGTATTACTGTTTACAATTTAATGAACATATATTTAATCAACTAAAAATTCATTGTATTTTACATTTCTAATCAATTGAATATGAAGTGATCTTGTTGGGCTTTTGATACCCATTAAATTTCGGATAATGATGTTAAACCGATATTGGATAATTTATATCAATACATTATTGATGGCTCAACCCGAAAATAAATTGGGATCACTGGAAGTAACTTAATTGAGTTAATGTTGCTTGTGGACCAACACTTTTGGATTGCCCAAATTGTGGCTTTGTATTGGTGGTGATATATTGGTTATTAGGTTTGTTGGCCATTAGCTCCTCATTCTTGGCCCTACTTGTGATAACCTAAGTAATATATATTTGGCTTCCTACTACAGTCGTTTCTATGTGTTGGTCTCTGAGAAAGAGATAAAAACATTAGGTTTGAACAGTTTTGGTTTTTCTTCCTTGAGGTTGCAATTGCTACTCTATTTCCTCTTCCTTTTTGGCTTGTAAACCAATCACTAAGTGTACCATTTTGTGGGGCAAAACTTGTGGCAACCAAGTGGGTAAAGTTGTGGGTCGAGCCTCCTCGCTTGGAATTTGTTTGGTTGATTAAACTAAACCCGAATCAAAATTTCTCGAAGCTTTTCGTGACAAATGATATCAGAGCTTGGTTAGTTGTGAAATCTATGATTTTTGGAGTGAAAAATCGACCAACAGTGTCCAGAAACATTGTTGGAAACTTGTAGAAAAACATATACAGAAACTGTCGAGATTTTGGAAAAACGAATTGGACCTATTGCTCTATTTTCGATGAAACGGTGACCACTGGTGGACAGTGCAGGCGGACGCGCACCTGATGGTCCGACGTGTGACGGACGAAGGCGTCTCATGTGTCGAAGTAGGAAACCCACGCGCAAAGATAGTGGTGGCGTGTGGAAGTGCATGGGAAGTTTTTCGACGATGACGTCTTCAGGCAGAATGTTTCCGGTGGTGTGATGGACCCTGTGGTGGTGTCCGTTTTTAGTTTTGGATGATACGGTGAAAATTGAACGATTTTGCCCTTCGACATTCAGGCGTTAGGTGTTGTGTTGTTGCAATTGTCGGAAGCTTTGAGATGGATATTGATAGTCCTAAAGTGATAAATTTGCATCATCGATATTACAGACCCTCAAATGTGATTCTCTCGATATCGTGTTCTTTCTCTTTCATTTTTGTTGTTATGGTTATTGTGTAGGATGACAATTAACTTTTGCATTAGAAGTCATCGTGTGGCATGACATTAGAATTGAGATTACCGTGAAAGGGTAACCATTGCATGTTGTTGGACCTAAAAATTACTTATTAATTATTTGCCTTAAATTCTTTGTGAATTTGTTGTCAATTATTTTTTTCATCGTTAGAATTGTACATGACCTTAGGTTATTTGACCATTCTATGTAAATTATGTTTGTACTTTCCCTGTGGTCGTTAATTGGTTTCAATTTTGTGTTTTATGCACATTTTAAAGAAAATGACAACATGTTTTAAGTTGTATTTTTTTCTAATAAAGATATGATTTTGCAATTTGACAAAATGGAAAGGTTTTTCATAAAACTTTTGACGACAAATGTAGATTTAAGGAAGTAGGAAAAGTAAGATATATTTTAACTGTGATAAATTTGGACATGGTGAAATAAAATTGTCCTATAAATGACAGTAAAAGGAAAGATGAGGCGAATATGGTTATTGGGTCAAGTTATGATTTAAGTGAGGTTTATTGAGAGTAAACCTTATTACTGTATGTGTATCTGCGTGTAATCTTTTCTACATATGTGTGATTGCTTAATTCTATTACATGATTATATGTCACATTTCAATATGTTTGTGTGCTTTTGTATGAATTTGAGAGGAATCTGATTACTTTGTGTAATGTGTATATGAATAGTGGGTTGATATCTATGGCGTGCTCCTTTTGCTCTGTGAGTGGTGTGAGAAGAAAGAGGGGCGGCCATTTTCTCTTTCATATTTGTGAGCCTATGTGATTTGTGAAATTATGTGAGGCAGCCATATGTAGGTTATCTTCTTTCTCTTTGTGAGCCTCTTTTGTGAGTGTATTGAAGTAACCAACTTTTTCTTCTATTCTCTTTGTGAGTACCACTTTCACCTAATTTCTCTATAGATTTTTTGAGCATTGGTGTTGGAGTAACTTTGTGGTGCGTGAGTTGATTTAAATTGAGCTCTAAGCTTCATGGTCGCCAATGTGTTGATTTGCCATAATGGGTTTGTGATGCATTAGCAGTGAGGATGTCTATTGGTATTGTGGAGTATAGATGCCTAGAAGTACATTGGTGGTTTGTACCGGGATGTGGAGTGTGATATTTAGATCAGGAGTTTAGAGGTGATTAAATGTTAGAATCTTCTATTTGTGAAAAGACCTTGATCAGGTGGAGTGTGAGAGAAGCACTTCTATCACTTCTATTAGGTGGAAACTCATTATTCACTTATGTTGGGAGAAGTGATGTAGTGATAGACAATTATCCTAAGAACTTAGGATCTATAGAGATTTACCAGTTAGACATGAGTTGAATCACCAATCTAGTGAGCATGGTGGGCGATGAGAGGAGATATGTGTTCTTAAGGTGTGAGCAACATGAAATGTGATAGGATAAGTATGGTGAGGTTTTTTTCGTGGGGTCATTTATACATTTGTTGCATGTGTTTTGATCGTTTGATTAATTAATTTGGTGTTAATCCGTTGTTCTGTGTGAATATGTTTTTGAAAAGACACGTGGATTCTAATTTTATTGATTACCTTGATTAGGTAAGTATAAACTTTATATTTTATTTGATTGCAAGTTGATTGAATATCAAAGTGAAGATTTGTTGGATTTTTTATATCCAATAAATTTCAGGCGGTGACGTTAGATTGATGTTTGATAATTTATATTGACAACTTAGTGATGGCTCTACTCAAAAATAATTTGGGGCCACTAACAGCAACTTAATTGAGTTAATATTGCTCGTGGCCCAACACTTTTTAATTCCCAAGTTGTGGCTTTGCGTTAGTTGTAATAAATTGGTTATTAGGTTTGTTGGCCCATTAGCTCAGCATTCTTGGCCCAACTTGTGATAATCTAAGTAATATATATCTGGCTTCCTGCTACAGTAGTTTCTATGTGTTGGTTTGTGAGAAAGAGAGAAAAATGCGAGGTTTGGTCGATTTTGGTTCTTCTTCCTTGAGGTTCCAATTGCTATTCTATTTCCTCTTCCTCTTTGGCTTGCAAACTAATCACCAAGTGTACTCTTTTGTGGGGTGAAAACTTGGTGTTTGTTTGGTTGATTAAATTGAGCCCTGATCAAGATTTTCGCGACAAATCTATTAAATATATGTTAAATTAACAATAAATAAATAAATTTATTGTACTTATGTATTTAATTAAGGGTGTGTTTGAGCCAAATTATTTTTCGAAAAATGTATTTTGAAATAGTAAATTGATAGAGAATGTGTGATTGAAAAAAGAAGGAAAAGTTATTGATGTGATGAGAAATATTATTTTATTGAAAAATGTGTGATTGAAAATAAGTAGAAAAATGAGAATGAAAATTTTAATGTGTCTCAAAAAGGAGCTAAACAATATTCATTGTAATTGCATGAATTTTAATTAAATGCATGCAACGAATTAGATTAAAATAATATTTATATAAAAAACACAAAGTTTTCTTATATTTCATAGTTACAATAGATTTGGAGCATGCTGCGTGCAAGGAAACACTTAAAGCATCAACAGTGCTTCAAAAAAATTTATTGCAATTCGAGAATTCTACCCTAGAACTTCTAGATGCAATAAGAAAAATTTAATTATGAGATCCAATTAGATTTAAAATTCAATAAAAAAAAGTATCAATAGAATCACATTTTAATAAAATATCATACTAAATTATATTTGCAATTTTCGCAAATTATTAATTTGTGATATGAATGGGATCACGGAGTCGTGTCACGGCTTTCAAAAAAAAAGTATTATCTAATTAATTTGTCAATATTATTAATTTAGCCTATTAGCCCAAGTCGAGATCGTAAAAAAAATATGATATAAATATAATTAATTTATCAAGTACTAATTTATAGAAGTTATATTGTATTCTCTCTCAATATAGTCCTAAAACCATGGAACATGAACATTACCAATCGAGGAAGAAGCATTACAACTTTATGTTGGAAAACAGCTTTATAATGGAGCTGTTTTGATATACTTTTAAGTGGGATCCGTTCCTTCATTTTGAAATATTTAAGTAGATTCGTGTTGTCCTCCCGAGAACATCAAAATCATATATTTATTTATAAAAATTGATATTCAGGTGAATTAGGAATTGAAGTTCAAAGTCAACCAATTGAAAGAGGTTTTGTGAGTTGGATTGACAATCTAATATAATTTATCCTACATAGAAAAATGGACAGCGAAATGACTAGTTTATATATGGCTACAATTTTGAAAGGTGTAATAATTTGTAGTATAGAAGCTCTCTATATGTGCGTGCGCGAGTGCAAATCACGAAACGGATTTGTAACATCATCAAATCTAGTACATTTTCATTTAAAATCATAAATGAGGAAAAATGATTATATTTTTCTTTGACATCATAAACATCAATGACTTATTAGTTTAAAATAATTTGCCCTTGATAAAATATAGGAAAATTAAATTGAACGTAAACTTTATTTACAAAATGCATTCAATATTTAAATGTGATAGTACTAAATCCATCTCAAAATAAGTCATCATCTCGTATAATCTTGTCTTCATCATCTAAAAATGGAGAGGGATACCATGGAATAATTTAACACTCAATAAGCAAACCTTATTCATATGTATGCTTATGATATAAATATGAATTACTTTAGAATAAAAGCATTTCTCAATATGTATCATCTTTCTTGCATTTCTTTAAAAACTCAACATTGACATAGTGAGCCCACTTGTTGTATCGCATAGCCAATTAGAATGCAATGGGCAATGATTATTTGAAACCCAATCAAGTCCTACTGATAATATCGCAAAATGGTTAATATTAACATTATTATTGAACATTGGTCGGATGTGCTGGTCTCCCACGTCTCATTTTCCATTCACACCTTTCATAGCGTAGACATACACTTCATAACAAAACCTTTGGAATACACATCTTTAATAACATTGATTGACTCATTGACATTTAGAAACTTTCATTTTTTAAAACTTCATGGATACTTATAGATGCATTGACATATATAAATATGTAATGAGAATCATTAATGAAATAAATATAATAATCAAATACATGTTAACATAAAGGCAAATAAAATAACACGTTTATACATTTGACCATATGACATACGCGTGAAAACGGGGGAATGTTTACTTGGAATCCTTAGCGATTTCATTCATAGTGGGTAGCGGATATCTCCTTTGCTGCCCACAAAATCTACTTGCCGATTAACGTAGGTCATTACCAATCATTTAAAATTTCTACAATATTCATTCTTGATAATCTATCCTTATTCTATTTAGATAAAATAGTTATTGACGTTTGAACCGAACATGTAAAATAGAGAGTGCTCATTATTATATAGATTTAAAAGTAGAACTTGTTATAAAAATTACTTTTAACCGATAATGGTGCTATCTATTTATTATTATTCTTACTAATTGTTAGGAAACAATTACCTTTTTTCCTGTGCTATTGAGGGATAACAATCTAAACAAAAGACAGCATACATAATGTGATAATATGAACTCCTAAGAGATTTAATCAAATAAATTATGCAATATGAGAAAGTTAATAGTTGAAACTAAACTTTTATGAAGAAATAAAGTGCCCCTTTTTGTTTTCTTTTCTCAATCAATAAGATAAATTACCTTCTAAATTCCATAACCCAAAGTAAGATAAAATAGAAATTGGGTGCAAATAAATAATAAAATTAGCGACAAATGCAACTCATGATTAAGAGAATGCTTTGATTTCAAATAAACAGCACTTTGCTTATATCCACATATGAATAAAACTTTCACTCATTTAACCGTTCATTTGATGAAATAAATTACTGAATTTTAATTACTCGAAGCTTAAGAACCCAATAACAAAACAAGTCATGCACTAACTCAAATTCAATTTATGCTTAATTGGATTTGCTTTAATAATTAAATATATGCATATATACACTGTACCTACGTGTGCTTTATAGAAAATGGAATGACCAATCAGTGCAATGGTTCAACCACGCATTGCAAAGGCATTAAGATAGTTTGACTATAAGGTGATAACAAAATAGAATTAAAAAATCATATTACTTGCTGTGTTGGAATCCCAAGTCAAAGAAGATGAAGGAAAAGAAGAATAAGGTAATATATGAGTCTTCACGTAAATTTTGATAAGAACTAGACAGAGTTGAAAATGTAATTATTTTGAAATATTTTATAAGTGTTGTAAAAGTAATATTTGATATCAATTTGTTGGAAAGATTTGATGAGTTTCAAATGAACTAAAGAAAATAAAATTTAGGATAGAAATTAATTAAAACAAGAAAATTGTATTTTCAAAACTCAACTTTTATGATTCGATTTTTTTGTGATAATAAAATGCTACAATAAACAACATTTTTATACTACATTTGTGCATAATACATGAATTTAAACACCCATTGAAATTTCTAGATATATGAATAGAAATACGTTCATTTATAATAACTCTATATTCATATAAATTAAGATTCGTCAGTCTAGATTAATATGAATATTAATTAATCGATAATTAATAACACGAAATTTAAACATATGACAAGTATTTTGTAGTACTTATTACATATTGAAAGATGAAAAATAAGGTATTATCGAAATAATTGAATTGTAGTATGGTTAAAATCGTTCAAAAAATTATTCTCACTTGATGTGATTATTTATATTATAGATAGGTAAATAATTATTATATTCCCTTTAAAAGTGCATAAAAATCTCTAATTCTATTGCTAAAGCATCAATTGTGGGGTAACATTGGTTCCAATTAGGTAACTAAATGCCCATCATTTGACTTAATTAGTGCACTGAATAGTTTAATTAGTATCTAATTATCAAGTCAATTACGTGAAATAAAATTTAATTAGTGGAAATAATAAATTAACTATATCCACAATTTAAAGCGTAGTTTGTTTCATCTTATTAAAATTAACTTTAATAGACACGAGATCATCTAGGGCATCCTAGGTGCATCCCACTGCAAAAATGTAATTATTTACGAAAACATTAAATTGTGAGTCAAAATCAAATATAAGGGAAAACATTATCATTCTAAACAATAATTTTATAAAGGTGAACCCGTGGTATTACAAATCCTACCCCTTAAAATAAATCTCGTCCTCGACATTAAATTATATCAAGTAAATGTGGGTATTTGGTACATATAGTGTCATTATGCACCTATGTTGGCTCTACCACTACTTAGTTTCTCCAAAATAAGTAAGCGGGAGTCGATAGTCATAGTACTTTATTGTGAATATAATTCATGCACAATTTTGATATAATTTTCCCAACAATGTCAAGACGAATTTCGCGTGCATATTAAATTATGGGGAATTTGGCCAGATAGCCGGGTTCAATGAAGAAATTGGACAAAAGGCCTTTGACCCATGTTTTATAAAAAAAAAAAAAGAAAAATATAATAAAATGACAAAATTACAAAATTACCCTTCGCCTGTTAACTCAAAATTCACCGTTGAATTCCCTAATTTCACCACGGTAAACCCTTCTCCAGTTTTTGAAATTTCCCGGCTTCCTTCTTCAACCTCCAAACTGCCTCTAAACTATCCCCAAATCGAGGACCACTCGAAGAGCCCAACCCAAGCGTGATTAAGCAACCGCTCGGCTTCCTTCTTCAACCTCCAAACTGCCTCTAAACTATCCCCAAATCGAGGACCACTCGAAGAGCCCAACCCAAGCGTGATTAAGCAACGGCCATTTGATTTCAGAAGTTTTAGCAAGAAGTTCGAGCAAGGAGTCATTGGAAGGAGGTAAATTCGAACGCTTGTATTTTACTTTTTTTTCGCAGCCATACTTGTAGTGCGAAGTTGATTATTGTGGTTTGGTATGATTTCTGTGGGTTGTTGCATACAAATATTAGGTGGTTCATCAATTTTCTTTGTCATTATCAACAAATACATTTTATCTTTATTGCCGTTGTCAATGGATTTCATCCAGGTTGCAAAACGACACTTGTGTCGTTCTGAATCCAGTAACGGCACTAGTGCCGTTCTCGTTGGATTTCATCCAGGCAGCAAAACGACACTAGTGCCGTTCTGCATCCAGTAACGGCACTTGTGCCGTTCTCGTTGGATTTCCTGTTGTCAGCAAAACGACACTTGTGCCTTTCTGAAACCGATGCGGCACTAGTGCCGTTCTCGATGGATTTCATCCAGGCAGCAAAACGACACTTGTGCCGTTCTGTATCCAGTAACGGCACTTGTACCGTTCTCGTTGGATTTCCTGTTGGCAGCAAAACGACACTTGTGCCGTTACGTATCCGATAGCGGTACAACTGTCGTTTTGCTCATTTGTTTCATTGCACTTGCCTTTATTTTCGAAACCCAAGCTTTCATCAAGTGTCTCTACCGTTATATTTAAACATGTACAGGTCGTTCCAGGCAGAACGACACAAATTGTTGTTTTGTTTACAGTAACGGCACTAGTGCCGTTCTCGTTGGATTTTATTCAGGCAGGAAAACGACACTTGTGCCGTTCTGTATCCAGTAACGAACCAAGTGTCGTTTTGCACAAGTGACGGCATGAGAACGTTTAAATTGAAACTAACAAAAAATGTATAGATGAGAATCAGATCCACTGGGCTTGTTCTATGTATATATGTGAACAAATAAACTCTTAACATAGATATATTGCTTTGAGAAATAAGATTCCTAACTCAATTATTGTTTTGCCTTTTTGGTTGCAGGAAAAAATGGATGGTGAAGATATAGTAAACGCGAAGATAAGTAACAGGTGTAGAATAAAATTGGTTGATGAAGTATTCTACAGCTTGGATGACTTACATCAAGACTTATTCACACACTCATGCTTTGGACATTTGTTGAACTTGAGGGAGATAAAACTTACTTCACAATTGGTCCACCAGTTAATTCTGAGGTCGGTAAGTACCTCAAAAGAAAATGAAGTGTGGATTAAAATTGGAGACAAGCTTGCAAGATTTGGATTGCAAGAGTTCACATTGGTGACTGGGTTTAAAGCTGGGGACATGGAGGACGAGGATCCGACGCTCGGGCATAATTGTAGACTAATGAAAGAACGTTTCAAGCGTAGCAACGGCAAAGTAAAGAGAGGTTTATTGTTAGATTTTTTCAAACGTTGCAAGAATAAGAGCGATAAATATAAGTTGGGCCTCCTCGTTATATTGGTGTATGTAATTTTGTCAACAGAGGAGAATACGTATATTAACCCGTGGTGGTTTTATTTGGTGGATGATGTTGATAGATTTAACAACTATTCATGGGGGAAAATGTCATATGAATACACTACTAGGGTGTTCAGGCGTAACTTGGGAGAAACGTTGAAGAACTATACAAGTTCTCAGCGATATCCGTATTCTTTGCATGGATTTCCCCTTGCAATCATGGTAATATTTTCAATCACTATTTTTTACATTACAGTTTTTTAATTATGTTTCTGAAAATTAAATTTTTTATTGTACAGATATGGGCGTTTGAAGCAGTTCCCAGTATTGGAAAGAAATTCGGTCGTGTGATGGATGATTCTCGAATTCCAAGAATGCTAGAGTGAAGCTGTGCAAGCAACTTCGGGGGGAAATACTTTGCACGTTTTTGGAATCGAAAGATGTGAGTTTTGTTTTGTAAAATCTACATGGTGTATTGAAATTATAACTAAACAACTGACTGAATAATTATACATTATTGTATTTTCAGATTGAGGTACATCGTACCCTAAATCCTACAGATGATGAATTGTTGGAGCCATTTTGGAAAGAATCCGGACCTTTTGTTGATGATACTGATCCTAACTTTGATAATGTCGCGTTTGAGAATGATGGCGGACAAAATACCGAGAGTGATGATGCATCATCAAGAAAAGGTGATCCACAATGTGCTAAGACTTCGGATCTACCATCCGTGTCCAGCCATCGACATTCGGCTAAACCAGCTGGACGACCACCACCCACTTCTTATGATTATGTCATAAACATAATAAAACAAGAACTTAAAGGAGTTGAGGAGAGGCTGCGAAGTGAGATGTTGGAGCACTTTAATCGGGTTGAAAAGAAAATTGATTTGTTTATCCAAACAGTTGGAAGAGGTGGAGTCCAGTCGGAAAGGAGTGGATTTGATTACGGTGCTTATAGTACACATAGTAGGGGAAACGAAGGGGCAAGAATGGAAGAGGAAGAGGTGATTATTGAAGATTGCTCCAAAGAAGAAGTCACGCCGAAAAAACAACACGAGGCTTTTCCTACATATGATGAAGGTATATTCTCTCTGTTTCTCTTTGCAATAAGCTAAAAATAATTTTTTTGTTGGGTCCCATTTGTAGGATTTGTGCCAGATCCTGCATCTGCCATAGTTGTGTACCAACAACGGCCTTCATTTAGGATTGGAGATAAATTTCGGACCGAGAAAGCTCGAGAAGATGAGGTAAGTGAGAAGACGGTTGGGACGAAAGATGATTCAAACATATTTAGCAAAGGTATATATAATTTACATTTCAATATTTCAAATTTCAATATTGTGTGTTAAAATTGATTGAATTGTGTGTTTGATCGATTGTTGTAGGCGATGTTGGAGAGCCTTCGATATCTTCACATGTATGCCCACCTAGTAATGAAATCATTGTGATCGACGATCCAAACTCTGAATTGCCTACAGGAAGGGGGCAACGAGTTAAGAGAAAAGCGACCGTCTTGCTTTCTCAATACATTAATCCGTTAAAGATGACAAAATTTTTGAACGTTCAAACATATGATCCTTTAAGGGAAGTAGATCCTGCAAAAGTTGAAGACCTCAATAAGTGGTTGGCAAATGCATCGCAGAGTAATTTATTACATTCAACCGGTTAGCACATTGAAGCACATAAGTTTCAATGAGGACGACACAAGTGCCGTTCTTTGGTTTCACAACGGCACAAGTGTCGTTTTCTTTTGGATGAAATCCTACGATAACGGCACTAGTGCCGTTATCGTCCCGAAAACGACAGTTGTGTCGTTCTGCCTGGAAACACGCCATTTTCATGTTTAAATATAACGATAATGAGAGGGACACTTGATGAAATCTTGACTTTCGAAAATAAAAGCAAATTGATGAAAGAAATGTGCAAAACGACACAAGTGCCGTTACTGGTTTCAGAACTGCACAAGTGCCGTTTTTCTTTGCACAGATGAAATCCTACGATAACGGCACTAGTGCCGTTCTTTATCCATAAAAGCGACGGTTGTGTGGATTACGCACTTTTGAAACACTCCATATACTTGTTTGTTATTAACGATAATGAGAGGGACACTTCATGAAATCTTGACTTTCGAAAATAAAAGCAAATTGATGAAAGAAATGTGCAAAACGACACAAGTGCCGTTACTGGTTTCAGAAAACGACAGTTGTGTCGTTCTGCCTGGGAAGATAACATTTACTTGTTTAAATATAACGATAATGAGTGATATCGGTAATTTATCACATTGAACCGCTTAGCACATTGAAGCATATAAGTTTCGACTTACATGTTTAACTTATTTTGATATCATGGTTTTCATAGTGATGTAGTAACTTAGGCTATCTGTGAAGTGCGACGAAAATTCTTCGATGACCTATTGATAGAAGACGGGTGGCTCATCGATGATGTAAGTAATATCTTTACATCTGTATTATTACTACATAAATAATGCATTCAATTACTCTTGCTATCTCGTACAGCATATCGACTCGGCCTTATACCACATTAGAGAAAGGGCGGTGACATATCCACATTTATTTCAGCAAGATTGTGCCATATTGGATTGTTCTTTTTGGCAACTTGTGAAGAAAGCTTACCTAAAAATGGGTACACTGAAGAAGAAAAATGTTAACTACGTATTCGACCAAGAGCTCGTCGATTACGTTGAAGGGACTTCACCAGTGCTTGGTAAACACTGGAATAATTGTAGATTTTTGTATGCTCCTTACTGTGTACCAGGGTCTCACTGGTTTGCACTGAAGATCGATTTGATGGAGCGAACTATTTATATTTATGATAGCTTGCCAAAACATATCCGTGCTGCGCAGTTGGCCGAATGTATGAAGCCTATTCAAGTGGTCGTTCCGTGGTTGATAAAGGCACACGTAGTGCATGACGAAAATTTTAACACCAAGATGTTCCATTATCAGAGGGTTGTTGTTCCTGGACAAACAAATGGGTAAGCTTAGTGTAATTTAACATTTACCACCGATATCAATGAATTCGTTCGTGTATATCATTTTGATCTGACTTTCTTGTATGTACTATTACTTTGCAGATCTGATTGTGGGCTATTCACTGTGAAATATATAGAATTTTTGCAAGCTCAATTCAGTATGGATTTGGTTCATCCGGAATATATGTCTATGTGGAGGAAGAAATTAGCTGCAGAAATTTTTGCATGGCACTTTGATCCGTAGACTTAGTAAAATGTATTTGCAACTGTACAGTTTAACATTCTGGAGAATGATTTTGCCTACAGTACAGTTTAACATCCTCGAGAATGGTGGTACAATTGTACAGTTTATTTGCATTTAATTTAAATGATCTCATCTATACATTTTTTGTTAGTTTCAATTTAAACGTTCTCATGCCGTCACTTGTGCAAAACGACACTTGTGCCTTTCTTAATATCAGAACGGCACAAGTGTCGTTACTGTAAACAAAACAACAATTTGTGTCGTTCTGCCTGGAACGACCTGTACATGTTTAAATATAACGATAGAGACACTTGATGAAAGCTTGGGTTTCGAAAATAAAGGCAAGTGCAATGAAACAAATGAGCAAAACGATAGTTGTACCGTTACTGGATACAGAACGGCACAAGTGTCGTTTTGCTGCCAACAGGAAATCCAACGAGAACGGCACAAGTGCCGTTACTGGATACAGAACGGCACAAGTGTCGTTTTGCAGCCTGGATGAAATCCAACGAGAACGGCACTAGTGCCGTTACTGGATTCAGAACGGCACAAGTGTCGTTTTGCAACGTGGATGAAATCCATTGACAACGGCAATAAAGATAAAATGTATTTGTTGATAATGACAAAGAAAATTGATGAAATATTGAGCGGTGAAAAATAAAAGATAAAAATGAAGCAATTTATAAAACGACAGAACTGTCTTGTAACGGCACAAGTGTCGTTCTGAGTGGAAACAGGCGGACAGAACCCCACTGCCCGGCCGAGGTACGATGAACCCGTTATATGTGGTGGAGATATGCTCAACGTCTACACCTTGAAACGAAATCAATATAGACTTGATGGTTTTCACATGTTCAACACCGTAGATTCTACACCAATTCCGCCGTTACACATCTCATAATCAACACGTCCAGCCTTCATCGAGGTAGGGGGTTCAGTTTTCGAGGGCGTTAGACTCGCGAAGTTGAAAAATATTGAAGAAATCAACAGAACGGCAGAACTGTCTTGTAACGGCACAAGTGTCGTTCTGCCTGGAAACACGCGGACAGAGCCCCACGACCCGTCCGAGGCACGATGAACCCGTCATATGTACTCATTTCAGTTGTAGGGTGGACGTGCTTCTTATTTTGTGGTGGAGATATGCTCAACGTCTACACCTTGAAACGAAATCAATGTAGACTTGATGGTTTTCACATGTTCAACACCGTAGATTCTACACCAATTCCGCCGTTACACATCTCATAATCAACACGTCCAGCCTTCATCGAGGTAGGGGGTTCAGTTTTCGAGGGCGTTAGACTCGCAAAGTTGAAAAATATTGAAGAAATCAACAGAACGGCAGAACTGTCTTGTAACGGCACAAGTGTCGTTACTTGCTGAAACACGCGGACAGAGCCCCACGACCCGTCCGAGGCACGATGAACCCGTTATATGTACTCATTTCAGTTGTAGGGTGGACGTGCTTCTTATTTTGTGGTGGAGATATGCTCAACGTCTACACGTTGAAACAAAATCAATGTAGACTTGATGGTTTTCACATGTTCAACACCGTAGATTCTACACCAATTCCGCCGTTACACATCTCATAATCAACACGTCCAGCCTTCATCCAGCTAGGGGGTTCAGTTTTCGAGGGCGTTAGACTCGCAAAGTTGAAAAATATTGAAGAAATCAACAGAACGGTAGAACTGTCTTGTAACGGCACAAGTGTCGTTCTGCCTGGAAACACGCGGACAGAGCCCCACGACCCGTCCGAGGCACGATGAACCCGTCATATGTACTCATTTCAGTTGTAGGGTGGACGTGCTTCTTATTTTGTGGTGGAGATATGCTCAACGTCTACACCTTGAAACGAAATCAATGTAGACTTGATGGTTTTCACATGTTCAACACCGTAGATTCTACACCAATTCCGCCGTTACACATCTCATAATCAACACGTCCATCCTTCATCCAGCTAGGGGGTTCAGTTTTCGAGGGCGTTAGACTCGCAATGTTGAAAAATATTGAAGAAATCAACAGAACGGTAGAACTGTCTTGTAACGGCACAAGTGTCGTTCGCTCTGAAACACGCGGACAGAGCCCCACGACCCGTCCGAGGCACGATGAACCCGTTATATGTACTCATTTCAGTTGTAGGGTCGACGTGCTTCTTATTTTGTGGTAGAGATATGCTCAATCCTTAATTGAAGTGACACAAAACGACACAACCGCCGTTACTGTTCTTGAAAAACGGCACAACTGTCGTTCTGAATGGGCAGAGATTATTTATTAGAATGGTATGACGATCTTTATATTTGCAAGTATAATGATAATGTAAAAGACTTGTGCCGTTACTGATCATATAATGTCTACTATAACGGCACAAGTGTCGTTATGTAGTGGGAAAAAATTCAACGAGAACGCCACCAGTGTCGTTACTGTCCAGAAAACGACACTTGTGTCGTTCTGCCTGGAAACACCTGTACAGAGCACCATGACGCATTCGAGACACAATATTCGGTTAGATAAACTCATTTGAAAAAACACAAGCGATGTTTTAGTGTAACAAAAAAGATATATGTGCATCATAACTGCCGTTCTGGCTTCATCGAGTCCAAGACAAGGACACAATCACTCGTTCCATTACATTATAAGTAGTTTGCTTTTCAAAACGACAAAAGTAGTACATCGTAGCATAACACCACCATCCCTTTTCAATATTACAAAAGATGTACGTCACAACACCACAAATGCCTCATATGTGCCATGTTGTCTTCATTGTTCATGTATCTCACTGAGTGGTACACGATTTGTACAAGTGATACGGTTATGCCCAGTTTTCAGACACCTACTACACTTACGAGACTTGCGCATCTCTCCGGCTGATTGTTTCCTTTTTTTTGGTGGACGTCCACTTCCTCTTCGTGTCAACGGTCGTATCACCTTTCTTGATCGAACGTTATCGGGAATTTCCCAGTCCGCCTCATTTGGCAGTGGATATATATATTCAGAATAAGCTTGTTTCCAGGAAGAAGTGCTATAAAATGGAGAGCAAAACCTGTAACAGTTATCCCGAACATCCTTCACTACAGCAATTGCATGTGCACATGGAAATTGGTCCAGATCAAATTCCTTGCATGTGCATGTCCCCCTCTCCAAATGAACAATGAAACTTTCCATTTCATCACTCACTTGCATCTCATCTGGGCTGAGAGCTTTCACCTCGAAGCCTTTTGACTCGTTATACCTATCATACATCTTCTCCTCCAAAGGCGGGGTGAGGTAGCTCGTACATTTTTCGGCATCAACACGTCTATCATGAAACCATATTTGCATCTTCTCTCTGATATGCTCGATCAAAGCAAGTATAGGAAATTCTCGAGCACTTTTCAACAATGCATTCAATGATTCTGCATTGTTTGTGGTCATACTATTGTACCTGATTCCATTGAAATGTGCTCTTGACCAATACTCCACACCAACATCATCCTCCAAGTACCCTCGAATTTTCTCGTGTAGACTGCATAATGCTTGCATATTGATCTCAAATTTTGGTAAACTATATGCCTCTGCAGTAGCTCTAAACAATGGCATAATATGAATGCGAGGAAATTTGCTCTTCAAGTTATTTTGCAGATGCCATATACAATAACCATGATGTGCGTTAGAATAGACGTTGTTAAAACCATTTGATATGCTTGGTGCACGATCAGATATAAAGACTAGCTCGTTTGTGTCGCCTGTTATTTGCCGCAATTTCTGAAAGAACCAAGTCCACGAGTTATTGTTTTCTGAATCTACTATGCCCCACGCAAGTGGATAAATTTGACGATTTGCATCTTGGCATGTGGCAACAAGTAACGTACCTCGATACTTAGATTTCAAAAATGTTCCATCCACACAAATTACCCGTCGGATTGAAGAGAGGAATCCACGTATGCTTGGTCCTAATGCCATGAAAAAATACATGAAACGTCCATCATTATCAGTTTCAATAAAAGTCAACGTGCCAGGATTTTTTCTCTCCAAAACGTGGCAATACAATGGCAACTTCGCATAGCTATCATCAGGGCTACCTCGAACCTCTTTGTAAGCAAATTCTTTGGCCATGTACGCCTTGTGATAGTTTATAGTTATGCCAAATTCTCGTCGAATGTCATTGATGATGTTTCTTGGTCTGTACACTATGTTGGCATCCTGATACTTTGGAGCTACATGCTTTCCAATTACCGAATAGGTAGCATGTCTATTATCCCTGCGACAAACACTCATGGAGCAAGTGTGATGACCAGAATATTTTCGTATTTGAAAAATCTCAGATTCAGCTATCCTCGTTGCCCGTAAACGCCAGTTGCAACTTTCCCCAACACAAACTACTGTATACACACTCTTATTTGATTTCTTTACTTTGAATTCAAATTGGTACTTCACAGCAAGGAGTTGGATTTTTGATATCAAAGCACTTTTAGTTGGAAATAATTCATCTTCATTTACATCTTCATTTTCCGGAATCTTAGCCGATGATCTATATGGAATTGAACAGACAACTTCTGTTGAAGTACCAATAATGTCCTCTTGCATGGAGAAATCAACATTGTTTTCATCTCTAAGAGGAGATTCATCTTGGAAAACTTGTTTTTCGGAAGTACCTTGAATTATGGTCAAATTATCCCAATCCACATAGTTTCTTTCTATATCATTCCCATAATCGCCATCGTATTGCTCAACTTCATTTCGATTGCTCATATCTCCCTTCTCTATTTCACCATTGGTTTCTACTCCACCATCTCTTTCAAACCCCCTTGCACTATCACACTCATCTGCAACTTTGGTTGATATAGTCACGCAAAGAGGATGCTTTGTACATATAGAAAGAAACCACTTCACTTTCATGTCACAATTAATCCTTTGTGGTGGAACTGAAAACTTAGACATACCAGGGTTAAGAGACATCATCTCAATTTCATATAACTTTGAATCCACGTTAACAAGTTCTTGCACTTTGTTGTACAATTCTATATACGAAATGTTAGTTGGAACATAAAGAATATCCACATTTTCTTCGCCATTCCCTTCATAACTCCATGTCCATTTGCCTTCTTCAGTCTTTTTAAACTCAACAAAATAACATACTTGTACCCATATCATTTCTACAGAATCCATAGCTGCAAATAAAATAAAAAAGTTAAATAGTTTACTCAAATATATATCAAAGTAATATGAAAATAGCCATTATATTTAAATTATCAAAGTGACCACATTGTATTATCAAGAACGGACAGACCATAACCGATATTGTTTGTATTGTCATTTTACATGGACGATAACGACTGTACTGTCGTTCTACACTACGTAAAACGGCTGGACTGTCGTTCTGAACTACAAATCGTCCAATAGTTGCGGAAATACACCAATAGTAAAAACAAATCAGCTAAAATATCATTTCATACTATATTCAACAATAAAAGGACAAAATGTACATGAGATTTATAAAAATACCATTTTCTTTTCTTCAAATAATGGAGATTTCAATGTAGGTAATATAGAAGCTAAAATCCTTCTTCAAATGCTCAAAATGTTGGAGAAGATAGGTGAGGAATATAATCAATAACAAGATTTTGGAGGCGGCAACCATTGGAGATGAAAAGCACGTTGAATTTTTTTTTTTCGCTCAAACGGGTTTTCAGACGAGAAATGGTGAATTTGATGGGATGAAAAGGGTGTAAGAGTCTTTCTCTTGATGGGGATATTTTAGACAATTTGCCATGTTTATTTATTGTATTTTTTTTTTATTAAGGCCATTTGACCAATAAACATTGACAAAGGGTCTTTTTTCCAACTACTTGGTTTGACTGGGTGTTTTAACAAAGAATCCCTTAAATTATGTTTGCAATAAGGATCATGATATTGCATGGACCACATTCGTTGACTGCGGCATATTATTTATCATATCTGAAACTATCTATATAGTTGTATACTTGATGATTAATAAAAAAATTGCCAGTATCACGATGAATTTCACCTTCTGTTGTACCTAATGCTTGTGCAGGAAAAAACGTATCTTGTGAAGGAATGAAACAATGTCTGTAAATTTGCTTTAATAACAGAAGTGGGTTTTGCAAAAAAATCATTTGGAATAGATTCGATAGTGAACTAAAAGGATAGTATTTGTGTTTCCTACCTGCGGTTGCGAAGGGAATTAATATAAGGGAAATGCTTGGTATATAGAAGGGGGTAACTTTTTATTTTTTTTATTGAGATGGGTCCCACACCCTATACACCCAACATTTCCTTTAATATAATACGATCTTGTTTACGTCATGTCAATCATTACAATGATGTCAGTGAATGTCTTTGACGATATTCAATTGTATTTCTTCTGTTACCACCCGTCCCAAGTCCTCCTAATGGACCCGACATGTCGTGTGCCGATTATAGATACCAAGTGTCAGACCCACCACCACGACGACTATGACCTAAGTAATCTGTAACCTACTTATATAAAAATTTTGACAAAGTTTCCCATATAATATGGACTAAAATCACCTGAATAATAATCAAAATTCTCCAATCAATACATATAATTTAAAACATGGTACACCAACCCCTCAAAACTCAAACTATTCAAAATACAACACTGGAAAGTTGACATTTACAAATATTTATATCAAAAGTTTCCAAATATACTCAAGATACCCAATTTAGAGTGAACCCATGATATGGATACATGTACTGCTATTTAACTTTTCCGACACACACATGCATCCCAAAAGACATATGAACTAAGTAAGTTGACAAAATGAATCATACAATGAATGGCAAAGGGGTGGCTCAACTCGATAATTCAACAAGCTCCGATGCGGCTCAACTCAACTACTACCTGATAAGAAACCTTGAGAAATTCTGAAATCCGATAATGCTCTTAAAAACTTAAACATTATTAAATCATAAAATCCTTCATTCTTCATTCTAAATCAGTAACTATAAAATATATCGAATATAATTAATCTGATATCTCTGAAACTCTTTGAAATATTTTGTAATTCAATACTATAAGTCGAAATCTTTAAATTGAAAGCTAACTAATCTGAATTCTATAACTGGAAATTAAAAAGGCTGTAAAAATACTGAAATATCACACAAAAAAGTACCCTGAATAACCTTACTCATGTATCGATATGTTCCGATATACATGTCAAAGCTATTAAATTTTGAAATTCTGTAATCCTGGTTATACGCGCGCAGAGTTATAATCTGGTCATACACTATGGAAACACATTCACAATAGTGTAGAGCGGGTCAAATTACCATAAGTGATTATACACTGTGGAAACACATTCAACATGCTAGAGAAATGATTAAATGAATTGAATTTAACTTTAAAAGAACAGACTTTAAAATTCGTTTGATTCTGAAAATCATGCTGTCAAATCAAATACAGGAAAAAAATAATTTCTGATATAGTATAAATTTAATAAATATTTATTTTTGAAAAATAAGATTTTCCACTCACTCAAAACAAGCTACAATCTATGACGATCGGTAAGCTTGTCCAATATCTTCCTCATCACCTGAAATACCATATAAGATAACCAATTTAACGACTATCAAAACAAGAAACCTTTACTATCTAATGCTTTAGTACTTAAACTAAATTTCTCGATACTTGAATAACTCTCCCAAAATTATTCATTTAATCAAATGGAATTAATTACACTTTCTAGTCCATTTACTAATAATTAACTAATCAACACAACATTCATTCCATACATAAATGCAACTACCCACTTCAATCTAGAGACGTAATATAATTCAACCAATTAAATTTTCATCTAGTTCCATAAATTCATACTTCCAAGTAATTATTTCTTCATCACAATCATTCTACCAAACATATTTCATTCAAGAATCCAATTAAGCCCCTGTTTGGCCCCCATTATTTGGCATTTTTTATAGTTGAAAATTTTAGGAATAGTGATTGATGGGAGAATGTGTGGTGGAAAAGTAATGAAAAATTTTAGATTTGTGTGTAATATTATTTTATTTGATGAATGTGTGACTGTAATGAAGAGAGAGAAAAATTTAATTTAATGCAATTTACTTTAATGGGGACCAAACAGGGGCTAAAAATTCTAGAATTTACCAAAAAAAAAATAGTATTCATTCAATCATTCCCTCGATACAAATGGAAGATATCCAATCAAAAATCTTGAGCTAGAAATCATATTCCTTACTCTCAATCTAAAATTAAACCAATAATTTAAAACCTTAAAAATTTAACATAATATTTCCTCTACTTCTTGAAGAAAATAAAGAGAAAGAAAAATGAAATTCAAGCTTGAACTACCTTTTTACCTTCCTTCTCATTCCCTTTCTCTTTTCTTCTTTCTTCTCCTTTCCCCTTCTTTTCTCTCGGTCTTTCTCGGTTCTTCTTCCACCAGCCGGTTCCTGTGTGTATGTGTGAAAAAATGGGAAATGGGTTTAAATTGGTAAAGTAATAGGGCTTTTTACATAGAAAGTCCTTTAACTTCCAAAGATAGTCAAGTAAGTCCCCATCTTCAAATCCAATCCATCTAAAACCCTCATATATTTTCAATTATAGAATAAGTCCCAATCAAATAATTTATTCCAATTAAATCCCTATTTGACCTTGACTTTGATAATTCAACCCTTGACTTTGAAATAACTATTGACTACAAATATGGATTGTAACATATTCAGTTTTAATTTATTCCGCTAATGGGTGTCTTCCTTCATAAGCAATACTTGGTTTTTATTGGAAGTTTGAAAACTTGAAACGTATGTCCCGTCATTTCAGTTGTAAACCAACGGTTTGGCTTTTGGAAATGAAAGTGCACATCATAGAATAACGCAACTACCATTTGAATAAGTAGCCTTCAACGGCTGGGTATGGATTTGTGCAGGCCACTATATGAAATTGGCCCAATAATGTGGTTAGACCCGTGGTTAAGTTTGTCTCATAGAGGTGACCCTACTTTGGCCACTAAAATTATAATATTGGATCACGTTGTGATCTATGAGCACATATAAGAGTTTAGTCGGTCTCGATAAAGACTAGTTCCTTAAATGTGGAATTACTATTTAGTCCAGATTATGGAACCATGGCAAGAAAATGAACATGTAGGAACATCGTTGTTCGCAAATGTAGTGCCAATGTATAGATGGTTGGATGAATGGTTGCGTGTTTCGTTCATTTGACTTAAATAAATTGTATTTGGGACTATGTGCTGACTATTGTCAAAAATTGAATGACCAAATTAAAGTTGTATTTAAAACAAATGAAAATGACTTTTCATCCGTGTATTTGTAAAATATGAAAGTGTATTGACTTCAGTGTAACATTGTCATATGGTTTGAGGTGGAATATATAGATAAATTGAACTTTAAGTTGATGAATTATACATTCGAGTGTAACCTAAAAATTGTTCTTGCGGACTCGTATGAATAGTTTGAGATTTGTGGGTGCAATATTACTACTTGCACATACTTTCCTAGGTGAGAAATTATGGGGGTTAACTTATTTTAAAGGGTAGTACTAGAAGTACAGAAAATTTCTTCCAGAAAGTTGCCAGATGAGTTGGCAGCAACTAATTCTTTTCTAAAATGTCTATATTGTCCTTAATGAAATATTTTGCAGGTTAAGTCCTGTATCTTTTAGTTATTAGATGGATTCTTCCAAATCCTTCTATATTTTTTCTTTCTTCTTAATTTATTAGTTAGAATTATTATTTATATGATATTCTTTTAACCTTTCTATTTGTTCTAAATATTCTCTATATTTTATTAATTTTTCATAGGCTCTAGATTGATTTTCTATATATCCAAGAACAATTCTTTCTGAAACTTATTCTTCTATATTTTCGTATTTAGTCATAACATCTTCAATCTTTTTTATTTCTTTACTAGTTTCTACAGATTCAAATACTATATTATGCTTACAAATATAATTTATATCAAAATATATCTCTTTAAGTTTTTCTTGGCCAACAGGAAGTATATCTTCAGATTTTTCAACTATACTTGATAAAAACGAAATATCTCTTTCATTTAAATATAACTTAAGACAATAATCATTAGACGTGGATGCTTGTGAAATGTTCATAAAAATTAATAGTAATTAAATCATAAGCGTATAAAAGCATGTAAATAACTTACAGTAATCGATGAAAATAAACAGACTTTCCCTCCAGCATGTTCTTATAGTAGCTTTGCATGTACTTAATCAATCTTCTAAATCAGATGAATATTTAAAATGTTTTGAAATCATTTGGGTTCACAACTGGTTCCGCAAAAGGCTTTTCATTAAAGTTGCATTTCTCACTCTAGAGAACTAGCCGTGTTACCATAGACGCTATCTCATAGTATCCAGAGTCTCTATTTTCACTTCTATTCAAACTCTTTTCAGAATCAAATTCTTACTTAGAACGAAATTTTAAAAGATAATTCACACATAAAGTGCTACAA
Organism: Fraxinus americana; assembly: GCA_035079005.1. NCBI lineage: Eukaryota > Viridiplantae > Streptophyta > Magnoliopsida > Lamiales > Oleaceae > Fraxinus > Fraxinus americana. Next base: position 24,428,687 of record CM068711.1, on the reverse strand, counting down.
TTTTTTGTTAGTAAACTGCCATTTTCCCCTAAAACATTTATCAAAGACGAGTACTTTGACATGGCTAACATCCATTCAAAACAATGTTTTGAAAATCTTTTAAAATCTCTATCTGTACTGCCAAGAAATCATGAGAAACTTAACGAAATCCTTTTATGAAAACTTTTTTGATCATAACAAACTTCATCTTTATATTCATAGACTGAAATAATACATGCTTGCACACTATATTTATATCCCTTGGTACTCACCTTATGCAGTTTAGAACTCCATAAATGATTATCTTATTACAAGCTTTGCTATCTTCAGGACTAGCTAATAGTTTTTCTGAATATAAGTGATGTATACAGATTGCAAAATAATATGAGATGGTATTTCTTTCGGGGTGGTTCGAGATATCTTCAATACTGAACCTCTTCCTTTTTATAGAGGTCTTGGACCCTTCCTTTGGTGATAAGGAATCTTATCTTTACAGCTATTCTCCACTATCTTTTGTTCGGTAGCATTAGCTGTCCTTCTTTTGAGCTGGTAAGTAAGTGAAGAGTTATGATCACACCAACTTTTCTAATCTTCTACAGCAATTTCGCATTATTTTCTCCATTATTTGGTAGAGAGTAATAATCTCAGCTACTTTTTTGTACTATCTTCTGTCTTTTAGTGACCACAGTTTTTCTTTAATAAAGAGACTTTATTAAAGTAGTGATAAATGGTCACTATCTTAGCTCCATTATTTTTCCATCCTCGAACCAAAGAACTCCGCAGGAAATTCTTCACTGTTGAGGGATGGTTAACTCATATCTTCCACTACTCAATGTTCACAATGATGATCACTATAATCCCAAAGTAATTTGCATAGTTCTTTCTTCATCTTGTTTGATCTACAAACTTGATTTGAAATTATCTTGGATAACAAATGGTCGAGAAAACATATATCTTCTTCTTTTGTCTCTTTCCTGGCATTAGAGTAGATTATATGATCTTCAGATGGATATACCCATATTTTTTCTTTCTCAGTAATTAACTGAGTTATATGTTCAAATATTTCTTTGTATCATTTGGCTCTTCTATTTGGCATCATGTTAATAATATCTTGATAACCATTTTTAATAACCTTCTGACTGGTTGGTAAAAAAATGTTGGTTTGTGAGTCCTAATTTGATAACATGAAATGTTGGCTGTATATATTGAATTTCTGGATCCCATTCCATTGTTGTTGAGTGGAATCTGATATATATGTTTGTAGTTTTGACAACTTCAGTATATCATTTCACTACCTTCCTGACATCAGTTGGAAGTTGGGCTATCTCTTTGAGATCTTTGCTGGGATAGATATAAAGTATATTTTCCAGTTCAAAGCAATTCCTTACCCAGTTGGCTGGTGCTTCTGGATAAAAGTTTATCTTGTTATATTTACCATAGTGGAGAGTTTTCATTTACTTTCCAACTTCTAAGTACCAATCAGATAAGTTATTAAAAACAACAATAAAGAAAATGACTTCTTCATAGTTATCTTTTTGGATATTTTTGCATATCTTGACAATTTCTTTTGAACCAATCTTTTTAATATTTAGCTCGGGTAAAATATGGTTCTGTGAAGAGATACCTTTGCTATTTTTGATATCTGGAGTATCTTCCCTCATGGGAATTTTTATATCTTCTTTTCCAGTAATAGATTTGAGTTTTCCCTGTGAAGGGGTTCCTATTACCTTCTTTTATTTCCCTTTATCCTCAAGAAGAGCGCTAGTATTCACAAGTTCCTGTGAAGGGATACTAGACTTGGTACAAGTATCCTCTACCTCAAGGGCTATATTTATTCTGTCTCAAAAACTATATTGTATATTTTGAATTTGAGTTTCCAAGTAGGAAACGTTTATCTCAAGTATCTGGACTTTTGTCCTTAATTGTTCTAACTCTATCCCTGCTAAGATAATCAGGAAGAAAGTTAGTTTCTCCTTTTATATGCTCAATATCAAATTTGAAATAAGAAAACCAAATTTGAATTCTAATAATATATCCATTGGCAATAGATAGATCAACATTATTTTTTAGAAATGCTTTAACTTGAGTATTATCAGTTCTAATTAAGAACTTTTTGGTAGTAGATAATCTTTATATTTCTGTACTCCTCGCTTTACAGCAATGAGTTCTTTTCTGTTCATCTCATATCTTGTTTCGATTTCTTTGAATGTTCTTGATGTATAACCTGCAAGTATCTTAATACAGGAACAATTCTTTTCACATTTATATTCTTTATGATTCTGTTTAACCTTTAGTACTGCATCTCAGTAATTATCTGATGCGCCAGTTTCAAGGATAAAGAAATCTTCTTCTTGCGGAATTACAAGTTTAGGCAAAATCTTTAATTCCTTTTTTACTTTTCTTATATTTTTACAATCTTGTTCTTCCCAAGACCACATTACATTCTTTCTTAATTTTGGAAAAAAATAATTTTTTAACTTGGCACAATTTTCAATAAATCCTTTAGTATAATTTAATATACCAAGGAAGCTTTGTAACTGTTTTTTTTATCTCTGATTTCTTCAGAAAATTCTTGAAGTTTTCACCAATATGAGATTGCAATTGCAATTCTCCTTCTTTAATGAATAATGCTAAGAATTCTATCTCTATTTTGGCTATCTCCCCTTTCTTTTGAGAAAGTGTAATACCATATTTTTTCATAATATAACAAAATTTCTCAAGATATTCAATATGTTCATTTATATTATTTGAATGAATCAGTAAATCATCAACATAAGCAATGCAGAAGTGAGTAATTGGTTTGATTTCCTCATCCATTCTTCTTTGAAATATATGTGGTGCATTATTAACCCAATTGGCATTACATTCCATTCATATTGTCCTAAAGGACTAAGGGTACTAAATGCAGTTGGTGGTTTACTTTCTTATGTAAGCATGATTTGCCAAAAACATGACTTATAATCAAAATTTGAAAATATCTTCTTGTTTTGTACTTTGTTCACATTGAAATTTGTATGAACAAATTTCAAGCCAACTAAAAGGGAACGACGTATAAGATTCTCATTAAAATGTTCAAGTGTTTATAGAAATTGGATACAATAATCCTTTTTTATTTTTTATTATCACAGGGAGAATTTTACAATATGAAAGATATGCTAAGAACGTATATACACTTTTTTCACGTTTTGTTCTCCTCTCCCTTTTCCTGGAACTTTGGATTCCTATTTATAGAGGAAAATATGCATGCATGGTACTTTCCCTGTCTTTTCACTGCAACCCCAAGCTCAAGGAGTCCAGTGGTTGGCGCAATAGGAATGGTCGTCGAACTAGACTTTGTCAGAGTTCCTCAGAACATTAATGGCAAGTGGTCCCCCCATAATTAATTCATAACTTAGGAGATGAAGCTAATACATCTGATCGGAGGATAAAGAAGGGCTGACGTAAGGCCTTTCCAGGGGTTCTTTCGTGATTGGCTGCTTACATATCCTGTCAGAGATCTCTCATTATTACAATATCTTTTCGCCTTGAAAGACTACACAAACTTCTCCACGAAGACATACCTAATGAGCTGACCTCGTCCCTGCCGAACTTATTACATTACCCAATGACACTATCAATTGATTCAGACCTTAGCTTGTTACTGAACTCAATATACTACCGAGCTCAATATCTTACCGAGCTCAATCATGTGTTCTGCTAATGGTGCTCAATCCTTCCAAGCTTAATGACCTCAGAGGTCGGTGTCAACAGTTACCCCCCAGGTCAACGCTGACATAAATGAAGGGTTGACCTTTCAAGATTCGATTGACTTGATTAGCACAACTTACGATTTCTGTAATGATCCATGTCAATTAATGCAAAGGACACATGTCGTTTGAGCAACGTGTATGCCAGCTGTAGGGCAGCGGGATTCCTTCCTTTGGAAGTTTTTAATTCCAACCATTTATTCATTTATTACTTTTATTCGAATGGTGTAGATCAAGACTCTTGGCATCCTGCTCCTTTAAATAGCCTATTCCCTTCTCATTTTCATATTTTTGCATCATTTTGAACTCGGAACTCTCTTACAGAATACTTTTTTTTGTCCCCCTTTCGTTGAGTGAGGTCAGCCTTTCGTTCAGGTATTCCCTTTTCTGAGGATACCTCATTATTTCTGCATTTATATACTTTTTGATATTCTGGATTTTTTAATATGAGTTCGGACGAATCCCAGGTACAATCCTGGGGTAATAATCAAGAGAATTCATCTTCTTCGCCTGCCAATAACACTTCATCCAGCTCGGATTGTCATGAAGTATTAACACCTGTACCAATTTCTTCTTTCTTCCCACTGTTATCCAACTCTCCTAGGAGCATGGAACATAGGAGAAAAATAAGGGAGGATAGGTCCCAGAAAGAGAGTGGGAGTAGTGGCAGAGAGTGGGAGGCTGATTCATTTAAATCAATAGTGACGGGGGGTATGCTAGCTAGCATTAGAGCCAAATATGGCATACCCAGTTCAGTGGAATTAGCGATTCCATCTTTCTCCGACCGACCTAATAGGCCTCCTTCCGGATGTGTTGCACTCAAGACAGCAATTCTTCAAGCGGGGTTGAGACTCCCTTTTCCAAAAATTATCAGACAATTCTTTTCTTCCTGGGGAATAGCCCCCACTCAACTGTGTCCCAACGATTGGAGGACCTTGACTGCATCCCTAATTTTATGGAAACAATTAGGTTACCCAGATCTTATTGTAACTCAATTCAACTCCCTTTTTACTTTTAAAGAGGGCGGGAAAAACACGGGCTGGTGGTATACTAGTGTTAGACCTAGGACTGGGGGCCCACTGGTCTTAGATACTCCTTCCTCGATTAAGGGATGGAAGGAGGAATTTTTCTACATCCTAGGAGATTGGCAATTCCATCCTTTCGAAGTGGATAGAGAGCATGTAGTCCCTACTCTCTATCATTCTTTGTGTAAGTTGTAGTCGTGCTATCTTCTTATTTTGGATACTTGCATTGACTGTCTTTTAATTAAATTTTTTCTTTTTATCCTTTGTAGTTTACCGTCCTTGTCATCTGAGCTCATCTCTTCAAAGCCACGCGGATTCGATCCGGGCTCTCCCTAATAGGCAGAGGTCCTGCAAGTTCGTGATCTCGGATACGAACTTGTTTCATGGGGGCTTACTTAGGGCAATGCTTCCTACCTCGCCTGGCCGACCTGAAACTTCGGCACCTGCAGCTCTTCGTAAGTAATGTCAACTTATTCCATCTACTATTATCTTGGACTTGGAACTGATACTTTATCCTTGTTTCTTTTTAGGCCAAGACACAGAAATGTTGAATTTTAAGGCGGCAAAGGCGGCTGCAGCAGTAGAAGCTGCCAAGAAGAAAAAGGCAGCACTAGTGGAAGCTGCCAAGAAGGAGAAGGCAGCACTAGCGGAAGCCTCCGAGGTGCAGGTCGAAGTTGAGGATGAGCTACCATTGTTGAATCGTCGTCGCTCCGAGGAATCGAACGCCACACCTGTATCGGCAGCACCTCCAAATTATCGTCAACCTGTTCCGCTGGCGATTCCCACCTCCGCCTCATCTTAGAGGTCGCAAGAAAAATGCCCTGATCTTCAGAGGCCTAATATTGAGGGACTAGTTGGGCACCGACCTGAAGTGATACTGGATTACCTCCGAGTTCCTTCCCCAGCTCGTGAGTCCATGGCTTCGCTTCCTACCCCTTTGAGGGAATCATCCATTCTTATGACAAGGAGCTGGAGTGATAATGAGCAGCAGTTCATGACCGAGATGCCAATAGGCGAAAATATTCTGGCTGCTCAGCTCTACAATCACCAGGCCATTTTCCATATGATGTCAGTGGCCGAAAAGGTTAGTCCCTCAAGTTTTTATAAGTTTTTAAAGTATGCCATCCTTCCTTCCATGTCTCATATTTCTTTTGCTATTTTTTAGGCTAATGCCGAGCTGGGGAAAGTTCTGGAGTTTAGGGATAAGACGAACGCCCTTTTTGAGAAGGTAGAGGCGGAGAGGTCGTCTTTTGCTGAAAAGGAGAGGAATTACGAGGACCGTTTGAACATAATGGGAGAAGAACTTAATGCCAGTCTTTCCAATGAGCTAACGTTGATAGACGAAGTTCAGGCATTGAGATCTTGGGGGGAAAGGCAAACGCTTGAGCTGAGAGCGAGAAGGAAAGGGCAGATGTCGCCATGGCTAGGGCAATGGCAGCTGTAAAGAAGGTTAAAGCTGAACTAAAAGCTTCGAAGGCAGTAGAAGAATGGAGAGCCTCTCCAGCTTTTGACGTTCTTGCCCAAGACGCCTATGTGCTTGCCGGAGAAATTATAAAGTACATAAATAAGGAGTGACCAGACTGGGACACTGGGTTCCTGGCGGATGCCTATAAGGAGCAACAAAAAGAGTTGGACCATCTGTCGACGGCGGCTGGGGTGAAGATTACTCCTGCTGAAGAAGATGCAGCTCATGTATACGTGCCGCCCCACGATCCTCCTGCTAAATGATTTTTGTCTATGTACTTTTGTTTAAAAACTCTCAAGTCTTGTTCACAACTTATGATTTTTATGATGAATGGAGGTTTTTCAATTTGTCTTAATTCATGTTGAAAAGCATTTTGTTACCCTTATTCAAATTGTTCTACTAGTTATTAAGGTATAATACTAAGTGTAATGACAAATGCATCTTTTAACCTCAGTTCGGCCTACGCTTTGGGTAGGGCCTAATTATTCCTTTTAGTAGGAATTTCCACCAGTTCGGCCTACACTGTGGGTAGGGCTTAATTATTCCTTTTAGTAGGAATTTCCACTGAGTGTTGCAGCACTTACAACCTCAGTTCGGCCTACACTGTGGGTAGGGCTTAATTATTCCTTTTAGTAGGAATTTCCACTGAGTGTTGCAGCACTTACAACCTCAGTTCGGCCTACACTGTGGGTAGGGCTTAATTATTCCTTTTAGTAGGAATTTCCACTGAGTGTTGCAGCACTTGGATCCTCAGTTCGGCTTACACTGTGGGTAGGGCTTAATTATTCCTTTTAGTAGGAATTTCCACTGAGTGTTGTAGCACTTGCATCCTCAGTTCGGCCTACACTGTGGGTAGGGCTTAACTGTTGTCATGCCAGCTTATACACAAACATATTTTATTACTAACGACGACACAAACATAATACAACTACATATTTTTACTGATAGTATTTTTTGAGATGTTCCGCGTTCCAAGGGTGTAGTAGAGGTTTTCCCTCCATATCTTCCAATTCATAGGCTCCTTTTAGTAATACCTTAGTTACTTTGTAGGGGCCTTCCCAGTTGGGCCCTAGGGATCCAGAGTTAAGCTCTCTTGTTGCCAAAAAGACTTTTCTTAATATGAGGTCATCAACTTCAAATTCTCGATTCTTCATCTTTTTGTTGTAGTACCTTGCATTATGTTGTTTGTACACTGCATTTCTGACTTCTGCCATATCCCTTTTTTCTTCTATCAGATTCAATTCTCCTCGGAGTACTCGTTCATTTGTATTTTCATTGTACATTAAGGTCCGCGCTGAAGGGATTTCGATCAAGTGGGACGACAACTTCTACTCCAAAGGCTAAGGAGGAAGGAGTTTCTCCAGTACTGTTTCTGAACGTGGTGAAATAGGACTATAGTACTCCATGGAGCTCTTCTGCCCATCCTCCCTTAAGATTATCAAGCTTTGCTTTCAATGTATGCTTGATGATTTTATTGACAGCTTCGACCTGGCCATTAGCCTGATGGTGATTTGGCGTGGAAAAATGCTTCTTTATTCCAAGTTCTTTACAAAAATTTGCAAAGCCAGTATTATCGAACTGCTTCCCATTATCTGTTATGATGGAGTGGGGTATCCCAAATCTGCATATAATTGATTTTCATATGAATTCCGTGGTTTTGTGCTCGGTTATTTTGGCTAAGGTTTCAGCTTCAGCCCACTTGGTGAAATAATCAATCGCTACAATTGCAAACTTAGTGCCTCCTTTTCCAGTTGGCATAGGACCGATTAAATCGATCCCCCATTTAGCAAAAGGCCATGGTGCCATTACGTAATGTAGTTCACTAGGTGGGGAATTGATACTGGAGGCAAATCGCTGACATTTGTCACATTTCCTTATGAATTCCAATGAGTCCTTCTTCATGGTCGGCCAGAAGTAGCCTCGTCGCATGATTTTGTGAACCAATGACTGTCTTCCAGCATGGTTTCCACATATCCCGTTGTGTACCTCTTCCATGGCTGTTAGTGCTTCTTCTTCGTCTAGACACCTAAGTAGGGGCACGGAATACCCTCGTTTGTATAAGATGTCGTCGATCAGTGTGTACCTTGCCGCCCTTATTCGTAACTTTCTTGCCATGACGAGGTCCTCGGGACATGCGCCTGTTCGTAGGTACGAAATGATCTCATCCATCCATGTTGGTTTGGGGTTGGTAGCTATATAGACAGCTCTAGATTCTTCAATAACAGGATGGCAAATCCTTCTTATTGGAATACTATCAAACCTTTCAACCCCTTCACTAGTTGCTAGCCGAGCTAAAGCGTCAGCATGTCCATTTTGAGTTCATAGAACTCGCTGGATTTGGACATGACCAAAGTTTTTCAATTTTTCCTTGACGAGCTAGAGGTCGTCGCTCATTCTACCCTCTTTTGCTTGATAGATGTTGTTCACTTGATTGACTACCAATTGAGAGTCACTATATGCGACCAAATGGTCGATTCCCATTTCTTTGGCCATTCGCAATCCAGCGATGAGAGCTTCGTATTCAGCCTCGTTGTTGGATGCGTTGAAGTCAAAGGGCAGCGCTTCGCAAAACACTTGTTGGTTTGGGCTGATAAGTACTATCCCTGCTCCAGCTCGTTCATCCGTTCAAGAGCTGTCCACGAAGAGCTTCCAAGGTATGAGTGGGTGTGGCTCTTCTTGCGGGTTTGAGCTGAATTCAGCAATGAAATCAGCTAGGGCCTGGGCCTTTATAGAGGTGCGCGACTTGTACCTTATATCGAATTGGCCAAGTTCAACTGACCATTTTACCATCCTTCCAGAGGTATTGGGTTTTTGTAATACTTACCTTAAAGGGTAATTAGTTAGGACCTCGATTGGATGTTCCAGGAAATAGGGCCTCAAGTTCCGAAATAGGGCCTCAACTTCCGAGCTGCAGTGATGACAGCGTAAGCCAACTTTTCTAGTGAGGAGTAACAGAGTTCGGCTTCATGTAGAGCTTTACTAATGTAATACACAGGGTGTTGGACTCTCATTTCCTCCCTGGCCAGTACCGCACTAATAGCATGTTCTGATACTGCTAAGTAGAGTAGTAATACCTTCTCTTTTCGTGGTTTAGACAGTACCAGAGGTTGTGCTAGATGTAATTTTAGCTTGTCGAACGTGAGCTGGCATTCGGGGGTCCACTTGAACTTCTTTCCCTTCCTTAGTATGTCAAAAAAGGGCTTGCATTTATCTGTTGATTTTGACATGAAGCGGCTAGGGGCGGCTATCCGCCCGATTAAGCATTGGACTTCTTTGGGCATAGTTGGGGAGCGCATTTCGACAATTGCCTTATTTTTTCAGGGTTGGCTTCAATTCCCCTACGATTTACCATGTACCCCAAGAATTTTCTCGATCTCACGCCAAAGGCACACTTCTGTGGATTCAACTTCATTCCATATGACCTTAAGATCCCAAACATCTCAGCGAGATGTTGTGGATGACTTTCGGCATCCATGCTTTTAACCAGCATGTCATTCACGTATACTTCCATGGTCTTGCCGATTTGTTTGGCAAACATAGAGTTAACCAAATGCTGGTACGTTGCCCCGATGTTTTTGAAGCAGAATGGCATCACTTTGTAGCAGTAGAGACCTCGGTCGGTGATGAAGGCAGTGCACTCTTGATCAGATTCGTGCATGGGAATTTGGTTGTAACCTGAGTATGCGTCCATAAAGCTGAGTAAGTCATGTCCAGCAGTAGCATCCACCATTTGATTTATCCTTGGGAGTGGGAAGCTGTCCTTTTGCCATGCTTTGTTCAAGTCAGTGAAGTCTATGCACATCCTCCAATCCCCGTTACTCTTCTTGACTAGAACGGGGTTGACGATCCATCTCGGATATCTGGCTTCCCCGAATGAACCCATTTTGAAGTAGCTTTTGCACTTCTTTGTTTAGGGCCTCATACTGTTCTGGGTTTAGGGGGCGATGTCTCTGTTGCTTTGGTCGAATCGAGGGGTCGACCCCCAACTTATAGCACATGATCTTTGGGTCCACTCCCTTCATATCGGAGTGTTCCCAGGCGAAGACATCAAGGTTCTTTTGGGAGTTTCTCAGTTCCGACTTGGACACCATCCAGTTCTTCCACAGGTTCTGCTCTTCGTATTTTTAGCCGTGGGTCCAGTGAACTTGCTGGAGGCTCCCTTGCACACGCCATACAGGTTCCCAAAGGGTAACAAATCCTTTCTTTCTTATTGATAATTACTTGACATTCGTTGGTGACGACCCTATTCCCTTTGATTAACCCTGTACCGTGGGGCGTAGGGAATTTGATAGAATAATGATACAACGACACTATCGCTCTAAGGTCGAACAATAGGGGTTGTCCCATGATGACATCGTAAGGAGATCTTGTACGTAGAACCACGAACTCAGCGTTCAACTTAGTCTGACGTGGCGGTTCTCTGAGTTCGATTGGGAGCCGAGATCGCAGCCTGCTAAAGGCGCTGGTACTTCAACATTCGGAACTGAGGTTTGGGCAAATCGACATTGCAGGTACTAGCCTCGTCTTGATTCCCTCGCATCATCCCTGGACCACTTGTTGTTGGGAACTTGACACAATAATGATATATCGAGGTGGCTGTTTGTAGCTCATGCAATATGGGCCTTCCTAGTATGGCATTACAGTTGGTAGGTAGGTCCACGACGATGAAGTCCGCCAAGATCCTCCTTTGGCAAGGGGGTCGCCCAACTCCACACTTAACACTATTTGGCCTCGTGCATCAATAGGGTCTCCAGAGAACCCCTGCAGTCTCTTGGGGTATGGTTGTAAGTAACGTTCCTGTATCCCCATTAGCTCCAAAGTTCGAGAGTATAATATATTTACTGAACTCCCGTTGTCCACCAGGGTTCGATGTATCTGTACTCCGGCAACGGCCATGGTCATAATTAGTGCATCACTCTGATCTTGAAGGATCCCTTGCGCGTCTCTCTCTGAAAATCTGAACCATTCTATGTCCGACGGGGTATTGCACTCTATTTCCAGGGGCGTAATACTGTAATTCTGCCACACCCGGGCATTTCGCGCTATCCTTCGTTGAGCTCTTCGTGATCCTACTAGGTATTGATTCCCACTTATTAACATTTTCATTTCAGCTCGGTTTTGGGCATCGCGCACTTGAGGTACTAACTGACCTTGGAGGACAACCTTTTATGGGTCAGGATGCTGAGCTCCGACTGGATTTGAATCCCGGGGTTTGGCCACAAATTCTTGTAGGTGGCCTCGTCTAATGAGAGACTCCACCTCTTCTTTCAGGTGTCTGCAGTTGTCCGTGTCATGTCCTGCGGTTTTATGGTAACGGCAGTATTTTCCTTGGTATTTTCCAGCAGGTTCTTTTTTCAAAGGTGGAGGTCGGCGGAAGGTTTCCTTTTCTCCTCCCTGCAAGAAGACTTCCTCCAAAGTTGCGTTCAAAGGATGGTATTCATGAAATTTGTCGGGATACGGCCTGGAGCGACCTTGATCCCTCATGTCCCTTCTTTTCTCCCGACCTGGGTCTTTATCTGCCTGCTTTCCTTTAGCTTGGAGTGGAGATCGCGGTATTGGTTTGGCATCTTCTTGATCTGATGTCGCTTCTTCTGCGCTTATGTACTTCTCAGCACGTCCTAAGAGCTCGTGGTAAGTTCGAGGTCTGTCCTCATGTACGGACCACCAGAACCTTGTTTTTGGTCTTAGTCCTGAGAGAACTGCCATCAGCGCAGCGTCATCGGAGATCTTTTCTACTTCCATGGATTGCTTATTGAATCTGTTCAAGTAACTCTTGAGTGATTCAGTTTTTCCCTGCTTTATACTTACCAACCTCTCCTTTGGAGTGGTTCTCGCCTTTGAGCCCATAAACTGAGCTAAGAATGCAGAGGTGAAGTCGTCCCAGTTTTTTATAGACCTCTGGTGTAGCCTCCTAAACCATCTTTGAGCTTTATCTCCCAGAGTTAAGGGAAAAGCTCGGCACATAATAGCGTCTCCGGCTCCTTGCAACTCCATCTAGGAGGAATATTTGTCTAGGTGACTGAGGGGGTCCCCTTCTCCATCATATCCCGTTACTTGTGGCATTTTTAGTTTTTCGGGTAGTGGTTCTGCCAGAATATCCTCGGTGAAAGGGGAATGTCGTTTAGTACGATATTCTTCCATGCTCCCTTTGTTTTTAGCTTCAAGGTCGGATATACGTTTCTTGAGGGCACTCATTTCAGGTTCAGCCCGTTCCGTGAGGCGAGGCTTGTCTTTCTTATTTGGGGGTGTCAACGAATGTTTGGAACCCAGCCTATCGAATACACTATTTATTTTTTTCTGGCCGTTTGATTTGTTGCGGAAGGAGAGCTCACGACTTCTTCAGTTCGGCCTTTAGAGGATTCTCCGCAAGAGAATTGGAGAGTTCTCTTGGTAGGGAGTCGCCTGGTCCTTCCTTGTCGATGGGATTCCCCTTCATCATTTTGTGGTGGATTTTAAGTTTGTTTTTCTTCCAACCGGCTGACAACATTTGTCAGTTTTTCAATAGCTTCCCTCATAGCCACCATTTGAGGATCGGTAGCCTCCTTACGGTCTCGTTTTTTAGCTTTCGTGGGATTGTTGGTTTGTTCAAGTCAAGTATGGGATTGATTTCCAAATGTTGAAATTTGTCCATCATGCTGGTTTATAGATTTTGTGGACAGATGGAGCTATTTTTTCCCAAGTTGGGCCCTTCTTCTAGCGCCAAATTGTTGACGATGAACAAATTTCAAGCCAACTAAAAGGGAACGACATATATGATTCTAATTGAAATGTTCAAGTGTATAGAAATTGGATACAATAATCCTTTTTTTGTTTTATTATCACAAGGAGAATTTTACAATATGAAAGATATACTAAGAACGTATACAAGCTTTTTTCATGTTTTGTTCTCCTCTCCCTTTTCATGGAACTTTGGATTCCTATTTATAGAGAAAAATATGCATGCATGGTACTTTCCCTGTCTTTTCACTGCAACCCCGAGCTCAAGGAGTCCAGTGGTTGGTGCAATAGGAATGGTCGCCGAACTAGACTGTGTCAGATTTCCTCAGAACATTAATGGCAAGTGGTCCCCTCGTAATTAATTCATAACTTAGGAGAGGAAGCTAATACATCTGATTGGAGGATAAAGAAGGGTTGACGTAAGGCCTTTCCAAGGGTTCTTTCGTGATTGGCTGCTTACATATCCTGTCAGAGATCTCTCATTATTACAATATCTTTTCGCCTTGAAAGACTACACAAACTTCTCCACGAAGACATACCTAATGAGCTGACCTCGTCCCAGCCGAACTTATTACATTACCCAATGATACTATGGATTGATTCAGACCTTGGCTTGTTACCGAACTCAATATACTACCGAGCTCAATATCTTACCGAGCTCAATCATGTGTTCTGCTAATGGTGCTCAATCCTTCCGAGCTTAATGACCTCGGAGGTCGGTGTCAACATACTTGTTTAATAAGGATGTCCTTATTAGGCTAGTAATATCCATCAAATTTAGTAATTTCATTTAACTTCTTATAGTTTATCACCATTCTGGCTTTTCCTCTTTTTATCTCACTATGTTTTCTAACCATAAAGGCTGAGTTGCTATGTGGGCTTTTACTAGTTCTAATCAATTTAGTTTATAGTAATTCTTTTATCTGATTCTTAAATTCTTTTTGATCTTTTATACTATATCTTATTGGTTTGACTCTCGCAATAGTGTTTGGATTGATCGGTTCTATCTTTGCTTTTACCTTATCCGTATTCCATTTTTCTAATAGGTTTTCAGAATATGTTTCAGAAATTTCTTTTTTCAGTTTTTCTAACTTATTTTCTGTTGTCAATTTTAAAACTGTAACTGGTTTAATTTTTTCTGTATTTCAACATCCACCACGCTAGGTTGAAGAACTCTGATGATTGATTTCTTTATATGCAATACTAAAAGCTTTAGTTATCCTAAGTGTAAATATTTTATGTGCACAAGGAGTTGTGAACATATATCTATCTACATATTGTGTAAATAGTGCATATTTTAGTAGGAAATTTTGTCATAGTAAAATATCACATCCAATTGTGGTTGACATGCATATCGTATCAACAAATACTTCCCTAAAAGATATTAGAATAGGTACATGTGTAGCATATTTGCTATATATTACCTTGTTTCCTTCTGCTGTTGTAGCAGTGACAACATTTATTGAATCATATTTCCAGTATTCGTTTCGTAGTACATTTGGTAAGCATAAGCTTATTGTACTTCCTGTATCTAGATAAGCATGAAATTTAATTATGCAATAACCCTTTATATTGAGTGTAATTTCAATATATGGACTCATGAGATTAGTATTAATTACTCTTTCCATGATAACAATGTTTTCATATTTTTATCTATTCTTGATATGATAATTGGATTATCATCAGCTGTTATCTTCAGATATCCTTGGAAAAATTTTTAAGGGCTAAATTTTTCAAGGAAGTTCATCCCTAATAATATAGGTGAACGTTTGATTCCATATAATTCATCTTTATATAGAATTATTTCTTTATTATATTCTTTCTGGTCATCTCCTACAAATATAAGAGGAAATTTTATATAATTTTTTATTTCAAGTTATTTCCCAAATAATCTTTGAATATATATGGTTCTGATAACTCAAAATCTAGTAAATGGCTAATAAATTTAGCATTTACATGACTTTTATCTGCTCCAGTATCTATAAGGATAAGAAAATTCTTCTTGTATCCTTCTTGATTAACATCTTGTCTTGATATAATATTGCGAATTTGTTAGTTCATCAATACATAGTTTTTTAAGTTGGCTTACCTTAGAGTTTTATCTGTATGGAAATCTTGCAATAAGATTATCTCCTTCTAAACTGATATTATTTTTTTCTTAACAATTTTCCTTCAGAATTGATTTCTCTTGCTTGTTTGTAAAAATCAAGCATTATTTGTTGTGGTATGGTGACCTCATATTCTTGATATTTTCTGGGAGGTATATGTTGAACTGATTCTTCGAAATCTTTATGTATGATAATATTATCAGTTATTTTTCTTAGATTATTGTGATGGCTAGTACTAAAAGCAAAAATTGATTTTATGTTAATACTAATAGCCTTACTTTTTCTTAACATTTTCAGATTTCGAATTCTATAATATAGATTGAAACTTTGGTCAATATTTTCATCAATCAGTGAAACCGCATAGTTTGGTTTTACTGTGAATATTATTTTTTGGTAGACTAGAATTCTTACAACAGTTCCTAATAGAGCATCTATAAGATCTTGTAAGATTCTATTGTTCATGCAATATATTTCTATTGGTATATTCATACATTCTCTAAAGAATCCTTTTACTATGATTTGGATTCCTCCTATCTCAATATACTTTAACTTGCTTCTTATATTTTTGAAATTTTGGATAATTTTTGTTTTACCCATTCTTTTGTAATTATAGGGATTCTTTCTTTTCCCATCGTGTCTTCTATATTGATAGATATTTCTTTGTAGTTCATACTTACAATAGTTTTATTTACCCTTGATAGTATGCCTAAGAATCCTTAATGGAATACATCATTTTCTTGCAAGTCTAATATTTTCTTAGTTATTCCTTTGTATTTTCTAGCATCAGAAGTGATTTCTTAATTTATACATTCTACTGAGTTTTCAACTTCCTCAGTTGTCTCTACTTCTATTTCCTGATCTATTTGCTGTATTTCTTGATTCATATATACTATCTCTTCAGAGTCTTCTTCTGAAGATGATCTTTCTAATTCGTAAATGCTACTGTACTCACTTTAAAGAGTACTTCTAGTACACAGGGTTGAAATGGAGCGGTTGTGGCAAGAGTGTTAATCGCTTTTTGGACGTATCACTTCAGACCTAGTTCTAGTTAGGATGAAGTGATGCAGAGTGAGGGCCTTTGCATTCGTCGGGGCGAAATTAGTTCGCTAACATGTGGCGGGGCGAAATCAGTGCTTTCGATTCATGGCAGAGGCAAAATCAGTTCGTCCTGCCAGTTCATCCTCTACGTGGCGGTTGTATTCAGTTCGACCCTTGACGTGGCGATGACGTGGGAGATGACTTGGAAAAACGCGTAACATGTACTTCAGTCGTCGAATCAATTTATTGGTTCATCCTATCTCTTCCATTATTGCATTGTAGGTCCTTCAACTTCTAGAATCAACATTTTAATCCTCGACTTCCAGAACTTGTCCTCCTTCAGTCTAAATGATAGTTCTTGTCCCTTTTCATCATTTATCATCCAATACCGGGGTTTTCTCCCTAAAACAATCAATAATTACACAAAATAAGTATCTAAACTATTAAATCACTCTCAAACGCCGACTTTTGATTATCTCGATAGGTGCAAAATCACACTTCAAATTTTCAGATGTGATTATTTGTTTGTCCTCGAATAAAGCAAAAGAGTGACTCACTAAACATTAAATGCATATACTCAACTCGACATATATTATTCAATATTTCCTCAAAGTTAATATCTCAATATTCAAACAAGTTAATGATTCAAAAAAGTTAATGAAACACAAGAATGAATAGTTATATCACAAACTCCACATATCGTATATTCAGTTTTTGGTATGTGCGTTTTAATCATTCTCTATTCCACCGATACTAATTGAACCAAGTTATTCACTTCGAATTCTGTAATATATCAATACCAAAGCTTGAGTTTGTCATTGTAATATTTCATCACTTGTGTTGCACTCTCGATTTTTCAATTTCTGATTCGCAAAGGTGAACTAACATTTGAAATTGGACTCATTTTCATCATCACTCAATCACTTTCCAAATTTTCAATCGATGGCATGACTTAGTCAACGGTAGAGCGTATTCTGTTCCATGCACACATTTTCATCATATTGTCTCACCAAAATAAGAAAACACACATTATTTTTATTTTTATTTTTATATATTTCACCTCACTTGTAGTAGCTATTTCGCTCAGATATTGATGATATAAACTCCAAGCCACTTCTTTATAATATTCATTCTCTCCACTCTAGGGTAGGTAGCATCGCTCAATATCGATTTTTGATTTGTTATAATTATCGATGTGGAGGAGACTGTTTCAATACTTTTACCTCTTTCTTCATGGACTACAACAATGTCTTTTATTGGATCAAAGAGAATGACCAAAAATAACCAAATGATTTAGGTATTTATTTTGGATAGATTTAATCACACCAAACTTAGAGCCTCTTTGAGCCCCATTTTTTTTTTTTTTTTTTTTTGCTAAGAATATATTTTGGAATAATAGATTGATGGAGAATGTGTAGTTAAAAATAAAGAAAAGTTTTGGATTTGCACGTAATATTATTTTATCGAAAAATGTGTGGTTGCAAAGAAGATAGAAAATGTATTTTGAAAATAATGAGGATCAAACAAAGGCTTAGTATAAATAGGATTTTCAACAAGGATGTAACTCAGAACACACAAAATAAAGATTATTTTACAAGATAACTCGATGTTTTTCAGCTCCAAACTTAATTTACACATTGTCCTCAATGTTAGAATATACGGTCCCAAAGACAAATTAATACAACAAAGAAATCTAAAAACTGGTCGGGTGTGTTTCAGACGATGGTGGTGAAGTTGGAGTTCTAGTGGAGGGTATTGGCCTATCAATGACTCGTGAGATGTGCATCAAAGTCATCAATCTTGCCTGGCGCGTCTGTCTTATGCTCACTGTGTCATATGATGATGCCTATATGTAAAAAATTGAAGGAAAATTTTACGAGATTAACTAGTTAGAAATTTTAATTTCATATAGGTCAATAAATGTTCTCTTAATTCAATATGCTACTGCCCTATTTATGAGCGATAACAAATGAATTATTTATTTTAATTAGTAATCTCTCTCGAGCAAACCTTGTCATATTGACACGCATATATTTACTATATATCTATGTAACTTCCAATACACATAAAATGTTCAAATGCAGAAATTTAATCAAGGTTTGCATATCATTTAAAAATATATCTCAATCTCTTATCAAAATTTATATAACTTATTGCACAAGCTAGACAAATATAATACCACTCATTGTCAATATTGTCCTTAAATTCATTAATTGATGATTAAGTAATTGAATTAAATTAAGCACAGATAAACAATTAACACAATATAAGCTTGGATATGAAAATTTTGAATGATATTAACATTAACAGTTTAAGTTGTATTTTTCATCCTAGCAGTTAAAGAATTAGACGTTCATAATTTTCGAAAAATACACAAAAAATTAAGCACATCACTGGATCAATTACAATGGAAAGAGAAAATAAATTGGAGCAATTTTTGATCTTCGTAATTGTTGACACACTAAAAGTACAGCCCAAAGAGTGAAGTCCAATTGGAGGTCCAAGACAAATGCCCAAATGAGGTTATTGTTAAGTGCAGAGGGAACCCACGAACACAGTAACATCATCGTCCAAGCCTGCATGGCGCCCAGAGTTTGGACGAATGGAGTGCATCACTATCGCTCAGAGCGACAACCTCGTTTTCGCCCAAAATCCTAATACGTGAGATATTATGGTCATCCAAAATAACAGTTATTGATGACAGTTATCGAGCTGATTATCATATTCTACGATTTAAGAAACCCCTTTGAAGGTAGTAGGTAGTTGAACAATGAGGAGTAATGATAGCAGTTAAAGATGACAGTTCCACGACAAATTAGGCACCATGAAGAAAATGGGTAGCATTTTCCAAGCGGTTTGTCACGCATAAATCATCATGCGAATATAAAAGGAAAGAATAAACTTAGAGAAAAGCACTCCAAATCAAACACTCAAAGAATAGACATAGAGAAAAGCACCCCGAATCAAACACTCTAAAATAGAGAATAGGTAATTTCAATTTTTTAGATTAACTTTAATTATCCTTCTTTCAGTATTCGTATGCTTGCGCCTCTTAGAGGCATTCTGTTTAATTCCAATTGTAACTCTCATCAATAAAGCACCACTTTTTGGGATTTTGTCTCAAGAGGTTTGTCCCTTATACAATCGTTTGAATTTCCTTTTAATTGTTAGCGACTACCCGTGCGAAACAGTAATATGAATCCCACAATGGATTTTCAGCCTCTTCCTTGATTATTGCAAATCTCTCAGCGTATATGGTATTCCGTCTTGAAATCCCGAATTCTTTCCTAAGATCTCGAGTTTCTCTTGATGATATTATATTTTCGCCATCAAGATTGTATTTCCAATCATTATCAATAGAATGAGTTGTCAAACACAAACAACTAGCATTCGGTATCGACGTCAAAAAAAAAAAAAAAAGTCTAACAGACTATGTTTACCCAACTCTTTCTTCAATTTTTATTTTATTATTATTTTTTATTTAGGAACAAACATATAGTTAAAATTATATCGTTTTGTTCTATTAATAGCCCAATTCAAATTATCGTTTTTTTTTTCTAATTTGTATTGATGATTTGTTGTAGCCTATAAATTGGTTTTTTTTTTCTGAAAACCGTAAAATCTATAATTTTAATAAAAAAAATTTTAAAAAAGGTTTGATTCGATTTTGTGTGATTTTTTAAAATCGAGAACCAAACCAAACTATTTTAAAACGGTTTGGTTTGATTTACAAGAAAAAATTGCAGGTCCATGTAGTCCCAAACCAACATGTTGATTCTATTTGTGGTTCCACAATTTTTTTATGCAACCCTAATTCTATCCCTCTATCAAGAGAATTGAAGAACTATTTATAGTCCCCTAGAAATCGAACTCCAAATATTTATAATTAGAAGTTGAGTCGAAATAAGAGGAGATTCTGAGCTCCCCTTTCGGACTATGCTATTGCACCTAAGAAAAGATTGCCATCAAATGGCCTAATGTTTGTGCTTGCTGGTTGCTTGCCTACGATCATTTGGATTGGAAGGCCACACTTTTTCTTCTTGTGCAATTCAGTCCTTGTGTGACTTTATTATTTCATCCTAATTTTTTGCATTCTATGTCCCTTATCTCCCAAAGTCAACACTTTAATCCTTGGCTTTCAAAAATTGTCATCCTCCCATCCTATTTGATTAATTCTAGTCCCTTTCGTCATTCGTCAAGTACCGAATTTTTTCCTAAAACAATCAATAATTGCACAAAATTAAATATATTAATTTATAAAAAGACTCACAAATGCTTACTTTTGAAGTGTGCTTAAGTACTAAGAGTTTGTTTGGTAGAACTTTAAATTCAGTTAAAATTGAAAATATAGTTGTTATTAGGTTTCAATCGTCAAATAAAAGTCAACAATAACGACTAATTTTTCAATTTTAGTCCGATTTTAATCTCTATCGAATATGCCCTAAATCACACTTATCAAATATTTTTCTATAAAATTGGAAAATCTAATAAATTTTTTAAATAAATGAAAGTATGACCTTACATGTCAAATAATCAAAACTACAATGATCTTACTAGAATAGTTTAAATTTTTTTGTTGATAAAATCGAGGATAAAACGATTCTCACTATTTCAAAGGAATATCTCATCATGCAACAGTTGCTCATCCAGTAACACAAAACATTCATAGAATACTTACTGCATAGCCCGGAGCATTAAATTACAACTTGTCGTCTGCTCTCTCATGTCACCATCATAGTTAAGGGTTTTATTTCTTCTGTATTTTGAAATGAAATTCACTTCTTTAAGCTGAAAAGAAATTTTTTTGAACAGTGAAAGCAGCAAATGTATTTATCGTACAGTTACATATAATTATTAGTGAAATGATTATGTCGAGAAGAAAGTGTTAAATAATAGGATAAAATTATTTTGATAGAAGGACTTGACACAAAACTGTACACAATTGCGTGTGGCAGTAGATAATTGAATTAAAAGTTAATTATGTTTTAAACTGTCCAATAATAAAATGTCACGTAGTATTATGTCAACTTTGATGTTCATGTAACATGATTGTAGTAAATATAAAAACATCTCTGCTCTAAAGAGAAGAAAAAGTAAAATAAATCTCATGATATAATTCTTTATGACATTAAAATTATTTGTAGTTTTAAGATTCTAGGCTAAAAAAGACTATTTCAAACATTTGTTTCCTAGCAAAATTTGAATTTAATATATATAATGCAAGACTAAAAACTCACAAAAATGAAATGCCATGTGATTTTCTCTGTCTTTTATCGAAATTCAAAAAGTTACAATTCGAGCACTAAAGAAGGAATGAAAGGGTTGTTGTAGGAGGGTTAAGTGCCCAACCGATCTTTGTCGCGTTTCATAAATTCTCTTTGTACAAATTGGGTAGGAAGAAATATTCGATCAATGTCGAATATATCTTATAATGACTAAACATGTGACATTTTCAAATTCATGGGTAACTTGGAATGACATATCTAATGTAGAGTTATTATGCGTTGTTCTCAAGGGCCCAGTATCTGCAAAATTTGCTCCTCTTTTCCACTCCACACTGCAAGCGGTAGTTATACACCATTTATGGAAGGCATACTTTAGTCATTCAATTTTTTATTTTATTTTTCTATATTGCTGGTTCAATTTCAAATATATTCATTAATCAATTTTAGGGTTTTTTTTTCCTCTTTTGAAAGAATGTTTTTATAATAATTTTTTTTTTTTGGAAAATATATAGGTAAAATATAAGAAAAAACTTTTAATTAATAAGTAAAATTATTTTATTGGAAGAATGTATGATTAAAAATTAATTTAGAAAAAAATAAGCTTGTATATAATTGGATCAAACTCTTCTTTCAATGCTTGTTGGCATGCATATTTGTCCAGTATAAATTTCTATACTTATTTATGTATTGACTTTTGTGTAGCCCTAGTTCAAGCAATACAAGAGTTTTACTCATCTGAGCTCGTTTATGACTCGAAAACTGCTTTTAAAGTTTTAGTACTATTTTTGTCATTTAAATTATTTTTGATTTCTTAGCAATACTAGTTCCTTTAGGCTATGTTTTCGTTTAAACCCTTATAAATAAAGGGTTAATTCAGTTTTTTGGTTTCTTGAAATTTATAAAACTTCGTGAGTTCAAATTTTCATTCTCTGTTGGATTCCAAATTTGTATTCTTAAGGATTTCGGTTGAATTCCTTGTTTTGCACTGCGTGAGCAGTATATAGAGAATCCAATCATTTTGCCCCTAGAGTTTTTATTCTACACCAAAAGAGGAGCAATGTGTACTAAAGGGTACACTAGCGAACTGAAGTCTGTTGTCTGTAAATGATTGTTTTTTGACTGTTCGACCACTTAGATTTTGATACATAATTTCATTAGCTTGGAATAGCAGATAGCAACATGCCATTTCAAACGTAAAGTAAGCTGTTGTGTATTGTATTGCTATTAGCTATATCAAAGTGATGTAGTGACGTATCAAAATCTAAGTGGTGGGACAAGTATGTAGGGATAATAGATTTCAACAGCTTATAAGAAACACAACTGATATGAGTTAATTCAACCCGTTGCCCTTTGACGTAGATGAAGATTATAAGAAACAACAAAATCTCACGATAAAACCTAACTTAATTTAAAATATCAAATACCAAGAAAGAGAGAACAATTTTGAGAAACTTCTCAAGTCTCTTTGTTAAATTCAAATTTCACTAATTAATATAAGACTTACAACTCGTATTTAAAATAGTAAATTCGATAATAACTAAACTCTTAGATAACAACTAACTATGTGTAATAATAAGAATTACAGATGACGGCTAACTCTAAACAAAATTAAAATCATAATCTAATTAAAATTAAGAAAATTATTCAAAAAAATGAAAAGCGCCTTTTTCGGGAGCCTAAACGACGGATTTTGGTCGAAATAGATCATACAAAGCCCATGTGTTTTGCTTCCGAGGCTGTTTTCACTTAAAATAGATACAAAATCCTTCAAAAGCGGACACACAAAAAATTTAATCTTTTCGATCACGATCCCAATTTTTCATACTCTTCTTTTGTTTTGTTGCATCACTCTTATAAATATATATCGAGCAATATTAATTTAAACCGAAGATGGAATCTGCAGCAGCAGTAAAGAGGGATGCATACTTGACATCAAAGTGGGACATGTAAACCTTTCTAGTTGTCGAAGAACTTCCGGAAACTCAGGTTTTGGAATTATTTACCTTTTGAGTAAAAAGGCCGAATAAATGCTAGGAAAGGAAATGTTTTAATTGCAAACTCATGCATTTCGTGGTCTGTCTTTAATGATTCAATTGTCATGTCCCCATTTACTCAAATCAGTGTTTTTATATTTTGTTCACATTCAATTTAATGTAAACTTGATTATTCGATTCACACTTGGAAGTACGGTTCAACTTGTCATTTTTGTGCTGTAAGCTAACTCGCCTCTTCAATAATTGGACCGTGTTGGTCTTAGTTGCATAGGACAGTCGACCACTTCACTCAAGCCTTGTTAAAAAGATGTATACTTTCCTTTGAATATGTTGGAAAAATACATATTATTTTAGTTAGCTTACTTAGTAAAGATTGATTTTCAAACGACAATGACAAGTCCTAAAAACGTGAAAACTAGGATGCTGTCCGAGCAGGCAGTTAGTTAGGACTAACTAACAGGATTGTACGTGTTTCAACAAAATTATGTGGCTGCAGAATTTAGGGTTTTAATATCCAAAACGAGAAGCAATTTTCACTTTCCATATTGAAGCTAATATAGATTTAATTTCTTACGATCATCGATATTATTTGATAGGTTAAATAATTAAAGTTGAAGAAAGATTGGTTTACTATTAAACTTTCCTTAAGTTTATTTATGGCCATACCAAATAAATCTTGTATAATATGATTATGTTCTTACTGATTTTATTGTGTATAATTTTAGGTAACATTTAATCCAATATTGACTGTTGCTTTAAAAAAAAGATTGGATTTAGGTAAGATTTAATTCTAATATTGTCTATTGTTTTACATAAGGAAGAAACAAGAAGGGAATTACCGTTTCGAAAATCTGTCCAAGTTCGACGACCTAACTAGTGAGTATTTTGCCATCTTCATACAAGTTCAACTGGACTTATGCATAATTGAAAATTTTCAAAGTCAGTAGTCTTTCATCAACCGTATTTGAAGAAAATAAATCAGAGCATGAACGTTCGATCCAGTTCAAAGATTAAGCAACTTGACGTAAGTTAAGAATTGTAATTCTTAATTCAAGTGGTGGTTGCGTTTGACCACAACAGTGAAGTGGCGATAAAGTCAAGGCCAGGGAATTTGATTTCACTTCTACAACAAGTCATAAGAAGAAGAAGAAAACGATGAAGTTGTTTTTAGATTTCTTTTGATTGCTATTTGTTAATTTTGCAAAATTAAAAATATGAGACTGTTGTATTTTTTATTATTTGATTTAGTGGATTGATTTACCTATGATATTGGTGTCCGTTTCTCTTTAGGGATTACCACGTTATATTTGATGTTCATGTTTTAATATGTTAGTTAATTTTTGCAATTGACTAAAACCACGTCAAACACTAGATTCTGTTAGGGTTTATCACGTTTTATTCATTAATTTATAGCTCTTTATTGAAAAATTTGATGAAAATAAATAGAAATGATGGTTTGCGCAATCAAACGTGTAATTATGGGTGAAAATACCAAAAAATGAAAGGTATAAATGTTTTCCACTAAAATAGTGAAAGGTAAAGACATTATGTGCTAACTACCTTTTTAATAATTTATTTGAGATTCCTTTACTCTTTTTAAAAAAAATTGGGACTATGGTTGTAATTAGTTTTTTCTTTTATTTAGATAGAAGGGTATATTAGTCATTTTACAATTTTTAATTGAGAAAATAAATGAAAATGACGTTTTGTGCAATGAAAGGTGAAAATAAGGGTGAATGTTACTTGCTAATTACCTTTCCTGTTTACATGCTACAATCAGAAATGGGATATTCCTTGATCTGTGCTGTTTAAATTGAATAATTAAAAACATATTTTTAATTTACTCAGTTTTAGAATTTACAGAATACCTATAAAAAAGAAATATTGAGTTGTGACAGCTTACATCTCTAGGTTTGAGGTGGGAAGATTATATAAAATGAATACTTGATAAAAATGTTAGGTGCCTCAAAATACTGTACTACACGTGCTCGGTTTACATCTATGAGAGAAAGAGGGTAAGAACTAAGACGAATAAAAACATCTTATGGCCAGTTGTTTGGAAAAACTTATTGAAAATTGGAAACATGGAAGGGTGGGTGAAGATGCCGTATCTGCACATTAAAAGCCACCTTCTAGAAGCTCCCTCTTGAAGGAAACATCTTGTTGCCGAAGTTGCACACTACAACTGCTGCCCTTTCATCCTCATTTACTCCTCTCATATAATAACCATGCATCTCATTCAAAAATTTAAATACATAGCATATTATTTTATTATACTTCCTTCCTCCGTTCGATAAAGACAGACTTTTTTCTATTTTTACACATATTAAAAAATATATAATTAATATAACTGAAAATATAAATTTTACTTATATTTTTTTTCTAATATACCCCTATATTAAAAAATAATTTATGTTTGTTCATAATATGGCACATTAAAAATGTGCATATTATAACACTAAGAATTCAATCATACTCTCAACAAGGAAAGTTACCTATATAATTTGGAATGAACAAAAAAGGAAAGCAAGACCGTTTTATGGGACAATGGGAGTAATTAAGAGCATGTTTTTCTGTAGAAGTATTAAGAGCATGTTGGGTGACTTGTGTTAAAAAGTAAGCATCAAATATGTAGCTTAATGTGGATTATCACAATCAAAGGTGACACGTGTTTACAAATAACCACCAAATATATGGCTTATTGTGAACTCGTCACATTCAAACTTATTAATATATTTAGAGTTTATTTTTAGCATAAGCAACCTCAAACACGATTTTAGTTTTATGATGTTTTACCTCGTCACACACATATATTTTCTTTCCAATAAAATTTGTCTCGTAGAAAGTTTGCAATGATAGATAGTGGTACTCCAAATTTGTTTATTCTCAATGTAGAACCATTTTGTTTAAGCCTATGTTTCAATACGAAATTTATAAATGATTTGTAAATTCAATTGAAGTGATCATTAATTTCAATTATTCATTCATAACAACTACTTATTATTCATTATTTTGTGGGACTTACTACTATTTGTTTTTACAAACCATTTATTTACTTTGCCAAGAGGAAAAAGATTGAAGTACTAAATTAAGGATAAATTACAAATTTTGTTCCTAAACTTTTCCCCTGTTTTTATTCCTAACCTCTAATAATTAGCAAATTCAGCCCCTTCAACCATTTTCATACAAAAATCTATTAAGTCACTGTACAAAATGATGATTTTATCCTTTTAACTTAAATAAACTAAAATCAAATAAAATGAGACAAAATAAAGAAATGGAAAAATAAAAAGAAAACATAAGAAAATAAGCAAAAGAGTGAAAAAAAGAAAGAAAGAAAGAAAAAAGGCCTCCCCTCTATTCCCATATCAAACTGTGCCCAATCCTCCATATCGATAGAAAATAAGATTTTCGCCCTTAGGTTTCATAGGTGAGTTCAGGGACGAAGCCATGATTTCAATTTTGTGGGGGCGAAAATACGGGGAGTGGAGGGGGGCCCTGAATTTATTTTTTTAACTAAGAGGATTGAAAACGATGATTTTGAGTACCAAAATAGACAAGTTAGATTGACTGACCAAAAAGACAATCAGTTTGTCGATACAAAAATAATGTCCATCTATGTGTCTAACGCTATACAAATGGAAAATATGAACGTAAGATGGACATAAAAAAGACAAAAAGTAAACTGTCTATCTATATAACAGATGGTAGAGATGACTTTGACATCTGAAATTGATTTTTCTTTGTCCTCATCACTTCAAACTCGTTAATAAGAGAATCTAATGAAAAAGTATCAATAATCTTCTTCTATATATACACAAGCATGGGACTTGACAAAAAATCATCTTCCATTCTATTACGCAACCTTGTCTTCATGACATTCATAGCTGAAAATGCACGTTCTGTAGTTGCTGTTGAAACTGAAAAGTCAAGACAAGACAAATCAATCTATCAACAAGATTATAACTAATTGATTTTCTTGTCAATGCTAACAATTGGCACACATCAGGAAGTGTTGTCAAATTTTTAAATTGAGAGTTACGCTGAACTTCAATTTGATATAGCTCCAATTGATCTTTCAAATGTAACTTCTCTTGATCTGTAGAGTCAGCGAGATAAAATTTATCTGCAATCTTACAAATATTTTGAACATCAAAAGCCTTGTACCCGTCTCTAGGATCTATTGATGAGTTAAGAATAAGTAATTCCATCACATCTTCCTTAAATCTATCTCTTAACTTCTGAACTTGAAAATCAACTAATGCAAAAAACAAGTCAATTTTTTAATGATGTTGCAAAGTGATATGATCTTTTTGCTTAGTGTGGGTATACTTTTGGGTAATTGATTCATAATGTGTCATTTGCTTTTGGATTGGATTTGAGCTATTTATTTATTTATTTAAGTAACTATTAGATCTTTTGTTTATGTCTAAAATTTTTGTATGGTTGAATTTTAAAGTGTAAGTTATTGAGTCAATATTTATTAATGGAAAAAAATTCAAAATTTTGCGAGGGCGAGTCAAAATTCTTGTGGGGGCGAAATTGAAAAATACATTACGAATTAACTAGGAATAATGGACCAGCGGATAATGTTGGAGGGGGCAGTCGCGCCCCCTACCCCCTCCTATCTCCGTCTTTGGGTGAGCCCTGGGGTAAAACCCCATTTCTCAATGATGGGATAGAGAATACAATCACGCAACATGTACACTTCGCCTTACATCTTTCTTTACACTCTTCCACGTGACAATATCTATTCTTTTGATTTTGAATTCATCCATAAAATCACTACACAGATTTCCTCCACATAAGAGGAAATGTCATCCCAGTGATAAGGAATGATGTATGGCATTATTCAAGAGAATAACCATGGGGTTTTCCTTTAGTTCCACAGCCATCGCGACAATGAAATCAAAAGGAAACCTCGTGGCTTATTCTTGAACAAATCAATGAAAAAGTGGGAAAAATGAGGGGGAATTTTTCCCCATTGAAAAGGGGAAAACAAGAGAATGTTCTCCCTAGGTTCACTGTCGTTCGTGGCTGAGAAACTCGGGAAAGTGGGGATTGGGGTGGGGAAGACTTTTAATTTTTTTCACTCTTTTGCTGATTTTTTTATATTTTCTTTTTATTTACCCTTAAGTTAATAACATATTTATTTAACTAAGTTTAGTATTGAGCGAATACAAATGTGGATTCCTGTATACACTTTTTATTTACTTCCTGCAGTCATGTTCATTCTTAATTATTACAGCATGATTCAGCATCTTTCGCTGCACGTGTTCTTTAATTATTTTTTAATAAGGTAATGCAATTCAACTTCACTGGTTCTAAGCACCAGTCTAGCCGTTTATTATAAGGGTGCGTTTGATTGCAATGGTGGAAAGAAAATATTTTACAGGGAAAAGATTTGCCTAGAAAATGTTTTGCAGGAAAAATGATTTCAAGTGTGTTTGATTGGTATAATTTTCCACCCGAAAATTTTTTATATTTTCTATTCGTTTGGCTTTATTTTACATGAAAATTGTCCATTAAAGTGATATTTTTTTCAACAATTGGTTATAAAATTTGTTTCCATTGCCAAAAAGTCAAAAAAAAAGGAAAAAAAAAATTGTTTCCTAAAAAATCATTTTTTTAATCAAAGTTTAGTGTTCATTTAACTTTGTTTTACATGAAAATTGTCCATTAAAGTGAAATTTTTTTTAACCATTGGTTATGACATTTGTTTCCATTGCAAAAAAAAAAAAAAAAAAAAAAAATTCCAGTCAGTCGGGAAAATATTTTCCCACCAAAAAGGCGGGAAAACATTTTCATCAAAAACCGGGAAAATGCACACGTGTGAGGAAAATCCGGAAAAAATTTTCCATGGAAAATTTCGCTTATCAAACAGCTAAAAAAGTTGAAAGTGGAAAATATTTTCCTACTTCCCCGAAAAATACGGCCTATCAAACACGGCCAAAGCGTCCTTAATTAATTAGATGTCTTAACTAACAAGATATGAGTCACATTCAAAATGTCAAATTAATTGACAGATATAGTGATCCTTATGTAATAAAATAACTATTGTCCATTTGGATGCCAAGTTAGCATCAATATGGCCCCACCATGCACTCACAAGTATATTTTTGTCTCAACCATCGAAGCATGTCGGACCAAAAATGTGTCTTTACCACCAAAGCTCTTTCATCTAGTGAACTATGCAGAACTCGAACCACTTGGCTAAAATACAGTTGGAAGCCTCAGCTTACAATGGAATTAAAGGCCTAGGCTCCACCTCGAACACATGAACTATTAAATGCGGACTCTAACAGAATCAACCTAAATTTCATGAAATAAACTCATACGCGCACACTATGAATTTCTTGGCAAGTGTCACGAAGCACAAATCTCAAACAGAAATTTGGAAATTGGACCTAATTTTAACTTTCGACATAACAATGAAGGAATGTCAATTCACAAAAAAAAAAAAAAAAAGCCCCTAAAATGTTTATAAGTAGGACCATTTGCATAACTAAAAATGATGAAAAATCAGATATTCAAACTTTTACACTAGAAAGACGCATCGGATACAGAACACATTCCAGGTCAGGACTCTTGGAAAAATTAGTCAACCTTTGATTGCAAAGCATTTTCGGCGAAAATAACGTCAAAATTACAGTTTTTGTCTCCTTAGTACGAAGTTTAGCTCCTAAACACATTCAAAATTTCTCCAAAAAAGAGGGAAAATCCTACCAAATTTGGACAAAAAGCATGATCTTAATCATAGAAGATAATTTCTATTTTTGACGTCAACACTGCTGCTAAGCACCAATGAGGTTGATTAATAATATTTATTCTAATATGAGTAATATTATTTGTAATCAGTGTTTATAAACAATTGTATATGTGAATTGACCACGGAGTCACATATACTATTATTTGTAAGCATTGGCGTTGATTTAGCTCAAATTACATTATGCACCAAGGGCAACACGGCCTGTCTAGATTGATTGTCCCATGCATGGCTTTGGATGTTCTCTTCAGGTGGTTGACAACCTATTCTAGATCTCACATTTTCAAAGAACCAATCAATTTTGCCTTTCTAAACTCCAATCCACGCCTAACATAATATAAGGCCATTTTATTACTTTACAACCTATTTTCTTAAGCTAAATTATTTAAATTTTTTTGTTGGTAAAGTACACAGTTCTCTTCATTCAAGAATCCATTACTATCTTTAAGAAAATATAAAATTCACCACGAAATGTAAAAAAAGACATCCTCAGGACCCAGCCATTATAGTCTATAAAATTTATATTTGTAGCATGGAACAAACATCGTGTAGACTAATACATTTAATTAGGGCATTTGAAATATACATAGGAGTGGTTCCTTTTTCAGGACTCCGAAAATGTACATCTTTTTTAGTCATGTTTACTATTGTTATCTCAAAATGACCCAGCGATGCGACTTATGAAAGAAATATTTTACGGATATTTGGTACACTTATTTGAACATGATTAAACTCGAAACAAATTTGTGACGTCAAATTGACTTCTCTCACATGTATAGTTGTTTATAAACACTGTTTGGTGATGGAGCTGTCACGATACTCGATAACGTGAGACATATTTCAAATCTAAAGAGAAATCATATTTCTTTTAGTACTCTTGATTCAAAAGGGTACATATACATCAGTGAAATAGGATCCTAAATGATAGCAAAGGTGTGATAACAAGGAAAGAGAGTTTGTCAAGTTATATGTCTTGCAACGTTTTACGGTTATAGGAGATGCAGTTGTCACTACTCCTTCCTTGTCAGTGATAATGTTACTAAACAATGATATATGCATCTTGAGCATGTGAATGGGAACGGGAATGGGATAGCAGAAATGAGCAGGAGAAGACTTTTTGATGGACGGAGTACTAGTACACTAACGTTCCATGAGCACTTCATTTTTTTGGGAAGTAGAAGAGAGTTAGATTTAGCAAAGGCATTTACGACACAAAAAGAACACTTGATTACATACATTTTGGTCTCTGGGGATCATCTAGAGTGTCTTATAAAGGAGGTGCTTATATATGTTGACTATCATTGATGATTTTTCTAGAAATGTTTGGGCATTCTTCATATAATAAAAGAGTAACGTGTTTACTACATTCAAGTAGTGGAAGACCATGATTAAGAAGTAGACAGGGAAGCAGGTAAAATGTCTCTGAATTAATAACAGCTTAGAGTTTTGTTCAAATATGTTTAGTGTTTTCTACAAGTCAAAAGAAATTTTGAAGCACTTAATAGTTCATAAAACTCCACAGTAAAACGATATGGAAAAGTGAATAAATAAGACTTTGATGGAGAAAGTACGTTGTATGCTCTCCAATACTGGTTAAATGAAGTCATTCTGGGTCAAGGCTGTTTCTACAACCTGTTTTCTTTTTAATCGCTCACTTTCAACCGCCATTGATAAAAAAGACTCCAAAAGAGATATGGTCTCATAATCCTACTAGTTACTCTAATTTGAAGATATTTGGTTGTCCTGCCTACAGTCTTCTTGATGATGGAAAATTGAAAAATAGATCTAGAAAGTGCATATTTCTTAGCTATAAGTCTGGTGTTAAGGGATATAAGCTATGGTGTCTAGAAACAAGTAAAGTTAAAATCAATAGAGATGTTATCTTTAATGAAAGTGCAATGTTTCATGACTTACCTTCTAGAGATTCTTATGATAAAAATCAGCAAATATTAAATGCTTAGCTTGAGATCGGGTCAGGGTCTATACCAAAGTCTACATTTTAGTCTAGCTCAGAAGTACAGGGTGGTGCCACTGTGTAACCAATAATAGTGTCACCATATTCTATTGCTAAAGACAGGCCCGAAAGAGATATTAAACCTCCATAGAGGTACGATGGGAATCATTTGGTTGTCTATTCCATGTAGCTGAATGTATTGATTCCAATGAAGAACCTTCTACCTACTCAAAGGCATTTAGTTTTGATGATTTCACTAGGTGGATGATTTACATAAAGGAAGAGATGGAATCGCTTCATAAGAATAACACATAGGATTTAGTGAGATTACGTAAGGATAAGAAAGTTGTTCATTTCAAATGGGTGTTGAAAAAACAAGGAAGACCACGAGTTGAAAAAGCTACGTATAAGACAAGACTATTTGCAAAGGGCTATAGTCAGGTTTCAGGTAGGGATGTAAGTGGTCCGATTTTACCGATTTTTGACAGATTTTCAAACCAAACCCGTTTAAATCGATTTGAGAAAAACTCAAACCTAAACCAAACCATTTTGAATGATTTGAAAAAAACTCAAACTTAAACCTAATGGTTTGGTCCGATTTTAAACCATCGGTTTCGTCGTATATTTTTTTGCCTATCTACTTTTATGTCATTAATTCATTGAATTCAATATATATTCATATGTTACTAACAATAAATCTAAAACAACTAAATATATCTACTATAAATTTAAATACAACTAAATCCAAGTGAAATTATAATAATAGTTTTTTGTTCATCATTTTTAGGTTAAGACGTTACGATAACGTTACAATACAAGTCTAATAAACTAAATATAAGGCTCAAAATACCTATAAACTAAATATTTATTTCAAAGTATATAGTTCCATAATACAGTTACTGAAACATTAATAAGGCAACACTTTAAATGATAAACTTTACGCTTACTGGATCGAAATTCAAGACTTTAATAGGCTAACTGAATAGATATAATCCTTATTAATTCAAAACACTTAAATAAATAGTTTAACAAAATATCTAAACATACAATAAAACACAACAATTAAATTGATGCAAGTATAGTTGCCACTGGAGTTATTGTTGGTTTCTTTTAACTTATTAAACAGCTCATCCACATATCAAATTGCACATGAATACTTTTTAGCTTCTATTGACATATTTTATCATGCCTGATTCTGTCACAAAACAAGAGTATGTCCACACAAATAGAATAAAATCATGTACATAGTAGATAAACCATTTCCATCAAAGTGAATAAATTTATTTCACAATCATCCAATAGTTGAGAGAAATGCGAAACTCATATAATTTCAAATTTCATACCTCAGTTTGCTCAAAAAAATTATTGATCTGAAACTTTATTCGTAGCAAAAACTATCACCGAAGACCCAGAATCTCTTTGTCTCCGATTTGGTGTGGTGCTGGTGGCTTAAGGCTGTGTCAGGTGTCAACTGAAGATCATTTGAATTCTGAAGATGAAAAGGACTTTTGATATATTAGGTTAGTCTTGAGATTATTAAATATAAATTAGGATTATTGGGTAATAATAATATATATGTAATAGAAAATTAGAAAATGACAAAAATACTCACACATGACAAAACTATTGAATTTTACATATTTGGACTTTTCATTTTTTCATTTTTATATATTTTTTTCGTCGGTTCGGTTTGGTTTTAAACTGTAATTAAAATTCTCAAATCTAAACCAAACCATTTTTGACCGGTTTGGTTTGGTTCAAAACTATTTTGTTGACGGGTCCACGTGGCACCAATCAACAGTTTCTAAAATTCGATTTAGGTTCGATTTTCCGATTTAACGATTTTTGCTTACAGCCCTAGTTTCGGGTGTAGACTTCATAGATATGTTTTCTCCTGTGTAAATCATAGTTTGATTCGAGATCTGCTTAGTATTATGGCCATACATGATTTTGAGCTAGAGCATTTGGATGTGAAGACATAATTTTTGCATGAAGAATTTGATAAGGACAATTATATGCAATGACCATATGGTTTTACAGTCGCAAGAAAGGATGACTATGTGTGCTTGCTAAATATGTCTCTTTATTGCCTAAAACAATCCTCTAGACAGTAGTATAATAGATTTGACTTATTTATGACCACTCACGATTTCAAAAAAAGCAGCTATTACAGTTTTTTCTACTTTAAGAAAAGTGATGATGGGTAATTTGTATATCTACTCTTATATGTTGTTGATTTATTAATAGCAGTCTAGGTGAATGGAGAGATAAGAAAGGTCAAAGCCTAGTTCAGTAAGGAAACATCTATTATAGTTTTTTCAAAAGAAGCAACTATTATAGTTTTTTTTTCTACTTTAAGAAAAGTGGTGATGGGTAATTTGTATACCTACTCTTATATGTTGATAATTTATTAATAGCAACCAAGGAGAATGGAGAGATAAAAAAGGTCAAAACCTAGTTCAGTAAGGAATTTGAGATGAAAGACTTATGAGCAGCAAAGAAGATACTTGGTATGGAGATTCTGAGAGATAGAATGAAAGACAAATTATACCTAAGTCGGAAAGGATACATTAAGAAAGTATAAGGTTCAACGTGCAGAATGCCAAATAGATTAGTACTCTTTCAACAACCCATTTTAGACTTTCATCTTCTTTATCTCCACAATCAAATGATGAGGTTAAGTATATGTCACGAGTTCTATATTATAGTGCAACGTGATCTCTCATGCATGCTATGGTTTGTTCACTTCCAGATTTATCTTATGTAGTCAGTCTTTCAGTTAGTGATACATTACAAATCTTGGTAAAGAACATTGAAATGAAGTTCAGCAGGGTTTCAGATACATGTGTC
The DNA here is from genome assembly GCA_035079005.1 of Fraxinus americana. Lineage (NCBI taxonomy): Eukaryota > Viridiplantae > Streptophyta > Magnoliopsida > Lamiales > Oleaceae > Fraxinus > Fraxinus americana. Next base: position 24,393,820 of record CM068711.1, on the reverse strand, counting down.
GCTTTACTCATGTTTGTTTACATTTTGGGAGAACTAGAGATGGATTTATTGGATATACCGATTCTGATTTTGTTGGAGACCTTGATAAGAAAATATCTCTTACGGGTATGTTTTTACTATTGGTGATTGTGCTATCTGATCTACTTTATAGACTACAATTGCATTGTCTACTACTGAGATTGAGTACATGGCTATTACACGAGATTGTAAGGAAGATTTAGTTAAAGGACTATTTAGTAAATTCAATTAAGATTTGCAGATTATCATGCTCATTTGTGATAATCAGAGCTTTATTTCCCCCGATAAAAGATCTGATGTTTCATGAGAGGACAAAACACAATGATGTGTGGGATCATTTTATAAGTGATGTTATTACCCTAGTGATACTGTTGTGATCAAAGTTAGTACCTAAGATATTCCTTGTGACATGATGACCAAGTCACTCCCTTTAGTCATATTTGAGCATTGCTTGTTCTTGATTAGTATTTATTGTCGAGTTTTCTCTCTGTGGCTCTTGTGAAAGAGCTAGAGAGCTTTTGTTGACGATTGAAATTTTATTTCTTACATTGGAATTCATATTAAGGTGGAGATTATTAGAATACGATGACCCGAATTTCATTTGACTCGACCCTAAAAACTTGCGGTGCGACATATATAGTGAAACCAAAATTATGAGAAATTTAGGGGTCTGATCCAAGCCTCAACAACAATAAGATTCAGAAATCTAAACGTGCTCTTGATTCTTTTAGAGTTCTCCATTTTTGCTTAGTGATCAATTCCCAAAGGCTTGTTAAATTATAGAGTTTTTAGCTCATGAATCACGTAAGCAATCTCAAGAAAGAGATGTCAAATATTGCTTTTAGATAAATGTTTTCTCAATGTGTTCGAATCTACATTTTTGTTTAGGTGCTTACTATACACCTTGGTTCATGTGTTTCTGGTTTGTACTTTGATATTCCTTCACTTTGACGCAAGTTTCATTCTCTTGCTCTCTCTCAAAGATTTTCAACCATCATGTTAAATTGTGTCTGGACGGACATATCAACCATGCCCCTTTTGGAGGTTGAGAAAGATTGAAAGAGCATTATGTAAAATCTCTTTTCCATCTGAATGACTTGCTTTTTACTAATTTATTGGTAATTGCAATAATATAATTGTGCTACTGTTTGACAGAATTTTTTTTTTTGGAAAGAATGAGTTTTTGAATAGTAAATTTTTCGAGAATGTGTGTTAAAAAGTAGAAAAAATTTTGGGTTTATGTGAAAAGTAATTTATTGTGAGAATATGTGGTTGAAAATGAGTACGAAAAAAAAAAGTTTTGAAAGAAGGGCTAAATGATATCCATTAACTTGTTCATATTACAAAATTTTATACATTACTACATTTGTGCAATTGTCCTAATAACACCGAGTTTCTTCTTCATTATGACAAAAGTTTAGTCTTCAATGCCTTTGTAAAAATGCATGCAACTTGATGTTGTGTCTGTAAGTGTTATGCCCTAGGTCCAATCAATTTTGGACATAAACACTTTGAATATATATAATCAATGCATATGTATGGCAATATCTATTATTTAATTGAATTAATATTCTAATAAATTAAATAATAGAATCCGTAGATTCAAGTCTTGGTGATTTGTTAATCACAAGGAGTTGTGATTGTGAGATACAAATCACATATGACTGAATCTTAAATCGTCCGTGGTCGAAGTAATAACGAGATACGGATATCGTTATTACGGATAGACTATCGCGTGTGACATTCTTACTTATGAAGTAAGTAGCTAATCTCACAAGTTAAAGTGTGGTGACACTTGAATGAACACGTGGATGTTTTGTTATAGAACAAAACATTGGAGACCCGCTGAGAGATTCCACCGGATAACTATCTGAGTGTTAGTGGTTAATCTCTAACGTTCGGTAGTGGAATTTGTCCTTTGACTTGAGGTCATCATGGTACCTTATATTAGGATAGTCATACTTTGGTGGTGTTGGATGTTGCTCTGCCAAGGGTCGCTAGTACAACATCGTTCGGGTATGTCAAGAATCATATGAAGGTTGTGAATGACCAATAGAGGATTCGTCACTCTTAGATAGTAAGATATTATGATCTACATTTTATCCAGTTAAGTTGATAATGAAATCCTTGGCCAAGGTGAACTCATTAGTCGGAAAAGAGTTTTCGACATACATTGACTTAACAGTGGGATAAAAAATATGATCGATAATTGAGATTGACACATATCCATATCTCATAATTGACGAAATGATTATAGTTTCACGGTAAACGAGTAAGTTTGGTTTTGTCATACGACGTGATATTTCCCGTCACATGTATGCCCTGACACATTGCTAGATGTCAATTTGGGACAACGAAAGTGAATTAGTGATAAATTAAAATGGGCGCTTTAATTTATCGATTTTGATTAGATCAAAATAATAATTCACATCGTTAGGTATCGTGATCGGGAACCTAATGGGTCACACACAAAAGAGATTCAGAAGAATGAGATTTACCAATTAATTAATTGACAAGTGTTGGATAATTAATTAATTGGGTTGTTTATTAATAGGCCCGAATTAATTAATTGGATTAATTAATTTATGGACCAGATTTAATTAATTTGATTAATTAAATATTGGACTGAGTTAAGTTTAACAGATGTGTCGAGCCCATTTGGACTTATATTAATAGGCTACTAGGGTTTGAAAGAGTGTATTTTTCATTATTCTTATTAGCACAAGAAAAGAAAAACCCTAGCCGTCATTCTTGTTCTCTGTGTGAATCACCATTGGAGGTTGGACAATTGGACAACTTGGATTGCAAATCGTGATCATTGGAGTTCAAGAAAAAGTAAAAGAGTTTGTGAAATTCATCAAAGGTATCATTCTCATCATAGTTTCTATCTAAACACATTGTAAATCCTCGTTTAGGAATTGAAAATTGTTTTATTTCCGCTGTGCGTGTTAAGTAAATTCCCAACAGTGTCCTGCAATACTTGACCACTACTTCTCCTTCTTTGATCAAATCCCAAATGTAATGATACTTGATCCTAATATGCTTGCTTTTTCCAAGAAAAACTAGATTTTTGCTAAGTTCAATTGCTGAATTATTATCATAATACATTACTGACTCCTTCTCATGAGGGCTTTAATTCTTTCAACATCCACCTCAGCCATAGAGCTTGACAACCAGCTGTAAACAAAGCAATATACTCTGTTCTGTAGAAGAGAGAGCAACAACAGATTGTTTCTTTGAAGACTAAGAAACTGCACCAGAACTAATATTGAAAATATACCCCAAGGTACTTTTGTGATTATCTTTATCTCCTCACCAGTCACATTCACAATCACAATCACAGTCACAGTCACAGTCACTGTAACCAATCAAGATTGATTCTTGAAGTATCTTGTAATGAATCTTATGATCAATAGTACTAACAATGTAACGAAAGATCCTTTTACTAGTGTCCCAATGACTTTTCTTTGGTGAATTCCTAAATCTACTCAACATGGCCAGAAAAAGAACATCTTCATCATTATTTTGTTCCTCGTGCTTGAAATTTGAATTATTTTTGCCACCATCATTCTTCTTAAACCTGAAATCCTTTTTAGTATGGCCAAAAAGATTGCAATTGTAGCGCCGTATAAAAGAGAAATTACCATGACCTCTGCTATGGCCTCTTCCTCGGCCTAAAAAGGAACTTGATTCTTCTTTGCTTTCTTTATTGTTGTTCAGGGACTCGAAATTTCTACCACCTCCACGTCCACCACTTCGTCCTTTAAAATTTTGCCTAAAAGAAGCTTGAGATTGAAAGGCTTGTTCTAAATGAACAGTATCAAGTTAGTTCAATCTAAGCTCATGAGATTGGAGAGATCCCATCAAACTATTTACGGAAACATTGGTCCAAGTCTTTTGATTCTTGAATGGCGACAACAACATGCTCAAAATTTCTAATCATGCTCCTAAGATTTTTCTCAACAATTCTCTGATGTGAAATTTCTTCTCCATTTACTTTCAATTGATTAACAATTGAGAGAACAAGATTAAAATATTCCTCCTCGACTCAGAGTCTTTCATTATAAGTGTATCAAATTCAGATCTTAGAGCTTGCAATCTTACCGTTTTCACTTTATCTTCACCTTGATAAGTTGATTGCAAAATGTCCCATGCCGCCTTTGCAGAAGTTGCAAATCATTAAGTCAAGATTCATTTGAATCTAGATTAACATAAATGGTTCCACATACTCCTCTTCTGCCTTAGCCTCTTTCACTCCATTGTCACTCTCTCAGATTTCTAAATTAATATATTTCTCTACCCCACTCCCCAACATCCAAAACTCGCATCTGAAATCTTAAAGAGAGTGTATTGATGGTGATAGTTTAGTCCCTTTCAAAGTAGCTCAAATATCATTTGTTTTTTGTTTTTTGTTTGTGTTACTTTGTGTATTTAATTCTACCTTTTGGCCTTGTTTTATTTCTTCATCTTTATCAAGCAAACCATTACTCTCTCTCTCCACAAGTTAAGCAAATTTTTTTCCAGTATTCTATAAGGGTTTGTAGTTTCTGAGTGAAATCTGTGAAGAAATGGATAGTGAGAATTATTCATCTGATTTCTTTGAGGCGTGGGAAGCCATCGTCGCATGTACTGCTTCGTCTTCCTCAGACGATATTTTCAACATCCTCCAGGCACTGGAAGATGTTTCTGATATTTTTAATCCAGTGACAGCATTGGAGAGACCTGATTTAACCTCAAAAGATGGATATCAAAGAGGAAGGTCCTCAAGAGCTTTTAGAGAATTTGAGACTGAGATTGAGGGTTCATTTCAGTGCAAGAGACAGAAACTGAATACCAAACAGGAAGGAATTATAGAAGTAAAACAAAGGATTTGTCACGTATCAGTGGAGAGGGACAGGAGGAAGCAGATGAATGAACATTTGTCCATCCTGCGTTCTTTGATGCCTTGCTTTTACGTCAAAAGAGTACGTATTTCTTCCTATTTTGTTATATTTTCTAGGGAATATTTTCCAACTGTGTTTTCACTTGAACTAAAACTGGGTTTATGGCTATTAATGTATGCCATTTCTAGCAGTAACATATAAAATGGGGTATAATAGCTGGTGATAACTAAAAGAAAACATTTTCTCACTTTTTCTTCTCAGTACTCATGATCTAATATTTTACAACAAGAAGTCAATTGAGTTTCTAGTATTATATTGTCCTAAATAAACATCTCTTTAGTCGAACATAACTACATGAGAAACTTAACATACTTAAGAGCACTATAAATTTATAGATACTAGTTTTGAGTCATTTATAGCAGTAACATGGAAAATGGTGTCTAATTTTTCATTATATCTCCAGAGAACATTTCCATTTGGTAAAAAATAGTAGCTAGACAAAGCTATTATTTCTCAGTACTATAGTAGAGTTCACCTCACTGGACAAATCATTCTTGATCCATTTTAAACATCACATATCGTCTTTAGTCGAACATGAACGTGCAGGTATTCAACTTATAAATCTACTAGTTTGTGTCATTTTAGCAGTAACATGCAAAATGGTGTCAAATTTCTCATGATATCTCAAGATCTCAAGAGAACATTTCCATTTGGTTAAAAATAGTATCTAGACAAGGCCGAATAGAATAAAATTTTATTTCCTTTTTTTTTATAGTATTTTTCAGTACTATAGTAAAATCCACCTTACCAAACAAACAATTCGAATACCATTCTAAACATCACATATTGCCTTTAGTCAAACATGAACGAGTAGGTATTCAATTTTAACATTCTTTTTGAGTTGTGGATATATAGCTACTTATGCGAGCCATTTCTAGCAGTAACATGTATAATTTTATTTTTATTGTACTGAAAAATTTTCATTTATTTTTAATGCAAGAATTTTTTTTCATTTATGGCATAGGGTGACCAAGCATCAATAATTGGGGGAGTTGTGGATTACATTAATGAATTGCAGCAAATTCTACAATCCCTCGAAGCCAAAAAACAAAGAAAAACTTTGAATGAAGTTTTAAGTCCTAGAATTGTTTCAAGCCCAAGGCCTTCACCTCTTAGTCCTCTAAAACCACCCCTTAGTCCCAAATTAACCATATCTAGAAGCCCAAGAACCCCTCAGTCAAACAGCTCTTACAAGCCTTATAAGCTGCAACTGCAAAGTCACATGGCTAGCCCAGTTGAACCATCTCCACCTTCTTCCACTAGTTCCTCCATTAATGACTGTTTCAATGAGCTTGTGGCCAACTCAAAATCAGCCATTGCTGATGTTAAGGTGAAATTCTCAGGATCAAATGTTTTACTCAAGACGGTATCTCCACGTATTCCAGGCCAAGCAGTGAAGATCGTTTCTGCCCTTGAAGGTCTCTCCCTAGAAATTCTTGATGTGAACATCCGCACATTTGATGAAAGAATGGTGAATTCTTTCACTATTAAGGTATGCTACTTCTGTTAGTTTTCAAATTGTTTTAGCCAAAGAAATTAGCCTTAGGCCCTCGACTAGAAATATCAGGTTTGTTTGGTAGGCAGTATTCAAGTAGATGGCTAATTATGTTTTAACTTTTTTCCCCCTTATTTTGCACTATCCAGTTCATATCATACAGGCCATCAAGGAAAATGATTGGTATTGAAATAGTTAGGTTTCCAACTAATTAACTGTTCTTATTGATAAATGATTAATCAAACTTCTAATCCAGTCACATCTTCGATACAATGATGTTAAAAATAAAATTTAAATGATATATGTAGCCTATACATCTAAATAATATGATTATGAATTAGTAGGAATTAAGAGATTACTTTCATAGATACGAATTTATCTTTATTTTCGCACCAAAAAGTTATAGAATTTTTTTTTTAATCTGCTGAGCAGTCAATGTGCACACATTAATAGATGTCAAATTAATACAATGAATCTTTGTATGGACTTTAGATGAACATGACAAGCTAGAGACGGTAAAGAATATATTTGCAGCAAAAAAAAATCACGTGATGGTAAAAAATTATTTAGTGTTTCAATTACAACACGTTTTCAAAAGAGACACCGGTATTGCACTTGTACTGCTTCTGGTACATATGAAAACAACATTTTTTACTCAACATTTTGACATATTTCCCGTCAGTTATTATTGTTGCATGAATTTAATATTCGTTCATTGTTATTTCACAGTGTTGAAATTTTGTAAATTAGTGTACTTGTGGAATTTTAACTGATGCATGGATCTGTGCCTTTCTGGATATGTAGATTGGAATTGAATGCCGACTAAGTGCAGAAGAACTGGCTCAGCATATTCAGCAGACATTTTGTTAATCCCACCAAGTACCTATGTTTGGTAGGAAAAATAGGAAACAATTACCAGAAAATATAAGATGACAATTATATTGTTGCGTCCACTATAAAATTGTGTAACAGTATGCACGGTTTTTTGGTATGTATCTAAACTTTAAACCTTGAAGTGCACTCGATCAGACATGACCTGTATTTCTAGATTAGGCATATCTTGTACTTTAACTGTTTATTTTTGAGCTTTTGTAGTATTCTTTTGAATTTTAACATGTTTGGTATTCTTGTTTCATCAGAATTTATCATATTTCATATATGTAAATAAACGAAATATGTTAATGCTGGAAAAATAAACTAAATTCATGAAAATCCTAGAAGTTTCTATTCATGAATACGGGGCAATACATGAATGTGTCTTTTGATTTTATGCATGAACTTAGATAGGTGAATGTATGGAATTTTAGTTTAGCACCTATAAATATCCTATGTATTGTAGCCATTCGATGGAAGTAGAGTTCAAGTGATAATAAGAATTCTTATAAGTTTCCTTCATTTTTCACTTGGGTGTGTGAGTTTCTAAATATATACTCTCCAATTTCTAAAAAAATTGGTATCAGAGCCACTTCTATTTGGAGATAATAATAATAATAAAAAAAAATGTTTAATATAGCACCATTCCAAGTTCCATCACTTACCAAAGAAAATTATGGTAATTGGTGCATTCGAATGAAGGCTTTGCTTGGAGCCTATGAAGCATGGGAACCTGTGGAGAATGGAATTGAAGAAGACGATATAGATGTCGCCACCAAGAAGAGAGACCAAAAGGCCCTCACTCTCATTCATCAAAGTTTGGATGAGAAGATGTTCGAGAAGGTTGCACACCTCCAAGCAAGCATGGGATATGGAGATGACTTAAAAGTAAAGAAGGTGCGCCTCCACACATTAAGAGGAAAATTTGAGTCATTGCAAATGAAGGAATCCGAATCCATTTCGGATTATATTTCAAGAGTTTTGGCTATTGTCAATCAAATCAAAAGATATGGAGATGACTTAAAAGATGATCGTGTTGAAAAATTTTGCGATCTTTAGATCCAAAATTTAACTATGTTGTAGTCCCCTTTGAAGAGTCCAAAGATTTGGACACCATGACCATTGAAGAGCTTGCCGGCTCTTTGCAAGCCCATGAAGAAAGATTGGAGAAATCGGTTCAAGAATCAGTAAATCAAGCTTTGAAAGTAAAACTGTCTTTGAAAGATAAGGAGACACATCATGGCATGTCCCAAAGAGGCCATGGATGTAGAGGAGGTCGATTTCAAGGATAATGACGTGGTCGTAGAAGAGGTGGACGAGGAGGTCGAGGAGACAATTATTTTCAAAATAATGATGAAAAAAGACAACTTCAACCAAGGAAGAGGCCGTGGAGGAAGAACAAATCAAGGGAGGTATGATAAATCAAATATTGAATGTTTCAATTGTCATTGGTTTGGCCATTATTCTTGGCAATACTACAATGATGTGGAGGAAAAAAGCAACCTTGTGGAGAGCAACAAAGAAGAAGGAGATCCTACTTTGCTTCTTGCTCGAAGAAGAAAATAATATGTGGTACCTTGATTCCGGTGCAAGTTGTCATATTAGCGGTAAAAGAAACTTATTCATGGAGTTGGATGAATCTCTTGGCGACAACACAACTTTTGAAGATTCTTCAAAAGTCCAAGTGAGAGGGAAAGGTACGACTTTGATTCGGATGAAAGATGGAAGCATCAATTTATTTAAAGTTTGGGACAACTTTTGGAGAAAAATTGTGACATACACTTAAAAAATAGAAGTTTGACTATGAAAGATGAATATGGAAGGCTACTAGGCCAGGTACCCATAACAAAGAATATAATATTTGTGTTGAATATTCAAAGTGACGTCCCTATGTGTTTGAAGTCTTGTTTTAAAGAATCATCTTGGTTATGGCATATGAGGCTCGGAAATTTGAATTTAAACCATTCAAACCAACTTTTTAAGGGATGTCTTTTTGGCAAACAAGCAAAAAAGAGTTTTCCAAAAGAGTCTATGACAAGAGCTCAACATCCACTGGGGTTGATTAACTCGAATGTATGTGGACCAATCAAGCCATCATTGATTGGTAAGAAAAAAATATTTTGTACTTTTCATTGATGATTATTCTCGTAAAACTTAGGTGTATTTCTTGAAGGAAAAATCAGAGGTGTTTGAAACTTTCAAAAGATTCAAGACAGTGGTGGAGAAACAAAGTGGCTACCATATTAAAGCTCTTTGGTCCGATAGAGGTGGTGAGTTTACCTCAAATGCATTCAAGGAGTTTTGTGAGAAAAATGGCATTCATCACCCCGTGACAACTCCATATTCACCACAACAAAATGAAGTAGTTGAAAGAAAGAACCGGACTATTCTTAATATGGCGATAAGCATGTTGAAGAGCAAAAACATGCTGAAGGAGTATTGGGCCAAAGCCGTTAATTGTACGGTTTATTTGACAAACCGATGCCATACTAAAAGTGTTGACGGCAAGACACCACAAGAAGCTTGGAGTGGCTACAAGCCAAGTGTTGCTCACTTGCGAGTTTTTGGGAGCATAGCCTACACGCATATTCTGGATGAAAAAAAAGGACCAAACTTGATGATAAATTTCCAAGATATGTTTTCATTAGTTATGATCAAAATTTCAGAAGTTATAAACTATACAATCCAAGCAGTGGAAAAATTATTATTATTATTATTATTATTATTATTATTATTAGAGATGTTGAATTTGATGAAGAAAGTGCTTGGGAATGGAATCTTTCGGAAGAAGATTACAAATTCAGTACATCCTTTGATGAAGAAGAAGAAGAAGAAGAAGAAGAAGAAGAAAATTAGGTGCGACCACCAACACCTCCACCACAAAATCAACAAGTTGATGATGCAAATTCTAGTGAAAGGCCTCAGAAAACTAGAAGTTAGCGGGAAGTTTATGAAATAACTGAAGAGGTACCGACATTAGGTGAATTTATTCAATTTTGTTTATTTACGGAAATTGAGCCTGTAGGTTATGATGATGCCGCTTGTGATGAAAAATGGAGAGCCACCATGGCTGAAGAAATCAAAGCAATTGAGAAGAATGATACATGGGAGTTAGCATCACTACCTAAAGGTAAGAACACAATTGGTGTGAAATGGGTGTATAAAATAAATAAAAATGTGAAGGGTGAGATAGAGAGGTATAAAGCGAGATTGGTTGCCAAAGGGTATTAAGCAAAAAGTCGGGATTGATTATGATGAGGTGTTTGCTCCCGTTGCTAGCTTAGAAACTATTCGATTGATTATTTCCTTGGCAGCCCAAAATCATTGGAAAATTCATCAAATGAATATGAAATCCGTTCTTTTGAATGGATTTTTGGATGAAGAAGTATATGTCGATCAACCAATGGGTTATGTGGTTAAAGGACATGAAGATAAAGTTTTGAAGTTGAAGAAGGCTCTCTACGGTTTGAAACAAGCCCCTCGTGCTTGGAATAATAGAATTGATAAGTATTTTCAAGCAAATGGTTTTTCGAAGTGTCCACATGAACATGCACTCTATGTAAAGCTAAATAAAAATGGTGATGCGTTGCTTGCTTGTATGTGGATGACTTGATTTTCGTAGGAAACAATCCAAAGATGTTTGATGATTTCAAGAGAGCTATGACAATGGAGTTTGAGATGACGGATATTGGATTAATGTCCTATTATCTTGGCATTGAAGTAAAACAAATGAATGATGGCATATTTATCTCTCAAGAAGGATATGCGAAAGAAGTTCTCAAGAGAATTGAGATGGAGAGATGTAAGCCGGTTAGCACCCCCGTGGAATGTGGGGTCAAATTATCTTTGCATGAAGATGGCGAGAAAATTAATCCCACATTCTTTAAAAGTCTTGTTGGAAGTTTGAGGTATTTAACATGTACAAGACCCGATATTCTATTTGGAGTTGTACTTGTGAGTCGACACATGGAAGCTCCTACTACATCACATTTGAAGGTAGCCAAAATGATACTTCGGTACGTTAAAGGTACGATTGAGTATGGATTTTTTTATACATCTTCCCATGACTTTAAGCTTCTTGGCTATTATGATAGTGATTGGGCCGGTGATATTGATAGTCGGAAAGTACTACTGGGTTTGTTTTCTTTATGGGAAATTCGACATTTACTTGGAATTCTAAGAAACAGCCTATTGTGACTCTTTCAACATGTGAAGCAGAATATGTTGCGGCTATTTCTTGTGTGTATCATGCTATTTGGTTGAGAAGTTTGTTGAAGGAACTTCATTTACCACAAGAAGGTTCGACGAAGGTTTATATTGATAATAAGTCCGCTATAATATTGGCCAAAAACCAGGTGTTTCATGATAGAAGCAAGCACAAGTATCATTTTATTCGAGATTGCATATCCGAGGAAGAAGTGTAGCTTGAATTCATGAAATCTCAAGACCAGATTGCGGATATTTTCACGAAGCCCTTAAAGTTTGATGTTTTTCAAAAGTTGCAGTTTTTACTTGGAGTAATGAATCTAGTTTAATGGGGGATGTTGAGAAAATAAACTAAATTCATGAAAATCCTAGAAGTTTCTATTCATGAATATGGGGCAATACATGAATGTGTCTTTTGATTTTATGCATGAACTTAGATAGGTGAATGTATGGAATTTCAGTTTAGCACCTATAAATACCCTATGTATTGTAGCCATTCGATGGAAGTGGAGTTCAAGTGATAATAAGAATTCTTATAAGTTTCCTTCACTTTTCACTTGGGTGTGTGAGTTTTTAAATATATGCTCTCCAATTTCTAACAGTTAGCACTTGCCATTTGCAAAATTTGCTACGTATGTATCGTGTTGACGTTTGCTAACTATTCTACTCTCATATTTCTTGCCTTTCACTTTATTTGTGCACTCTTTCCCATAATTCAACAATGGTCTTAGAATGCATGATAAATGTGCGGACTAAGACCCTGTTTGGTCCGGATTAAAATCGATTTTAATCCAACTCAAAGTCAAACAATCAATATTAATCATATCTTTCATGGGTTCCACAACTTTTCAACTACACATTTCAAAAATTTCTATCACAATTTACAAAAAATCTAATTTTAATCTCTACCAAATACCCTCTAAGAATTGTTTATGTTGAGAATTTACTTAACATGCACATGCAAAAAATAAATTATTTTTAAATTTTCACCAAGGATCTATTTTATACTTAAATAGAAATTGTGATATAGATTATACCTTTGATGATTTCTGCAAACTTCTTTACTGATTCTGGAATACGAACAATCACGAACTATAATTTATAGATGTCAAATTATCCAGCCTCCAATGAAAATCTATATAGGAAACAAGAATGAGAGAATTGTGATTTCTCTTTTCTTGTGCTAGCAATAATATGAATTGTATTCTGTTCTATTTTTCTGAAACCCTGATGGCTTATTAATATAAGTCCAAGTGGTTTGGCCCTTCTATTAAACTTAACCCGATCTAATATTTAATTAATCCAATTAATTAAATTCGGTTCACGAATTAATTAATCAATTAATTCAGACCTATTAACAAGCAACACAATTAATTAATTGTCGAACACTTGTTAATTAATTAATTAATTGGTGAATATCATTCTTCTTGTCCTCATTTTGTTTGTCACTCATCAGGTTCCCAATCACGATACCTAATGACGTGAATTATTACTTTGATATAATCAAAATCGATAAATTAATATACCTCTTTTAATTTATCATTAATTCACATTCGTCATCCCAAATTGACATCTAATAATGTGTCGAGCAATACATGTGATGAAAAATATCACGTCGTACGACAAAAAAAAAAACTAATTCTTTTACCGTGAAACTATAATTCATTCATCAATACGATCCTATCGATTACGAGATATGGATATGTGAAAATCTCAATTATCGATCATATCTTTCATTCCACTATTAAGTCAATGTAAGTCAAAAACTCCTTTTCGACTTATAAGTACACTTTGATCAAGGATTTCATTATCAACTTAATTGAATGAAATGTAAATCATAATCTCTTATTATTTCATAGTGATAAATCCTCTATTGATCATTCACAATTTTCTTATGATTCTTGACATACTCGAATAATGCCGTATTAGCGACTCTCGTCAGAGCAACATCCAACATTACCAAAGTATGACTGTCCTCATATACGACACTATGATGACCTCAAGTCAAAGTACAAATTTCACTACCGAACGTTAGAGATTAACCACTGACACTTAGATAGTTATTCATGTGGAATCTCCATATTGGGTCTTCAATGTTTGTTCTGTAACAAAACATTTACGTATTATTTAAGTGTCACCACACTTTACCTTGTGAGATCAACTACTTACTTCACAAGTAAGAAATGCCACATGTGATGGGCTATCTGTAATAGCGATATCCGCATCTCGTTATTACTTATGACCACGGACGATTTAAGATTCAATCACATTGTAATTTGTATCTCACAATCACAACTCTTTGTGATTAACAAATTAAAAAGATTTTAATCTACATATTCTATTATTTAATTTATTAAAATATTAGTTCAATTAAATAATAGATCTTGCCATAAATATGCATCAACTATATATTAAAAGTGTTTATATCCAAAGTTGATTGGATTTAGGGCATAACACTTACAAACTCCCACTTGCACTAAATCCAATCACGTATGTATCTTATAACATAAGAGTCTATACAACGATCATATTTATGTTACGACAACTCTTTGTCGTAGATCTGTAATTTAGTAACTTGTGGGAATTTGTTCTTTTTTTACGTCATTTCTTTGTATTATCCATCTATAAGATGATACTGCTTTAACACATGTTTGGATCAGTGATGAGACCTTAGTTCTTTTACTTATACGATGGCTCCATTATTATCACAATGCAGAAACATGTGATCATCAATGTTAGGAACTACTCCAAGTTCATTGATGAACTTTCTGATCCAGACCACAACTTTTGTTGCTTTCTAAAGCAATCATGTATAAGACTTTTGCTATTGAGTCAATTGTTATCACCTGTGTGGAACCTTTCCAACACACCACTTAAGAGTAAACCAATATTCTAATTGAGATATACTATCATTCTACTTTGACTGGCATCAATGTAACCATGAACTCTTAGTTCATTTTCTACATATAAAATTTTCTCAAGATTTTATCTATATAGATTGAGACGAGTTCAACAATTTTCTAAATCTATCTCTATAGATCAAGTTGCTTCTTCTATATCTATCACGAAAAATTATTTGACAACCATAATTTCAACAATTGAAATACATATAATATTAGAAATGCGACAATACTCCCACTATCTTCTTGTAACACACAGTTCATCTTCATTTTTTATAAAATCAAATATTTTGACTTTCATCAAATTGAAAACTTTAGTTAGTAGCTTTGGATTGATGCAAAAACTACTTTTTTGTACAACCTAGTGTAGATTCATATCTCAAAAGTCCTATGGATTCACAAAGATTCTGTGGATAGAAATGAAAAAAGAAATATCGAAGTAGTTTGGTTATTAATAGACCAGGAAAGGGGAAAAGAATAATTGAAAGAAAGGAAATCAATTAGTTATTCGTCAAAAAAATTTGCAACCTTTCTGAGATGAATAATCTTTTTTGTGCAATTCCAAATGTGAAGTAGTTAATGTTGGGGTTACCATTATCCTTCTTGTAGTAACGAATCTTGTAAGTGTTCTTAAGAAAATGAATATGTCCATTTTTCAGGGTCTCAAAGGGCGTAGAAATATATAATCCAGCATGTCCATTTGTGAAATATAAAAAAACAAAATTTCATTTCCCCTGACTCCATGTATGAATAAAGTGTTCAAAGGGGTAGTAATAAGTCATATAGAATCAATTACCAAGAGGCCTGTTTCAATTCATATATGAATTGATCAAACTTGCATACCTTGTTGGCTTCTTTGAATTCAAATCTTTTGGGTTGTGTCATATACATTTTCCCTTGTAAGTTCCTATTAAGGAATGTAGTTTTAACATCCATTTGTCATAACTCATAGTTATGGTATGCAGATATTACAAGAAAACTTCGAATAGACTTCAGCATGGCTATAGGCGAAAAAGTTTCATTAAAGCAAACACCTTGTCTTTGTTTATAATATTTTGCTACTAGTCTTGCTTTGTATACATAGATGTTTCCATCTACGTCAACCTCTTCTTGTAAACACATTTACAACCTATGAGTTTTATCCCATCAGGAGGGTCGACCAAGGTCCAAATCTTGTTTTCATACATTGAGTTCATATCTGATTCCATGACATCCTGCCATCTCTTTGAGTCAACACTTGACTTTGCTTTTATATTTTTAATAGGTTCATCATCCTCGATTAGTAATGTCTTATTAGTAATCATGGATTTGTACCTTCTAGAAAGTCGAATGATCCTACAAGATTTACATGGAGCTGACAGACTCAGGTTTATCTACTTGGTCAAGAATATATCTCTAGCAGGTGTGGGATCAGACTCAAGTTTATCTACTTGGTCAACTATATATTTGGATTCTTGAACCCCTTCAAGATTTATTCTGCTCCTTTTTTCCTCTTCTAAAATAAACAATTTCTCTAGGAGTATGATATGTTTTGAGATAAACACCTTCTTTTCAACGGGATCATTGAACTGATATCCAATTGTCTCCTTTAGATATCCAATAAATATATATTTATCAGATTTAATCTCAAATTTATATGATTTAGTGTGCCTCACATAAGATTCACAACCCCAAACTTTCATATGAGATAAGTTGGGTCTTCTGCCTTTCTATAACTCATATGGAGTTTTGTCAACTGACTTAGATGGGACACGATTTAGTGAGTAGCATGAGGGAATCAATGCATGACCCCAAAAAGATTTTGAAAAGTTTGCATGGCTTATTATTAATTACACTATATTTAACAGTGTACGATTTTTTATTTCAAATACACCATTATGTTGCATTGTATGTCTACATCCGCTGCGAGAGAATCTCATTCTCTTCAAATAATCTAAAATTCTCCATTTTAGATATTTTTCACCTCGATGCAAAAAGGATGTAGAAAATATAGCTGTAAGGTGGTTCCTTAATTCAAGGATCATGTTGGAATATTTCTATAACAATATGGTGGTCCAACAATCAGCAATGCAACGGTGATAACAGCAAGGCTGGAGTGCTCGTAAAATATTGGTGAGCTAGAGTGATGAAGTGGAGAGTGATGAATTAATAATATCAATTCTTAACACTAATGGTAGGATTTCCTGTTGAGAATTAGCAGGGTTTTACCAATGTTTTGAGGTTTTTGGGTAGGTTCTTCATGGAAAAGAAAATCATAGGGTTCGTAAAATGAAGAATTATAAAGTTTCTGATGTTTATTTTTGCCAGAAATTGCCCTTCTATCGGAGATTATTTGAATTTTCGAGAGGGTTGTGTTGTTAACTTTGTCTTGATCCAAGGTGGTTATTTTTTAGAGTGGAAATTGGATCTTCAAATTTCAAAATTTTAATAATGGTGTAAATAACCCTATTTATAGACAATTTTTGAAGCATTTTGGTTATTTTATGAGTTGAAATTCTCTCATCATTATATTGAAAGTCATGATTAAGTCCAATTTTCAAGATTTTCCTTCACTAAAATTTGTCTTGCAATTCATTATGTCCACATTTGATTTTGTAATAGTTAACTCTATGTTGATATGCTTTGTTAGAGTTTGCACTTGAATAACGTCTATATTTGAGGTCGAGCCGAGTCCTTTAATGTTATTGCTTTAAAGAAAATATCAATTTTAATTTAGCCAAGTAATTGAAGGTCGACACTCTTCGAAGATCGAGGTGCAAATATTCATTTTCTGACGTGAGCCACTGATGAGGCCCTTTGTTGGATGATGTGGAGCTCAGGTGGAATAATTATTTCAATACGTAATAAATGTAAAATTAGTTGTAATGCCTAAAATACCTTTATGAATTGTCTTCCATCTTTTGGCTCCATTACTTAATATACATTTTTAACATTTCTAATTAAATTAACGAGAAAGTAATTAATTAGACCATTAATTCTTCAAAAGTACATCAGCAATTGATTGGTTTGAAACTCATATTATGGAAAACTAGATGGAGGGATTCTAACTATGATTTTATCTCAAATGAGTGCTCAAAATTTTGATAGTTCTGAAGGAAGTGTTTCGACTGATTCTTTGAAGATTAGAATTGGAAGGTTATAAATAACTTGATTACAATTTCAAATGCACGTATGTTTGCAAAGTTCAACTATTTTTATCATTTTTGTTTTAACATAACAGTTGTCAAGAAAATGAAGTTGTTGAATGATTGATTAAGTGAATCTCATATAAACCATACTTCTTAAATATTTTATGTAAAATAGTTCGATTATAGACAAAATGAAATGCCCATTACTTTATTTTTGTTCGTATTCTTACTTCTTACTGGACAACTTGTAGTGATATGCTCATTTCTTTGCCATATATAAATGTATTTTGGGCATCTCATATCACAGTATCGGTAGGAATATGGATGCTTGTTGAGCTTTAGACGGTTGGAATTACTCCAAATACTCTTCTAAGCTTAATGTTCTTGGGTACCATATTGGGTTTTATGTTAAAAGGTTAGAAGTAGCCCAAACCATATACGTTGTTTATTTATTTCACCTTTAGTCGATTTAGGATGTTACCTTAACATTTATTGACAATAAAGATTAATTTTTGGGGATTTGGAGGGGGGGAGGGGAATGGGAAATTTTTGTGGATCAAATTGAATAACTTATTAGGGTATTAAATAATACTTTGATGTTTAAAACATGCCTTGTGAATGATTTCACATTTTAGGATTGTAAGATTGAGACTTAGCCAGTGCTCGGTTTAGTTAAAAATTAGTTTTTTAATAGATTTTGATAAATAATAAAAAAAAAAAAGAAGATGAAACGTATGTTTAAATGTTGATAAGAGTTATAGATCCTATGAAATATGTGTTCGATTTAGTTAAAAATTAGATTTTTAGTAGATTTTGATAAAAATTAATGAATGTGTGTTTAAAAGTTGATAAGAGTTGTGAGTTCTATTAAATGTGTGTTAAAATTAATTATTGACTTTGACTTAAAATTCTCTAACTTTTTAACCTAAACCAAGATGGACTTAATCTCAGTTGCTGCTCAACATTTTGATTCCACAATTTGGCATGGGAGTTGTGACTGTTCCTAGTTCTGCTGTGCAGCCTCCACTGGGATTGAGCACGAGATTTTCAACTTGTACGTCTCCAATAAGGACAGTAATATTATCGCTCAAAAAAGATAAATAAAACAAAGAAACCTGCTTTTGTTGCACCTCAAGATTCTGTATCTTTCCCCATAGAAACAGCTAAGGTAAATGAAAAGAGGCTAAGAGACGGGTGTGTCCACCAGTGAAACGTCTCCAAGTACTTTAGAATTGGATTACAATGTAGCTGCTGCCACACTAGAAAACATATAAAAACGACAGAAGGTGTCTCCAATTATGAAGTCATGGATCATATGGCAAAGAGAAGGCCACGGAAGAGGAAGACTGAGGAGGGAGGAGGAGCCGAGGAGGATGGCAAAAGGGGAACTAATCATATCAGGGGTCGGAGGAAGAAGGTGAAAAAATTGAGTCTTGAGAAGAGGATTGCTCTAAGAATGAAGAATGGAGATGAAGTGATTGCATCCTCCCTGGAAAGAAAATGCACAAAGTGTAAGGTCCCAAAACAATAGATACCAAAGGATCGAAGATCACAAAGAACAATATAAGTGCAGAAATATAAAAACAACACTGAACACGCGATTTTCAACCCGTAGGGTCCGGATGTTCAGCCACAAAGACCTACTCACCCGTTGAGCATCCACAAAGGATGTAGCTCTAGATCTAAGTAATAATCAACAATATTACAGATGTTCGAAGAAACCTTTGGTTTCTTCGTGTTAATCTCGCCTCAAGAATGCAGAATCGAAACCACACAAGATCAACCCCTAGACTATGCAATATACAGACACTTACAAAGAAATAGGATTGATTAATCACTAAGATCGATTAAGGTTACAAATCAGAAACCCTAGACTTCCACTCAGAGAGAAAGGGAGAAACAGAGAGACGAAAAGAGAATGGAATACTCTCGAAAATGCCAAACTCCCAAAAGCCAAGTCAACCAAGTAATATAAACAGTTACAATCCAAAGGCAGAGAGTCAGCCACGTGTAAGGCTGAAAACATTGAATCATTGTGGCCACAACCCATTACACTTAATAGCCCAATCAGCACAGACGGCCCAACAAAATAGTATAGTGAGGCAGCCCATTTAGTTTAAAAATCTCCAGCTTGCTGAACTATACTATGGCTCACTTAATAGATCTAGAATGGCTGTACTTACGCTTCATTTACTCAAAAACCCTGCAAAAGAAAAATAGATATTAGTTCAATTTTATTCAAATAGTATTACTTGAAGTCCTAATTATCACATCAAGTGATATTCAAAATCTTCAAGCAATTTCTAAATTTAGTTAGAGGTTACACACTACAACAAAAATAGCCATTAGCAACATTTAAAAGGCAACATTTATCAATAAATGTTGCCAAAATGGTCTTTTGGCAACATTTTCGTAAGTGAATGTTGCCATAGGTTAATATAAATGAGTTTTAGCAACGTTTTTTTTAAAAAATGTTGCGGTAGACCACTTTTCGCAACGTTTAACGAGTGTTGCGGAATGTGTTACCTTTCGCAACGTTTACCAAACGTTGCGAAAGGTAGGACCTTCCGCAACGTTTGGTAAACGTTGCGGAAGGTAGACCTTCCGCAACGTTTCCCAAACGTTGCGGAAGCTCTACCTTCCGCAACGTTTGGGACCTTCCGCAACGTTTCCCAAACGTTGCGGAAGGTAGAGCTTCCGCAACGTTTCCCAAACGTTGCGGAAGGTCCTACCTTTCGCAACGTTTGGTAAACGTTGCGAAAGGTATTTTAATCCAGTAGCCCACTTATCCTAGCCTATTTATCCTAGCCCACTTATCCTAGCCCAATTTAGAAGCCCAGGGTCAACCCAATTCCCACCCAACCCAACCCAACCCAAACCAAACCAAACCCTCCAATTTAGAAGCCATGGTGACAAGTTCTAACACATGCTAAGACCCCCTTCTCTCGGCTATGGTTTCTTTTCTTGGAGTAGTCTTCTCCCATACCTTGTATTTTTTTCCTTGATTTTGCTCCTGTTCTCTCTGACATTTTCTTTCTCTTCCATTGCATCTTCACTGCATTTCATACACAACCACAATGTCTTTTCCCACACAAGACACGACCCTAGATTTATCCTTTCTCTTCTCTCTTTTCTATTTTATTTAATTTCTCTCACCATTCTCTGGTTTATTGTTTGGTCATTTTTCTTCATTATTACTGTTGCAGCATTTCTCTTTTATTTATTGGGTGATGTTTTGTAGGATTCCACCAGTATTATTTGTTATTTTTTTTTAAATAAAAAAAGAAAAATCTAACTCGCGGAGGCATGAGTCTCGTGCATCCGCTCAAGCCTCCCGCACAACGGAGACTTGTGTCTCCAACCTCCGCACGCGGAGGGCCGGCATTCTCCGTCAGCGGAGAGTGCCTCCGCGACGTTCGAACCGGGTTTGCCTAATTGAATCGGGTCGGTGTTTTATTTATTTATTTATTTGTTCTTTGATTTATTTTATTCGTTTCCTTGTATCTTGATTGAGATTTCAGAAAAAGGTTTGATGATAAGATGAAGAGTTGAAGAAGCTGGGAATGTTAAGGTTGGTATTTTTGGTTTGTCCTTTTTCCTTTGTGCTAGATCTGGCAATGAACTGAACGGAATGGGGGAGAAAATGTTAATTCAGAATGAATAAGTTCCTTCGTTCATATTTCTCCATTTTATCTATCGACAAATTAATTCTTTCTTTTTATTACTCATAGCAGGACTAAGAAAAGTAAAAAAATTTGTTCACTAAAAAATAGTATGTTGTTTGCAGTTTTATTATGGAAGCTCTGAAGTTGGATAGTCTCCAGAAGCTTTGTTCTTCATTAACCCATTCTTCTGAGGATGTTAAGTGAATGACTTTTGTACAATTCCTTACAACGATTCTCATGCCTTGTGCATTTATGTTATTTCATGAAGCTTTTTGTTTTCCATTTTCACGGTTTGATCGTGGGACATTCTCTTAGAAGTTTTCACTTTAAATTATATCCTCATATTTCCATTATTCTCAAACCTGCGGTTGTGTTTATTCTTTTCCCTCTTCCATTCCCTACTCCTTAAAATCAATAGTGACTCTTGCATAAATATGAGACTTTCTCAAAGTCATCTTGCATGTATAATAATTTGGAAAATGCATGGAAGTCTTGTTCAAATTAGTAGTTTTATTCTCATAAAACTGAGCATAAATAAGTACATAGTTTCTTCTTTTTTAACATATTTACGTAGTATTAAAATTATTCATTTCTAATGCATATGCAATAAAATTGTGGACAGTAGTTTCATTAATATTCTGTGTGAATTGTGATCCTTGTACTCTCCTCTCTTGCACATGCAGAGATGCTTACTAATCCTTATCCAAACTAGACTGAAGTATTACTTATGAATGGAACCTTCCTTCTGTGATTGTTCTATAACTGAGTGAATTGTTATATCTCATATGTGTTGTGTTTTTTTTTTTGAAGTAGAATTTTGTTTACTGAAAAATAGATCTTTTGTTCCCTTTGACATCCAAAAGTACGGGAAGCTTTTCACACATTCTTTCATATCATTGTTTGAAGTGATTGCCTCTGAAATTGTTGATGACTTGGCGTAGAGAGTTGATTCTTACCCGTTTCAGGCAGGGATTTGCAGCGATTATCTGGGAACATTACTTCCAAGGTCGGGCTCTTGAGCGTGAAAAAGGTGAGCTGTGACTTTGGCTTTTGTGCAATTTTTTTTTCTGTTTTCTTGTATCCACGAATTTCCATTTGGACTAGACAATTAGCTAATTTTGAGGTCTAAAGTCACATTTTAGTTTATGTTTACAGATTACAAACCGCATTCCAATCATCGGCGCCCATTGCGGCCAGAACGTAAATATTTCTACCATTGAAGATGCTTTGAAGGTATGTGAGATACTCAACTCCTACACAGCGAAATGCAAACAAAGAAATGGTTCAAGAAAAAAAAAATACATAAATTTCTTGCACAGCCATGTTTCTTGCAAATAAATAGGCTATAGGAATTAATCTTCATGAGCAATTGTCAGAGATCAGTTATGATGGACTGAATTAATCTTACTTTCATTTCGACGCTAACAAAAACACAATAAATACAAAACTCGTGCAACGCACGAGTCACCGACTAGTATTATTAAGATTTGTGAATGCTTGTTGGTTGATGTTTATCTCAAGTGTTGGGAGCATTTGCTAGAAGAATTGTATTGATTAAGTTTTCATCTTTCCCGTTTTGTGACTATTACAATTGGTTGCCTTATATAGAGCTTACAGGAGAATATTCAATGAAATAAAATATTGTTACAAAGGAAATGTTCACAGCAGGAGGTGGAGGATGATGAAGCTTTGTCATGTAACTTTCATCTTTCTTGTTCCTTTTTCAATTGTTCATTGTCAAATTATATGGAAGGAAGTTGATTCTACTAGTAGTTGTGGTTTACTTAGTTACATCATTCATATATATATATTTTTTATACAATTAATCATTTGAAGATTGAATTGTACATGGGCATATTTTTGTTTTACAAGCTTGGAATGTTTTTGGTGTCCTCAATTTTTTGCAGGCACTTAAGGAGAAATCTACAATAATTCAAATTCTAAAGCAGGAGAATGAAGGCCTTGTACAAGGTTCTTTCGCATGATGAAGATTCTACTAGTAGTGGTGGAAGTAATGTTTTGAAGTCTTGGGCTATTTTAGAATGATAGGGTTGCTTAGAGTAAATTTGTTTGTTGGGTGATTATCACACTGGATAGAAGTGCTTACTATCAATTGATGTATTACCATTTTGAAACTCATTTTTATTTAGGTGTTTTTGTATCACATTCTAATATTCAAGTGTATGGATTCAAAAATTTGTAATAAAATTATCAATTTTTATACAATTTCAAAATTTGTTCATATTCATTTTCAATTTTGTCAATCAATTTGAATATTAAAAAAAAAAAAACTTATGGCAACGTTTAAAAAACGTTGCCGTAGAGGGTCTACGACAACGTTTAAAAAAACGTTGCCGTAGACCTCCTACGGCAACGTTTTTAAAAACGTTGCCGTAGGGGGTCTATGGCAACGTTTAAAAAACGTTGCCGTAGACCCCCTACGGCAACGTTTAAAAAACGTTGCCGTAGGGGTCCTACTCTACGGCAACACCTTGATTTGCAACACACGTCCAAACGTTGCAAAAGGTCTACGGCAACGTTTTTTGAACGTTACCGTAGGCTATTTTTGTTGTAGTGACACCTTTGTCTCCATGTCTAAAGGATTGTGTTCTGTTGGAATTTTAACCAAACTAATCAGACCTTTTTCAATCATATTTCTTACAAAATGAAATTTAATATCTATATGTTTCGTTCTATCATGATAAACATGGTTTTTACTAAGATGAATAGCACTTGGTTGTTATCAGTATATATATCAACAGAATCATCAATAAAACCAATTTCATTTAACAGGCCTTTCAGCCACATACATTCTTTCACAGCATTACATGCAGCAATGTATTCAGCTTCAGTTGAGGATAAAGCAACTAATTTTTGTAGTTGTGACTTCCAACTAATACAACCATCACACAAAGTCACTACACCAAAAAATACCTTTTGAAGCGGTCAAAAAACGCTCCTAAAAGTCTTTTGCAGCGTTTTAGCGTATATTGCGAGTGTTAGTGTTACCGTTGAGAGAAGAGATACGGCAAAATTTAAAAAACGTTGCAGAAGGTGCCCTTTCGTTTGCCGTATTTTCATCCCAGTTTTGGGAACATTTTACAAACGTTGTCGTTGGTATTTTTAATATTTTTTAAATTAATTTGCATTTTTATATATATGCCTTCCTATGCTGCCAAAATAAATATCCAATATATAAAGAGAAGTGCCAAAGACATCAAAATAAATATAAAATATCATGATTAAAATGGGAAAACAAATTGCATTGAAATTAAACCATGCTAGCATATACATTGTCCAATATTCACTCCATTATACATGTTTTTAAATATCAACCCAACATGAATAAAATCTTTTCCATCATTCATCATACCACTCACAAAAGGTACAATAATTCATAACATATTTTTGGTACATTGCTCTGCTTGGATTGATATTCTATAGTATCAAAAAAGAAGTTGCTGGAAAAAAATGAAATGAAGCCCATGTTTGAGCCCTAAGAGAACCAGGTACCTCACATATCCCTACACCATCCAAACTATTCCCCACTGAAGCATCATTACAGTAATACCACATAACTCTACTAGGAACCACTTGAAGCTCTAACAAAAGTTCGCTACCATTGCAAAATCAGCAGTACTCCTGTTTACACACACGCCGCACAAACCATGAGTTTCTTTGAAGCAAATTTTTTATGGGAATGGAGGCAGGAATGAAGGCAGAACAATCAGAACCAGTGCTACATATTCCCTTAAATGGCTATTCTTTAGTATGCTGACCATTCCATTATTATCATCACTCATGATACCTATGAAACATTTTCCTATCATGTTTTGCACATCTTCTTAGAAAACATTTACATGACCAGCACACCTTGAGCTACTAAACAAATCATAAGAGGATATGAAGACTATGAACAAATTCAGCTACTAAACAAATTTCCTTGCTGCTTTATCAAAGCTGAAACTGTCTTTCAACAGACGGCCAAAGTTCTCCTCCATTTTTCAACCAAACCGATCTCTACCTCTATAAAAAACTTTCTGCGGGAAATAGTTTTGAGATGAGTACATTAGAAGTCACTCCAGCATTTAATATCTTGTTATTAGGTAGCAGACAACGCATATAAACGTCGAGAGGTTCACTTGACAAGTTAGCAAATGACAGATGTATTATCTTTACGTTCGAGTTGTGAAAGCAAAAGACTTGCCTAAAAATCTACTGACTGGAAATTGCGATCCATATGTAGAAGTCAAACTTGGGAATTATAAAGGCAAGACACAGTATTTTGAGAAAAAAAACAAGCAGATGAAGCATTCCCAGAAGTATGGCATTCAGATGCTACTTCAGTTAAAGGAGAAGGCGTTTTCAGTGTCTGAACAAAGGTCTATGTTTCCCCTAAATTGTGGTACCTCAGAGTCAATATAATCGAAGCACAAGAAGTACAATCTCAAGAAAAAAGCCAATCCCCTCATGTCTTTGCAAAAGCTCAAGTTGGAAATCAGAAACTAAAGACTAAACTAAGTCCAAACAGAACACCTAACGCGTTCTGGAATGAGGACCCTTTTTCTGTAGTAGCAGAGCCTTTTGAAGAGCAATTAGTACTCACTATCGAAAATAAAATAGCTTCAAAGGATGAAGTTGTTAGGGGATAAAATTGCAATTACACACCTTTGAAAGAGGATTGGATCACCAACTAGTTCATTCTCGGTGGTTTAACCTCGAGAAGTTTAGCTTTGGGGTTCTAAAGGGAGATAGGAGGAAGGAACACAAGTTTTCAACAAGGATTCAAATCAGAGCCTGCCTTAAAGGTGGTTACCATGTATTAGATGAATCAACAATGTCCATCAGTGATCAACGCCCTACTGCTAGGGAGTTATGGAAGTAGCCAATTGGAATCCTTGAAGTGGGAATCTTATGTCAACAAGTATAAGTTTCCTCATTAACATAGCAAAGGGCTGCAAGTTAAGCAATCAAGGATAACTTTCATCCTATTCTGTAATATGAACACATTTGACAGCACTGTATACCAAACAAAAATATCTTATTCTTCTCAGTCGCTGTTCAATAGTAAAGATATGTGCTTTGATTGTGTCAATTAAAAAAACAATCAGTAAAACTCAAAAGTAATCCAACTAATAGCTAATGATTTGAAAGTCCAGCAATCAAGGATGGAAGCATTATATAGAGAAAACTTTTAGCCTAATTTATAACCTATTCGCATTAGACAGAACTGTTTGTACCAAACAAGACTATATCTAATTCTTCTCGTCCTCTGCTCGATACTAGATATATGTGTTTCAATTGCAACCATTATGAAAAACAATCACCAAAATTTAGAAGTCATAAAACCTATAGCTATACAATTAGTTTATGCATGGGACTGTATCCAAGCACATTATCTGACCTATGGAACCCGGGCAGAGGTGGACCTCCGTGGTACATGCAGGCCTTTAATGTTTAAAAAATTAAACAAACACAAAAGAGGAAACAGCCATTTCTCACATTTGTTTCAATTTTTTTTTCCATTTTTTGAGGAAACAGCCATAGCTGGTACCTAACTTTTTGCTGATTTATGACCAAAATTTACTTAACCAAGGTATGACTAATTGGTCTGCTCCTTGAATCAAGATAAACATGGTAGATTATTCATATTTAATCATGTCTCAATTCAACAAAGTATCTATTCAAATCACATTATACTAACGGCCCCTGTAGGAGACAGATATTGTTTAAACATACCTTACTCAAAGAAGTCTAATATTGCTCTTTGGCCAAGCAACAGTACTTCACATGGCTTCACTAAGAGTTCGGGCATCATTTGTAGGTCTGTATAAAGTTAAATTGCTCATATACACTTCCTCAACCCAAACCTTCCAACAGTCTCGATCGAGTGGCAAGTGATACACCTTTGCACTTGGGTCTATTGTTGTAATCTTCCCTTCTGCTATAACTTCTTCCTCTTCAAACATGTACCAATGAAACCGTTGACATCTTGCATTTTTCATAGGTATGGTACTTCCTTGGTGTGACTACAAATTCATAGTATACAGAACATATTTTTTTAATAATTAGAATGCTACAAAATGAATATATGCTGAATAAACATTTAAGAATATATGATACAAAAACCTGAGGAGCAATGACATTTGAATTCATGTCGTCTGCAAAAATTACACAAGTTATTCTACATGTAATTAGAAATGAACCTATATTATTATACTATATAAAAAATGTAACTACGTACAACCTGTTGAGATAACTTGAGAAGTGCTTCCACTTTTTCTTCTAGTGCTCAAATCCTTTGTGCTTGAATCTGTAATTGGGTTTCAAGTTCTCTAACTTTTCTACTATTTTTCCATCCACCTTTGATGGTAAAAATCCGAATCTGAGTCCCCTAACTCTCCCATGACATTTAGGGCCTAAAATGCGAGCGACTTCATCATCGCGAATGGAATTTCGGTGGGTATATCAGAATTTGATGCGAAACAATCTTCAATCCTTCTCT
Organism: Fraxinus americana; assembly: GCA_035079005.1. Classification (NCBI taxonomy): domain Eukaryota; kingdom Viridiplantae; phylum Streptophyta; class Magnoliopsida; order Lamiales; family Oleaceae; genus Fraxinus; species Fraxinus americana. The sequence continues at coordinate 24,366,087 of CM068711.1, read as the reverse complement.
GCACTTGTGTTACTCAAATTTTATACTAGCAAGTGATACAACTAATAAATCAAATTGCAGAGGTTAAACATTGACCTAATACACATACCAAAGTATTGGCAACTGCTTCATTTATTGGTTTTCCATCTTTCCTAAGATGTCCACAAGTCCATAATCTTGTTCTTAACCTTTTTAAATCTAGATTCTTTTTTCTCTGCAGTATAAATTTAGTTGTTAGATATATTGGAATTGGAGAAGTCATGTGAGGCAAGAGAAGTTCCTCAGATGTACCATTTCATGAGTCACGCGTGGATAACCCTTTCGACCCATTGTATGGAGAAGCTTCTGATTAGTTATACTTGGAACTTTTTTCCTATTACAAAAGCAAAAAAGTTCAATATAACCCTAATTATTAAGATTTAAGCTTCAAAAGTCATTTTATACTTACAAGAAAATCAGCAGAAAGAGTATCCTCGACAAATTTTACCCAAACTTCTTCGGAGTCGACATTATTTGGTCTAAGAAGGGTAATAGTGCATGTTCTATTCACAAATGATTCAACTTGAGCTCTAATTTCTTTTCTCAATATAGAATTGAATGTCCTCCAATACTTTTCCATATATTGAAATGTCATTCTTTGATGACAATCACTGACTTTGAACCTTTATTGTATTTGTGTACAAACATATATTTAAGACTCAGGTGAATGGTGTCATGAAGAAGAAAAAATATACAACGTAATAATCTTAAAAGGTTGTTAAGAAATAATACCTGTACGAAAGCCCAAAGCTCCATTTTCTTCTTTCCATCCACTGAATGGTAATCTTTAATTACAACAGGCACATGTTCTCGAACTATGACTCCAACCATGCTTGCGAATTTGTCTGAGTTCAGGCTAACCACTTGGCCGTATTCATTGAATTCGAGATCCATCTTCCGATAATTATGTTCCAGAATCATCTTCATTTGTGTTGGACCTCTTTTCTTCTTCGGAGCATTTGGTTGGCAACGTGGTTTGCTCATCATTAGTTGGAATAGTCTATCTCCTTGTTCACTGGAGTTTCTTATTCTCTTACCGGTCTCTCGAATTGCATTAGCAATTGCAGCTCTTCTTCTTTTGGAACTCTTGAACGTTTGTTTACTTGACTAAAATAATATAGCATGAAAACAAAATATAAGAGCAATTGTTTTCAAAACTTAGCATATAGCACATGTATTACTGAAAATATAATTACCTGGACCTTGTCCATCATACAAAATATACTTCTTGCTGCAAAGATTCCCTAGAGCTAGAACAAAAACCTGCGACATCAAAATTAATTATAGTTAGAGATCTTAATAAATCCAAAGCATTTGACATATCATTGCAATATGAATATATAGATAAATAACGAGTTAAAAAGTACACTATCTAAAAATAAGTGAGTTACCAAACAACTCTACGTATCACAAAATACGCCTTCAACATCTATCCTTGCATAATTCCCATCATCATCATGGTTGTCTATAATTGGCTGTGATATATCTAGTTGAATAGTTACCTCATAATTAGAATCTCCCGTCATGTGTGATGCATCAAAGTCTCTTTGTGACGCTTGCAAAACAACACACCAACTAGATGTTTCATTTTTCCTAGAATAAAAGACTTGTTTCACTTGTGTTGCCAAGATGAAATGATCATTTTCAAATTATCTGTGTCCCTCGTTAAGGTTAACCAAAGTGAATCAATCTTCCAATTTTATTCCGTTCACATTTACCCAATCACACTTGAATATTGGAACATGCAACGTATTATAATCAAGCACTATCACATCACGCAAAGCTCCATAATAAAGAACTTGCCCAACTATTTGAGCATTATCTTATGATTGTTGCTTCAACTAAAACGCCACTATTTTGGGGAGATTTTTCTGCATCTTTAGTGTGAAATTGAAGACCATTTATGACAAATCTAGAATATGACATGGATTGATGTCTAGGACCACGTGCAAGCCACTTCAAATTGTTCGATACTTTGTCTGTCAAAAGCTCACCTTCAATCTGTTATTATTTTAAAAATGTTACAAAGAAAAAAATAAATAGCACAAATAGACATTTATTTTTTTGATGTGTATTCCAACCTTATCATCGAACTAGGCAGCAAAAGCATCAATGTGCTTCTTACGCAATAAATTCTCATTTCTTTCCAATCGTCTATCAGCACTCTTCAGTTCATCTATACGCATCCTAAGGTAAATACAATATATTAAAAAGTAAATATGGTTTAAGTACTTAATTTTTCTGGAATTCAATATTTAATAAACGTACTCTATGTATGGTTGAACCTCTGTACTATTTAGTAACACGTAGTGATGAACAACTTTCAACATCTTATTAGATAGTACAATTGCCTTCCCCTTAGAAATTGTACGCCCTGCAACTAAAAAATCAGTCTCATATTCTTCATTGCATACATGCTTAGAGCCTATTTCAGATACTTGTTTTAAGTATTTGCTACAAAATTTCACATTTTCTTAAACAACATATCGCTCAGCTATGCACCCTTCAGGCCGCGTACGATTCATAACATACCCTTTCAACACTTTCATATATCTCTCAAATGGGTACATCCAATGATATTGTACAGGCCTACATAGACGAACTTCTCTCCCAATATGGATTGTCAAATGAACCATTATATCAAAAAAGGAAGGTGAAAAATACCTTTCCAACATGCATAAAGTTTCAAAAATGTCTTCCTTTAATTGTTGTACCTTATTTCTATCTACGATTCCTTGACATATTTTCTTGAAAAATGAACTCAATTTAAAAATGGAGTTCATTGGTCCTTAAGGTAGAAGTCCTCTAAATGCAACTGATAACAATTGTTGCATTAAAATGTGACAATCATGCGACTTCAGTCGAACTATCTTACATTCTTTAACTAATACGCAATTTCCAATATTAGATCCATAGTCATCAGGTAATTTCCAGTTAGCAAACCGTCTGGAAAAATATTGTTTTTCTGCTTTTGATAACGTTTAAGGAACAGCTGGTGGGTAGAATTTATTTCCTATACTATGAGGATGTAAATCATGTCTAATGTTCATTTCTTCCAGGTCCTTATGAGAGTTAATGCCATCTTTAGATTTTCCTTTGACATCCAAAATTGTACTGATGACGCTATCACAAATATTCTTCTCCACGTGCATTATATCCAAATTTTGATGTACAAGTAAAGTCTGCAAATCAAACACTTATGTAGTCATGAAAAACTTCACGCAATTGGAAGTATGAAATAAAAATGAAGGAAATATTATAAAAATTACGTTCCAATATGGTAGATTGAAAAATATTGACTTTTTTCCACGTTACAGTAGATTGATCTGTGTTCTTCTTTCTCTTTCGTTTACCACTTTTTCCCCAATCATTTGTAATTTTATCAATTTCGATAGAATCCACTTCACCGATTTTTATCTTCGACCTAAAACCATGTTCAACGAGTCCATTAAACCAGGCCTTTTTATGCGAAATGGATGATCAAAAGCGAGAAATCTTCTATATCCCATGTATGCAAACTTCCTACCATACTTCAACCATAGTGAACATGTATTTTTACGATAGATAGGACATGCAATTTTTCCTTTAACGGGCCACCCAGATATATTTCCCTATGCAAGAAAGTCATGTATTGTCCACATCAAAATAGCTTTTAAGTTGAATGTAGACCTTGTAACTGCATCATACATGTCAAACCCATCACTCCATAACAACAATAAGTCGTCGACAAGTGGTGCCAAATAATCATCTATATTATTACCTTGCTGTTTTGGACCCAGGATCAATAAAGTCAACATCAAACTTTCTTTTGACATGAAAATTGAGGGAGGTAAGTTACAAATAGTTAAGATTACTGGCCAATAACTCTATTTCGAACTAAAATCTTTGAAAGGATTAAATCCATCAGTAGTAAGACCTAATCTAATATTTCGAGGATCAGATGCAAAATGTGGGCACCTTTTGTTAATCATTTCCTAACTCAGTGAATCAACCGATGCCTAATCTTACTGTCTGAACTTTTATTACTTGAGTGCCATCTAAGTTGTCTTGACATCTCATATATTCCAAACATCCTCTTAAATCTTGGTATTATAGGAAAATAACGCAAGACTTTTGCTTGGATATTTTTCTGAATGTTTTAGTCCGTTGGTTAATTTTCCATCTCGAGCAACCACATTTTGGACATAATTCAGCATGTTCAAGCTCCTTTCCATATAGACAACAATCGTTCAGGAAAGCATGTATCTTTTCATAGCCAAAATCAAATATATTGACAAGTTTTTCCATCTCATAAAAAGAGTTTGGAAGTGTATTATTCTCTAGTAGCATGTCTCGAACAAGATTTATAAGTTCATCAAAACCATTGTCTGATAAGCCATGTGAAGCTTTATGCTTAAACATAACAACCAAAGCTGACATCTTTGTAAACACCTTGCAACCAGGATATAAAGGAGTTTCGGCATCATTAACTAGACTTTCAATCTCTTTGTCTCTTCCATAAGGATGATTTTCAGGATCAACATCATGTTGTGCATAGAAATCATTAAACATCCTACTCGACTACGGTATTTCTACATCGACCAAATTTGATTCACTTGGTTGCTCTCCATGAAATACCTAAACCTTATATGTAGGATCCATACCTTTAATAGTCAAATGTTCATGGACAGTATCATAATGATGATGCATTAGATTCATACAATTAACACAAGGGCATGCTATCATTTTCGAATTGCGATTCTCATGAACTCGTTCAATAAACTTCTGTGATCCATCTCTATATTGTTCTGAAAATCTACAAATTAAACTTTATGATCATGATATGTTATTTGTTTATTGGCTAACTAGATTTATAAGATTAGTTTCAAATTATAACCTTGATAAGTGTAGCCACTCTTTGTCCATTACAGGCAATGCAGATCCGTGTTGGGGTAATGATTGATCGTTGTCCTTCAATGCCTAAATAATGAGATTCTTTATTAATATTATAACTAATTGATTGATGTCAACATAACTCTTAATACTTGAATGTGTCAACAGAATTCTTAATACTTGAATGTGTCAATAGGACTCTTAAAACTTGATTGAAGTCTTCACAACTCTTACTTCACTACTAAATTCCATAAATCTTAATAAACAACCCAATTCGAGATGATAACATATAAAAATAGAAATTGGAAGCTGATAAGGAAAACCATATAAAATAAGGCAAACATGTCAACAATTCATTTATATAATTACTAAAAAAGTGATGGTTCAACGTAAATCCTAAAAACCATTATGAAAGCTCATCTAGTGTAATAAGGCCTTGGCAAATAGATGTCATTTAAAGGGCCAAATTTTTCAAAGAGCCCCCTTAGGTCTTCTGGCCTTCATAGAGCAAATCAAACAGTTAGTACTATACCATGTAGAAGTTGTAGTAAATGGACAAGTAGAACACCTTGATTTAACAAGAAAGAAAAAGTAAAACCGCACAAAGGTTACATTACAACCACTAAAAATAGTAAAATTTAGCCACCACTTTCGAACAAGTTATATGTCACTCATAAATGCAAGATATCTAGATGAAAAAATCATTTGATTCCATTATCAAAAAAATCAGTGGTTCATAATTCTGTTCGATTCTCTTGGAACTAGAATCAAATGAAATTATGCTCACCCCTATTTTCAACTACACATTCGCACAATAAAATATTCTACATTTAACCCAAAACTTTTTCCACTTTTGAATCACACATTTTCTAAAAAATTACTATTTCAAAATTCATTTTTCTCAAGAACTCATTTTAATAGTTGTCAAACGGAAACATAATACTCTAAAAACAAAAACACAATCCTTAATTCTATCTAATGGAATTTTCTCATTTTCTTTTAACTGCTACATAATTGATGAGTTAACATGTAAATAATAAAGCCTTCATATTTGGATTCAGCTCTAAATTATGTATTTTATCTTTTTGTTACGTCAATTTGATAGTCTCAGTTAGATTGCATTAAAGCATCTACAATACAATTTGTGGATTTTAATTTATGTGGCATGTAAATAGAAAAACTTCTCGTCCATGTAGAATTGATATCTAATTTACAGAAGAGTAATCTCAAAATTGATCGCTAATACATTCTCTGAGTTGCTGTCTAGGTGACTTTAATTTTTTTATAACGACAAATTCACATCTAAATTCTAAACAGGAAATATAAATTTGTAAAGAAAAATTTGTTTTGATGACTCACTCTATTTTTGAACCTAACTAATCTAACCCTTTTGATACCTCAAAAACTCGCACAACGCCGGAGAATGGAACCAGTGATGGCATATTAACCACAAAACCCATCGAAACCGACCAAATCTATTTGTATACTAAAAATTTAATTGCTAAAAATCCCATAAGAAAGCCTGAGAACTCCAACTTGTTTCTTTTCATGACTGATATGAACTCTTACTGAATCTCAAAATACTGGTTGTCCAAAACTAGAATACCCACCAACAGATTGCCTCGTAACACATAGTAAAAATGTAAAATGCGTAATCAAATACACATAGAAAAATGAAAAAATCCATAACGAAATACACACATAAAAACAAACCTTAATTCTATTACATATGGGAGTTGGAGTCGTGCGCTTTAGCGTCTAATTGGAAATGACAAATTGGGAAAAGTGTTCACTTTGATGGAGTCGGAGTCGCCCGCTTCAACTTCTAATTGGGAATGAAAAATTGGGAAAAGGCTTCACTTTGTCGGAGTCGAAGAAGAAGAAGGAGACTAAGTCGTGCGTAATGGTACCCAAATTGGAAATGACGAATTGGGAGAAGGGGTCACGTTGTAGCCGGTTTATGCCATTGGGTTTGGAATTGGACCTTCCTATTGGGCCTAATCTTTTTACACAATTATCAGCCCAACCAGCTCGCCCAATCCTACTTACTTTTTGCAACGTTTTTGGGATGTTGCAAAAAGGCCAAATTTTTTGCAACGCTTATTAAACGTGCAAAAAATTTGACATTTTCGCAACATCCCAAAAACGTTGCGAAAGGTGACATTAGCAACTTTAATACCCCGAATTTCATATTACATTTGGCCAATATGATTCATGCATTTCATGCTTGATAATGCCAATTGCATTAAATTTCCTGATTGCTTTCTTTTAACTGATGCAGTTGATAGTCAAGGTGCTAAGACTTTTATATTGTGTTAGTCTTCGGCTACTTGACCTAAGCGGTGAGTTTTATATTGAGTTATGGTAGAAAAATTAGGTTAAGTTAGATATTGGAAATTGGTTTTCTAAGCAATGGGAATTTTACAAAATTCGGAATTAGTATCGATAAAGTTTTAAACTTTCCGTTCGCTTGATCAAGATCATCATAAATCATAGATGGGTAATTGACCTATTTAGGACATGAACATTGAAGGAACATGATCATTACCACCATAATATGGGTTTTATACGATGTTATAAATGTTGAGGTGCAAATTGTTGAAATCGACCGATAATCAATCGGGTAAGTGATTAAATGAACGGTTAAGGAATTAAAGCTATAAAAGATTTTGGGATCTTAGGGCAGGTAGGATGGATTGTAAAGACATTAAAATAAGCTAAGGACACTTGATTTGTACCTACAAGGATAGAGGTGAAATCAGATTTCTACTACAGGGGACACCTCATGCTTAGCCACCTCCTACTTGTTGATTTGTCTTGGTAATGGTAGATTCCTTCATCCTTAAGCATTAGCAATGTCTACCACTTCATTAAGATTTCAAATGTGTAACTTATCATCACTAAAATTCATACAAACCAGCCAAGGATTGGTACAAGAGTAGAAGGTAACTGGAAGAAGACACATCCTACTTAGCATGGGGTGAGTTGTCAAGTTAACCTCAAATTCCTTCAACCTTAAGGCTGCTAGCACGTCTTATAAAGCCTTGTCACCTTATATTGGATAGACATATGTCTTATTAATCACATAAGGGTCCAAATATGGGAAAGGAAGAGTCAAGGAGGGCTGCAAGAAAACACCTCATGCTTGGACACCTCATGCTTGGAAGATACTTGTCATTTAACCACCAATTTCTTCATGCTGAAGTATCAACCACGAATTCAACCCTCAAGACTCTTTATATAGCCCCAAAATAGGACACTTAACCTCAAATTTTTCCTCAAGTTATCCCCAAGTGAACGAGAAAGCAAGAAAGCAAAGGAAAGACAGAAAAACAGAAAGCTGGAATTCTGGACAGCTGAAGTTGTTCACTGTTTTGAGGTTTGTCTTTATTATTTTTGAAGGTGTTATAGTCTCTTGAACCTATGGACTTCTTTAAGATCAGGTTGGGGGTGTTTTGATGATTTAATGATGATCAAAACCGGGGTAATTGGTTGCAAGAACCCGAGCTATCTTAATAAGGATAGAAAGTGATTGTTGCTGGATTTTAGTTATATAACCTTTAATCTTATGTTATACCTTGAAAGGAATGTATGTGTATCAATTTGAATGTTCTCATATAAGAGTTATAGGTCTAGAAATGATCTTTAATACGTTGGAATCCAAATTTTGAAAGTCTTGTTCAAGTGAAACTCAAAACAGTCATGAGGAGAAAGATGTTTGATTTGGTGTTTGAAAAAGGAATGATTTCAAAGCTGTAAATCCTTCATATGTGACTAATCTATTGCATGATTACCTTTACCTACATGTTATATAAATGTGGTAAAAATTTGGGAAGTTTTGGATAACGTTAAGGGGGTGAAAAAGGATTGGAAAAATACTTGGACAGCAATGGAAAGCTGAAAACAGATTCTGGCCATTTGTATATTTAGCTTAGATTCAACCTTTATATGTCCATTAGTTATCTCTTAGGCCTGGGAAATGGATTTTAAGGAGTACTAGGTTGTTAAACAACAATTGAATGATGTTGACGTTCATTATTGGACTCGAGAAATATGGTGATTTATGGGACTAGTTTACAATGCAATCGGTAACTTGAATTGTTAATGCTATCTAAAGTATTCTAGCATGAATGGACGTAGGACGAGATTATGTGTGCATTAAGTTTATCAAATTTAGGATTTTGTTTAATATTAGATGGTCACACAGGTGATTTGCTGACTTTAAGTGGGAAAGAGAATTGATTTACACCTCGTAGAAGCGCGCGCACACAAGAGTAAAAAGGTAAGTGAACTACAGTGCAAAAATGTAGTATGGCAGTGTTGACATATTTACATAACTTTTATAAGGAGCTTATTGTGTATCGTTTAATGATTATGATCATTGAATATATTACGCACGAGCATTTTCATGTGCATGCACGACATACACCCATTGTTGAAAATCTAGCATGCACAACCTGATTGTAAAATTGAGGTTTTCTTCTAAAATGTTTTATTGACCACTAGTAGGGCATCGAGGCATGTGAGGCATGCTTATGTGATATGTTTTGGCACCACGGATAATACTTCCTGGTTGATTACAAAGGTGGATAGGAGATGGGCCTTTGGTAATCACGGGAGGGCGGTCCATTCGATTGTACCTTTGTGATACTCTGATTATTTGCGTTGCTGGGTGGGATACTTCTTGGGTGATCATAGGGGCAGTTAGGAGATGGGCCTCTAGTGATTATAAGAGGATGGTCCACTCACCGGTGTAGATGTCAGATTGACCGCTTGACTATTGATTATTGATATTGATATCGTACAGAGCTCTATCCGGTGCATAGTAGGTGTGTCAAGGGCCCAATGAAAGATTTCAAATGAGATTATTTCGAGTCGACTTTGACGACTATTTGAACATGATACGTCTTTAGCATATTGTTGAAAGTAAATGGCATAGTGTCATATATTATTATCACTCATACTCATGACCTGCATGATTCTTGCTTACTAAGCATTGACTTATGTAGTTCTTGTATTGTAGGTGAGCATGGAACTTCTTAGGAGATCTGGCTGGCTGTGGAGCTCTTATGGGATTCCGAAGTTTTATGTACATGGATGACGACCTGTAGGGTTATTTTGTGGACTCCAGTTGTATTATATTTTGGGATCCTGTATGACTTTTGAAGTAGTATGTAAATACTTTTATAATCGCAGGATAAATATGTTGGCTTGTGATTTTATAATCTTTAGTTTCGGATATACTTTTAGAGATACCTTCATTTAAAAAAAATGTAGGTGAATTTGGATGTCGAGGTCAAGTCACTGACAGTTTTCCCACACTATTTAGTATACTGTAGGAATGGGGTGTGACAGCAACATTCCCTTATCAAATGTTGTCAAAACTCAATTATATTAACCCAATAGCAACATTCACTTATTAAAATGTTGCGGTAAACCCCTTCAGCAACACTTAACTATCGAATGTTGCCGTTTATGTGTTGCAAAATATCATTTTTGGCGTAGTGAACGAAAATATAAGAGGATGTGGATCTTCTATTGTCTAAGTCACCAGCAAAATCTGAATCAGTGTAACCTTTTAACTTTATACCTTATTTGCTCATTCTAAATTCTAAACCTAATTCAGATGAACCTTTTCAATATCTTAGCATCCATTTTATAGCTAACCAATGAGTTTCACCCGGATTAGACATAAATCTGCTCAAGATACTAATACCATGAGCCAAATCAGGTCTGGTGCACACCATTACATACATAATAGAGCCTATAGTATTAGGATAAGGAACATTTTGCATTCTACAAAATTCATCTTTAGTTTTAGGTGATTGATCACTAGAAACAGGTTTACATTCAAGTATAGAAATTTTTTCAAGTATTTTCTTCATATGAGAACATTGTTTCAACAACAAAATGCAATTATTTCTATCCCTAGTTACTTCCATTCCAAGTATTCTTTTAGCTTCACCCAAATCTTTCATTTCAAATTCAGATTTCAATTTGGATTTAATAAAATCAATTTCATATCTATCATTGCATGCAAATAACATATCATCTACATATAAGAGCAAATAGATAGAGTCGGGTCCACCTGACCTTTTGAAGAAGAAACAAAAGTCATATTTGCTTCTTACAAAACCCAATTTTTAAACAAATGTATTAAACTTGATATATCACTGTCTGGGGGCTTGTTTCAGACCATACAGAGAATTTTTCAGTAGACAAACCTTTTCTGTTTTGGATTTTTCCTCAAATCCCATTGACTGATTCATGTATATAGTTTCATTCAAATCACCATTCAGGAATGCTGTTTTAACATCAGGCTGATCCAATTCCCAATTAAAATGAGCAGTAAGAGCTAACAGAATTCTGATAAAGGTGTACTTGGCCACATGTGAGAAAATCACATTATAGTTTATCCCTTCTTTTTTTAGTAAACCCCCTAGCAACTAATCTAGCTTTATACCTCTTATTTTTAGAATCAGAATCTCCTTGTTTTATCTTATAAATCCACTTGCAATCATCAACCAAAACCCAAGTTTTATTTTTGATAAGATAATTCATTTCTTCATTCATATCCCATTTCGAGAGTTCAGATTCAAAACAATTAATAGCATCATCAAAGAAAACAGGTTCTGAATTCACAGCGTCAAGAGCAGAAAATAAGGTAACAAAATCATCATTGTTGAATCTAGTTGAATGTCTTATTTCTCTCATTTCTCTGTGTCTGGTTAATTGGTAATTACTGAGAGCAAGTTCAGAGGATTCAAGCTCAGTTTCAGATTCAGTTGGATCAGGAAGAAGGTCAGTTTGAGTGGACTCCACCTCAATAATTTCATCTTGAACAACAACATTTTCATATTTATTTTCCAAAACAGTTTCCTTAACAGATGTAGATTCAGGAGCTTTTTGATTTGATGATTCATAACAAGGCATGCCAACTACATTAAAAATGACATTTCTGCTGATAATGACCTTAAAACCATTTTGGCACTTGACCCACAGTCTTATCCTTTAACATCTTCCCCATATCCCACAAAAAACACATTTTAGGGATCTAGGCTTATTCTTACCTTCACTTTGATGTAAGTAAGCAGTGCAGCCAAAAACTTTTAATCAAGTATAATCAGGAATTTTACGAGACTGCTGTTTTTCAGGGACTTGAAAATCAATAGCACTAGAAGGATTTCTATTGATAAGGTAGGTTGCAGTTTTTAGGGTTTCTCCCCCAAAAAACTTAGGAGGACCAGAACTAAAGCTAAACACCTAAAAATTTATTACACGTGAAACTTAAACTATGAGCGTTAAACCATAACAATTTAAATTCTAAACTACCATTATTCAAAATTTATTTAAACCAATATCTAACCTTCAAAATAAAAGAAATAGTTTTTTTTTAAGTCTACAGGAAAGTAAAACATTTGCTCTGATATCAAGTTGTAACGCCCCAAAATTTCATACATCTTAAGGTGTTACCAAAAATCTAATCTTAGCGGAACGATAAAATTTTTTAATAATAAAATATTAGAACATCCATAAATTTGAATTTGAAAAAATGAATCTTGTCTTTAAAAAAATTTAAACATTCTCAACTAATAAACTCGATAATAACGTTATTGAACAAAACAAACTAATGAATTAAAAGCATTAAAACTTATTATTTTCGTATGACAATATCCATTGGTAGTCCGCTGCACCACCCCGCCACAGCTCCAATCGACCCGATCTAGTCTGTAAAAATTTGTAGGAGTAAGTATTTTAAAAACACCAGTAAGATATGTGCAGTTTCCATACGCGATTATATAACAATAGCTTAGACAATTCATACCACATTTCTCTTTATGGAGTATATCGATGACCAAGTGAGATACCCATCATTTCTCATTTTGAATTCCCAAAGGATTTCACGTTTCATTATAAAAAAACCCAAAAGAGTTCACATTCCGTTAGGTTGAACCCGAAGGTCCACTGATAATTCATGCATAAATTACTGAACATAAAAGTATAGGGAAACAAACAACTTGCACAAAAAGTGCCTTACCTTGATGGATCAAACGAGCTTTTGATAATAAAAATATACTTAGAATTTACAGCTGCTTTATATGAAAACTGCTATGTAAAATTCTGTGGTACTGAATTGTGGGATATTGGTAAACTATTTATAGTAGAAAAAAATAGTAGTTGAGTCATAGTATAATTGTGATGAAAAATCGTGTCTATCCATTTGATAAGAATTTGTGATAAGCCAAAACCTTTAAGTATAACTATATTAGGATTATGCTTAAATAAATCCTAATCGTGTAATTAAAATAGTGAACGCAGAAAAGTGATGTATGATAGAGTTTGTATTGTATTTAAATAAATTGTTTATAGCCAAAAAAAATAAGGAAATCATTACACTTGTAGGAAAGAGATTGGAAATGCCGTGTCCCATAAGCAACCAAAGTGAGTGGATTTGATTAAATCTTTTTCAAATTAAAGATAAACGTGATTACAAATAAAATAAAATATTATATTCTAACACTAATTATCTTAAAAGGTACATTATTAAGGAATAAAGAAATACGTTTCTTCGAATTGAAATAACTTAGGTTTGACTCATATAAACTTACATTTTTTCGAACCCAATTTAAATTATTTAATGCGAGTTACAAAATGAGCCTAATGTTGATATATTTATCATCGCTCTATCAAAATTTAAATATTTGACCCAAAAACAAAATAATTTAAAACATATTTCACTTTAGTCCCTCAACATTCAAAATAATAAAATATAATATATAACAAATAAAGTTTTTATTCTAAAATTTTTGGGGTGTTACAAAACAAATAGCTTCAATTTCTTAGGCAAATAATTCAATTAATTCCAATTTCAATAGGCTCAAAGGGCTTTGGGAAGAATCAGAGAATTGCAGGCCTGGTGTTGATAATACTGAAAACAAGCGTGAGGATCGGATCATGCAATTCCTCATGGGACTAGGTGAACATTTTGTTGGAGTCAGAAGTCTACTAATGGATCCATTTCCTTCACTGAATAAGGTATTTTTACTTGTTTTACAAGATGAGAGGCAAAAGGAGGTGGTTGCTAACAAACAAGCAACGTATGATGCAACAGCTTTTACTGGCAAGGTTGTGCATAGGCCTTCTTATCCGTTCAATCCTAGATTTACCTCACCTAATGTCTTTCAGAAGAAGGAGAGGCCTATGTGTAGTTATTATGGTATGCTTGGGCATATTAAAGGGAAATGCTACAAGTTAATAGGATATCCTCATAATCATAAGTTTGGCAAAGGAAAGCCTCCAGTGGTTAATGCTGTTGGACAGGCACATCATAGCCAAACATCTACTAGCGATGCTGCAGGAATACTGAATTCTTTGTTGCATCTCACAATCACTCCAAATCAGTGCCAGCAAATTCTGTCTACGTTGGTACCTCAGTTGCAGAGTCAATTCTCAACTTGCGGTCAACAACCTAAGGATGTAGTTATACCCTCAATTGCAGAGCCTGATTCATTTGCATTCTCAGGTAATCACATTCAATTCAATGCTTTTTGAGTAGCAGATAAATGGATCATAGATATTGGTGCTTCGAACATATGGTTTATTCTGTTAAGCATTTCTTCACTGTGACTGGGATTGTAGGTTCTTCAGTGAAGTTGCCAACGGTGAAAATGTTGTTGTTACACACATTGGAATAGTAAAGTTGTCTCCTGTAGCGACCGTGAACTTTTAAATAATGTAAAATTAATTCTCGAAAGACGTGTCGCTAAACTTTAACCCTAATTTTAAAGAGATAGAGAGTTCGTCTAGCCGTTGTAAATAAATTTAAATTATTTTCGAATCGAATCCAATATAGAATAATTATTTTAGTATCAATTCCAATTTATTTTATTTGGATCCAATTTTAATAATTTCAAGTCCAATATTTTTTGTCCAATTATGTTAGGCCCAAATATTGATGTTTAGGCCCAATCCATTTAGGCCCAAACTAAAAGAATCCCTGCAACCCAATTGGCCCAAGTGGCACCTAGGGATTTGTCCCCTAACATTTCCTATTTTATTCACCATCATCTCATTCTCCCTCTCCTCCACAATTTACGCAGCCAAGAAATCTGGGTAAGGAAATTTCATTTGTTATTCAATTCATTCCACTGGAAAATCATGTTGATGCTAGAACTTTAATTTCTAGCACCAACAACATAATGTTTCCAATCAGCTGCATCATCAATAGCCAAGCTCACCACCACAACCCCTGCACTACATAACACCTCCACCATCACTCACGAGACCAACACCAACACCCAAACTGCAGCCCTCCAGAACACACGACCTCCAACCACCAAGCTGACCACCTCAAACCACCACCTCCACCTCCAACTCACCAAACCATTGCTCAAACCACATCAACAGCTCAAAATCGAGACCAACAACACCACCTCATCACCAACACCTCACCACCTCCAAACCGAGACCAAAAGCTACAAACAATCGCCAAACCAAGAAAAACAAACAACCACCATTTTCATCCCACCAACACACGGCAACCCATCATCAATCAAACCACTCATTCACCCAAAAATCCACCTCAAATAGTTTCATGAACCAAGAAATAAAAGACCCATGAACTTACCTCAATATACCAAGAGAACCCGAATGCAAATCGAACCCTCCAAGCCCCTATTAACCTCGAATCGCGTGCCAAAATCCCCAAAAGAAACCCCCCCACTTACCTGGCCGTTACCGGCGTCACCACCGTGGTGGCGCTGCCATCGACCGCCGGTCGGTGGTGGTGGAATCGGGAAGGAGCGAAGCCCTTCCCTTCCCCGTCGCGCTCTCTCTCTCTCTCTCTCGAAAACGGGAGAGAGAGAAATGAAAATGTTTAGTTTTATTTTAATTTTGATTTTAGAATTTTAGCCCTATGTCCCCAAGTTTTAATTGTTTTAATTTAGTCCCTATGATTTAGTTTTATTTCATGTTTTAAATTTTGATTTTTGATTTTCGAAATTTCCCATTTTAGCCCCTAGTTTTAAAAGTTATTCAGTTTAGTCCCGTAGATTAGAAAATTTCATTTTCGATTCTTAAGTTTTATTTATTTAAATTACAGTTTCATAAACTTTCGATTGAGTCCCTAAATTTTTAAAAGTCACTGTTTCAGTACTTAAACTCCTATTTTCAGTTTCGATTAACTTCAATTTAGTCCCCAAGTTTATAAATTATTATTTCAGTCCTTAATATTTTATTTTCAGTTTCAGCATATTTTCAATTAAGTCCTTAAATTCTGAAAAGGTTTAATTTCAGCCCTTTAAGTTTATTTTCAGTTTTGATAGATTTTCTAATTAAGTCCCTAACTTCTAAAAGTTTAATTTTAGCCTTTAAACTTTTATTTTCAGTTTCAATAACTTCCAATTTAGTCCCTAAATTTTATTTTATCACTTTAAAACCTTAAATATTCGGAATACCAATTTAAACTTATTTTCGATTTTTGCTAGACGATACGTACGAACAATTAGGAGCTTGAAGTTATTTTCCCGCTCCACTTTTCACGCAAATCGAAATATTTGAGGTAGACTCGCCACCATTAATTAGTTTAAATTATAATTGCATGTCTTATGTGAATTTACGTGAATTATATGCTTTAATGCATGAGAAGAGAATATGTCATATGATATATATGATATTGTTATGCTTTTCATAACTTATATGCTTTATTGCATGAGAAAGAAAAGAATCTCTTACGAGATAAAATGAGAATGTTATGCATAACTTATGTTAGGGCTGTCCATGGGTCGGTTCGGTTCGGTTCTGAAGATACCCGAACCGACCCAAAACTTTCGGGTATTTAATAAATGGACCCGTTGGGTCCAAATATAATTATGGAACCGTTCGAGTTCGGTTCAGTTCGGGTCGGTTCGGTTCCATTCGGTTTCGTACCATAATCAATTTTTTTAATATTTACAACAACACTATATAAATACAACTAATGACATTTCATTCGTAACTTTTACAAATTAACGTAGCCCAATTCAAAAACATATAAATAACTAGTCGTCCAATAAGATTAATTCAATGCATACAAATACCAAAAAGTAGATATTAATATTACAGCAAAACTACATAAAGTATATTCATTTGTTTCAAATTAAAATGGGCTAATGGATTTTAAAATGATTTGGGGTTAAAAATTAAAATTATGAAATAATCTAATTTATTCAATTAATTTGCTAATTTGTATAGGAAAAAAATAAAATAATTTAATTAATTCAATATAAAAAATAAAAAAATTATTTAGTTTCGGTTCTTGTTCGGTTCTTCGGTTCTTGGTCTAGACCCGAGACCCGACCCAAACCCATCGGTTCTCGATTTGGGTACCCGTTCGGGTATTTAATTTATGAAGAACCGCTCGATTCGGTTCGGTTCGGGTTCGGTTCGGTCCGGTTCGGTTCGGGACTTTTGGACACCCCTAACTTATGTGCTTTAAATGTACGAGAAAGACTACCCACAGCCTATGATTTTAAAGAACCTATGATTTTCAAGAAAATGAACAAAAGATGAAGATGATATCACGTTGTATATTGCATAAGTGTGTATTCAATTATTCTGTAAATTAATTATCGGCGATGAGTCTACACCCCGTTATTTTAACAATATTTGCAGATTTCGGAGGCGATCGTGATTGATGGGCAATGTGGCAACGATTTAATGAATTCAGTTATTTACATTTAAAAAGAATTTCGTATTTGAACCCTATTAACGTACTTGTTATTTCCGTATTTCCAAAACTCGAGATTTGAAGTTTAATCAAATTCTCTTGAGTTATTCAAATGAATTTTATTGCCGTTAGAGTTTTACAATTATAAATGTGATATGAAATTTAGTTAGTTTTTGCGAAATTTTTTAGTTGATTTAGGGCAAAAGAAGATGACGTGGCAATCCGAGTTAATAGAACTCGGGCCTCTACATCTCCTACTTTATTCTTAATCAATGTGCTTGTTGTACTATTCTTTAAGTTCAACTTAATTTCTATCAGTAAGTCGACACTTCAACATGATTGTTGTCTGATGTTCTTTCATGATTCTTGCTTTATCCTGGATCTTTCAACATGGAGGACGATTGGGGTAGGCACACTTGACCATGGACTATATCATTTCCAACACCCTCACCTTCAACTCAATGATCAGTCATCACACCACTATCACCAACTCAAATCAGATTCTGATATCTCCAACATCAGGAACTCTGTTGTTCATCCTACGATTTTTCGTCCTAGTTTCTTTCTTGAATGTAATAAATCTTATCATGTTTGTAATAACATTTATACTACTAATATCAAGATGAACATTGATATTTGTCATTGTCATTTAGGACATTTGCCTAATTCCAAACTATCATTTTTACTTAAATCTGTTCCTAATATTACTTAAATCTGTTCCTAATATTACTATCAATAAAGACTTGCATTTTACTATGTGCCCCTTGGCAAGCAACACAGATTACCCTTCAGATTCTGTGGTGAAGGGTTCTGGATTCAGCAAGCAATATCCTATTGAGGATCACTTGTGCTATGACTCGCTATCTCCTACTCACAGAGGTTATACCTTGGCCTTATCCACTATTTATTAGAAAGAATTTCGTATTTAAACGCTATGAACGTACTTGTTATTTCCGTATTTCCAAAACTCGAGATTTGAAGTTTAATCAAATTCTCTTGAGTTATTCAAATGAATTTTATTGCCGTTAGAGTTTTACAATTATAAATGTGATGTTTGAAATTTAGTTATTTTTTGCGAAATTTTTTAGTTGATTTAGGGAAAAAGAAGATGACGTGGCAATCCGAGTTAACAGAACTCGGGGTGCTACAGCTTGGTATCAGAGCCGGTCTGCTTTTCTGTAGACTGGCAAAATTTTCAAAAAAAAATAAAATTTATTTGCTTAAATTATCATTAATGAAAGTTGCCACTGCTATCATTCGATCCGTCGACTCCGAAGGTAAAGAAGTTTATGAAGTTTAACGTTATTTTATTTCGGATCCCTATTGTAACGATTTATGAGATTTAGAAGAAAGGGAAAGAAAATGTATCCGAATTAGAAAGAAAGAAAGAAAGACGAGTACAAGCATAATTTGAAAGAGTTTTAAATTTCTTTTACGTCCTCGTAATTTTAACTAAGAGAGATGAATTACCCCGCCTAATTGGACTTTGCATAATTGGTATAGGATATGGCACCAATTCGTAGAAATGCACCTAGCGAGACAAAACAAGCCATTAGAGACTATGATCGATTCAGACCTAGACTTGATTGGACGATTGCTCAACACGTGGAGCAGCTGAATATCGTCCGTGACCAGGCCATACAAAATGGCTACGTGACTAGTAATCTCCGATCGATCCACCACTTACTCTCGACTTTTCGAGGCGACTACGCAGAGTTAGCTCGTAATATGTATAATGATGCTCTTGTGTCACCCAATGTGGATATGGAGTATGACACCTTCTGCATGAGATTCGTAGCAAATTGGCCCATGTACTTTGAGCACCGCTTTGGGGTTATACCTAAAGGTGAGCCAGAACATGAGCCAATGTTCGAGCCCAAACAAGTGCAAGAAGATGAGTTAGCACCCCAGGGTAATCTCGAGGAAGACCCAGAAGGAGAAGAAGATCCCGAGGAAGACCCAGAAGAAGAAGAAGATCCCGAAGAAGACCTAGAAGAAGAAAAACCAGAGGAAGACATTGATCCAGCGTTGGGAGAATTCTCGGACGCCGAATCATGCGTGACCGAAGGAGATTAGATGATAGGAGTTAGAGTAGGGTTGGCATTTTGTCTTAATCAAATGTTGGCATACACGCCATCCGATGTACCTACATGAAAAGAAGTTGAAATATGAATGAAATGAAATTTGAATCTTAATTTCCGTCTTACGAGATATCTTTATTGTTCGCGTTGTTAGTACGCCTAGTCAACTATTACA
This sequence comes from Fraxinus americana, assembly GCA_035079005.1. Taxonomy (NCBI): domain Eukaryota; kingdom Viridiplantae; phylum Streptophyta; class Magnoliopsida; order Lamiales; family Oleaceae; genus Fraxinus; species Fraxinus americana. The sequence continues at coordinate 24,346,235 of CM068711.1, read as the reverse complement.
AATTGCCTTTAAATTCATGAAGGTTATGGCACCACCGAACCAAGCCAATGTTATCAGAGAATTACTCAAAGCTGTGCAAGAAATGAGACAGTTTCCACCGCCGGTTAACTCCAACCCCAGTGTACCGATAATTGAACAATTCAGAAAGTACAACATGCCTACGTTTGATGGCGAAAATGGGCCATGGCAGTAAAAGAGTGGCTCCAGACCATTGAAAAGATTTTCAAGCACATATCCTGCCCTAAATACAAGAAGATAGGCTATGCAGAATTCATGTTGGTTGGAAGAGCGGGATTTTGGTGGGAATCCACATCCCGCACAAGGAGCGAAGAACGACAAGCAGCCCTGACTTGGGATGATTTCAAGAAGGAGATCAGGGACAAGTTCTTCCCATAAGCCCTCAGAGATCACAGAGAGGCTGAATTCTTGCGACTGGTGCAAGGTGATATGGACATAACCGAGTATGAGAGGAAATTTGAGGAACTGTCACGCTATGCTTCACATCTGGTGGAGACGGAATTCGAGAAGGTACGACGCTTTGAGAGAGGTCTACGCTCGGATGTTAGACAAATTGTCAGTTCACACGAGCTGCCAACCTACCGAGAAAAAGTGAAGAAGGCTCAAGCGGTAGCCTATGCCGGTGGGAGAACGGGAAACCAAGGAAATCATTATGAGCAGAGAAATCAGGGAAAGAGGAAATGGCAAGGTCCGAACCACAACCAAAATCAGAACCGGAATCTGGCATTCGTTAAGCGGCCGACTCTGGGACCAACAGGGAAACAAATGACCAATTTCATCTCACCCTGCCCTAAGTGCCAGAGGATGCATAAAGGAGAATGCCTGTTGGAAAGGGTGTCTGCTATAAGTGTAGCCAGTCGGGTCACTTTGCATCAGACTGTCGTCCTGCGTCTGCCCATGGTTCCAATCAAAAGACGAACCCAGACCAGAATCGGAAAGGGAAAGCCAGAGTGTTCGCTATAGATGCCGCGGAGGATTCCGACGTGATTGCAGGTATACTAGTTAAACTGGTATTCTTGTACATGTCTTAACCGCATTCATACTATATTTTCCTTCCCATCTTAAGCATGTTAATATGATATCAAGTATACTATCTATTTCCAGGATACCTGTGTGTGTCCTTATAAACTCGGGAGCCACACACTCGTTTATATCCGATGCATGCTTAGAAAGACTGAACTTAATAGGCATAGAGACTGGTAGTACCCTTGAAGTTAGTTTGCCGTCAGGAGAAACTATCGATACTAATAAGATAGTCAAGGCAGTACAAATAGATTTTGATGGTCAAGTTTTGGAGGTAGACCTGAATATTATTCGAATGAAAGATTTCGATATTATTCTAGGTATGGATTGGCTCAGCACCAATCGTGCTGCAATTATGTGCCACGAGAAGGAGGTTATTTTTCGTAAAGATGGTAAAGAAGTATTCAGGTTTTATGGGACGAGGATCAAGGCACTTCCTCGCTTGATCTCGGCTTTACAAGCGGAGAAGCTATTAGCCAAGGATAGTTGTCATGGCTATTTGGTTAGTCTTCAAGACAAACCCATAGAAGAGATTACCCTGGATTCAGTGCCAGTAGTATGCGAGTACGATGGCGTTTTTCCAGACAATCTACCCGGCACTCCGCTGGATAGACAAGTGGGATTTTCCATCAATTTGGTACCAGGAGCTGCCCCTGTTTCTAAAGCTCCGTACCACATAGCACCGAAAGAGTTGCAAAAACTGAAGGTGCAATTAGAGGAATTGCTAGAGAAGGATTTCATCAGGCCAAGTGTATCTCCATGGGGAGCACCTGTGCTGTTTGTAAAGAAGAAGGACGAAAGCATAAGGATGTGCATCGACTATCGAGAACTTAACAAGTTGACGATAAGGAATAAGTATCCTCTACCCAGGATCGAAGACTTATTCGATTAGTTGAAAGGTACTGCAATCTTCTCGAAGATTGATTTGAGATCTGGTTACCATCGGCTAAAGGTTTCGCCAGCTGACGTACCAAAGACAGCGTTCAGGACTCGATATGGACATTATGAGTTCACAGTGATGCCTTTCGCCCTCACGAACGCACCTGCAATATTTATGGACTTGATGAACCGAGTTTTCCATCAGTATCTTGATATTCATTATTTTTTTTATCGATGATATACTGATCTACTTCAGGAATTCCGCACAATATGAAGAACATTTGAGGATTGTGTTGAAAATTTTGAGAACAGAAAAGTTGTATGCCAAGTTCAAGAAATCTGAATTTTGGCTTGAGAGAGTAGGTTTCTTAGGTCATATTGTTACAGCTAAAGGCATCGAAGTTGATCCTTCTAAGGTTGAAACTGTAACGAATTGGCCAACACCTGCAAATGTTGGAGATGTGAGAAGTTTTCTTGGATTAGTTGGATATTATCGGCGATTCATAGAGGGCTTCTCGAAAATAGCAGTCTCTATGACTCAGTTGACCAGAAAAGGAGTTAAGTTTCAGTGGACAGAACAGCGTGAACAAAGCTTTCAGGAACTTAAGAACAGACTCGTCTCAGCACCAGTGCGACGATACCAGATGGGTCTGATGGTTTCGTTATTTACAGCAATGCATCCACACATGGTTTAGGTTGTGTTTTGATGTAGAATGGTAAGGTGATAGCATATGCCTTAAGACAGTTGAAACCACATGAAAAGAATTACCCGACACATGATTTAGAGCTCGCAGCTGTTGTACACGCTCTTAAGATTTGGCGACACTATCTGTATGGGAATAATGTGAGATTTACACCGATCACAAGAGTCTCAAGTATTTCTTCACTCAGAAGGAACTAAACATGAGACAATGACGATGGCTAGAGCTGGTAAAGGACTATGACTGCACCATTTTTTACCACCGGGTAAAGCAAATAAGGTTGCAGATGCCTTGAGCAGAAAGAACGTTGGACAGTTATCAGCTTTGGGAACGATGCAAGATCAGTTGATTCGAGATTTGAGGAATCTAAGAATCGAAGTGTGAACCCCATCAGTCCAAGGATCTTCTAGAATGGCAAACCTGAGAGTTAAACCAGACTTGAGAGGTCGGATTATAATAGCTCAAGCTGGAGATAAATTCTTGGAAAAGATCAGATCCGAAATTGGAACTGGCAAGAGAATAGGTTTCGAGATTGCCTCTGATAAGGCACTTATATTTAGAGGACGTCTCTGTGTGCCAAAGGACGAACGTATCCAGAATGAAATTTTGACAGAAGCTCATTCAGCACCATATGCATGCCACCCAGGAGGGACAAAGATGTATCGTGATTTGCGCAACACCTTTTGGTGGAGGAACATGAAGGGTTGCATTGCAAAGTTTGTCTCTCGATGCATGACATGTCAGCAAGTTAAGGCTGAACATCAGAGACCATCAGGGTTGTTAAATCCCTTGGATATACCAGAATGAAAAAGGAAGAAAATTTCCATGGATTTTGTAACGGGATTACCAAAATCATTAAAGAGTCATGACGCTATTTGGGTTATTGTAGACCGACTTAAGGAGTCAGCTCATTTCCTACCAATCAGAATGACTCTTAATATGGATCAATTGGCCCAATTGTACGTGAAAGAAATTGTTCGACTTTATGAAGTACCAACTTCCATTGTCTCCGATAGAGATTCGAGATTTAATTCGAGATTTTGGAAGAGTTTACATGTTGCAATGGGTACTAAATTAAATTTTAGTACAGCTTATCATCCCCAGACAAATGGACAATCTGAACGCACTATTCAGACGCTGGAAGATATGCTTAGAGCTTGTGTACTAAACTTGAGTGGTAATTGGGATAATAATCTTCCAATAGTGGAGTTTGCCTACAATATTAGTTTTCAGGCTACTATTGGTATGGCACCATATGAGGCACTTTATGGACGACGATGTCGATCACCAGTCTATTGGGATGAAGTAGGCGAGAGAAGAATTTTGGGTCCTGAATTGATTGAAAAAATAGTTGAGGCTATTGATAAGATCAGACTACGGATCAAAGCCGTCCAGGATAGACAGAAAAGCTATGCCGATCAAAGGAGAAAAGACTTAGAGTTTGATATTGGAGAGAAAGTATTTTTGAAAGTAGCTCCTAAGAAAGAAACTATCTATTTCGGCAAGAGAGGGAAGTTAAGACCTCGTTTTATCGGACCATTCGAGATCTTCGAGAAAGTAGGTAACGTGGCTTATCGTTTGGCGTTACCACTCGAGTTATAGGCAACACAACGTTTTCCACGTTTCTTTATTGAGAAAATATATCCACGACCCGAGTCATGTGGTTAATTTTCAAGTTATTTCGATTCAAAGGAATCTGTCTTACGAGGAGACACCTATGTGCATTGTAGAGAGAAAAGTTCATGTCTTAAGAAATAAAGAGATTCCTTTAGTCAAAGTCCAATGGGGTAGACAGCATAGCGATGAAGCTACCTAAGAGAAAGAGGAAGAAATTCTGGCTAAGTATCCAGATATTTTAGATCAAGTAAGTTTAAATTTCGAGTACGAAATTATTTTAAGGAGGTAAGGTTGTAGCGACCGAGAACTTTTAAATAATATAAAATTATTTCTCGAAAAACGTGTCGCTAAACTTTAACCCTAATTTAAGGAGATAGCTCATTCTTCTAGCCATCGTAAACAAATTTAAATTATTTTCGAATCGAATCCAATATCGAATAATTATTTTAGTATCAATTCCAATTTACTTTATTTGGATCAAATTCTAATAATTTCAAGTCCAATATTTTTAGTCCAGTTATGTCAGGCCCAAATATTGATGTTTAGGCCCAATCCATTTAGGCCCAAACTAAAAGAATCCCTGCAACCCAATTGGCCCAAGTGGCACCTAGGGATTTGTGCCCTAACATTTCCTATTTTATTCACCATCATCTCATTCTCCCTCTCCTCCACAATTCACGCAGCCAAGAAATCTGGGTAAGGAAATTTCATTTGTTCTTCAATTCATTCCACTGGAAAATCATGTTGATGCTAGAACTTTAATTTCTAGCACCAACAAGATAATGTTTCCAATCGACTGCATCATCAACAGCCAAGCTCACCACCACAACCCCTGCACTACATAACACCTCCACCATCACTCACGAGACCAACACCAACACCCAAACTGCAACCCTCCAGAACACACGACCTCCAACCACCAAGCTGACCACCTCAAACCACCACCTCCAAATCACCAAACCACTGCTCAAACACATCAACAGCTCAAAATCGAGACCAACAACACCACCCCATCACCAACACCTCACCACCTCCAAACTGAGACCAAAAGCTACAATCGCCAAACCAAGAAAAATAAACAACCACCCTTTTCATCCCACCAACACACGGCAACCCATCATCAATCAAACCACTCATTCACCTAAAAATCTACCTCAAATAGTTTCATGAACCAAGAAATAAAAGACCCATGAACTTACCTCAATATACCAAGAGAACCTGAATGCAAATCGAACCCTCCAAGCCCCTATTAACCTCGAATTGCGTGCCAAAAGCCCCAAAAGAAACCCCTTACTTGCCTGGCCATTACCGGCACCACCACCGTGGTGGCCCTGCCATCGACCGCCGATCGGTGGTGGTGGAATCGGGAAGGAGCGAAGCCCTTTCCTTCCCCGTCGCTCTCTCTCTCTCTCGAAAACGGGAAAGAGAGAAATGAAAATGTTTAGTTTTATTTTAATTTTGATTTTAGAATTTTGGCCCTATGTCCCCAAGTTTTAATTGTTTTAATTTAGTCCTTATGATTTAGTTTTATTTCATGTTTTAAATTTTGATTTTTGATTTTCGAAATTTCCCATTTTAGCCTCTAGTTTTAAAAGTTATTCAGTTTAGTACCGTAGATTAGAAAATTTCATTTTCGATTCTTAAGTTTTATTTATTTAAATTACATTTTCATAAACTTTCGATTGAGTCCCTAAATTTTTAATAGTCACTGTTTCAGTACTTAAACTCATATTTTCAGTTTCGATTCACTTCAATTTAGTCCCCAAGTTTATAAATTATTATTTCAGTCCTTAATATTTTATTTTCAGTTTCAGCATATTTTCAATTAAGTTCTTAAATTCTGAAAAGGTTTAATTTCAGCCGTTTAAGTTTATTTTCAGGTTTGATAGATTTTCCATTTAAGTCCCTAACTTCTAAAAGTTTAATTTTAGTCTTTAAACTTTTATTTTCAGTTTCAATAACTTCCAATTTAGTCCCTAAATTTTATTTTATCACTTTAAAACCTTAAATATTCGGAATACTAATTCAAACTTATTTTCGATTTTGGCTAGACGATACGTACGAACAATTAGGAGCTTGAAGTTATTTTCCCGCTCCACTTTTCACGCAAATCGAAATATTTGAGGTAGACTCGCCACCATTAATTAGTTTAAATTATAATTGCATGTCTTATGTGAATTTACGTGAATTATATGCTTTAATGCATGAGAAGAGAATATGTCATACGAGATATATGATATTGTTATGCTTGCCATAACTTATATGCTTTATTGCATGAGAAAGACAAAAATATCTTACGAGATAAGATGAGAATGTTACGCATAACTTATGTGTTTTAAATGCACGAGAAAGACTACCCACAGCCTATGATTTTAAAACGCCTATAATTTTCAAGAAAATGAACCAAAGATGAAGATGATATCACGTTCTATATTGCATAAGTGTGTATTCAATTATTCTATAAATTAATTATCGGCGATGAGTCTACACCCCGTTATTTTAACAATATTTGCAGACTTCGAAGGCGATCGTGATTGATGGGCAATGTGGCAACGATTTAATGAATTCAGTCATTCACATTTAGAAAGAATTTCGTAGTTGAACCCTATTAACTTGTTATTTCCGAATTTCCAAAACTCAAAATTTGAATTTTAATCAAATTCTCTTGAGTTATTCAAATGAATTTTATTGTCGTTAGAGTTTTACAATTATAAATGTGATGTTTGAAATTTAGTTATTTTCCGCGAAATTTTTTAGTTGATTTAGGGCAAAAGAAGATGACGTGGCAATCCGGGTTAACAGAACTCGGGGCGTTACATCTCCTACTTTATTCTTAATCAATGTGCTTGTTGTACCATCCTTTAAGTTCAACTTAATTTCTATCAGTAAGTCGACACTTCAACATGATTGTTGTCTGATGTTCTTTCATGATTCTTGCTTTATCCAGGATCTTTCAACATGGAGGACGATTGTGGTAGGCACATTTGACCATGGACTATATCATTTCCAACACCCCCACCTTCAACTCAATGATCAGTCATCACACCACTATCACCAACTCAAATCAGATTCTGATATCTCCAACATCAAGAACTCTGTTGTTCATCCTACTATTTTGCGTCCTAGTTTCTCTCTTGAATGTAATAAATCTTATCATGTTTGTAATAACATTTATACTACTAATATCAAGATGAACATTGATATTTGTCATTGTCAATTAGGACATTTGCCTAATTCGAAACTATCATTTTTACTTAAATCTGTTCCTAATATTACTATCAATAAAGACTTGCATTGCACTATGTGCCCCTTGGCAAGCAACACAGATTACCCTTCCATAACAGTGATACTAGAGCTTCACAAGAATTTCAAATCATTCATTGTGATATTTGGGGGCCATATTCCATCAAATCCTTAGATGGCTCCAAGTATTTCCTAACTATTGTTGATGACTACACCAGAACGACTTGGACATACCTCATGAAAGATAAATCCCAAACTAGAACCCTTATTCGGTCATTCTATCATCTTATCCAGACTCATTTTCAATGTAATATAAAGACCTTCAAGTCTGATAATGGTTTGGAATTCCACGTGAGTGATTTTTATCTTTCAAAAGGCATTGTACATCAATTGAGCTGTGTTGAAACACCTCAACAAAATGGTATGGTGGAGAGAAAGCATCGGCATCTTTTAAACATTGCTAGAGCCCTTAAATTCCAAGCAAACTTACTTCATAAATTTTGGGGTGATTGCATTTTAACTGCCACTCACATTATAAACAACACTCCTACCAAGCTGCTTGCAAATAAATCTCCCTACGAAATGTTTTTCAATACTACACCTTCTTATACTCATCTCAAAGTGTTTGGATGCCTTTGTTATACCTCAACCTTGAAAAGAGATAGAACTAAGTTTGATCCTAGAGCTGTACCCTGCCTCTTTATTGGTTATCCATATGCAATGAAGACATATAAACTATACAACCTCAAAACCAATGCTGTTTTTATGTCCAGAGATGTTTCTTTCCATGAAAATATCTTTCCTTTTCAACATCCTGCATTCCTTACCTAATTGTCCAAGTCTGATGATATTGTCAACCTTCTCCTATTTTTTTCCCAACACATTCTCATCCAAACACTGATTAGTTCACTCCCATATCAGTATCAGATAGATCCAACACATCAGATTCTCCCAATCCAACTTCATTCTCACCCATTGTTCCTTCTTCGCCATCTGTTGACACTGCTAATTCCTCACCTAATGTACCCCATAAACTCAACCTATGCCTACACGAACTTCTAAGAGACCAAAACGTACTCCCTCATATCTAAAAAACTATCATTGTAGTCTTATGTCTCAGTTGCCAGTCACTTAATCAGATTATGTGGTGAAGGGTTCTGGATTCAGCAAGCAATATCCTATTGAGGATCACTTGTGCTATGACTTGCTATCTCCTACTCACAGAGGTTATACCTCGGCCTTATCCACTATTTATGAGCCCAGGACATTTACAGAAGCATCACAATATCCTGGTTGGGTGGAAGCTATAGATGCTGAATATCAGGCTTTAGTTTCTAACAACACATGGGATATTGCCAAATTGCCTGAACATAAAACTCTAGTAATTTGTGAGTGGGTTTTCAAAGTCAAGCTCGACTCATATGGAACTAAAGAAAGGAAGAAGGCTCGTATGGTAGCCAAGGGATTTACTCAATAGGCTAGCTTAGACTATGAAGAAACATTTTCCCCTGTTGCAAAATTGGTGACTGTAAAAACTTTGTTGGCTATTACAGCCAACAAACATTGGCATCTCCATCAATTGGACATCAATAATGCCTTTCTCCATGGTGAGTTGGATGGGGAGGTTTATATGCTTATGCCTCCAGGTTATGAATAGCAGCAGGAGCATGGTGAATGGCTGGTTTGCAAGATAAATAAATCTATCTATGGGCTGAAACAAGCTTCGAAGCAATGGAACATGAAGCTTACATCATACATTCTCTCACGAGGTTTCAAATAGTCTAAGTCGGATTACTCCTTGTTTAGCAGCCAAGATGGCTTCTCATTCAAGGTTCTTCTCATATATGTGGATGATGTAATTATTAGGGAAAACAATCTATCTTACATCAAGCAGTTCAAGTTTGAATTAAACAAGTAGTTTAAGCTGAAAGATTTGGGGATCTTGAAGTATTTCTTGGGTCTTGAAGTGGCAAGAAACTCAACATGGACATCCATCTGTCAAATGTAGTATACACTAGATATTTTGCAAGATGTAGCTACCTTGGAGCTAAACCAGGTAACAGCCCTTTACCATACAACTTGAAGTTTAAAAAGGATGAAGGTGATCCAATTGCAGACCCAAGCATCTACAGAAGACTAGTGGGGAGAATTTTATATCTAACAATAACTAGACCAAACTTGTCATATGCTGTTTACATGCTGAGTCAGTTTCTCAAATTGCCAAAGCAGCCTCATCTAGAGGTAGCTCACCATGTATTAAGATATTTGAAGAGCACACCAAGACATAGGTTGTTCTTTTCTAGTAGATATGATCTTCAACTCAAGGGCTATTGTGATGTGGATTGGGCAGCATGTTCGGACACAAGGAGGTCCATAAGGTCCTAAAAATTTACTATTTTTATTTACCCTCATTCTCTTCACTCCTCACACCTCCAAGCAGCCATTATTGGTAAGAAGCTCCACCTCCCTCAATTTTTCCCCTCGTTTCAGTTCACAGTGAACTGAAAATTCATGTTGATACCAAAATAGATTATTAGCACCAATAGTAATCCCTTAAGATTTGAAAACTCCAAATGTTGCTAGAACATCAATTTCTAGCATCATCACCAAGATGTTCTTCATACAACCTAACCCAGAACCACCAACACCCAAGCTTCGAACCAAGCTGCAGCCCCTTTCCCGTCCCTGCTTCTTCTCCTCTTCGAGAAATGAGAAAGAGAGAGCGAGGAAGTAGGTCAGATATTTGGTTAATTTTTTATTTTTATAAATTGCCACTTAAACCCCCAAGTTTCAAAATTCATGTATTTTAGTTCGCCCAGGGTGTCTTTTCGGAAAGTCGAGTCACTTTGTTACAGATTGTCGTGCTCCGTTCGCCCAGGGCTCCAATCAGAAGACGAACCTGGACCAGAACAGAAAAGGGAAAGCAAGAGTATTTGCTATGGATGCAGCGGAGGATTCTGACGTGATTGCATGTATACTAGTTATTCTGGTATTCTTGTGCATGTCTTAACTATTCTCCATACTGTATTCCCTTTCCATTTTTGAGCATTATAATATGATAGCATGTATACTATCTATTTCTAGTATCCTCGTATATGTTCTAATAGACTCGAGAGCCACGCATTCATTTATAGATGATGCATGTTTAGAAAGACTGAACTTAATAGGAGAAGAGACTGGTAGTACCCTCGAGGTTAGTTTACCGTCAGGAGGAACTATCGATACCAATAAGATAGTCAAAGCAGTACAAATAGATTTTGATGGTCAAGTTTCGAAGGCAGACTTGAATATTATCCGAATGAAAGATTTCGATATTATTTTGGGTATGGATTGGTTCAGCACTAACCGTGCTGCAATTATGTGCTACAAGAAAGAGGTTATTTATCGCAAGGATGGTAAAGAAGTATTCAGGTTTTATGGGTCAAAGATTAAGACATTTCCTCGCCTTATCTCGGCTTTACAAGCAGAGAAGCTATTAGCCGAGGACAATTGTCATGGCTATTTGGTTAGTCTTCAAGACAAACCAGCAGAGGAGATCACTTTGGACTCCATGCAGTAGTACGTAAGTACGGTGATGTCTTCCCAGACAATCTACCTGGTATTCTGCCAGATAGGCAAGTGGAATTTTCCATTGATTTGGTACCAGGAGCTGCCACTATTTCTAAGGCTCTGTACCAAATGGCGCCGAATGAATTGCAAAAACTGAAGGTGTAGTTAGAGAAATTACTAGAGAAGGGTTTCATCAGGCCAAGTGTATATCCATGGGGAACATCTGTTCTGTTTGTGAAGAAAAAAGATGAAAACATGAAGATGTGCATCGACTATCGAGAACTTAACAAGTTGACGATAAAGATCAAGTATTCCCTCCCCAGGATCGAAGACTTATTCAATCAATTGAAAGGTACAGCAATCTTCTCGAAGATTGATTTGAAATCTGGGTACCATCAGCTAAAGGTTTCGCTAGCTGACGTACCAAAGACAAGTTCAGGATACGATATGGACATTACGAGTTCGTGGTGGTGCCTTTCGGCCTCACGAACGTACCTGCAATATTTATGGATTTGATGAACAGAGTCTTCCACCAGTATCTTGATAAGTTCGTTATTGTTTTTATCAATGACATACTGATCTACTCTAGAAATTATGCACAACATGAAGAACATTTGAGAATTGTGTTAAGAAAAGTTGTACGCCAAATTCAAGAAATGTGAATTTTGGCTTGAGAGAGCAGGTTTCTTGGATCACATTATTACAGCTAAAGGCATCGAAGTTGATCCTTCTAAAGTTGAAACTGTACGAATTGGCCAACACCTGCAAATGTTGGAGATGTGAGAAGCTTTCTTGGATTAGCTGGATATTATCGACGATTCATAGAGGGTTTCTCTAAAATAGCAGGTCCTATGACGCAGTTGACCAAGAAAGGAGTAAGTTTTAGTGGACAGAATAGTGTTAACAAAGCTTTCAGGAACTTAAGAACAGACTCGTCTCAGCACTAGTGCTGACTATACCAGATGGGTCCGATGGTTTCATTATTTATAGTGATGCATCCAAACATGGTTTAGGTTGCTGCATATTGAAGCAGAATGGCAAAGTGATTGTATATGCTTCAAGACAGTTGAAGCTACATGAGAAGAATTACCCGACACATGATTTAGACTCACAGCTGTTGTATACGCTCTTAAGATTTGGCGACACTATCTGTATGGGAGTAAATGTGAGATGTACATCGATCACAAGAGTCTCAAGTATTTCTTCACTCAGAAGGAACTACGATGGCTAGAGCTGGAAAAGACTATGACCGCACCATTCTTTACCACCCAGGTAAAGCAAATAAGGTTGCAGATGCTTTGAGCAGAAAGAATGCTGGGCAGTTATCAGCTTTGGGAACGACGCAGGATCAGTTGATTCAAGATTTTCAGAATTTAAGAATCGAAGTGCGAGCCCCATCAGTCCAAAGATCTAGTAGATTGGCAAATCTGACCGTTAAACCAGACTTGAGAGGTTGAATTGTAATAGCTCAAGCCGAAAATAATTCTTGGAAAAGATCAGATCCGAAGTCGGGACTGGCAAGAGAATAGGTTTCGAGATTGCCTCTGATAAAGCACTTATATTCAGAGGGCGTCTCTGTGTACCGAATGATGAACACATCAGGAATGAGATTTTGACAGAAGCTCATTCGGCACCATATGCATGCCACTTAGAAGGGACAAAGATGTATCATGATTTGCAAAATAATTTTTGGTGGAGAAACATGAAGGGTTACATTGCAAAGTTTATCTCTCGATGCATGATGTGTCAGCAGGTCAAGGCTGAACATCAGAGACCATCAGGGTTGTTAAATCCCTTTGATATAATAGAATGGAAATGGGAGAAAATTTTCATGGATTTTCAAAGTGCTTATTACATTCATTGCTTTGCTCATCAACTTCAACTAGAGGAATATTTGTGGGACATAAACATTCGAAAATTGGAACTTTCTTTACTTCGGTACACAAATTGGTGATGTCGTTGGAGGATAGACTAAACAGAGTGATCTTCTTTGAGAGAAACAAATACTCAAAATTCTTGAAGCACTCAGTGTTGGTGAAATATCAAACGGACGGGGTCTAAAAAAAGAAACTACTCTTAAGCGTTCTGGTGATACGTGTGTTGGGGCTTTCACTACAGTTTGATTAATTTGATTCTCATGTTTTCAGCTATAGCTAATGTTGTTGAGGTGATTGTCACTTACACGACAAGTTCTGGAATAAGAGGTGATGCATGTATTTTATTGAAATTGATGTTAAAATTTGCATAAAAAAGATATTGGGAATTTCAAATGAATTGTTGAAATCATTACAAAGAAAGGTTTAAGATATTATCAATGCCATGAAATTGGTAAAATTTTGTTAAGTACAGCTTCAAACCATGAGGGATGATTGATGGGATTCTTTTTTTTTTTTTTTGGAATGATTTGTTTATTTCTTTGAAGCTCGGAAGATTAATATTCTCAATGTGAATGATATGTTCATAACATTACGTCGTTCACGGCGTGACACAGTGACAAACTTGCATTACTTCCATTGTGAAATATTTTATGTCGTCATTGATATGCAACTTCTACAGTTGAATTATCGTTTTTCTAAGGTGAACAGTTGCTTACTTCTTTGTGTTGCGTGTTTGTGTCCACAGAATTCATTTGTTACTTTTGACAAGAACAAAGTGATTCAACTATGTGAGTATTATCTAATAGATTTTGTCGCAACAGATATCTCAAAACTTGATATATATATATATATATATATATATATATATATATTATTGACATGCGTACTAACAAAGATTTGGGACGATTACAAGGACTTAGTGATCTTGCACAGAAATTGGTTGCGAAAAATAAACATGAAGTGTATATTCATTAGTCTACAAGCTCGTGATATTAGCATTTATTATTCCCGTGACTACTACTACAGTTGAAAGAGCACATTCTGCGATGACTTATGTCAAAAATTGTCTACACAATCGAATAGAAAATCAGTGGTTGAATAATAGTTTGATTACATATATTGAGAATGATGTATTTGATAATATTTAAAATGATGTAATTATGGAACTTTATCAAAATATGAGAACGCGTAGAGAACAAATGTAACAAAATATCGATTGTTTTTATTTTGTTCACAACTTTTTTACAAGTTTGATTGTTTCCCCCTAACTTAAAATGTCTACGTCCGCCACTGAGTATAATTCATTCTAGTTTTGAAGGAAATAAAACGAGTGGCTGAAAAAATTTATATAGTTGGCTCCAAATTTACTGGAAAAAAGGGGCTTAGTTTGTTGTCACTGTTGCTTGAAATGGAAGAAAGTAACCAGAAAGTAAAAGTTCATCGTCATAAGCCATAAATTTAGGTGCTTTCTGTATTTTCTCAAATCAGAGTAGCCTGAAATTCCAAACAATACCTCAATTGCATCCAGTGGACACTACAAATCCTATGCCATCTTTCACTCACAAGTGAATCAGTATGGAAAGTGATTCCCATGAAGCTGTTATGTTTTATCTCTTTTCTGTCTTATTATCAAAACTTGACATAGTTTAGAGAGAGATTTTTTTTTTTTTTTTACCAATTTCAAGCAAAAAATATGTCAATAGTGCCAACACATCCAACTCCACAATTTTTTTTCTCAATTTATGTTGATATGTTTCATCCACAAGTTCATTGGATGTAGAAAGCAACTTCTCTTATTTTTGTCAGGGATTAAGCCTTAATTCAATTAACAGAAGCAATAATAAGAAAAATGAAGAATTGGAACTTGCAAATCAGACACGGATTTATGGTCCATCTATTTTCCGTTTCCGATTTTCACTCTATAAGTAAAAAATATTTTATATTTATGATTTATATATTGGTTTGCTTAAATTAGCATGATTTTTAAATGTCAAAATATGTGCCAAAATGTGTTCAAGTGGTGCCGTCCAAACAAGGTAAGCCAGTCACTTAGAACTGACTGGGTGCTATACCCTATGATACAGGTTAACAGATTCTTGGTTGTGATTTTTTAGGGTTTTCAAACCTTAAACGAGGTACAATATTTAAGTACCTTATAGCAGCATATACACGAATATACACTTACCATTTTGGATAGGTTTTATTGGTCAAATAATTAAAAGAAGGAAAAATTATTTTAACAAATTAAAATTTTCCCTAATTTAATTATTGTCCATATCAAACATATTTTATACATATACAGAAATATATATTTATCTTATTTGACTGGTTTGATTGGTCAAATAATTAAAATAAGAAAAAATTGTTTCAACAAATTAAAACTTTCCTTAATTTAATTATTGATCAATCAAACATATTTTATATTATTTTTACTGTGCAAAACTTCTATATTTTAGGTAAGATACGTTCATGCATTGGAGGGGCCTCTACATAAGTAGAGAAAATCATTAAGGGACGTGAGAATGTTTTGAAAAAAATATGCATATGTCCGACGAATCTGCATCACTAAGTTCTGAAGTCTTCTGACCATCTCTAGTGAGTTTGATGTTCCATTGAATTATCTCAATGCAAAAATCTTGTTCTTCAACAATAATTGAAGATAGCACACCAAAGCATGAATGATATAATCCTGCTCAAATATCAGACTACTTGACATGAGTAAAGATTAGTGAATCTTAATCCAAGGAGTAGTTGTGGCTGAATACAATTATAAAATGGCGATAAAGTAAAGAGTAGAGGGTTTGATTCCATTTTCCCAACAAGACAAAAGAATAAAGAAAACAAGGGAGTTGTTTTTTACTTGCTGTTAATTGTTTTTATTAATTTTGCGAAATTAAAAAATTAAAACTATTGTATTTTTGATTTGTTGATAGTGGATTATTTTACCCGTGGCAAGGGGCTTGTGGATATTTTTCTTAGGGGTTTACTACGTTATATTTGGTGTTCATCTTAGAATAGATAATATCTTCTAGAACACATATTTGTTAAGTTGTCCCAGTTAGACCTATGCGTAAAATTACTAGTAGTAAGTTCTAACTGACTAGCGTATTCTTGCTAAAATGAATAATTGAGACAAAATATTTAATTAACTAGGTTTTAGTATTTATACACTCTAATACAAAATAGAGTAAAATGAATTTATATTACCCAGTACACCCTTAATCCGCAGTCAATGGAATAAGTGTAAGCATGATTAGGTTTTTGTGTTATTCTTTCCAGTATATATATCCCCTAAAGGATGCTGGATAGATAAAGAGCAACAAAATCTTTATATAATTTTTTTCAGATCACCTTTTGAGTCATTCTTGAAACATGGGAGATAGAGTTCGTTTGGCAGAGAGAATTATAGGTATACCTTCTCCCTCCTCGTCTCTATCATTAATTGATGATTTTTAGAAATCATTAAAGCAGATTGTCTGATGTTTCTTGTAGGGAATGCTACTTCTATGATATTGTATGCTGTGTCAATGTAAACACAAACCGTCTTTCTACAATACTTATTTTGTGTTGTTTATAGATAATGGCTATGATAAGGGCGCTTTGCGCACTTATTTAGGCCACAAAACATGGACTATTGTTTATAGATATGTTGAAATATGGCTTAATTTGATATAATTTGCGTTTGTAGGACTATATTGATGGATGGAATGAAAAGTGTGCGAAAACGTACGATAAAGAACCAAAATGGAAGAGAATGAAAGTTCAGGGACCAAAATGCAAATAACCAAAAGATGAACCGAGGACAACTCAAGAGAGGACACAAGTTTAATCATAAATTGAGGATGTCATGGGATGATTTGAGAAAAAGAATGAACAAAAGAGGCCAAGACAAGAAAAAACTGAAGATGGAGAACCAAAATGAAGATTTCGAAAATAAATTGCACCATCTAGCCGCATGGCGTAATTTCCTTGCGGCCACAAGGAAGGGTTCAGGGAAAAATTTTGGAAAATTATTTGTTCCATGCGGCCGCATGGAAAATAACCATGCCCGCATGGTAGGTTTTTTTGTACGATTTTTCTGGTTTCCTTTTCTCGTTAAGACACTTATGGAAAGGGATCTAGGGCACTTATTTAACCCTAAACTCATCCAAAGAAATGGGGCTACGCCACTTTAGAGAGAAAAACACCTTGGAGAGATAGAACGAAGGCAAGAACAAGGATTTACACTTCAAGTTTCAAGATTTCAAGATTTAATTCAAGATTTTGGTGATGTCTTCTTTTCATTATTTTTATTGCTATTTTATTTTCTCCATGTTAGGCTAGACTTTTTATGTATTAGGTGAACAATGAACCTCGTATAATGATCTTTTAATTTCTATTTTGCAATTTGATATTTAAACATGTTTGATGGATGTTGAATGATTTATATACTCTTTTTGCCTCCATGATTATAGTGCACGATAATTGTGTGAGTTTAGGTGGTTTATTTTATGCATTCGAAAGAATGGAAATAAACTCAATAAGGTACAAATCATCATTTTGTTCATAGAGGATAGAAATATACCGATATGCATTACGTGAATCTCTAAGTGTTTACAAAACTTCATGCATTCTTGGATATTGCATTTGTCATAGAAATATAGTCAAATGGTATGCTAGAATATGTTCAATTCTATTCGAAAGAGATTGTTGGATAGATTAGAAACATTGATTCTTCAACCAAATTGTCGTGTTGTCAAATTGTGAAATAAGGATTAAGAGTGAATTTTGCTTGGTGATTCGGAATCCTAGTACGCTTTTTCATACATTAATTTCTTCAACTTTGTCATACAACCTTTACTTTTGCATTTAAATCGAAATTTTAGTTTAATTTGCATGTTAGTCATAATTTCATTATAAAATCACAAAAAACAATCATCTTATGTTTTATAGATTCGGTTAAGGTCACAATAATAGAACTCAAGTTAAATCAATCGTCGTGGGAACGATACTCGAAATTCTAAGATTTCCACTTTATTACTTGTCAACGAATCGTACACTTGCGGTGGTTTTATTCGAAACATATTTTCGTGAACAGGCTATATGAAGTTAACTGTAATGATTGGCATGTAGTATCAAACAGGAATCTACAATACAGTTGACAATTTTAACGCTGTCACATAGATGTTTTACTACCAACACTTGATCACCTAATTATTATTGCACTAGCTGAGTGTAATCATGGTTTAATGCTTCATAACGACGCTGCTGGTTATCTAATACCTTTGAAATTTTTCCAGATTGACATTCTCAAGGGTGATAAGAAAGAAAAGCACTGAAGAATTTTCATGTGTTTCATATATCACTGCACTATTGAACTGTTTCCTCTACGCTTGGTACTTCTTGCCAGTCGTAAGTCATAAGTGGGAAAACTTCCCAGTGATCACAATTAATGGATTAGGAATTCTTTTGGAGCTCTGCTTCATACTAATATATTTCTACTTTGTTCCAGCTAATGGAAAGGTAAGCTACTCTTTCACAAAAATTTGGCACTTCGAGAAATGCATTATTATATGTTCTTGAAAGCATTTCCACGTCGGCTGGAATGAAGAAAATGTTGCCAATATTTATTTGTCATTGATATACAGAAAAAGGTAGCTATGTTGACAATTCCTGCTCTCATAGTGTTCTTAGTCATTGCAATTTCATCGGCATTTGCATTTCATGATCACCACCATCACAAGATATTTGTAGAAATTACTGTACTCGGGCAGTTCTCCTCTCGTGGTAGTGGTGAGTCATTCTAGTTTTTTCACACAATTTCATAACATCACAAAGGACAATCATTTGAACTATCTCTTTTAAAAGTTTAAGCCATCATAGTTAAAACATCCCCTCACTCGAAGATCGTATTCATGTGCATAATTTTTATAAATGAGCAGTAGTGAGACTTGAACTCAACTGGGAAACAAAGTTTCATAGGTATTTTTGAAATCTAGTGATAAACTTCGGGAACCATAATAGTGAAAAGAAACGATTTTCAATAAGGTAATTAATGCATAGTTTTCAAAAATCGGATTTCTTTGAAAAAAAACACATCTATCTCGAGGGGGGTGGGGATTTATTTTGTGTATTGATTTATTTTGATCATAGCATGACTCTTAATTATTTTAGAAACAACTAATTCAAACTAAGGGCGTGGAATTTATGCTGTTCTATTTGTCATTTTTCTCTTTACTTGCTAGTTCACCTTGGTTGGCTTATGGACTGTTAAGCCACAATCTTTTTCTCGCGGTTAGTAAGATGATTATGCTCTGATATTTACAGAAAAATAGAGTTCATAGATAATACTCCGTTTCATATTTTGAATGTGTTATGCTAAAACAAATCAATTCAGAAATTGAAGCTAAACAATGACCAATGAAAAGAGCAGAGAAAAACGTCTGCTGTTGATTTTATATGAATTGCGCTAAATGAAGAAGGTCACAAGAGAATAAATACACAAAATTACAACAGCCTTTGTAGATGTGGCAAAACTAAATTCTATTACAAATAACTAAAATTTGGAATCAATTTTAATTTCCTTCAGCTAGTGGCAGCATTCCTTCATTCCAGCAGCTTTTACATTCTTCTAGCATCTCTTGCTCCATGACTTTGATCTCCAACAGCCCCCCTCAAGGTGGAGATTAGATATTTTCTACTTCCATCTTGGACAAATGTGAATGAAACAAATTATAGCATAGAGTTTTAGTGAAGATATCAGCAATTTGCAAACCAATTCTTACATGTTTTGTAATAACACTTCCTTCTTATATTTTGTCTCGAACTAAATGACGATCTAATTCAATATGCTTGGTCCTTTCATGAAATACTGGGTTGGCTGCAATGTGTAAGGCTGCCTGATTGTCACAAAATAACTCAGCCACTTGTGGGTGTGAAATTTGTAAGTCATCAAGGATGTATCTAAGCCAAGTTAACTCACAACAAGTTGCTGCCATTGCTCTATATTCTGCTTCAGCAGACCACCTAGAAATGGTGCTTTGCTTGTTGGACTTCCAAGATATCAGTGAGGGCCCAATGAAAACACAATAATTTGTTATTGATCTCCTAGAATCTGGACATGCTCCCCAGTTTGAATCAGTGTAGGCTCTAAGTTGCAAATCTGAAGTTGAAGGAAAAAACAGTCCCAAGCCTGGTATTTTCTTAATGTATCGAAGTATCTTCCATGCAGCATTCATGTGTGATGTTCTAGGAGTCTGCATATATTAACTTAGTAAATGCACTAAGTATGATAGATCTGGCCTGGTGATGGTTAGGTAGAGCAGCCGCCTACTAGTCTTCTATATGAAGCTGGATCAGAGAGTGCCTCTCCTTCATCCTTGGACAATTTAGTATTCTAATCAAATGGGATTTTAGCTGGAGTAACCCCAATAGTCCCAGAGTCCGATAAAATATCTAGTGCATATTTTCTTTGGCAAATTTGAATTCCTTTAGTTGATCTAGCCACCTCTATTCTAAGAAAGTACTTAAGATTTCCTAAATCCTTAATCTTGAATTTGTTATCAAGAAAATCTTTAAGATAATTAATCACCTTCGCATTGCTTCCTGCTATTATTATGTCATCAACATAAACTAGTATAGTAGTGAAGGAATCATTCATGCTTCTGGTGAACAAGCTATAGTCTGCTTTGGATTGATGGAACCCCTGCTCAATGATGAAAATTGACAACTTTGAGTACCGCTAGCGAGACGCTTGCTTTAAACCATACAAACTTTTGTTGAGTTTGCAAACTTTTAAGCCTTTATCATGGCCAAGACCTGAAGATTTATCAACAGAGTACCCAGGAAGGATCTCCATGTACACCTCATCCTCTAAACTTCCATGTAAAAATGCATTATTTACATCAAATTGATGTAAATACCACCCTTTTGTTGATGATACTGCTATTAATGTTCTTACTGTCACTAGCTTTGCCACAGGCAAGAATGTTTTGTAATAATCAATTATCTCTAGTTGAGTATATCCTTTTGCCACGAGCCTTGCTTTATACCTCTGAATGGTTTCATTTGCATTAAATCTGATCTTATAAACCCACATGCATCCTATAGGAACCATCCCATGAGGTAAATCAGTCACGGTCCAGGTTTTGTTTAACTCAAGAGCAACAATCTCATTTTTCATAGCTTGCACCATTCAAGAAACTTAGCTGGTTCTTGATAGGTATTTGGTTCAGAATGTGTAAGAATGGATGATGCAAAAGCCTTATGTTGATTAGACAATTTACGATATGAAACTGATGTACATAAGGGAAAAGGAGTACCTGAAGTTGCGGTGCATTTCCTCTTATCATACGTTTGAGAGTAGGTGAGTGAGGTTGCCTGTTGGCAAATGAAATCCTGTAAATAGGTAGGTGTTCTTTTGTTTCTTTGAGACCTTAGAGGAACATAAAAGTCATTGGGGCATTCAGGTTGAGCTGCAAATTCAGGGTGAGGCCGATCACTCTCTGAGTGTTCCATATCTTGGTTAAGTTCTTGATTTGGTTCTACTTGTAACTGAGGATCGAAAGAGATAGGATAGTCTAAGTTGACATTGCTTGGTTCTAGATAGGCTAATTGATCAAGAGCATCCAGTTTATGTGTGAGTTTTGAATTGTCAATATGATCTGGATTTTTACGGTCTTTGAAAGGAAAAATGTCTTCATAGAATTTTACATTTCTTGATATAAAAATTTTATTAGTCTCTAAGTCAAGTAGTTTATATCCCTTGGTTCCATAAGGATATCCCAAAAAGGCACACCTCATTCCCCTTGAGTCAAATTTGTGCATGTTATGTGTGAGTGTGGTGGCAGATGCTAAACTGCTAAAAACTCTGAGATTAGAATATGTTGGTCTAATTTTAAAAAGGACTTCAAAAGGGACTTATTTGCATGTGGGAATTCTGTTTATTAAAAAGACAACAGTTAAAACAAAATCATTCCATTATTTCATAGGCAAATTACTTTGAAATTTTAGTGCTCTGGCAACATTTAGTATGTGTTGGTGCTTCCTCTCAACCACAGCATTTTGCTGAGGAGTCTCAACACATGAAGTTTGATGTATTATTCAATTGTTAGAGTAGAATTGTTTCAAGTCAAATTCTCCTCCATTATCAGTCCTCATGATTTTTATTTTGGAACAAAACTAAGTTTCAATCATAGTATAGAATTTTTGTAAGGTAGTTGAAGCATCAGATTTCAATTTTAGTAAATAGATCCAAGTGTATCGACTGTGATCATCAATAATAGTGAGAAAAGATTTTGATCCATCATAGGAACATCAATACAAGGTCCCCATAGGTCACAGTGAATTAACTCAACATTGTTCTGGCCTATGATAACTAGTATTGAAGGATAGCCTATGCAGTTTAGCTAAAAGACATATAGAACAAGGTTTCTTGGCGTGTTTGAAACTAGAATTCTGATGTAAGTTGGTCGAATGCATTATGGGATCTGTGGGATGACCTAATCTGAAGTGCCATAGGTCATAGTTTTCTTGGTCAGTAGCAGCAGACATGGTGATTTGGTTTGTGAATTCTGGTAATTTCTAAATCAGGCTGGTAGGAGAGACCTTATTTTGCACTAAATGGTATAGGCCTTGCCTCACTTTACCTAGACCAATAGTCTTTCAAGTTAAAAGGTCCTACATAAAACACAAATCAGAGGAGAATATAAGGCAGCAGTTTGATGTTTTAGCAAGTTTTCCAGCTGATATCAAGTTAATGAAAAAGATGGGACACGGAGAACATCATGAAGGTGTAAATCTTCTGTGATTCTAGCATTTCCTATGTGAGTTGCAATGGTGGCATCTCTATTAGGTAGTCTAATGGAATGTGAGATTTTAGACTTTATTTCCTTGAGAAACGAGATGGAGCAGACCATATGATCTGTGGCTCCAGTGTCTATGATCCAAGGTATAGATGAGTCAACCTATCTTCATCATTATGAATAGACAAACATATATAAGTACCAGATATTTTAAGTGCATCAGTGTGTTTGGTGGAAGGAGAGGTTGAAGCATGGCTGGCAGAAAGTGAATGGAAATGGTTGATTGGTGGTTTGAGTAAAGCCATCAGTTGAGTGTATTGCTCTTGGGTTAAAGTAACTTGGTTCTTGTCACATATTTGCTCCTGAGTAGTTCCTATAGCATCAGTACTTTGATCAACAATAGCAGCATTTGCCTTCATCTTCCCATGGAAGTTGTGGCTTGGAGGATACCCATGAATCTTAAAACAATTGTTGATGGTGTAATTTGGCATCTGACAGTGTGTACACAATGGCTTATCCTTGTTAGCCTTAAAACACCTCTCAAGTGAATGACCAGTGATGTTGCAAAATGTGCAGTAGTATTTATTCTAAGGTCCAAGATCCCTCATCTCTGCTTTCCTTAGAGTATTCCTTCTCACCATCATTATCATTCCTTCAGAGATAGGTACATCAGTAGAGATGTCTCTCATCTTTTCTTCCTGCGGTATAATAGAATATACCTCATTCAATTTGGGAAATGGTTTTATCAACAGAATTTGAGCATTAATACTTTTGTAGGAATCATTTAGCCCCATAAGGAACTTCATTACCCAATCCCTCTCTTGGTTACTAACTACCATTTGCAGCCCCCCACAAGTACAGTTGGGAATGGACTCATAGTTTATTAGTTCATCAAGTGATGTTTTGAGTTTTCAAAAATATGTGCTGACAGAATCTTGCCCTTGAATCAACGTTGTTATTCCTTGTTTGACTTCATAAATTCTGGGAGCGTTTTCCTGAGCCAAGCGTTGCTCTAATTCCAGCCAAAGTTGATGTGCTGTTTCAGCATAGAGTGTGATGGCCTTAATATCAACTGTCATGGTGTTTTGTAGCCAGGTGATGACTATGTCATTACATCGAAGCCAATGTTCCATTAATGGACTATCAACATCAGTAGGCTCACAAATGCTTCCATTAATGAAGTTAAGTTTGTTTTTTATTCGAAGTGCTCTCTTCATAGACCTTGCCCAAGAGTGGTAATTGCTGGAGTCAAGCATTTGAGTTACCAGTAGTGCCCCAGAATTCTCGTTTGTACCAATGAAATAGGGGCTATTGGGAAAGAACGGATCATGAGAGTTTTTAGTAGGATTTGAGCTTTGAGGTGGGATTGGATTTTGATTTGTATCAATAATACTTGTGCCATCATTATCAGCCATTAGTCTCTGATACCATAAATCAATTAAGAAATTGAAGCTAAACAATGACTGATGAAAAAGAGCAGAGAAAAACGGCTGCCATTGATTTTATATGAATTACGCTAAATGAAGAAGGTCACGAGAGAATAAATACACAAAATTACAACAGCCTTTGTACATGTGGCAAAACTAAATTCTGTTACAAATAACTAAAATTTGGAATAAATTTTAACTTCCTTCAGCTAGTGGCAGCATTCCTTCATTCTAGCAGCTTCTACATTCTTCTAGCATCTCTTGGTCCACGACTTTGATCTCCAACATATGCAGTCTCCAAATTTCTTTGGTAGCCCTCTAGGCATGATCCAACTCTTGCTCTACTGCTGGTACAGAAAAAGTAATACTCTGGAAGAAACTACAAGATGTGATTTAGAAAAAAGTTATGGGGAACAGAAGCAAAATCTACGATAGAACATAGAATGTTTAAGGAACAAACAAAATTGAACATTAAAAATAGATAGCAGAGAATTAAACATCAAAATCATCATTATTGTTATAAACAAAGTGAGATTTTGCAATTGAATTAGGGTTGGATAAAACTCCCGAACCGAATCGGACCGAAATGAACCCGAACCGAATCGAGCGGTTCTTCATAAGTTAAATAGCCGAACGGGTATCTGAATCGAGAACCGATGAGTTTGGTTTAATTCTCGGTTCTAGACCAGAACTGAATAACCGAATAAGAATCGAATCTAAATAATTTTTTAAATTTTTTATATTGAATTAATTCAATTATTTTAATTTTTTCTAAATAAATTAGAAAATTAACTAATTTAGTTGAACAATTTTTAGTTTATTTGTATTTGTTAATTGTGTTTTTTCAATACTTGTAAAGTTTCTTAATATGACAAGTCAAGCAATTGATAATTAAATCAAATAGTTGGTAAGTATTACCAATACTTAAAAATATTTTATTTTTATAATTTTTAATTTATATTTCATTTTTTTATGTAGGCTGGTTGAAATAAATGATTTATTGATATGAATTACTGATATTTTAGTATTTGTGTCTACTTTTTGATATTTGTATACATTAAATTAATCTTATAGGACAACTTGTCATTTCTATGTTTTTAAATTGGGTTACGTTAATTTGTAAAAATTACGAATGAACATGTCATTAGTTGTATTTATGTAGTGTTGCTGTAAATTTTAAAAAATTTAATTATGGTACAAAACCGAACCAAACCAAACCGAATGGAACCGAACCCGAACGGTTCTATAATTATATTTGGACCCGACGGTTCCATTTATTAAATACCCAAAAATTTTGATTTGATTCGATAAAAATTTAACCGAATCGGACCATGTTCAGCCCTAAATTGAATGAACAAAAGCATTTTGTAAATGAACCGGTTCGATTTAGTGTCACGTTATTATATATAATAAATAAAGACTCAGTGTTACCCATTTATAAAATTATGATGAAAATTTTACTTGCACGTACTGGGAGTTTTCAAAGCCTAAATTTAAATGAACACATCCATTCTCTCATAATATACGAAGTGGCGAAAAGAATCGAACATTAATCTAGATCTCGAAAATATATATTATAAATATTAAGTGTATTTCGTAGAACACTGTCTAATTTGTTAATTCAGTTCAATATATCAAATTAAATCTTCATTTGACACAATTAAAAATCAAAATGGGAAAAACATTTAGTATATATTTTATATTTATTTTTCATTAATATATACTAATCATGCATTTTATCTAATTAAATTGAAAATTTACACTTTTAATTCGTAAACTATAGTTGAGTCCGAGTAGTGGCATGACATCTGACCCAAAAAAAAAAAGATTCCGTAATGAATTTGATTCCTGATTTCTTGTAATTAAACTCAACTTTAAAAGAAAAAATATAAATATAAATGAATGAGCATATATTAACTCATATTTTGTTTATCCCTCTTAATAATTCGTTGCTAATTGAACTTGGCAGCGAATCCTTAGTAATAAAATTGCCCACGCTCAATAAGAATTGTTGAAATTAAGAAAAATAGAGAATTTGTAAAAGAATTTTTTATTCTGATGCTAATTGAACTATTCAAAGGGCAATCGTGAAGGGAGACAAACATTCAAGGTATGGCCTCAATGATAATTACTCTCAATTACATATATACACAAATCAAGGGTATACAATCAACTTTATTTAAGGTGATATGATTTAAGGTCATTGCATATACACTAACATTAATCAATCAAACTCAATTAAATTTATAAATAAATCAAGGGATATGCAATCAACCTAATTTAGGTGATACGATTTAGGTTGATTGCATATATACTATCATCTTCCGCAAACTCAAGGTGGTATTTAAGATGACAACTGGAGTTTGAAAACCAAATCACTGTGATCACCAGTTGGATGAGCATTTGTGAAGAAATCTGCTAACTTGTCAATTGGAAGGAATGGGAAGAAGACAAAGATTGTCCTGGAGATGGTGTCGCACAAAATGACAATCGGTCTCAATATGTTTTGTGCTCTCATGGAAGACATCATTATGAGCAATCTAGCTAGCACTATGATTGTCATAATAAATAGGGGTGTTGGCCTGTTAGGGAATACCCATATCGCGTAGGAGTCAATGAAACAAAAGAAGCTCAGAGACAGTTTCAACAAGAACTTGATACTCAGCCTCAAAAGTGGAACGAGCAACAACAATGTGCTTCTATAGAAGAGAAGGGTCACCTGCCCAGCTGCCCAATCAGCATCAAAGTAAGCTTGCAACTGCAAAGATGAATGAGATGAAAAATGAAGTCAAAGAAACAAGGTTCTTTCACATAGCCAAAAAAAAAGGGCATAGTGGAAAGAACGTGGAGATGACATAAAATGGCCAATAAGATGTACAATAAATGCAATATACGATCGAGCGATACTAAGATAAATGAGACTCTGAACTAGTTGACAGTAAATAATAGCATCTGGAAGAACCCCCTTATTAGTACTATGGAGCTTGACGTTGCTTTCAAGGGAGCTATCATTCGTAATACAATTAGTATGGCCAATACGAAAGAGAAGATCATAGGCATAGTTGGCTTGGATCAAGTAGTAGTCAGTAAGGGTTGGAGACACCTCAAGCACAAGAAAGTAATTGAGGAAGCCAAGATCCTTCATCTCAACCCAAGAACTGCTTATCCTCAATAATGTGATAAGTACTATCACCAGTAATAATCATGTTATTAACATAAAGAAACAAAATGGTGATACCAGTATTAGTATGACGAGTAAAAAGAGCAAAATCTTAAGGACTGGAAGTAAACCAAAGTTGTAAGACAGTGGATCTGAATTTGGCAAACCAAGCATGGGGAGTATGCTTAGGTCCATATAATACTCTTAGAAGATGACAGACCCTAATAGGAGGATGAGGATACACTAGAGGGGACTACATATAGACATTCCCAACCAAATCACCATGCAAGAAGGCATTATTCATATCCATTTGAAACAATGACCATTATCATGAAGAAACCACAGACAGAAGGAAGAAAACAAAGGTAATGAAAGCAATAGGGGCAAAGGTCTCCTAATAATCAATTTTATACTCTTAGATAAAACCTATGGCCAACAAGACGAGCTTTATTCTGCACTCCATAACAAGCAAAGTTAGTTCCAAGCAACATGTCTAAAATCCTTCATCTAATGGTGTATCTAAGAGACTTGTGTTAAAATTAAAACGTACGAGTTTACCTTTTGAAGGACTTGGAATAGGTTGAGGCAGTCTTGGTCGTACCGATCTCTTCATTTTATATATTTGGAAAAGACAAGACCAAAATTGAAGTTTGCTAAATGAGATCAAAATATGAGTAGTATGTTAAATAAAAAATCTTACTTGATCTCCAGAACTTTCATCTGCCAGAGTTAGATTTTTTTTAGAGGTGTAGGACGCTTGATCTCCAGAACTATTGTGGTTAGGAATCAAAACTACTTCAGGTATCTTATTGGCAGGCTCAGTGGTGGAAGCAAACTTTGTTGAGAAAAGAATAATTTTAATTTTCTTGATACCTCTTTCATTTCGAAGGTTTGGTTCTCTCTTTCGAGAAGTCTCTTTAGGAATGACATTTAGAGGGTTTAACCCTTTGTCTATGACCCTATTTCTTCGCCTCAAAGCCAGATCAAGAACAAAGTCACGACTTTCACTAGAAGATAAAACCTGCACTTGAACCTTAGTCAGGTTTGGCAATACTTTGTTATTCTACCCATCTTCGTACTCTGCATTAACTTCTTGATATCCTTCATATACTCTAGAATATGAAATATAGATCCACATATTGTCCAAGTCAAAGATACCCAAACACAATACATGTTGACTACAATGGGAGTAATATCCAACTTTCTTGATAAACCAAAAAGTTTCTACCTAGTAACATGTTGACTCGCAAACCTATGACGATTATGTGCTTCAAGAATGAATGTAGAAGATCCCCGATGATAAGAAACAAATCCAAATCGAATACTTATGATAAACACTAAAGTATCTGTAAACCTTGATACATCATCTACTCGTACTCCAGAACGAGACAGTAGGGAAAGTGGATTCCAGCAAAATTCTTCAACATCTATTTTTCCATGAATAAGGTCAAACAATCAATGGCATAAATTTCTCAAGATTGTAAAGCATTCAAAGTGCCTGCATATATTCAGATAATAGGACAATAATAATTCGTATCTACATAATCAAAAAAATTGTGAACAAAATAAGTTCCAGCCCAAGCAAAAGGAAGTATCCAGGAACTGAATGTAAAATTTTGCTAAAGTCCCGTCCTAATAAGTAGTTAGACATTTGTGTGAGTTCGTCATAAATACTTGCTAATATGGGAAGAACTAGGCTATAAGTGAATCAGGTAGCCATCTTAAAAGACGTTTTAAAAGTCCCAACTCTCATACATTCCTCCCAGAGGGAAAAACGAAACAAAAAAGCCATAGAAAGAGATAAGCCCTCTTCTTCCATATATAAAGATATTGACAAATCACTCCAATGACCTGGATCTCTCGAGAAATATCTTTCGACTTGTCTACAATTACAGGCCTCCTTATTTTTGTTGGTGCCTTTTGTTAATGCCTTTTGAATGGATTTAAATTAATGGCATTTTTATAAGCTTTGTTTTGTCGAAGATTTTGGACACAACCATTTTCTCAAAATCAGAATTCAACCTAAGCAACATGAGTAACACAGTCAATTTTTTTCTCATTAATAATTAATGAAAAAACATTAAAAAGATACAAACAAGACTTATTGAGATCATATGTCAACTCTGAAAAGCTTGGGACTACTTTTTCATAATAATGACTAATGATTGAAAGTCCAATAATCGCACGGATGTCCTAAAGAGAAATGCCAATTTCATCACTTAGGATCACAAAATTATTAATCTTTGGACATCAAACCTCACAAAGAGCTCTGTAGATAGAGTTTCAACAATGATAATCTTTTGCAACAGACCTAACTACATATGCTAACTCGCGAAGATTCCTCTTGAGCATAAATTTTTTGATCCAATTAGATCACTCCCAAAATTTTGGAAGATAAAAAATCTCTTCACGGCTGACAATTTCAATTCCCCATCATATTTCCTTATTGCCAATCCTTTCAGAAACTACTGCCCTTGGGACAAACTCCATGTTAATGATGAGGCGGAAGCACATAAAGGAAAGATGATTACTAGAACAGCTAGAGTTGGTAGCATCCAAATTCTTGCTACATTCACTCATGATAGGCATATACAATTCTGACAAAAGGCTCAAGGGGATCACGAGAAGGACATGCCACCTTATGGATGCTAAGTGTAAGTTCACCCCTTGTGTTGGTCGCACGGTACTTCACAACAGTATCTTTAAAACAAGGTAACTTTTTACCTTGATTTTTAAGCTCAACAATTTCATGTATATCATAATATACTTTATTATTAGATATTATCCCAGTCATTTCAACAAAATAAATAAATAAAGAGAGAAAATCAGGAAACAATAAAAATAAGTGTTAGAAAAACTTGGAGATTAAATCTCTTAAGTTCATTTTTTTGATTTATTGTCTAAAATTATGAGTCTCCCAAATATGTGAATGGCTTCCAACCTTGGACGATCGAAAGAGTTGATCCTTATTTTTCAACACAAAATGCCTTGGACAATCGAAGGAACCGATCATTGGTCCTCAACAGAAAATACCTTAGACGGTCGAAGGAAAACTGGTCATTGGTTCTCAACACAAAATTCCTTGGACGGTCTAATGAGCTGATCTTTGTTCTTCGACACAAAGTGCCTTAGATGGTAAAAAATGACAATCCTTGGTCCACAATGTACACAGAACGGTCTAAAAATTTGATTCTGTTTATGTCTGAACTCCCACATGAAAATTTAAAATATCCAAAAGAAAATCTTGAATCTCAAAATTCTTGACCAGCTTCAAAAATCGAATCCCTAAAAAAATGTTGGTTTCAGTATTGTTAAAACAATTTTAGCCCCCGTTTGGCACTTATTTTTTTCTCATTCTCATTCTCATTTTTTTCTCTTTATCATTTCAACCACACATTCTATCAATAAAATAATATTACACATAAACCTAATAATTCTCCTTACTTTTTAACCACAAATTCTTCCATCAATCACTATTCAAAAACACATTTTTCTACTAAAATGGGTGTTAAACACCCCCTTACTATTAAAAAGGAAAATTGAATAAAAAGGAAAAGGGGGGGATAACCAAGTTGGCATGATTAATGAATTAGGTCGATTTAAAAGAAAATGAAACCAAGAATAATTAATAAATTGGGTCGATTTAAATAGTTAACCCAATTAAGTTTATTGAAGTTACTGAGGCCCATAAAATTCGAATTCCCATCCTACTTTTTCAAAATTCATAATTATTGAATTATTCTTTTTAATTAAAGATAATTGGGTAGTTACCAAATTGGTTGCGAATTTCCCTATAAATAGGACTAAAGGTCCATAAATTTTCACAAGTGAAGTTGCATAAGAAAATCACGAAGTGCTTAAAAAATACAAGGCCGGAGAGATAGAAGAAACCTTCTCAAGGTTAAGTCTGACAAATACGAAGAAGATCAAAGTCTTCTTCAAATCAGGCAAATACAAGCCAAGTCCAAGAAGATCAAAGTCTTCTTCCAATCAAATCAAATCAAATTCAAATCCAACTCCCGAAATGCAAATCCAAGCCCCAAAAATCAAAGTGTCAAACAAGCCAAGGTCTTAACAAATTAAGGTTTCAACAAATTTGATGTCTAGAATTCAAGCCACATGAGCCTTTGTCTTCAAACATTCAGGCTATTAATCAAAGGATATTGCAATTCTGTAGATACAAGAATATCAATATTCATTTGTATTTCTCAAAAATATAATTTGTAACGATTTCTGTATTTAATACATGAAATTTGTCATACATATTCATCATAAATGAATAAATTTATTACAGCCTCTTTATTGTGCAAATGTTTAATAGATCAATCATTATGAAAAGCTAGATCTTCCTGAGAAAGCTAACCCCAGAGATGACTAACTCGAGAGTAAAATTCATCAATAAATTGGTAAGCCTCTGGCGCATTTGATAAAGCTTAGATTCTAACTAAAACTGGATAACATCACTGGAGCAATTGTATCTATTTGTCAAAGAGTTATAGCCAAGCTAGGCATTCCGAAACTTAGGACAAAAACTCTAAATTAAAGGATCGAAAGTATTAATAAACATTGAAAGAATCTTACAGTAAGTTCATTCTTATTATTCAAGTAGCTCGTCAAATTTCTTAACAGACTCTTGTTAGTTTTCATAGGAATTGGTTTGTATCAGATAACAGCACAGCCAGTAAAAAATGGCATCTACTGTGCCTAAGCATTGTAGTTGATGCCATCCAAAATAAATTCTACAGGATAAGCAATTTCATTTAAAGAATTCATAACACAAAAATAATAGTGTTAACCAAATTCGGGGCAAACTGAGACTACCAGAAGGAGGACAAAAAACTAGTTAGGAGTGGTGAGTGGTCATTGGAGAAGTCATCGACGGTCATCAGAGTTGAAACATGTTCTTTGCAATAAAAAATTATCTGAAGATGAGAAATCATTTTGTGATATTTTGGCAACGAGTACAGAAATGACTATGGTGAAAAAATGGTGGAATGGGAGAAAAAACCAAAGCCAGAACTTAACTAAGCTAGAACTCTATAAACTCTAATACCATGTTGAAACTAAGAAAAAGATCAAATATGTAAAGAGGAATTCTATATTCTGGTGTGTATTAACATATACAAGGGGTCATCCTTTATAAAAAGAAAGAGGCAATAATACAAAGAAATGCCTTAGTGCTAATTAAATCACTCACTTTAATTGTCATTATACATTAATCAATAGTGTTACTCATATAAATAATTTCTCTCTACGTGACGGATCCGAGGGCCCCTACCTTACGTGGCAACATAGACGACCTTGTTATAGACAGGGGGTAACCACTTGTATGAACCAAAATTTGGCCGACCCCATTTGAAAAGATCCCTAACCGATCTTGCGGTAAAGTGATTGACAAGACAACACACTGCCAACGCCACCTCTATACACCTACACAGTCAAATCCACTAGCACAAACTAGGGCTTGTAGACATGTAAGGAGTCTTAGCATTTAATACCCTAATTGACTGATCAATGATGCATGTAACAAGAAAGGCTAGTCAATCTGATGAAATCACGTGCAATATCATCCAACAGACCTTGTTCATCATACTCAAGTATAAAAGCCTACAGTTAGTGCCATTCGGGGTTAATGCAATTTTAGACTCTCAATCTAGAACTCATGCTGCATACATTACTGTTATTCTACCCAAAATTAACCCTCTTTTTAAATCAGATCATGCTTACGTAGATGCGAGAAGCTTTGGAGATCTGTTGGCCATGTCATTGACACAATTTTTAGGGTCAACATATTGGCACTGTCTATGGGAACCTTTGATACCATAATCACGAATATCCTTGTGGTAAAAATCACTTGAAGCAGGGCCTTGGAAAAAGGTCTGGTTCTTGAAGAAAGAACCATCGCGAAGAAAGAACGCATAAAAGGAGAAGACGCTACCAACCCGAAATTAGACACTCATAATGAGTTCCAGTCACCAAGGAACACATGGTGAAATTAGGCGACAAGAGGCCTTTGAAGAAGAGGTCCTCCGCACAAATGTAAACACGTATCGCCCCCATCACCAACACAGGCGAGGCGGTAATACAGCGCGCCTAGCCAGAGCGGTGGGGAAAATGGCTGCAAACATAAGGAATATGGCCCAACAAAACGCTGCCATGCAACAGCTAATCATGCAAATGCACCAAGAAGTTGGATCCCAGGTGCCTCAACGCAAAATGTTTTCTCTAGAAGGTAAGGAAAATGACCAGCAGCATACCCTCAAATGTATAGCATGGGTGACAACCCAGTGGAGAGAGAGGTGGAAGTAGATGCCTCCACCAACTATGTTACAAGCCGACCTTATGATAACATGCCGCATGAAGGAAATTTCTCCCTAAATACACTCAAGAACACGAACCTCAAAAGTCCAACAGCGTCTTCGATCGAATTGGGCCCTCTAGACCTAGAAATAGGTCACATCAACCACCCCCTGTTCAAAGAGAGGAAAAACAATAAGAGGGATATGAACCTCGGGGAATACCACCTCTACCTAGAAATAGGTGAGAAAAGAGGGATGAAGCGAACATGAGAAATCAAGAAGGGACGTCACAACCCCCTCGTTATCAGGCGGAAGAAATGAATCTGATGGCCCATGCAGGTCATTTGATCTAGATGATGACGATCAGAGCTTGCCCTTCTCCAAAGAATTGAGAAGGGCCCCGGTCCCAAGTCACTTCGTATTCCCCAAAGATACCCAAATACGAGGGAAAATGTGATATGACGAAGCACCTTAACAACTATAAGACCCACATGTCTTTATGAGGAGCCTCATTAGCACTAAAATGTAAGGTCTTTCACCTCACACTAACAGGAGCTGCAGAAATTTAGTACAGTCGCATCCTAGCTGGCAGCATCAAAAGTTGGCCAGACCTCAAAAAGACCTTCCTAGACTAGTACCTATCTAGCAAAGAGTGAGAGGCCCATATCCAGAGGCCATAGGACATGAGACAACAGGGGAGTGAAACTTTGAAAAGTTATTTTGCCCGTCTCACAGATGAGATGACCTATTATGGGCAGTTTACATATAGAGAGGTCCTTTTTGCCCTAAGGGAAGGCCTCGACATAGATACCATATTCTGGAGAGACGTGCAAAATAGAAATCCCACTTCTTACGATGCTTTGATGGAGATGATGAGAAGTAAAATCGTTAATGAAGAGCTGATAGATCATCACAATAGAACCTCGTCAAGGCTCCCGCTACCTCAAAGACAGCGAAGAGGTCATATATCCCACTTGGTAGACCAGCAGTGGACTCAAGCAATACACACGATAGCCCATACCTCGGGCCAAGCATTGGCCATAGCCACGCTAAATGCAGTGCCATCTTTGGCATAGGAAAAGATTGGACTTGAAGCTCAAAGGCAACCTAACTCATCCAAAGGAAGGGGAAGAGACAGAAACGAGGAGCCTCGAGACAAGCAATATTGTACGTATCATCGAACCAACAGCCACAGTATGGAAAGTTACCTATCCAAGCCATATCATAGAAAGCCAGTTGGTCCCTACATGGAGGGTAGAAATACCCATTAAACACAAAGAAGTGCACCCCGGCCTAGGCAAGAGAGAGAGCTTAGGCGAAACGAAGCGAGGCATCACCGCAGGAATGAATCACCTCGACAGGAACACGAGGAAAATAGAAATAGGACAAGGTAGATAATGGGAGTTCGGTTAATATCCTGTTTGGAACCACCTTCGACGAGATGATGGTAGACCATGAGCTTACCCACATGACCTCTCATTTATACGGCTTTATTGGTGAAAGCATCGTCCCCAGGGAAAGGATCATGTTGGGAGTGGAAATGGGGAAACCCCCATTTAAGGTACACCACTTCATGGAGTTCCAAGTGGTAGACCATCACACCGCCTATCAGGAAGTATTAGGACGACCCGCGATGCTTCTTACCAAGGAATGAATCACCACTATATGGGAGGATCAAATGCGATCAAGGGAATACTATCTCAGTTCACTCCTCACCGGCAAAAAAGGAGAAACCTAAACCCAGAAAGGTACCTTGACCTGAAAAAAGAGGTATAAAGGCTCATATCTAACAGGTTCATCGGAGAGGTAGTATACCCAAAGTGGATATCCAACCATATCATGTAAAGAAACCCAATGGCAAATGGAGGATCTGTATAGATTTATCCAGCCTCAACCAAACTTGCCCAAAGGACAATTTCTCACTTCCAAGGATCGACCAGCTAGTTGATTTCACTGCAGGTCACGAACTCTTGAACTTTATGGATGCATAGTCCGGATACAACCAAATTCCCATGCACCCAGCTGATGAGGAAAATACCTCACTCATCACTGACAGGGGCCTATATTGTTACAAAGTCATGTCATTTGGTTTGAAAAATGCTAGTGCAACCTATCAACGGCTAGTCAACAAAATGTTTTGCGACCTCATAGGTAATACGATGACATGCTTGTAAAGAGTCTCAGGTCTACGGACCACATTGAACACTTGAGGGCTACATTTGAGATCTTGAGAAAGTATCGAATGAAGCTGAACCCATTGAAATATGCCTTGGCATCTCATCTGGAAAGTTCTTAGGTTATATGGTCAATCAGTGAGGCATTGAAGCGAAACCCAAAGAAGTACAATACTTGAAGCCCTGCTAGATATGAAATCCCGAGGCAAACCCAAAGAAGTACAATACTTGACAGGGCACCTTGCAACACTGAACCGCTTCATCTCCAAGACAACAGATAGATGCATTCCCTTCTTTAAAATCCTGAAATGAGGAAAGAGGTTCCAGTGAAATAAAGAGTGTGAAGAGTCTTTCCAATGACTGAAGAAGCACTTGTGCCAAGCCTTCTTCTCTCGAAACCCAAAAAGGGATAAACGTTGCAACTATATCTGGCCGTAAGTACCGACCCTGTGAGTTTGGTGCTAGTAAGGGAAGATGATGGTATTCAGTTACCTATCTACTATGTAAGCAAGTCCTTCTTCTAGCTGAAATGCGTTATACTGATATGGAAAATCTTGATTTATCCCTTATGATTGCCTCTAGGAAACTGATGCCCTACTTCCATGCCCATAGCATACGCGTACTGATGAGCTTCCCCCTCAAACGAGTGCTACAGAAGCCAGACGTATCGGGAAGGATGATGAAGCGGACTGTGGAGCTAAGCGAATTTAACATTTCATACCAACCTAGAACCTCAATGAAGGGGCAAGCAGTGGCGGATTTCATAGCAGAATTCACAAAAGCAACAAATATCAATGTAAAAATGGAACCGGCAGACCCCCCAGCATGGAAATTGTTTGTTGACGGATCTGCTGGATAAATGGGGTCAGGGACAGGGGTACTGTTGGAGAGTCCAGAGGGGCACAAACTTAATTGTGCCGTAAGGTTCGATTTTAAGACCTCCAACAACGCAGCTGAGTATGAAGCGCTTCTAGCGGGCCTCAGGCTGGCCAAGGAAATACTGGTCAAAAACTTGATAGCTCGGAGTGACTCCCAGCTAGTCGTAAGCCAGGTCAACGACAGCTTCGCAGCCAAAGATAAAGGTATGGCAGCGTACCTAAAAAAGGTCATGGACCTGATCCTATATTTTGAAAGGTTTGAGTTGACCCAAATCCCAAGAATGGAAAACATTAACACAGACGCCTTGTCAAAATTGGCTACCAGCAAAGACTCAGAGCTGCTCAAAATCATACCGGTTGAATACCTCTCCAGACCTTCCCCAGCTAAGGTAGAAGAGGTGATGTGGGTTGAAGGAACCCCACAATGGATGCAACATATTATAGCTTAACTTAAGGACCACATATTATCAGAAAGCAAAGAAGAGGCTCACAAAGTCAGACGTAGAGCCACCCACTATGTACTGCAAGATAAGGTACTTTACAAAAGAGGCTTCGCATCCCCTCCTTTATGGTGCACTGGAGGAGATGAAGTTGACTACGTCTTACGAGAAATTCATGAAGGAATCTGTGGAAACCACATAGGTGGCCCAGCATTGGCCCACAAAGTACTAAGGTAAGGGTACGACTAGCCACCTTGAAAAATGATGCAATACAATTCGTAAAAAGGTGCGACAAATGTCAGTGCTTCTCTTCCATTCAGAGGCAACCATCCCAAGAGCTGACCGTGGTATCTAGCCCATGGCCATTCGCCAAGTGGAGGGTCGAAATAAGACCTCTGTCGAAAGGAAAAGGAAGTGTAAACTACACAAATGTCGCCATTGATTACTTTACCAAGTAGATCGAGACAGAACCATTAGCTAAAATAATAGAAGCAAACACTTCTAAGTTCATATGGAAGAACATCATATGCAGGTTTGAGATTTTCCCTCAATCGTTACAGACAACGGGTGACAGTTCGACAACAAGAAGCTCAGAAACCTTTGTGACAAACTGGGTATCAGGAAACACTTTTCCTCTCTTCACCACCCCCAGACAAATGGCCAAACCAAGACAGTCCACAAAACTATAAAACATCTCTTAAAGAAGAATCTTTATACGTCAAAGGTGCGTGAGTGGATGAGCTCCCTCGTGTGCTATGAGCTATCCGTACAACTAGTCGAACAGCAACAAGAGAAGCTACATTCTCTATGGCATATGGAGCTGAGGCCATGAGTCCGGTTGAAGTAGGTCTTCCTTCGCCTCACCGCTTACAATTCAATGAGATATCCAATAATGAAATAAGGAAGTGCGATATCGACTTCCTTGAAGAAATGAGGGACGACTCCCAAGTGAAGTTGGCTTCCTATCAAAGGAAAATGGCAAGGTACTACAACGGAAAGGTGAGGAAGAAATCGTTCGAAGAGGTGATCTGGTACTAAGGAGAGTTTTTTTGTCCTCTAAAAAACCTGAAATTGGCACATTGGGTCCGAACTGGGAAGGCCCCTACCGTATATCAGGCGACGTTAAACCAGAACCTTCTTAATTGAAAATTTGGAAGGGAAGGTGCAACCCCACCCCTGGAATGTTGAACATCTAAGAATGTATTATCAGTAAAGGTCTTGACCATTGCTCATGTATGTACCTCTTATGACTAATGCATGTACCTTTTGTTTTTAACTATGCCAAGCTCATATGTTAAGTATGACAAGCCATACCGCTTTGGATCAATTACAAATAGCTATAGCAAGCCCATACACTAATTCAAATATGAAAAGCCTGCAAATGAACTCGCCTACATTTTGTCGAACCCATCGGATTGTTAACAAGTCATACAATTATGGCAAGCCCATTTATTATTAACTCACTGGTTAAAAGTGACGAGCTCATACGTTATGGACATTTGGTAAAGTACAATCGTGGCAAGCCTATTTATTGTTAACTCACTGGTTAAAAATGATGAGCTCTTATGTCATGGACGCTTGGTAAAGTATAATAGTGGTGGGCCCATTTATTGTTACTCACTGGATAAAAATTACGAGCTCATATGTTATGGACTTTTGGTAAAGCACAATCATGGCGAGCCCATTTATTATTAACTCAATGGTTAAAAATGACGAGCTCATACGTTATGGACGTGGGGTAAAGTACAATTGTGGCGAGCCAACTTATTGTTAACTTACTGGTTAAAAATGACGAGCTCATATATATAAATAAGGCAAGCCCATAAACCATTAAGATCTATTCAGATTGAAAGTTAAAAAGAGACATCTATATAAATTTAAATCCATTACAAGGAGAAAAGGGAGGGAACCATTACAAAAATGTTGCAAAGAATAAAACATAGTCTATGCAGTAACATCTTGATTGGGCTCTTCCTGAGCATTCACCTCTTCCACTGAATCCTCTTCTTTGACAACTGGAGTGGAAGGATTGTCTGACAAAAACTCGTCCCTTAAGGAAAAAAGATCCAGTTAGGGATGCATCACAACGAGCCTATCAACTACTTCATTGTACGCGATCCTCCTCCAATATATACTAAGGTCGTGGTACTTCGCCGTCTCATGGAAATGGCCAACATAATTATTAACTACTACTTCCCTCGCCCCACTCAACTACTGCTCTAGGCCGATCACCTCAGTCGTCAACCCTTCAACTCGAGCCCTCAGCTCTCCCTTCTCCTCATTAGCAACCTCCAAAGCAGACGAACAATCCTTTGGAGGTTGTCAGAGTTCTCTACATGCTTCGTTAAAGCATTCACCTCGGCCTTGCAAAGGTGGACTCCTTTTTCAATTCATCATTCTCCTTAGTAATTGCGTCCACCCTCGACTTTGCCTTGGCCTGCTTTACCTTGGAGGCCTCCATTATTTCATTGGCTGAAGACGCCTCAACCTTGGCCTTAATCAACTAAACCTCGACATCATTCGCCTTAGCAAGGTAATCCGTATTGAGGCCCTACAGTCGCCTCAGCTCCATTTGAACATTTAAAAAGAATCCTGAGAGCGAGCCTGCAGGGCGAGACCCGCCTCCACCGTATGGAATGCACCACAGATCTCGACGTATGAAGAATACTTATCGGTCCAGTATTTATGATGTATCCTCGTAGCCCCCTGAACCTCGGTAGGAAGCATCTCCATCACTGTGGAGAAAATTTCATCCGACCTCCCCGCAAGAAATTTTTGAGCTTTTCCTTCAGAGGTCACCTCCTTGACCTATTTCCCACGCCTCAGTTTAATTAGGCCAGCCTCATCCTATGCCACCTTCTCATCAACCATTTGCACTGAGGATATGGGCTCTGCTATAATGGGTCATTGGAGGGACTTCCCTATGGTTGTTTGGCGTTTGGGGGGAAGGAGAGGCTCGGTATTCTTTTTCAGGCTCTTAAGGAAGAGCATGTCCAGCTTGACATACTCCTTCTTGTCATGTTGACCTGCGAATGAAGAACAAATCATCCATGTATGACGAACAAGTTAGAACTTTCCTTACCTTTAGTAGCCATCAATCCGTGTGTAACGAACAAGTTTCGCTTACAGATGACATTATTGAAGGACCTCCTATCTGAAAGCAGCTCGTAAATGGCCTTTATAATCCTCCAATCAGATGGCTTGAGCTATAACCGATTAACTGCAGCTGCACAAAATTTGCAATAAGATAAGTCTCCGAAGAAACAAATTAGTGAACATGAGCATAAAATAAATATTATTAGATAAAGTTTCGACTCACTTTATTCATGATATTGGGTCGGCACGGTGATCTTTGGGATCGCATCTCTCTCTACTGTTTGCCAGTGACCCCTCACCCAAAATCATGAGGACTTCCAATTTTTAATAGAGGCCAGGGTCCCCCGGATAAAGGGATAATGCGGGCCACAGGGATTCATACAATACCACCCCTTGCAATCACTCCCCTCCCCCACACACTAGAAGCTCGGGGTTGAAAAATGGCCTAAAAAACGTGTGGTGGCATATCCTCGTCGAGAGTGACCTCCTTCCAAAGAAGAAAGGCCCCTGCCATTTGGCTCCACGCGTTTGGCACGAATTGGGTAGGGGCTAAGTTGTAATGCCTAAGGATATACCTAAAGAACGGGTGTAAGGACGGCTTCATCCCCCCACCAAAGATGGCCTCGCTAACGGCTACGCATCCTTCCCTAGGGAAACAGGCCCTCTCCTCAGGGGTCCGTGCAAACATCTCTATGTTATCAGGAATCCTAAACCTTTCCCTAATTTCTCCAACTCGTTTTCTTTAATATCTGTGGGCCACAGTGAGCCCTTCCTCCTATTTCACACTAAAGTCTATATGACCCTCTTACATCATCCATGCACTATAAGGACCCCCATGGCCTCCATAATCATTTCAGTATGGATTATGGGGGCCACACCCGTCTCGGCACAAATCAATGCCATGTCAACTTTGGAAGATCCCCCAGACGACTTCTTCAAAATGAAGGCCATTTCGATATAAACTAAAGGAAAACTTGAAGATATTTAAGTACTTACACAGGTCCTGGATGCCGAAAAGTAAAGAAAACGAAGCTGCTCGCCAGACAAGGAATGGTGGAGGCTAAGGAGAATTTCAGCACTTAGCTTTTAATTTTCGCAGGGGGAAAGAAAAAAGGAAGTAGTAGGTTTTCAGCCTTATATATGCATAATGAATGAACCCTCACCGTTGGATCTTTCTCCAACTTAATCTGGGCCATCCACTTGTAATCTAACTTGTCATGGCGATTCCAAAGGGCTCTTGATCAAAATTCAAATCAAGGGCCCAGATGGCGTCGTGCTGAACACGCTTTATAAATCCGCGTAGACTCTGTCAGATGTAATGTGCCATCATCATTGTACATTAAATGTGCACGTAGCTCGAGCCTAGAAAATTGCCACGCCTCCCAGCTGTCTTCATTGGAAATCAGCATCTCCCCACATTAAAGCATGCCACTGGCAACCCCCAATGGCTTGCTTAACATTTTAAAGCTTTATTATGGGCTTTACCTCCTAAAGAAGCTCGGTAGAACCTCCAATAGCCTCACCTAGCATTTTAAAGCCTTATCACGAGCTTCATCTCTTAAAAGGGTCTCAACAGATTCTCCCACGACCTCACACAACACATTTTAGCCCTATCACAACGCTCAACTATAGAACAGGCTCGACCTTTTACCTCCAGAGCCTCGTCATGTACCCCGCAACCCCCGTCGCTAGTTTTAGTTAACCAAGTCGTATTCTTTCTTAGACTAGCAAGTCCACGCATTATATAAATAATCATATATAAACTTTGGGAACTGTTGTTACTCATATAAATAATTGCTCCCTACGTGGCGGATTCGAGGGCCCCTACCTTACGTGGCAACATAGACGGCCCTGTCATAGGCAAAGGGGTAACCACTCATATGAACCAAAATTTGCCGATCCCATTTGAACAAACCCCCCGCGTAAGAGCCAGTTCGGGCGAAGCGACGAGAGATCCCTAACAGATTTTGTGGTGAAGTGATTGACAAGACAACTCACTATCAATGCCGTCTCTATACAGCTACACGGTCAAATCTCACTTGCACAAACTGGGGCTTGTAGACGTGCAAGGAGTCTTAGCATTTAATACCCTGATTGACTGATCGATTGATGCATGTAACAAGAAAGACTAGTCAATCTGATGAAACCATGTGCCCTATCATCCAAGGAAGTACGGACCTTGTTTATCCTACTCAAGTATAAAATCTCACACTTAGTGTCGTTCGGGGTTAATGCAATTTTAGACTCTCAATTTAAAACTCTTGCTGCACACATTCTTGTTATTCTACCCAAAATCGATCCCCTTTTAAATCAAATCCTGCTTACGTGGATGCGAGAAGCTTTGGAGATCTGTTGGCCACATCATTGACACGATTTTTGGGGTCAACAAATAGGATATGCAATCGACCTAATTTAGGGTGATATGATTTAGGTTGATTGAATTTTGTATGATACACAAATTAAGGGAATATGGAGTCGATCTAATTTATGTGATGATTTTGAATTTAAAAAGCTTCTTTTAATTTCTCGAGAATCATGTTCGACGGATCCTAAAAGGTAGGGTACTTGAAAGTCCAGGTTACAAGGTTGGGATGAATGAGTAAGCAACGTGAAATTTTCCCTGCTTAAAAAATAGAGCAACTGCACGTGTCATCATCTGCTCCCTATTATTCATGAAATCAGATGCCAGAAACTCCATGCATGAAGCCACGTGTCCCAAACGGTCTTCATTCATAAACTACTACATTTTTCACATCTTCACTTTGTCTGATACCCCATAATCGCTCTCTATTTTATATTTACACTCGCATCGATTATAGAGACACAGAACAAAATTTGAAGAGAATGGTGAAGCTAGCATCGGCCCGTGAGAAGCGAATGTACGGGCCAAGATTGGCCCGGAACAGATCAGAGTACATAAACGCTGGGCTGTATGTATTTGCAACGATCTTGCTTCTGAGTGGTTTTTGTGCACTGTTCTCCAACGAGCCCAAATCCGGGCTGGTTCTTCTGCTAATTGGGTGTGTGATAATTATTGGAGTGAATATTCATGATCTTGTTGCCCATCTTGCCGTCATCGATTTCCGATTCCCGCTAATGGAGTACGATGTACAACTCGGGCTTGTGGAATTTGGTGTGCCACTGCTTTACACATTGGGCACTATTTTGTTTTTCTTGGGTATTCTTTTTCTTTTCATCCAGGTATGTAATCTAGTTTGCATTATTTATTAATTTCGATCAATACAATTATTTCAATGTCGTGCATGATGATACGATTCAAACAAGGTTCTGTTTGATGGAGATTAAAATCAAGATAAAGGCAACAGCTAATTTCAATAAGTACAACTTTTCAACGCACATCTCATCAATTTTTGTCAAAATATTTTAAAAATTTGAATTTAATTCCCCAAACAAAGTCTAGATTATAAGTAAGTTCCTATCACAGAATAGGAATTTCCACATCAATATATCAATTTGATTACGACTTAATCTTGAAACACATCAATTTGAATTAATAAACAATATTAAAAAATTTATATTATAATTAACCGAACTCAACAATGTAATCAAATAATGAATTGATGAACACAACTTTTTCCTTTTTATCATCAAACTTCGACTAGAATATTGAGTTTGAAATTTTACCCCAAAAAGAGAGGAGATATTTATTTTTAAAGAGAGGGA
Organism: Fraxinus americana; assembly: GCA_035079005.1. Lineage (NCBI taxonomy): Eukaryota > Viridiplantae > Streptophyta > Magnoliopsida > Lamiales > Oleaceae > Fraxinus > Fraxinus americana. The sequence goes on along the minus strand of CM068711.1, from coordinate 24,302,388 downwards.
GTACAAATAGAATTTTTGACAATGCCATATTTTGGATGTGGTAATTTGTCCGAGTGCCATGGCCCTTCACAAATGATGTAACTCTTGATGGAGAAAAATAGGATTTTCGAGATGAAAAGTTGTGGATGATGAAAGGTTGCAACAAATGAAATTTTGGGGAAAAGTTTTTTACATTAAAAGTATAACATTTTAATTCTAACACACAACTTAATTTAAATTTATTCTTTTCCTTTCTTTTTATCAATGAAGAACATTTATCTATACTTAAAACATTTTTTGACAAAAAGTAACATGATCTTGATATTGATAAGAATCTAGTTGCAAGTGGCGGAAAATCATTCATTTGGCGATTCAAAATTTATTGAGCACATGACTTTGTTTGTTTATTTGGTTAATGTATAATATGACAATCGATTTTACAAGGAACTTTAGTATTTTTAATGTCCTAATTAATTATCCATTTAAAGCTAGACTAGGGAATATATATATATATGATTAAAAATTATAGGAGTTGTCAAACATCTGATCTTTGAAATCCAATATGATCTTTAGCATGATCGCTGATCATGTAAGAAGGATAACTCCTTACTTTTCTTGTTTGATATAGAAAACATGTTCTTCATAAATATATTATACCATTTGTATGTAATTCATATTTCTACTTTGTCCATCCAAAGTGCCATGATTATCTCATTGAAACTTGAACATGGTTATTAGTGATTAATGTGGGTACGGTACCTAAAACTATCACAATTAGTTAAGTAGGACTACCTAAGGGATTTCCAAGAATGTAACCAAATGACCTAACTTTAGGACGAGGTGCCTCATAAAAGGGGTCGCAACAACAAAATGACACGCAACCGTGATTTCTCACAGATATTTTACAACGAGAATTCAGTTGAGTGTTCTTACATGTTTGTGAGACGGAGGGGAAATGGGAATTGAATTTAGCCATATATAACCCCTAATTTCTTCCTGGTAAAAATGGGACAACTTGGGAGGGGCTACTTCCAGGAAAAGTTTAGCTCCTTGAAATCACCTAGCCATGACAATAGGTTGCCTTGGCCATTGAGTCAGAATAGGGTAGATAGTGATTGCTCAAGTCTCATGTGGAAGGAGTGCCTTGTGTGCTTATAATTACATTGGGCACATTTCCTTTTAAAAGTCGGTTTTAAGAGTGAGTGCTACCCAATTGCTTGTAGCATTAATAATTTGTGCTAAAGGTACCCTCATGTCTCATGAACGAAAATGCCATATATGATCCTTAGCCCTCTACTTATAGTAGTTTTTATCTCAAGTTCGCGAGTCGCAACACTATAATTGTTGGGTATGTTCAAATTAACAACGAGGAGTGATAGAAATAGTTAACCATGAGAAAAACAAACAAAAACAAAACGAAAACAAAAAACAGTAATGGCCGAAAAATGGCCGGTATTGTTCAAATTAACAAGAGATAGAAATGGTTAACCATGAGAACAACAAGCAAAAACAAAATTAGAACATAAAACGGTGATGGCCGAAAAATGGCATGCGGCCACCCGGGCCTTGTGTTACAATTACAGTGACCATTTTGGTGAACTAGGCTCTAGTTGTATTTTTTAATTCTTGTGTCGTTTTGAAGGGTTTTAACCATTTTAGCTTGGTTGTTGCACCTTTTTGTGCATTGTGATTATAATTCTAAATATATAAGTTGTTTTCATAATTGAAATCACATCACAAATATCAAATTCATTCATCAACATCTAAAATCAATTATCAAACCTAGTTTTTTATATTATTCTTCAAAGTTCCTTTTCCAAGTTTTGTTTGCTTGATTCAAACTTGGATTAAGGTTTGTTTACTCCTGCAAACTGTTTGCCATTGAAGCCACCAAGCACTTACCCCGATAGCAGTAAATATCGTTTGAGGACGGTGAGTCATAATCATATTCAAACCTTCTATTTTGGAGATTTCTTGATGTTAGTTTTCTTTTCGTTCTTCATCAACTTTGTTCAACAATCTCAAACGATACTCAAAATGGAGAAAGAGACAACCATGGCTATGATAAAGATGATAAATCAAGACCTTGTGAGGCTTTACACATTCGACGATCCAAACATTATAAGATGGAAGGACAAGTTGAAGTTTCTTCTCACAACCTTGAAGATCTCCTACATTTTAGATCCGGACTTGGCACCATTGCTAGAACCAACCTCAAATGACACCAACGAAACAAAAGCCGAAAGGAAGGAGAGAAGAAGATGAATTGATATTTAGAGGACACATTTTGACCTCTCTCTTAGATCGACTTTATGATCTCTACACAAATAACACCTCGACAAAGGAGATATGAGAATCGTTGGAAACCAAATACAACGCCGAGGAGGAAGTTACCAAAAAGTTTCTTATTTCTAAGTATTTTGATTTCAAGTTTTTGGATAACTTTCCATTGTTAGGACAAGTCCATGAGTTGCAAATCATTGTCAATAAAATGAAGGCCGTGAAGATTGATCTTCCCGAAATCTTCCAAGTTGGTGCATCATTGTGAAATTGCCATCTTCATGGAAAGGTTATAGGAAAAAATCCTTCACAATTCTCAAGATTATTCTTTGGATGAAATTAAAAGTCCATGCCGTGGATCACCCAAACAAATACAACGAGAAATCCAAGAAGAAGAAATCCACAAACCCTAACAAAGATAACAAGAACAAGAAGAAATTCAAAATTTCTTTTTACGTGTTGTAAACTCAGACATTTTGCTCGAAATTGTTGACATTGCAAACTATCATCTCAAGAAGGCAAAGTGAACTCCATGACAATATTATTGCTACTGTGAGCATTGTGAATTCAGTCAAAGAAAAGGTTCGAGAATGGCGGTATGATACTTGTGTCACCATACATGTGTGCTATGATAGATCCATTTTCAAAATCTATCAAAAGGTGGATGATGAACACATTCAAATGGGGAATGAAGTTCAATCAAAAGTTGTTAGCAAAAGAAGTATAGACTTACAATTTACGTCCAACAAGAAGATCACATTAACAAATATGTTGCATGTACCGAATATGAATAGAAATCTTATAAGTCGTGATTTGTTGGGAAAGCCAGGAAGAAAGTCCACATATGAGTAAGGCAAACTTATACTTTTCGAAATGGTTTATTTGTTTGAAAAAGCTATTTTAGTGATGGAATGGTCGCACTTTGTACTATTGATAATAATATCAATAAAACTACAAATTTAAATTATCTTGTTGAGTCTATTTCTTTATGGCATGATAGACTATAACATGTTGGATTTTCTACTTTAAAAAATATGATTAAAATCGGAATGAATTCATGTGAAAACATAAAATATAATAAATGTAAATTATGTGTTAAGTCTAAAATGATTAAAAAATATTTTCATAATGTTGAAAGGAAATATAATTTGTTAGAAGTAAATGAAATGTTAACTAGAGAAGATTATTATACTTCATAGCATCATAGATGATCATTCTAGATTTTGCTATATCTACTTTATGAAACATAAGGATGAAACATTTAACATATTTAAGATATACAAAGTCGAGGTAGAAAATCAATTAAATATAGAAAGATTAAAATTCTTGGAAGTGATATGAGAGATGAAAATTTCTCTAGTGAATTTAATATTTTTTTGTGAACAACATAACATAATGCATTAATGTAGTGCACCTAGAACACCTGAACAAAATGATTTGGCTGAGAGAAAGAATAGGACACTAGTTGAAATGATAAATTCTATGTTATTAATTGCTAAGTTGCCATCTACCTTATTGGGTGAAACTTTATTAAGTACGTGTCACATAATTAATAGGATTCCTTCTACTAAAATTAAGATTACTCAATATGAATTATGAAGGGAGAAAACCAAACACTGATTATTTCAAAGTATGGCTTATAGTGAGAACACAGATTCTAAAAGGACTAAGTTGAGTCCTGGAGGAATCAGATATGCTTTTGTAGGATATGCCCAAAATGGCAATGGATATCGTTTATTAGACTTGGAAACTAATGTTATTATTGAATCCCGTAAAATAGAATTCTTTGAGAATATGTTATCTTAAGATAATAATTATCTAAAGGAATCTCAAGTGGAGATTCATAGCTCTACAATATCACAAGTAGAAACACCTTTCAAGGATGTTGAAACAAGTGAAATTCATAGAAGCAAAAGAGCTCGAAAGGAGAAAGTGTTAGGATTGGATGAATTAGACTCTCAACTTATTTCTTTCTATCTAATTGAGGGAGGAAATGAGAAGAGTGTCACAAGAACTACTCCGTATGTTCTTCAAGTGGAAATCGATCCTAAAACTTATCAAAAAGTAATGTCATCTAGAAATAGCACCTTTTAGAAGGATGCTGTAAATGATCAAATTGATTCAATAATATCAAGCAACATTTAAAAATTAGTGGATCAACCATGTGGATCAAAACCTATAGGCTGTAAATGGGTATTTAGGAAGAAGTAAAATGCGGACGGTACTCTTAATAGCTTTAAAGATAGGTTAATGGCTAAAAGATATCGACAAAAAGAATAAATATATTACTTTGACACGTATGCACTAGTTGCACGAATAATATCAATTAGGATTATATTCACTTTAGCTTCAATCTATGATTTGCATATATATCAAATGGATGTTAAAACGACATTCTTAAATGAGGATTCTTAAATGAGGATCTCGATGAGGAGGCCCATAAGGAACAACGGAAAGAATTTGTTCTACCCAAAAATGAGGATAAAGTATGCAAGCTAAAAAATCCTTATATTGATTAAAACAAGCACCAAAGAAATTGCACGAAAAGTTTGACTTAGCAATTATGTCTTCTAGATTTAAACAAAATAACATTAATAAATACTTTTATTCAAAAGTTTGTGATAATCATGTTGTGCTCATTTGTTTATATGTAGATGACATGTTGATTGTGATCAATCAAATGCAATGTATATAAGAAATAAGGAGGTTTCTATCTTCCACATTCAAAATGAAATTTCTTGATCAGGTGGATATCGTACTAGGTATCAAAGTCACCAAGACTGGTGGGGGGGCGTTATATGTTAAGACAATCACATTATATTGAGAATGTGATTAATAAATTCAAACACTTGAATATTAAAGATGTTAATACTCAATTTGATCCAAGTTTGAAACTTTTAAAGAATGATGGAAGAATTATAGCACAACTTGAGAATGCTAGTGTTATCAAAAGTCTAATGTATGATGTGCAATTTACAAGACTCGATATAGTATGCCATTAATAAACTTAGTCGATTTATTAGCAATCCAAATAAAGAACATTGGAAGGCTATCGGGCGGGCTCTTGGTTATTTGAAGAAAACCAAGGATTTCAGTCTCCAATATTCTAAGTTTTCGCCAATATTAAAAGGATTTACTGATACTAGTTGGATATCTAGTATTAGTGAGAATAAATTAATGTCAAGTTAAGTATTTAACCTTGGAGGAGGTACGATCTCTTGGAAATCCAAGAAACAAACATATATTACTCACTCAACTATGAAATTTGAATTTGCGACATTGATTGAAACCGAAAAAGAAGTTGAATGGCTTAAGGATTTAATGTACAAAATTTGGGAAAAATGAATAACTCTTCTGTATCCACCTTATGTGATAGTCAAGCCACTTTAGGTAGAGCATACAATGGAATGTATAATGATAAGTCAACCATATGAGTCCAAGATATGACTGTGTGAAGAAATTAATCAAAGATGGAATAATTTCATTTACTTGCGTGAAGTCAAATGAGAATTTAACTTATCTGAACCACTCACGAGGGAATTAGTGCAAACAACAACTAGTGAGTTAGGATTAAAACTCTGTAATTAAATCCACCAATGACGGCAACGCTACCTGACTATACTAACAAGTATACTTCAAATTCAAAGGGTAACAACAAGCCATTTGATAAGTGAACAGATTCCAACTCTTATTTTTTCTTTTAAAACCCTATCATAGGTTACAAGTGCTGATTGTCACACATAGGAGGGTTGAGTTTCTATAACTTTTAATAAAGTTCAGATCGATGGATCAAGTATCTCTACAAATGACAGATGTACTGTAAGAAATTTACCTATATAAACTTCGAGGTGGTGTTGCTTCAATAGAAAGTTGGAGTTTCTCTCTTAAAAATTTATGAATGGGAGAAGCGCAGGGCCACAAAAGCACTAAACAAGATTCTGTAGAACTTGAAACACTTGATACTTGTGTGTATGATTTCCCCGGTATCATCACAAGTAATAATAGGTTCAAAACTTTCATACTACCTAGGATTGGATGATTACTTTGTGAGATTTATACTAAGGTTGGATTTAAATCAAAAAATATCCATACTTTATGCATAAGTGTCATTAAACTTAAATTCGTACTCATTCTATATTTGAACAAGTGGGGTATTGTTGGATATTTTTCAAATTAACGAGTAATTTTGGAAGTGATGGAAATGGTTAACCATGAAAAAAAGGCAAAAACAAAACGAGAACAAAAAACAATGATGGTCGAAAAATGGCCTTGTCGGCCTCCTAGGCTTAAGTTCGGGCGGCCACCTGGCCTTATGTTGCAATTACAATGGTCATTTTTTTGAACTGGGCGGTCGTCCAGTAGAAAAATTTGCCCATTGAGATTTTGAATTATAGTGTCGTTATGAAGGGTTTTACACCCTTTTGGCTTGGTTTTGCACATTTTCATGCATGGTTATTGTAACTCTATATATATAGGAGTGGTTTTTATGATTGAAATCATATCACAAACATCAAATTCATTCGTCAACATCTACAATTAAAGATCAAACCTATTTTTTAATATTGTTCTTCAAATTTTCTTTTCCAAGTTTTGTTTGTTTGATTCAAATTTCGATTAAGGTTTGTTTACTCCTGCAAACTATTTGTCATTGAAGCCTTCAAACACTTACCACGGTGGTAGCAAATGTCGTTTGAGGACAGCGATTCATAATCGTATTCAAACATTCTATTTTGACGATTTCTTCTTGATGGTTTTATTTTCGTTCTTCATGAGCTTTGTTCAACAATAATCAGGATAGTTAACATTGTTTTCATTTGAATGGTCCAATGAGTTATTTAAGTGGATTGGAAGACGGTTTCATATCAACTACATTATGCTTTATTGTATGGATCCTGAATTAGCTAGAGTGGCTTGGTTATGGACAGAGAGAAAAGGCGGCAAGGGTCTCGGTGTCCTGCTTTCCTTTTTACCACTAGTTTTCAGATTAGCTCATTCATTTTTTATCAGTATCTCTTAGGATTTAATAGTCAAAACTGGGCTTGAAATTGCACATGAAAATAGCTAAGTGCCCTTGTGGGAAAATTATCTTTTTTTGTAATCAATAACAAATAGAAATGTAAAGGATCTCTCATTTTCTTTTATTGTAGTATTAGAATTATTAAATACCTGAAACGCTTGAGGTGAATAAATTTGCTCATAATATACTGATTCACTCTTCTCTCAATCTTGTTTTCATTTTATGCAACATTTTTTGGTCAAGAGTTCTTGTGAATCCTTCCCTCACAACAAGTTGTTCATAATTGTCAATATTTGCTTTTGCAGGTGGAGAAAGGTTATGGTTATTTTGCTCTCGAAAGACATGCTTTAAGCTTGCTTATTGCTGGTCCAGTTCTTTGGCTGCTTGGATCAGTCGATAACTCATGTCAGATATACGAGAGAGCAGGTGGACATGTTCAAATCTTGCAGGAGAGCGTTCTTATCCCGTTCTTGATGGGCAGCATGTTGTTTCTTATCGGTGCTATTTTAAATAGCCGAGAGCAGATTGGATATGATCACCATGGCTTGGAACTCGTGGTAAATTAAATATCAATTATTTGCATATATTTACTTAAAACGTTATGTTGAGAGAAGTTGCTCAAATCACTGCCAGTGATTCTGACAACTCTTGTATTGAAGAGATCGTGGATTCATTGCACAATTTTGGTATGCCTAGTGTGAAAATTAGATGGTAGTAAATAGTATTGAAGTAGAAAAATGGGCTAAAGTTTTTGTTTATTATAGTCTGGGCTATCTAGCAAACCAAACATACACTTGACACATATGATTGGCTTGTTCTTTTTCACTTGATGAATGATGAAGATTAGAAAAAAATTGAAACGAATGTTGCATAAAGTTTGTAGATAAATGTCTTGATTTGACTGCTGAAGATCTCAAATTTGCAGGGTGAGTTTTGGATATGGCTAGGTATATTTGGAAGCTTGTTACTTTTCATTGGGGGATTAACAAATGTTGTAAAAGTTTTCAAGATGCAACAAATTGACGGACTGAGACTAGAGAAACTGCGAGGCGGAGCACAAGAGGTGTTGGTTCAAATACGAGAAGGTCAGGCCCCCCTCATTGTTGAAGAGTGGCAGAGGAGGACACCACAGGTTGAGGGTAGCCAATCTGCTGCTGGTTCGGGACCTTTCAAAGAGACACCTTACAAGGATGCACTCATTGGTCAGGCCTGAGAGCTTTGGGTTCCTGCTGTTTCTTCTAATTCTGTGTGCCTTCTACATTTTGAGTTTCGACTATTTCCATTCCTAATTTTGTTTCCACTATCAATGCAATTAGAAGGTTTTTGGTAAACAACAGTACGAAAAATATTGGTTCATTTTGTAATAATAGGGACAAAACTTTGTCAAATACTAATGGATTAAGGTATCGTGCTGGTTCCTGTTTTTCAGTTTACATATTTTAGGTCGTCATGCACGATGCTCAGCAAATCCTGCAGTAATATGTGTGCAATGTGTTTGCACAAGCTTCACTGATTAGTAAGAATGGTGCTAGATCAGTAAAATAGTGCTAGAGCACCAGTCTAGGTGGCTATGTTTAATAGGCTTAATTAAATGAGTCGTATGATTTTGCATTTAAATGAATTTATAATTTAGAGTGTGTTTGGTAGGGATTTTTGGGGAAATAATTGATTTTTGAATAGTGATATGATGGGAAATTTGTGGTTGAAAAAGAAGAAAAAAGTATTGATGTGATGGAAAATATTATTTTATTGAAAAATGTGTGGTTGAAAATGAAAATTGATTTACTGTAGAAAATGAAAATTTGTACCAAACAGACCCTTAATGTCAATGCCATATAATTGCACCTAAATTGGTGCTTAACAATAGTGGTAATCAATAACATTACTCATATACACGTAGTCAACTTTGTTTTTGTAGCGGGATACTTGAAACTTACAAAATAGCCAATAGACTATCTCCCAATCAGGGCCGGCCTGGCCCAAGGCAACCTAGACCAATGCCTTGGATCTCAATTCTTAGGGGCTTCAAAAAATTAGAAATTCAAAAATTCAACATAAAAATTCATGGGAAAAATTCATAAATAAGGTGTATTCTTTACACCAATTCAAAAATAAGGTTTATAGTTTGAAAATTCAAAAATCAGGTTTTTTTTTTTCTAATATAATATAATATAATAAACACACCCCACATGCACCACCCCCTGCTCCGGTGACTATTCCGACGACCATTCCGACCACCACTCTTCTTCGGTGACCATTCCGGCGACTGCTCCGATTCCGACGACCATTCCGACGAGGTCACAGATTTTTAAATTAATTGGTCACATATTACTTCGAGGTCACAAATTTTTAAAGAGTCACATATTATTATATTTTTAGGTCACATTTTGGTCACAAATTTACAATTTAGTTAGTCACATATTATTTTTCAGTCACGGATAATAATTTTTATACGTCACATATTATTTTACGGTCACAGTTCAAAAATTTTGTAGGTCACAATTATTTCGTTGGTCACATATTTCAAATTTAGTTGGTCACATATCAAGATTTATAGGTCACATGGTCACATATCAAAATTTATAGGTCACACGGTCACATATTTCAAAAACTGGTTGGTCACAGATTATTTTTAAGTCACATATTACTAAATTTTTAGGTCATAGTTGAGTAATCAGTCACAAATTACCAAATATTTGATCACATACCCTCAAATACTTGGTTACATAACCAAGTAATTGGTCACATACACCAAATAGAGGTCACACACCACACCACACCACCGTCACCAACACTACGACGGTTCTCGCTGGCAAAGCTGCAATGGTGTCTGCAATCGGAACATCTCCGCATTTACCACTACAACCAGCACCAACAGTCAACACCCCCACCACCAACGCACCCCGACACAACACCACCACACACCTCCACTCCGCCACTGCTGAAAACAAAAAAACATCAGACACCACAGGCCACAGCACACACCCGTCGCTCTAAACACATCTTCGAGCAACACCACAGGCCACAGCACACACCCACCACATCTCCATATCCACCTACACCATTGAGAACAAAAAAACCTCAAAAACCACATCCACCACCATCGCTCAAAACTGCAGATCCACCCTCGACCCGCCACGTCAGTGCAAAATGGATAGCGAAATCGCTACTGGTTCGCTGTTTAGAAACCTGGGCAGCAGCGAAATCGCTGCTGGGAAGGGAAGGAAAATGTCCCAGCAGCGAAATTGCTGCTGGTTCACTGCTGGGAAAACCAGCAGCGATTTCGCGCTGCTGGGAAAATGTCCCAACAGCGATTTCGCTGCTAGGCAGTAGCGAGGAAGGGAGGCGGCGACGGCGGCGACGGTCGATTATGGAGGAAGAGGAGAGGGTGAGAGAAAGTAGTGAGAGAAAATATGGATTGAAAATGAATTAGGGTTTGAAATATTAGTATTATAATATTATTTAAATATTTAATTCATACCTAATTTTTTATTAGATAAAACTTGTACCTGAATTTTGAATTAGGAAGTTTAAACAACTGGTTTTTTGTAATTTCCACAAAATTCATTTCTTTTTTGAGTTGGGCCTTTATTCCATTTAAAAGACATGATTAAATAACATGATGGACTAAATAAAAGGCCCCAAAACACTTGGACACTTGCATCTTTAATGAACTTAATTTGTTTTTAAAAAAAATCTCCTATAGTTTTTTAGTAAACTTATAATTTTTTAAAAAATAATTAAAATATAAATTATTTATTTTAAAATGGCTCATTCAATTTTTCAAAAATAATATAAAGACATCTAGACACTGATAGAAAATTATATTTATAATAATTTGTAGCATAGGGCCTCAAATGTCTTAGGGCCGGCTTTGTCCCCGATTCACCAACTTCAGACTATGAGCATAAGAACTGTAAGCAGATCTAGATTTATCGAGAGTTTACAAAAATACTGGTAACATACATTTAACCAATGCTAGAACCCTGAAATTGAGACAGATCGAGTATAGCTTGCGTTTTGCACTTTCCATTCATTTACAGAACAAAAGACCGTCATAAAAGCAATGGCTCTAGAATTCCAAGCTGCCATCGATGCTGAGACAGAACATCAAAACAAGAAAAGAAAATATGATCAAATGACAAAGGTATATAGAGTATTGGTGTACTCAGCTACTCCACCTCCAAAGCCTTGTAGCTTTAAAAGCCTATAAAGAAGCTTCATCCTTGGTGACCTCAGCCTCCACGAGAGGAGCCAAAATGCAGTTCTATACACGGTCGATGGGCTCAGTCCTGTCCTGCACAGCACGTCTTTCAGAAACATCAGCAAGCGATTTGAGATTGCACTTGATCAGTGCGTCAACAAAGTAGCAAGTTTCATCCTTGGTGTTCCCTTCAGGCACGTCCACTACATACGATTCAATCACCGTGGTCCCAGGTCTGCCTTCAATGACTTCTGGATGAACAGATATGGTGGAAGAGTAGTTCTGACAGAAAGGTTTAAAAGATAGAAATGGAATGTTATTGTGTTCATAAAGACACGCGTCTTAATAATGTCCAAAATGTCTATACATCTGTGCTTGCATGTGTCTGTGACTGTTTTTCGTGTGTTAAAGGATAGTTTAGTCATGGGCAACCAGTTTTAGGCATGCTACGGGATGCAAAGCTGGTTTTGGGCACCGTAAAACCTGTCAAGATTTTAAGTGCATCAATCAATGTAAACAATTTCCAGTTTCTGTTCACTGCCATTCATGATTCTGGCCTTGCTGTAATATCATAGCCAGGGTAGCTTTCTATTAATAATAACAATGACAAGAAGTTAAGCGCTACCCCAAATGAACTTGAACTTCGCTGTTGACATACAATAAGTTCGCCAAACTCCATTTCTGCTGCTCCATTTGATCCAGCACTACACGTAGTTTAAGGTCCAACAAACTCAGATCTTTTGCAACCATCTCAAATATTGTTAGTTTTGATTTACCCCTTGTTCTAAAAAGTTATACTAAAATTTCGCTGTTCTTGTGAATGGGAGTTTCTTTGGACCTATTCATGACACCTGTAACTATTTATTTTTGCCTGTCAATTTATTCTTAATTGGTGTTGCATCTATTTTTTGTTTAGCATTATCATTTTTTATATTATATATTTATATGGTCATACATCCATCTTAACATCCTCATTTATGCTATGTTTTATCATGTAGAAATTGTCATTCAATGCTTAAAATACTACAGCTCCTATGTATTTCTACTCTCTGATAGGCATTACGTTTAAACTGCTGATTTCTCATCTTCATTCTCCTCATAACCTCCCCTCATTTTCAAGACATGATGTTCTTGTTATAAAATCTTACCCCCGTTTGGTGGGGATTAAAATCAGATTTTTAGTAAATTTTGATAAAAGTTAATGAAATGTGTAATTGAAAAGTTGTGGATTACATGAAATATATGATTAAAATTAATTTTAGATTTTGACTTTTATTAAAATCTAGATTTTAATTCCTTCACATGTCTGTAATTTCATCATTGTGAAAATCAAACAACAGATCTCTGCTTCTACTTTTATTTCGTTCTCTCACCAAAACTTTCTTCCTCATCACTGACTCCGGGATAACTATACTTCTCATGTTGTTCCACCCACAACTCACAAATCACCCTCTTGGCCCATTTAACTAATGTTTCAATAAATGTCTGTAGTATTATGAGTTAATCTAAACTACTGTCTAAACCTTCTCATTCGAACACGACATTTCCTTGTATGTGAGGTTCTATATTCTCTTAAAGCTTCTTTGCTAGGTTCCGACATCCTAGCAGAAGAATCAAAAGTTAAAAACATCTGCTTATATCAACTTGTGCTGACTCTTACATGATGAATAAATGGCAAGCTTCAAAAAAAACATAAGGTACACAAAAAGACGATGCGATTAGAAATGTTCTCAACAAAATTGTGCTTGATAGTACAAAATTTTGCTACGAAGTAGTAGAAAAAATCGTAAAAGCTAATATAAAGCACATCTTAGGTTGTGAATAAAGAACTACACTTGTAACCCTCGGAAAATTCAGATACGAGCATATGCATACGTACATTCGTATTCAACTAAAACACATCAAAGTGCAACTTCATGGAACTGTTAAAATCCACAAGAACTAGTTATTCACTAAAAGAAACTTACAGATATGTGCTAATACCTGAAGGAGAATGATCTCATTAACACACATTCTGAATCCCTCAAATAAATCAATTCACTAGTATATAATAGAAGATTCAAATCCATATATTATATTCATAAAAGAAAAACAAATTAGAAAGAAAACCACCAGAAGATTAGAATAAAAAGGAAACAGTTAACATACTCTAAGTCTGTGGTCTCCACCAATGATCTTGAAACTGAGTATATGCTCTTCATCGTCAAGAAGTTCTAACCTCTCTGTGCTGGTAGTGGCAGGAAGACCCGACTTCACATCAACTTCCCTCAGACTGCCAATTTCAAGATTCCCCTGCACAACACAACGGCTTACAAATGGCTTGTACCCTTGTGGTTGATCAAACCTCCTCACCAAAGACCAGACCTAATCAGAAGAAACAATGCACTACCTATTATTACAGATATATTAAACCATGGAACACAAATAAAAGATAATAATGCATTCATCGGTAGCATTGAGAGTACATATAAACAAATTCATAGAATAGAAAATTCCTAAAATTAAAGCTGATATCCAAGTCGGGCTTCAGATCTTAAAGAAAATTACCACTAGCTATCCTTCGAATTTTCTTAATAATGGATTCAATATCGCTACTCTTCAAACATTTTGTTACACCGAATTTCGGCTATGTTCATTGTCTGGAAAACCAAGATTAGTTATTACAAAAATCAGATGAAAATTTTCACATTTTTGTTTCATTTCCTCGTTTTGTATTTACAGACAATCTTCAATCAGAAATTAACGAAACTAGATACGCCGATGATGAATGTTACGGATCAAACCAATTACCGCCGGTTAGAACCCCGTGATCAGACGTCGAAATTAACAAAACCTCGAATGCATAACTTCAACCCGAACCGCTAGATTTCAGCAATATTTTTTTATCAGTCGATTAAAATACATCCATTAAATAAAAATCCTCAAAAAAATACACACGCAAGCATTTGCTCGCGCATACTCAAGATACAGACATGCACGCCGCGTATATCTATCTATACATACATGTATTCAAGAAATTAAACAGAGAAAAACATTACGAGATTCACAGGGGCTTTTATGTGCTTGATGAGAAAGGAACTGCACTGATTATCCTCGACCTCATGATTATGGTGCTGCCTTATGTACTCCCTCTCTACTCCGCTCAGCCCTCTCCCGTTCATCGTCTTTTCTGCTTCTTAGGTCGGTCGCCGGAGTACCCCGCTCCGATCAGCGGAATACAATAAACTCAACGCTCAACCACGTGCGAGTTGACTCATCACCGCCATTTTAGGTAGTAACTACGCAGCCTGCCGCCCCATCATCATCTACTCATCTCCCAAAATAGAAATATAAAATACAGCTCTCCTCATATTTACATATAGACCCCTATAGTTTCGGTTTATTCTTAACTGGTCACATTTTCAGGATCCCAATATTTTGTCTAATATGAACCAATTTCCATAGATACTCGTGTCAATTGAGAAAGTTACAATAGTGACAAGTAAATTAAGGATCATTTGGCATGGCTTTTTTTTGTATTTTTGCTTTTTATAAAATAGTTTTTGAAAGAAGTTACGTTAACTTTTGTTTGAAAACTGTGTCCTATTTCGAAAATATTTTCAGAGAAAGTCACATTAAATTAGTTTTTTTCTAAAATATCTTATAAATAGAAAAATCATTTTTATAAAATTAGTCAACCAAATTCAAAAGCAGCATTTGAATTTCAAAAATTCATTTTGACTTTTCAAAAATTATGTCACAAGGACCCTAAATTTTATGCTCGCAGTGAAATTTTATTTATTTTTATGTTCGATTTTTCTTTTTGTGCTTAAGGTGATAAGTGATATTGGGTCGTCTTAATACATATGGTAGCATTTTTTATTTTTTATTTAGAAAAAAAAATGATTTATGAAACGTATGATAGAAATGTCATGGATAAAATTAGTAGGTTTTGATTAAAAAAAAAAAATCAAATAATTAGTAGGTTTTGATAAAATTTATGAAACGTATGATAGAAATGTCATGGATCTCATAAAATATGTGATTAAAATTAAAATTAAATGTGGATTTGGATTTTAGCCACTGTTCGGATCTCATCAATATTAATCACATCTTTTATGGATCCCACAACTTTTTAACTATACATTTCAAAAATTTCTATCACAATCTACTAAAAATCTAATTTTAATCATTACCCTCAGCCACTACTTTTTCTTATACTACTATGATTTGTAAAGTCAGCTAAAGTTGTCCTTATTTAGCCCTTGTTTGATTATCATTATTTTTAAAATATATTTTTTTCTCTCTTCTTTACAATCACATGTTTTTCAACAAAATAATATTTTACATAAATTCAATTTTTTTTTACTTTTTAACCATACATTTTATATCAATCTATTATTTTAAAATAAATTCTACACAAAAATGCTTAGGGTGCATTTGATTGAAATGGTGGAATATGTGTGGAAAGAAAATGAATTTCAGGGAAAATAATTGTCTAGAAAATGTTTTGCAGTGAATTGTTAATTAAGTGTATTTGATTTGTATAATTTTCCACCCGGAAAATTTTTAAATTTTGTGTTCGTTTGGCTTTGTTTTATATAAAAATTGTCAATGAAAGTGATTATTTTTTCCACAATTGGTTATAAAATTTGTTTCCATTGCCAAAAAGTAAAAAAAAAAATCCCTAAAAAATCAATTTTTCATCAAAGTTTAGGGTTCGTTTGACTTTGTTTTACATGAAAATTGTCCATTAAAATGAATTTTTTTTTACAATTGACTATAAAATTTGTTTCCATTGCTACTAAAAAAAAACTTGGAAAACAGTTTTCCCACCAAAAAGGTGGGAAAACATTTTCACTCAAAAGGCAGAAAACAGGCGCGTGGAAGAGTAGGTTGGAAAAATTCTAGCCTAGAAAATTATCACTATCAAAAAAGCCTAAACTAAGAAGAAGGAAATTTTTTTCCAAATTCCATGAAAAATTAAGCATATCAAGCATGACCTTAGTTTTGAAAAATTTGCCATCGGGAATGAGCATCTTTGTGAGTCGGCATCCTTTTTGTCTTTCACAGTAAGCTAATGCCCTTGTAATTTCAACTATTTACAGTTATGGTGTTAGACTGTTAATTTTTGTTTGATTGCGTTTTTTAAGCTGAAAAAGTTATGCCACTTATTTTTGTCTTTTTCCGCAAGAAATTTCTATCGGGTGTACGGAGGTTCATGGTTACAACGTGGACTTTCTTTTTGTTTTTGGCGATGAGCCCCATTATTTCAAAATATATTTTTCTTTAAATTCATTTTTAAATTAAATTTTTTTTATTTTTTAATCATGTATTCTTTAAAAAAAATCACTATTACAATTTTATTTTATTTTTTTTTGTTAAAAATGGAGCTCAAATTCCATAAACAAAAAGAAACTAATTAATTAATTGTGTTAATCTTCATTTATAAAATAAATGTCAATTTCAATTTTTCACAAAAGCTAAATCAATTTGAATTAATTTTACGCAAAATCATTATTCATGTGTCCATGTTCCCGTTTTGACGGTTTTCATCCCGATCTGTGTTGAAATCAATATTTCTAAACTTCTGCGACAAAGGTTAAAGTCAAGGTCGTACTCGTATCTAGCTCATGTTTGGTTTTTACTCGCATTTATTTTATAAATCTCTATAAACAGAAGTATAGTATCATGTCACATTCTTTCAAACGACAATCTAGTCGTCCATCCTCCTCAAATCAAGAAAGATCACAAGGTTTATAAATATTAAAAATCTATCTTCCTCTATCTTATAGACCACCACTTTACGTGAAACAAATACTTTAAATTCAACTATAAAATTTAAGTCATTATAACAAATTGGGTCGACGCTATCCTTGAAATTTCTTCTCCACACATCCATAGATTCTAGAGGTGGATATTTTAATCGGTTCAAAAAACAAAAATAAGAACCAAAATCGAGAATCGAAAAAAGTTCATTACCTGGGCAATTATGTATTTTTGAACCGAAATCGTGGGTTTTCAACTTTGGAATTGAATTTATCCTTTTTTGTAAGTTTTTCAATTTTTAAAGTTTATTCGCTCACGAAATGTCCTACTCAACAAATGGTAAGTTTGCAATGCCCAAGAAGTAAATACCCTAATCAATTAGATTGATTCATTTAAATAATTGATTCATATCACTTTCATTTATAGTCACATCGACTTCACTTTATGCATTGTCGCCCTCACAAACCCTTCTTGAAATGCCCCACATAGAGCTAATGTTGGAATTAAATGCCATTATACTAGATATTGATTTCTATTTGGTGGTATATTCATAATGAATAAAAAAAAGTGTTGAAATGTGTATTTGAAGGCATATTTTATTTTTGTTAGACACTTGGATGATAATTTTTTGAACCTGAACTCAAATTATCATACCTAATAGATACATCTTGCACATCTAGATATTCATAATGAGTGAGTCGCAGTATTGATATCCGTACTGATGCTCTCAGTCAGATACATCTTGCACATCTAGATATAGAAACAATGAATGTACACCAACAAGAGATTTTCAGTGAAAGAGTTATTTTTCCCCATTTAGTTAGTTGGGTTGGGGGGGCATGTGAGTAGATTGAAAGTAGCCATCAAGGTAGATACTGGTATCATTAAAAGAATGTCCTTTGCTTTTTGAATTATAGAAGTGAGACATGATATTAAATTCAAGTCTTATTTACTTGTTTATACGATTTATAGACATAAATGCATTTTGTAACAATATTATAGGTAAAATAAACACGTTAAACGTCAATATTTGAAATTTTGAATGATATATTGCCAATAAACGTGAAAAATCGTAGATAGGTCTAATTTAAAACACCTATAAATTAGGCTTGTACCTTCTTCAAATCCAAATATAAGCTGAATATGTATTAGCCACATATAAAATTAATTTCCAACCACAAGAAAGAGCTTTGCCAAATTAATTTTCATCCACAATAAGGTTTAGAAGTTTGACTTATTTATCACAAATAAATAAGAAATTAGAAATCGTACATATAAAGGACCACAGCTTCATTCAATAGGGTTTCCAATCTCACAGATAGAGATGTCAATCCGAGTGGTTCGGGTCGGGTCGGCCCGACAACATATGAGCCCTGTAACGGTTTGCGTGAAAAAAAAAGCCCGAGTCGGCCCACAAATTGTGGACTACAACCCACGCCCGCCTTCTGACCCATCCGGATCAAGCCCATGAGGGACACGGGTCGCACGGGTCGTGATTTGTTTTGATTTGGCACGTATAATTGTATAAATAAAATTATAAAAATATAGAATTTTTCATATTTATAGCAAAAAATATTTTTTTTGTTAAATGTAAACTAAAAATTGAACAAAATGATAAATTCATATTTATACCAAGAAATGTTTACATAGAATTCAAATTTAATATTACATGAATTATTTATAACTTTGTAAAGTTAAATTTAACTTAAAGAAATAACAATTAAATGCATTTCTAATTGCTATTATCAAATATTTATAGTATAAGTACTTTCCAACTAGGTTGACACCTAATTTTATTATAATTTATAGTTTAAGTACATCACAACTAGGTTGGCACCTACTTAAATCTTAACTATAATTTAGTTGTTCAAAAATTATATATTTTAATATTTGTATATCCTCATTTCAATTATTTACTTTTATATATTTGTTCAAAAATTATATATTTTAAATTAACTTTTTTTTTTCATGGGCCAGCGGGTTAATCGCGGCCCGTGAAGGTGCAACCCACGAAACTCTCGGGTCACACCTCCTTGACCCATGAACCACCCACTAGGGTCAAGGGTCGGCCCGTGGTCCCGAGTCGATCCAGGCCGATTTTCAATGGTCGGGTTGGCCCGCCCGTCTTGACACCTCTACTCAAAGAGTATAAAATTTTATTGTAAAGAAAATTTAGTCATTTTTTGGTTAAACGCTAAAACGATATAAAAAGTGTCAATTAATTTTATTACTCATTAAATATGCACGATAAAGTTCATAAAACATATATATAGAACTCATTACGATTTTATTTGCATAATTTATTTATTTTCATTTGTCGAATAACATAAAAAAACATAAAGTTCGGTATCAAATCAGTAAGTACTAATGCTTCCAAAATGACAATATTTTGTGAGGGTTCCTTTCAAAAAATAAAACATAAATAAAAAATAATGTGGGTTGCAGAAAATATTTGAGTGAATGAAATACGAGATAAAAATTATACTATAGATTTTTCCTTTGTAATCATGTCAATATTAGGATTTATTAGAATTTGACATGAAATTTTTTTTCTCATTATTGATGATAAAAAAATGATGTGGTACTTCTATAGACCAATTTAAGGAAATTTTTGGCAGAATAACATCATTGATTGTTGAATTTTTTGTAAAGAAAAAGTTTTAACATTGTTGAAAATTTACTTAATAGTATTATAGAGGACCAACTAAACTCGACTTCTTTGAACCCTTACCCTCTTATATATGTAACGACTGGAGCTTGCTGCTCTAGTCTTGTCAAACAATAGTGTCCGACCTAGTGATAAGTGTCATGTCCTACTTGGAGACATTTCGTTGGTTGAGTTAAGAAATGACAAGTTATTTTGACGCCGAGATAGTAGCATGTACCCTAGGTCGTCATTTCTCTCTCTTGATTGATTATATTGAGCAGTGCAACATTGTAAGGTGACAACTTTTTGAATTTTTTCACGATGGTTTTTTAAATGACGTCTTCCATAAGTCAACATGCTTGGGAGGATCCTCTAGGTTGACTTATAGTGCTGACTTCTTATTGTCTTTCCTCTCGGGTAAGCTCTTTGACTAATTTGAAGTGGTCCGACGTAGATACAACCTACCGTTGAATAGGTGGAGATCCTCCACTCAAGACATTGGGGGTAGTGGGAAGTGTTACGTGGGACATGTGTTACGACAACCGCATGACAGTTATATTGCTTCAGACATTATAATACTTCTAAGGCAAGACGGGGTATGGAACTTGAAATTCTAGCTATTTAAATATACATTCTATTTTCTCTTCCTACGTTCCAAAACCACCTACTAATTCTCACGCCGGAGGTACAATGAGGGAGAATGCCTTCACCTTATTTTGCAGGTATCGTTCGTTTATCGGAGTAGTAGAAACACCTTGCACAGCAAAGGGACGCATAATCTGATTTCATAACTATTTCAGTCTCCAACCTCAATTTCTTTTTTGCCTCACTCTTTGGTTGTAGTATTTAGCACATTCTTGCTTGTATATAGCTATTTTTAGTTTGGCCTCATGTCTTTTCTCTTCTAGTAAATACAGACCTACTTGAAGTGGTTCCTTATTTTCATCATCGCTTAAATGTGAAGTTCAAAATAAGGTTGTCCAAATTTCTAGGGGAATCATGGCTTCCACTCCAAAGGTTAGGAAGAATAGTATTTCTCCAGTACTAGTTTGTGACATAGCTTGGTAGGAGCAGAGTACATTGAGGAATTCGTTTGCCCATGCTGCCTTTAGCTCGTCGAGGTGGGCCTTCAAGGTATGCTTGATGATTTTATTAATAGCCTCGACTTGGCCATTCATTTAAGGGTGATTTGGAGTTGGAAAGTACTTCTTGATCTTGAAGTCTTTGCAAAAAAAACTTTCAAGCTTGAGATGTCTAACTATTTGACGTTACCCATGACGAAGGAATGTGGAAATTCAAACATGCGGATGATGGACTCCCAAATGAAGTCGGTGATTTTTTGTTCATTATTCTTTGCTAGGGTTCGACCTTGGCCCATTTGATGAAGCAATCTATTGCGACTATTGCGAATTTAGTTGCACTTCTTCCCATTGGCATTGGTCCGATCTAATAAATTCTCCACTTTGCAAAGAGTCGGGGCTTCTTATAGAGTTCAACTCTTCAGGTAGGACTCGGATTATTGGGAAGATCATATGACATTTATCACATCATCGCACAAATTCTAGGGCATCTCATTTTAGTATGGGTCAGAAGTAGCCCCACATCAAGATCTTGTGGGCTAGGTATTGTACCCTAACATATTTTCCACATATTCCTTCATATACTTCTCGCAGGATATAATATGTCTCCTCCTCCACATCTAGGAAACTCAATAGTGGGGTAATGTATACTCTTTTGTAGATGACCCAAATGTAAGAACAAACAAAATTTGAAAAAAAAAAAAACCTTTGATGTCTTTGTCAGTCTGGACTAGATTGTATAATCAAGTTGTCTATGATAATAGCTAGATGCAATTGGATATGGTTCTTAGATATTGATTTGTGTTGTCTTAGTTTGCTTAATTCATGTGTTAATCTAATATTATGTGATATTATTTGAATACTGTGAGCACGTAGTCATGATCAAGTTACCATTTCTCCTACTTAGATAAAGGTTATTTGAATCAAGTTGTTCTTAATTGATTTACTGTTGAAAATGAGAATTGGTACCAAACATAGTTTATTAACACTACTTTTAGATGGCATCAAAAGTTTTCACCATGCTTCTCTTTCTTTTTGAATTTTGTCTAGCATAGCTATCAAAATTGCGAAGACGGAATAGAACTAAAGTTTCTTCTAGAAGGTACACAATCGTGTTGTTCACACTAAAGTTTCTTCTAGAAGGTACACAATCGTGTTGTTCACAAAATGGATTAACGTGGGATTGCATTATTGGAGATGTTGGAGTATACCTTTAGTTTATATTAATTGCTTAATTAATAGGCACTAAGATTTAGTGGCTTATATTATGGAATCATTAAACCCTTGACGAAGAAGCAAATCGTAAATTAGTTACAAACTAAATTTTTATCATCTGTCTCGTCACATACTATCAAATTTTGTTAAACGAACTATAGATGGAATTTAAATAGGTGAAACACACGATCTCATTTTCTTATACCTGTTTATTATAGATGGAATCTTTTCCTAGAACGTAGCATCTGCAATATCTAAATTAACCAATATTATAATTTTTTTTTTTTTTTTTGTTTATTCAAATCATATAATAAAGAAGAATGGTGGTTGTATCTTATCATTGATTGTAGTTTACATTGATTGGTGGGGGTGTCGGCTTTTGCAACAAATGTCAACCGGATAATGCTGTCGGGGAAATATCATTATCTTGGGTTGTCACTTACTTGTCAAGTTAATTTCAGTTATTTGATTGGTCAAATTTTTTAATATTTTGTGGCACTAAAATCATTGTTTTTGCCGTATATTAAATATCATCTGACTAAGAATGCATTCTGTGCAGAGGCAGATCCAAACGTTTTGTATTATGTGCTCAAAAATTAAAATGTATTATTTTTAATGAAAATAAATCAGCACACTATTACAATTGTAACCCACGCTTTTTTATACTCTGAAAAGGTCAACCATTTATCTCCCACCCTATTACACAATCGATTCTTGACAATTTTCATTACATAAAATCTTTTTTCTATCATAGCGATAGTAACTGAAAGAATTAACGACAATATTACAAGCCTATAAATTAATTGGTAATCCTTTTTTTCTTTCAAAATCGAATTTTCTACAAGATTATTAAGGACTCGTAATCCTTCAAAATCTTCATGATTGCACATATCAATAATACTAGGTGCAAGCAACGTGCAATGCACGTTTGTCTAGTTTATATTTAATAGTTTTGTTTAAGAATTAATTTGTTATTAATAAAGATGTAATTTTTTTGGTTAATTAAATAATTAATGATGTAATGTTTATGTAATTGATAAATAATTAGATGTGTGATTTTGATGTTGTGATGTAAGTTAGTGAGGTCGAAGAAAATAAGCAAAAGTTGACAAATTTGGAGAAATGACTAAATTATAAGGGATCCAAAGTTCGGGGACTAAAATGTAAATACTTAAAAGTTGTGCCGAAGCTCACAATGAAGATTTGAGAGTGCTCGGAGTCAATTGGATAAAGGAAGACGTCAATGGAATCAAATTTAGTCAAAAGATGATTACAAATCAATCTCCAACCGAAAAGTTATGCTCTGATATTTTAGTCTTATATTGAGACCTATTTTTAGCATAGAAAGTGATCGAATTGGAAAATGATGTCTGAATTAAAGTATATCCAGATGAGTTATCTTTCCAACGCAATTTGAATCGCCTCAATCGGATATCGGAATACAAAGTTATGATAAAAACACTGAGATGATCACAAATCAATTTCCAACCGAAAAGTTATGCTCCGATATTTTAATCTCATATTGAGACCTATTTTTGGCATAGAAAGTGAACGAATTGGAGAATAATGTCTGAACCAAAGTTTTAGCCAGATGATTTAGCTTTCCAAATCATTTTGAATCGCCTCAATTGGACATCGCAATACAAAGTTATGATAAAAACACTGAGATGATCACAAATCAATTTCCAACCGAAAAGTTATGAACCGATGTTTTAGTCTCATATTGAGACCTATTTTTGGCATAGAAATTGATCGAATTGGAAAATAATGTCTGAATCAAAGTTGTAGCCAGATGAGTTATCTTTCCAACTCATTTTGAATCACCTCAATCGGATATCGGAATACAAAGTTATGATAAAAACACTGAGATGATCACAAATCAATTTCCAACCGAAAAGTTATGCTCCGATGTTTTAGTCTCATATTGAGACCTATTTTTGGCATAGAAAGTGATCGAACTGGAGAATGATGTTTGAATCAAAGTTGTATCCAGATGAGTTAGCTTTCCAATGCATTTTGAATCGCCTCAATCGGATATCGGAATACAAAGTTATGATAAAAACACTGAGATGATCACAAATCAATTTCCAACCGAAAAGTTATGCTCCGATGTTTTAGTCTCATATTGAGACCTATTTTTGGCATAGAAAGTGATCGAACTGGAGAATGATGTTTAAATCAAAGTTGTATCCAGATGAGTTAGCTTTCCAACGCATTTTGAATCGCCTCAATCGGATATCGGAATACAAAGTTATGATAAAAATACTGAAGGAAGGTGCATCTGCCTGTTTAAAACAAGAAATTCCGTTACATAGTCCGTTAAAACAATAAATTCCGTTAGTTTTTCCGTTAAAAACAAGAAATTCCGTTACATAGCCACTTTTAATATATAGAAGATATGTCTGAATTTACTCTTAAAGTGTCAAGATCTCTATTGATTTAAAATATTTGAGATAATACTCACACAATTGAATTAACTTGTCATTGTCAAAAGCAGAAAATGAATTATTCAGACATAAGCATGCAACGCAAATGAGTAAGTAGCTATTTACCTCTGAGAAACGATTATTCAACTTTTGAATTTCCATATCAATGACAACATAGAAGAAATTCACACGAAAAGTGATTAGATTTTTATAAAAATAGAAAGTAACTTTAAGTTATGTTATACCAAATAAAAAACTTTAAAGTAAGTTTGTTTTACTTTTAAACATGATTACATATGAAACACCGAGCAGAATGAATAATAAAGATTATATATTTCCTTCTCTTATTAATGATATTAGCCGTTTTTAATTCGTTTACGGAGTCTAATCTATCTTGATTAATGCATTTTTCTAAAACTTTCATGCTTTCTTTAAGTTTAAAGCTTTGAGGTTTGGTAATAAAATTAGGGCATTAAGAAATTGTGTGAATATATATATCATAGTTAAGTAAGCACTACACAATTATTAAAAGATTATTAGCAAATCAATCAGTTAATTGCTCAATCAATCCACTTATTTTTGGCATTTGCATCTGTCAGCTAAAAGTATTTGAAACTTTTACAAATCAATTTTTAAGCCTTGCACTATCATTTCTTGACCCACCCCCATGTGGGTCTGCCAGTGATTCCGCGTTAAGACAATATGTACTATACAAGTTTCCAAGACAATTTTCATTTTTAAAGATATTTACTATACAAACAATATTATACTTCTCCTTTGAGTTTTGAGTCATGATATTAAGGCCCCGTTCGGGAGGGATTAAAAGCCAATTAAAATTAAAAATATGGTCGTTATTGGGCCCCACTCGTCTAATAAAAGTCAGCAATAACGACTATATTTTCAATTTTAATCTGATTTTAATCCCTCCCACACAAGCCTACTTCTCCTTTGAGTTTTGAGTCGTGATATTAATTGTTCGACTCTAAACGCTATTTATACAGTTGACGTTGAAGCGGATTTTGTCATGTTTGCCCTTTTATGCTACGAGTATGAGTGATTGACTCGACTCGACTCGACCTGACCTAATCTGACCCAAGGAACATACCACTTACTGGTTCAGTTGGGACGAAAGCTTTTCAAAATTTTTAATGCAAAATTCAAGAAAAAGAGAAAAAATTAAGTATGAGATTAGGCCCTTGTTTGATTCACATTTTTTTCTAAAATCATTTTTCTCTTCTTTTCAACCACACATTTTTCAATAAAATATTATTAATAGCTTGTTTGGAAGTGATTTTAATCCAATTAAAATTGAAAATATAGCTATTATTGGGTCCCACTCGTCTAATAAAAGTCAACAATAACGACTAATTTTTCAATTTTAATCCGATTTTAATCCCTCCCAAACAAGCTTTAAATGCAAATTCAAAAAAAAAAAAAAAATTTATTTTTTAACCACACAGTTTTCATCAATCTATTATTCCAGACTGTATTATATACCAAAAATGGGGCTCAAACATGCAAATAAGAAAATTTAACATAATTAAATAAGAAATAAGGAAAATAGAGCACTTGCAAAACACACTGGCTTTATTTTTTGAGATCGGCTCGACTCTATCCATGTTTATCATTATGAAATGAGTCGAAGCCCCCCATTTGTCGAGCTCTCCCAAGCCACCTCACTAAGTGGACTAGCTACTCAGACCCATTATCGTCCCTAAGTAAGAGTTTTCTCGTCTCCAACTCGATAGTTAGATGACATTGAACATATTTATATCTTACAAATTAATACTAAAATGTTCTTTGAAATGATGATTTTACTGTGTTTTTACTTACATAAATTTCTACTGAAAAACAGAGATTTTTAGTTCCCTCTCACGACAAGAAACAAATAATGATGATAAAGGATAAATCAGGAATTGTCTTCCAATTATTTGGGGAAAAAAAGTCAAGCTAAAATCAGAGTTTTAGCACTAGATAGGCCAAGAAAAAAGAAAGAATAATGGGTGGGTCTTGATTCAGCCACGTCTCCATATATTATTAAATTACTTTTGTATTGAAAAGTTGAGATATTTGTGATCCTACAAACCTAATGTCTGTGCATTTAAGATATGCAATTTGAATATTATACCCGAATTTTATAATCATAACTACTCTCTCAATGTCCATTTAAAAAGTTACAACTACGAAGTTACATAATTCTTTTTTTTTTAGTGTGAAGTTTTGACAAATTGGTATTTAATTAATGAATTAAACAACTTGTACACACAAAGTGTACATCTTGATTGACACCCTCCTACATATCAAAAATCTACAGTTGATTGAAAAATGTGTTATTAAGATTAATGTTCCAAAATCTGCCAAATTACATAGGTGTAAATCAATATATCAACATTTATGTACCAACTTTTATTTACATGTAGCATGGTACTTAGTTAATGATCTAATGAGTTTTGTTAGATTTTATTATAACTTTAAATTTCAAGAATTTTAAAACATAATTAATTTATTGTCAAAATTTTTCATGTCAAATCATCAAGAGAATTATAAAATACGGAACACGCATTAATTCATTAGGAATGTTTCTTTAATACTTGATCTTAATTCCAGATCTTAAATCTTGATTATAGGTTCTTTGATTCTTAAGTTCTTGTTCTTGTTCTTGATTATTGCTTCTTACTCCATAATCTTGATTGATTTAATATCTTCTTAATTGTTGAGTTCTTCTTCTTGATTGTGGGTTTCGGATCTTCATCTTCAATAAATTTTCTCTTGAATTCTTGTGTTTATGGGATAACACAAAGAATGAGAAATTACATATGAATTGAGAATCATAACATATATATAGTTTCAAATGTATTGGCACATCATCAAATACAACTATAATGGATCTGATCTCTACACATATAATCAGGCACACACTTTATTTAGATATTCAAAACCTAAATACTTAAATACTTTTTTAGATCACTTTCATATTTGACTTAACTTTAAGATGGTCTTTATACACATTTTAAATCACAAGTTTAGCCCTACATTACAAATTAATATTTTTCCCAACAATCTCTCCCTTGTGCCACATATATTACCTTATAAATGTGTATAACCTTATGAACTAAAAAAAATTGTTATCATGACCAAAACCATCTCCAAACAATCTGTCCATCAATTATGTCAATATAGGATCAAAACGATCTTCATTACAAGTATCATAATTAAACCATCAATGATCATGATTACGCCCAAAGAATAACGCGATAGTTGTAGTACAGCTTTGGGATGTCGTACCCACAGGGAGATGGAAGAATATTTAAAAGATCAAAAATGTTGAATTGTTATCTTAAATGTGTAATAAAATTCAATGTTGAAAAGTGAAATCAAAATCAATAATTCGAAGCAGTGAAGTGTCGGAATTCCCTCAATTAGATTGGATCAATCATATCAATTATTCATTTTTATAACACAATTAGAATTTTTCATCCCAACACTCTAATCGGAAGATATATCGTGAAAATCAATTTAATTTACAAATGTAATTCTAGAATTTAGACTTAAAACATATTCGCACAATTTTATTGGAATAAGATCAAAGATCGACCATATACATCAAGTACAAGATAGTAATCAATCCGTTAATAAAGTGAAATTGAGATTAAAATTCAACAACTAGTTTAATCTAACGATAGACGAAGTATGACTGGATATATGAATGATATAATAAATGTTAAATCAATCTCAACAAAAAATAATTGAAATTAAAACTCAATAAATAGTTTGATTGAATAATGAAAAAAATATGACTGAATCCATGAAAAATCTTGTAAATATTAAACCGATTTCAATATAAATTTAAGAAAATAAAAATCTAAACTTTAGGATTGTTTGACAATGAAAAGATCAAATTAAATGAATAAAAGACATGAAATCACCAATTCCAACCGAATTCCTTCGTAACTTCATCAAGGGTTTTAGTTCTCCGTGAATTTCTTGAGTCAAATAGGAGAATAATGGTGTACGGGGGCCTTTTCCATACGTATTCTACTGTTGAGTATTTGTAGGAGTCAGAAATTTGATGAAAATCATGTCCAAATTAGTTTCCAAAAGAGTTCTAATCGAATAAGGAAAGTTGCTTTCGGGCGTGGATTTTTTGTCTCTGCATAGCAGTCAGTAATTTGATTATAACTTTCTCTTCCAATATTTGATTTAGACAATTCAAGATGCATTAGAAATATAACTCAAATATTTACAACTTTGTTAGAAATAGCTCTTTTCCAATTCGAATTTTTACTATACCAGAAATGGGTCTCAATTTTCAGCTAAAAATTTGGATTATATCTTGTACGAATTGGAAATTGATTTTGATAATATTCCATTCTTTTTTTTACTTCTAATTACTTCCAATCGACCCTTACCACTCTCGAACCTTCATCGTGTGCCCCGACATAATTTTTTAGTATTTTCACTTTAATCCCTTAACTTTCACTTTCTTCAATTTTGGTCATTTTTCACTTGTTTTTCCTTATTTCCGCTACATTCATCACTTGTCCTACAAAACATGAATTGCATAAAATTAAGTTATATTCCAACATATTAATCAACAATTTCTCATGTTTTAACAGTAAAATAAGTATGTAAAAAAGTACTTATCAAATTCTCACAAACTTGAAATATTGTTTGTCCTTAAACAATAACAATAAACAATAACAATATAACGAACTCTACAAACAACATGGTTCAACAATATATCGTGTCTCAGGTTTGAAATTTGGTAGTCAGACAAATGAACAATTACAACAATACAAAAATTAAATCAGTTTTCACATGTTCTATGCATAACCAGACGTGTGTGTGTATGAAAACTCATGTCAACATATTAAGATTATGATTGGTTCAATCTCTCACCCATAGTAGTCAAATATGTACTTTCCTCGCTCGAGAGATACACACACCCCCCAAACTTATGTTTTTCACTCAATTTTTTCGAGGTATATCTTAAGTTGAATCCATTAATTCTGTTCATTACCCTCTCTTAGTTTGAATAGATATTACTACCACAAGTCCACACTTCAACAAGTCGGGATTCTCCTATATTTTTGATCGCTTTAACCTTTAAGACTAAACTAAGTTACTTGCTTCTCGTCAAATGCATAGTTTTGTCAACATCCGTCTATGCATAATCAATGTATTTGAATATATTTTTTTCTTTCTTTTCATTTTTTTCTCCATTTCTTTTTTTCTTTTCATTTGAGTATCTTTTCATTTGCTTTATATATAACCCATGTAGCAAGTTTTAGGTCAATAACTCCCAAGTCAGATGATCATAGGACACCAGGTCTTGAATCACCCTCACGGGCTTAATCACCCGAGTTATATAGGCTCGAAAAGATGCTTTTTATGTACTCAAAGATTAGTGCAATGCTCCTTTTCTTTTAGACATCAAGTTTTTAAAACTAACTTCTAACTTAAAGATTTCACCTAGTTTTTATCTCAATGGGTTTCAGACAATCCACACAAGGTTTTCATACATGAAATCTCTACTCATCTCAGTATTTCCCTATAACAGTTCAATCATCTCCAAACTAGCATTTATTTGGATTTATGGAATACGACACTAGAGGTTATTAGGTTGTATCACTAAGTTCCACTATCCTCTACAAAATGAACCGCATCACTAACTCAATATGCCAAACATAAGTAACGTGCATAGAAAATGTCAAGGTTTACATAAACAGGTCTAAACTAATCCAATAATGCACTATTTCATCATTCACAGCTGATACTTATCTCAATGATCACATAATAACCGGCATAATTATTAAACAAATTCTCAAAAATTTTGAAACTCTATGATATTACTTATGCAAATTCACAACAAAATCCAACAGAATCCTCCCCCAACTAAATTTTGCATTGTCCTCAATGCATAAACATGAAATACAAATGAAGGGAATGACGAATATCACATAATAATACAGTGAATCAACATAAACTTAAAGTGTAAGAGCCAAAAACACTTAATGGAATGGTAAAGCAAAGAAAATGACAAAATCAACCAAAATAAAAATGCAAAGGTAAAAGGCAGAAGAAAAAGAACGAACTCCCCTTGGGTTGCCTCCTAAACAGCGCATTTGTTTATTGTCTTTGGCTCAACCCAATGTTTCCTCCCTAGCCTGCATCCAGTAAGTGTGGTTTCAATCTTCTTTGTAATGTACTAAGCTCATTGGACATAAGCACTGGTGTTGTTCCTCCGCCTCCATCAAATACATGCGTGGGATAACCAGATGAGAGCTCAAAATCAGGAGTAGAGACCTGTAAGACAAAAGGTAAAGTTCTCTCATTAGAAACTGGCAATGTAAAATAAGAACTATTACCTGACTCTTGATCATCTATCTCAAGATGTTTATTGATGATGAAATCTACTCCATCCTCTTCTAGAATTTCCTGTGCTGGTCCAAGGAACATACTATCAGCAACCTCTTGAGTGAGTGCATCAATCATGTGTGTTTGATGACACTCGTCATCTTCTTCTAGCTGCTTAGTGACATGAAAAATGTTGACTTCTAAAGTCATATTTCCAAATGAAAGTTTCATGAGACCATTCCTACAATTAATCAGAGCATTAGCAGTAGCAAGGAAAGGTCTACCAAGAATGATAGGAATTTTAGAGTCAACATTCACATCATCTTTTACATCCAACACCCAGAAATCCACGGGGTAGTAAAATTTATCAATTTGAATCAAGACATCCTCAACCACTCCCTTAGGTCTAATAATGGACCTATCAGCTAATTGTAGAGTTATATATGTAGGCTTCATCTCACCCAAACCTAACGACAAGTAAATAGCATAAAGCATGAGAATGACACTAACCCCTAAATCAAGAAGGGCCTGTCCAAACTCATGATTCCCAATGACACAAGACACAATAGGAAAACCAAGGTCCTTCTACTTGGCTGGATCCTTTACGCAATCACAGCGCTCACTTGCTCAGTCAAAAAAGCAATTTTTTTAGCATTGTGCTTCCTTTTGACAGTGCATAAATCCTTAAGGACTTTAGCATAAGTAGAAACCTATGAAATCACATGCAAGAGAGGCAAATTGATTTTTACTTGCTTTAGATATTCTAAAATCTCACTATGTTGACCAGCAGATTTTGAGGTAGACTTAAGAGCTTGCAGGAAAGGTACTCTCACTGGATTTGTCATTACTTCCTCACTAGGGCTACTCTCTTCAGGCTCACTAGACTCTTTTTCATTTTCCCTAGGTTTGAGGATTGGTTCTATAACTTTTCCTGATCTAGTAGTTATGGCATTTACTTCTCTAAGATTGCTTTCATTTGAACCCGAGGTTTGTGTCATGTGCTGCCCTTTAGGACTTGGTTGAGCTTAAGTCGAAAATTTTCCACGTTCCACTACTGTTAAGGCACTAGTTAGTTTGGAGATATGATTTTTGATTTCCTTATTTTCCTCAACAATTTGGGTAATCATAGTTTCAAATTTTTAATTTGTTTTTCCCTGTGCCTCCATGAATGCATGTAGGGTATCTTCTAAGGAATTCCTAGATGACGTGGGTTGGTATGAAAGTGTATTAAAAACTCTAGGTGGCTGAGTAGGTTGCTGGTTTTCAGATTTCCAGCTGAAGTTTGGATGACTCCGCTACCCCTGACTATAGGTATCAGAAAATGGAGCATAAGGTTTGTTGTACGTGCCTAAGGTGTTGCAGTGTTCCTCATGAACCCCCTTATCTCAGCTAGAGTAGAACACTCATGTACTGGATGATCAATTCCACCACCCTCCACATGGTCCAGAAGACTCAATATGGGCAACAATAGGTATAAGCTTTGAGTTCTTAGTACGTAGGGTTTCCATTTCTCTAGTTAAGGCTTCTACTTTAGCTCTAAGACTATCTTCTTCTCTAAGATGATAAATGCCTGTACTAGAAATATTTCCTATAGGTTGAGGCCTATTGGTGCTATCAATGGCACTAGGGCCAATCCAGGTGTGGACTTTCTCAGCTAAGTCATCTAAATATTCTATAGCCTCATCTGGATCTTTTTGTAGGAAATCACCATTACACATCATTTCAACAAACTGAAGCTCTCTAGATGTTAACCCTTCATAGAAATAGCTCACGATGGGCCAACTTTCATAACCATAGTGCTGACAAAGAGTTTGGAGTTCTTTATACATTTCTCACGCTTGATATAAAGTTTCACTCTCTTTTTGGATAAAAAAGAGATCTGCTTTTTCAACGCAATAGTTTTGTGATAGGGAAAGTATTTGCTAAAGAACACTTGGGTCATTTCAACCCGAGTTCCAATCGAACGTGGTCTCAATGAATACAACCAATTTTTAGCCCTTTCTTTAAAAGAAAATGGGAAGAATTTAAGCCTAGTTGCGTCCATTGTTCCATATTGATTGTGGAAGGTTGCTACAACCTCCTCGAATTCCCTAACATACACATACCGGCTTTCATTCTCAAGTCCACGAAAGTTAGGAAGAAGTTGAATCATTCCAGGTTTAAAATCTACAAGTGGCATGTTGGGTGGAAACATAATACATGAAGGTGTAAATGTACGCGTGGGGTGCAGATAATCATGCAAAGTTCTATATGGTGCATCATGCTCATTATCAGACATCGTGTTATGTGATGAAATGTTAGTTTTAACAGATATAGAATCAAAAACAGGGTTAAAAAGATGTTCAAACTCTATGTCGAGTCTGTCCACAGATCGTCCTTGTTCTCCTCGATACCTGCTCATAGAAAAAGTAAAAGAAAATAAAGTGAAAGTAGGAAAAATACAATAAAGAAAATTAAACTAACCAAAAACAAAATAAAGGGAACGATGTCACTCTTTTGTAGTCGATCCTTGCGTATTTTGTACCATCTCCCTGGCAACGACTCCAAAATTTGATTACACCCAATGAATAACACAATAGTTGTAGCACAGATTTGGGGTGTCGTATTCACAGGGAGATGGAAGAATATTTAAATGTTCAAAAAAGTTGAATTGTTCTTTCAAATGTGTAATAAAATTCAATGTTGAAAGGTGAAATTAAAATCAATAATTTGAAGTAGTGAAGCGTCGAAATTCCCTCAATTGGATTGGATCAATCATATCAATTATTCATTTTTATAACACAATTAGAGGCTTTCATCTCGACATTCTAATCGGAAGATACATCGTGAAAATCAATTTAATTTACAAATGTAATTCTAAAATTTAGATTTAAGACATATTCGCACAATTTTATTGGAACAAGATCAAAGATCGACCATATACATCAAGTATAAGGTAGTAATCAATCCGCTAATAAAGTAAAATTGAGATTAAAATTCAACAACTAGTTTAATCTAACGATAGAAGAAGCATGACTGTATCTATGAAGGATATAATAATTGTTAAACCAATCTCAATAATAATTAATTGAAATTGAAACTCAATAAATCAGTACTAGTAGAATAGAGTGCTACTACAGGAGAGAAGGAAGTAATGAATATTTTAATCACGCTTAACTCATACTTCAATACATAAAAGACAAAAAAAAGCATAAAAAGTGAAGAAAATTCTGACACCAATCATTTACGAGTGAGTATTACACCAAGAATTGACAAGCGAATTTGTTTGATAATGAAAAGATCAAATTAAATGAATAAAATATATAAAATCACAAATTTCAACTGAGTTCCTTCGTAGTTTCACCAAGAGTTTTAGTTATCCATGAGTTTTTTGAGTCAAAAAGGAGAATAATAGTATATGAGAGCCTTCTCCATATATATTCTACTGTTGAGTATTTGTAAGAGTCGGAAATTGGATGAAAATCACGTCCAAATTAGTTTCCAAAAGTGTTCTAATCGAATAAGGAAAGTTGCTTTCGCGCGCTAATGTTTTGTCTCTGCATAGCAGTCAGTAATTTGATTATAACTTTCTCTTCTAATATCTGATTTAGATGATCCAAAATGCGTTAGAAAGATAACTCAAAAAGATGCAATTTGTTAGAAATAACCCTTTTCCAATTCGGACTTTTACTATACCAAAAATATGTCTCAATTTTCAGCTAAAAATCTGAAATATATCTTGTGCGAATTGAAAATTTATTTTAATAATATTTCATTCATTTTTGATTTCTAATTGCTTACAATCGACCCTTAGCACTCTCGAACCTTCATCGTGAGCCTCGACATAATTTTTGAGTATTTTCACTTTAGTCCCTGAACTTTCACTTTCTTCCATTTTGGTCATTTTTCACTTGTTTCTCCTTATTTTCGCTACATTCATCACTTGTCCTGCAAAACATGAATTGCATAGAATTAAGCTATATTCCAACATATTAATCAATAATTGCTCATATTTTGATAGTAAAATAAGTATGTAAAAACGTACTTATCAGGTCATGTATATCAACACAATCAAATGGCATAGATCAAGTATGGATGTATAGCATGAAAATTACGTCCAAACATGATTATTTCCAACTGGTTCTACTTTAGTCTTTAATGAGATCAAACAAAAACTTTAATCAGAGTGAATATTGAACTGAATACTTTATTTCTGAATTAAACTAAATATCTATAGATAAAATTATATGTCTAAAAGAGACAACATTAAAATAGAAGCTCTCACTAAACTACCATATGAGTAGCATACTCATGAAAGACCATGGGCGATAGTTCTTTAGTAAATAGATTTATAATCATGAAGTTTGTTCTAATATACTTTATAGCAACTTGATTACTTTGACATTTTTCTTTAACAACTAGAAACTTAATGTTTATAAACTTTAACATCATTGAGCTCCTGTTGGAATACAAGATTGCTATGTCACATAATATCTTAAGTGATCTTTCAATTCAATCCAAAATGTGCAGCTTAATGAAAAAATCCCACAATCATGTTCCACAATCAGATTCAGAATCAGAATATCCAATGATCTCCAATTAGTCTGATTTCCTATATGTGATCATGTAATATTTAGTTCTCTATAGATACCGAATAAATCGCTTGGTTGCTTTCCAAATTTCTATCTTAGAGTTACTTAAATATCTATCCAATATTCCAACAATGAATGTTATATTCGAATGTGGGCAAATCTAAGCATATATTAAACTCTTAACTGTTGAAATACAGAAAATTTACTGTATTTCATTTTCTTATCTTATCTTTATGACATTGATTGAGCATAAAATTGTCTCCCTTAACAATATGGATATCACCTTATTTACATTCCGCATTGCAAATCTTTTAAGAACTTTATTGATATACCTCTTTTGTAATAATACAAAAATACCTCAAGAACGATCCTATTATATTTGTATCCCTGATATAAAAGAGGCATTATCAAAATCTTTCATTTCAAAACTCTATAACAGAAATATTTTAATTTCGTGTAATAAGTTTATATCATTGTAGGCAAACAATATGTCATCATCATACAATACCCGAAAAATATGCTTACATCCATTTAACTTATGATCTACACAACCATCAACTACATTATCTAAAAACCAAACGAGATAATTATTTGATGAAATTCATGATATCATTGACGGGAAACTTACTTAAACTCATCGATAGATTTTTTTAATTTGTAAACCACCTGATGTAAATTAAGATCAAAATGTGTTACAAGTGTCATAAGTCATAATAATCCTAAAAGAGTCTTTGGTAGAAATCTAAGAGAAAGCCCCTTTAAAGTTAATGTCTTTCTTTTGAGTAAAGTCATTTGCAATAAGATGAATCTTATATCTCTCCACACTTTCGAATCCCATTTGATTTTAAATATACATTTAAAATCAATGCGTTTCGCACTTTTAGACAATAGGCTGAGTTCACAAACATCATTGTCCTTCATGGGCATTATCTTTTTATTTATGACATCAATCCATTCTTGAAAATTATTCATTTTCATGGCTTGAGAATTATTCCATTAATCCAATGTAATCATTATTTTTTTGAAAAAAAAGACTATAAAATCATCTAAAATTATATTTCTCATTTCTATTGACAATTTTCGTAACGGTATTTATTCTTGAGATTATTGAGTTTGTCATTCTGGAACAATATCTTGATTGTATATAGGAGTTTTATAATATTGTTTTGATCTGAAATTGCTCATGGAATAAGATCTGGAGCAAGAATTTGTCACTGCTCCTGATCATTGTCAATTGCAATAGAAGTGATATATATGCATTGTTCGCGTGAAACCCGCAAGCGTACGAGGTCATTGTACAAGCGTACGAGGTCATTGTACGAGGTCATTGTACAAGTTAAACAGTATCGTTCCCACGAGAAATAAGGTCTAATTTGTAGTTCAATAGCTACTATTAAATTCGAAGTGTGGTAATATCAAAACAGATTTATTTCAATGCTTAATTCGTAATCCAGTAAATTCATGCATTCAAGACAATCGATAATCCACTTTTATTCAATATTCTTTTCCGAGACATATTAAACATATGTTTAACACGACCCGATCCTATTCCTATTCCGAATTCATATGAAAAACATGTATTGAATCACATGATTTATCACACATGATTGCACATGACATAGATATTATTCCTAATACCTATTGTCCATGTGTTGATTTGCCGCGTTCTACACTTATTGTGAGTATTCCTACACTACAACAAGCAACTTACTATCTAATTGGTGATCAAACAATCAAATAGTTCAATGAGAATGCAAAACCAATCAAAAAAAAATGAAGAAGTACTAAATTAATTGTCTCGAATTAAAACAAATAAGTAATTGGGTTCATCATTCATCCAATACAATGAAAAACTAGCATAACATTCTTAGAATTAAATTATACAAGAATAATTGGAAAAATATCATCCGAAAATAAGAAATGTGGAAAAAGTAGGAAAAATCCACGTTCTTGATGTGAATCTTGAATCCGAATGAAGAATCTTCAATATCCTATGCAATTCGCCTTGATTCCACGTTGTTAATCATGTTCTTCGCCTCCAAAATATGTATAATATAGATATTTTTAGGTTTAGGGAGGTTCTCTCTATATGTATGCTGCTGTTCTTTCTTTACAAGAATCGAAAATTGGTTGAAAATCACGTCCAAATTGATTTCCAAAAGAGTTTTAATCAAATAAGGAAAGTTTCCTTCGCGCGTGGATTTTTTGTCTCTGCACAGTAGTTCGTATTTTAGTCATAACTTTCTCTTCTGATATCCGATTGATGTTATTCAAAGTGCGTTGGAAAGAGAACTTAAAGGGCTACAACTTTGATTGATTACTATTCCAAAAAGGGGTCTCAATGTTTGACTAAAAATCTAGAATATATCTTGGGCGATTGGAAATTGATTTTGATAATACTTTGATCATGTTCTATTCCTTTTTAAATTCTAATTCCATCCAATTATCTCCTAACAATCTTCAAAGCACCTCTTGAGTATTTGCAATTTAATTCTCGAACTTTGGATTTTACCATTTTTCGCTATTTTTGCATTCTTTTCTCCAATTCTTCATCAAATATTGACTTTTACCTATGAGATGCAATATAACATAATTTAGGTCATATTTTACCAAAAAGACAACAAATTCTAGAGTTTCAAACCCCGAATAAGTGTAGAAAATACACTTATCAAACCCCAAAACTTGAATCTTTGTTTGTCCTCAAATAAAACTAAAATCTAACAAACACACAAACATGCGGTGCTAATTACCTAATTGGTGGCCAGACAATCAAGTAAAACAAAACAATTTAGCTAGTTACCCCGACTTTTTATTTCAATATTGAAATCATAATCAGATCTATGTACAACTTCAAAATCACAATACAAAAATTAAAATCTACTTTTCAATGTAAAATCGATGTATGTGTATGAAGAATTAAGTATAGCATCATGGATTCATAAGTTGTTTCAATTCCCGACCCCCAATGGTCAAATATATTATTTCATCGCTCGTAAGATTCACACATCCCCAAACTTATTCTTTTCGCTCTTTTTCAAGTGTGTGATATAAGGTTGATTTTTCTACTATTCTCACCTCTCCAGTTTATATAAGTCTCACTAATTACAAGTCGATATGTCAATAAACAAGGATTCTCCATAATTTGATTGATTCATTCTCTAGGATTTAAATAGGTTAATAATCTCTTATCAAAAAGTCGAATTTCCTTAAACGAGTGTTTGAGACACAACCAGGGCATTTGGTGTATTTTCTATTTCATGCACCTGCTTTTTCTATATTTTTTTTCTCAATCAATTTTTTTTCAACACTTTTTTTTTATTTGAATCATTCTCTCCCTTAAACTTTCTAAATAACTCATGTAACAAACTTTCGGCCGATGACTCCCAAGTTAGATCACCATAGGGCACCAGTTTTTAAAGACCATTGCGGACTTAATTGCTCAAGTTATAAAGGCTACGAAAAGATATTTTCAAATAAAATAATTTTTTTTTTGCCTTAATTAGTGTAATATCCCTTATTAAACACCAATTCAAGTAAAACGACCTCTAACTTGAGATTTTCACCAATTGCATCCTATTGACCTTAGATAATCCACACAATTTTTTTTTTCACACATGGAATCCTCATTTATTTCAATATCTTCCCACAACAGTGAAATTCCCCAAATTATTCTAAATTTGGTCTAATGATGTAAATTTTGGTGGTTTTGGGTTTTAATATATATGGTCCACTATTTCAACTTATCAAATTATGAAATCAACTCATTTCTACACAATACTTTACTTAATTCTTGTGCTCAATAAATATCAAATTAAACTGCAATTTATAGTACTTCTTTTTAGGGAGATTCTGGTAAGGTGACATGACTCATCATATTCCTTATGATGTTCATAAGTGTTCTATTTTGTCTCTCAATAATATTATTCATGCAAGGAGACCTAACATGGTTTATTGTGGGATGATTCCACATTCATTTAGGAATTTAGCAAAATTTTCTGGACATTATTCTCATGATCCTTCATATCTGCTGTAGTATTCACTACTACTGCCAATTCTAACGTGTTTTATTTTTTTGTTGAATTGATTTTCAACCTCAGTTTTGTATATCTTGAACATGTTCAATAATTGAGATTTCTCATGAATGAGATATAGATGGCCATGTGAGAAAAAAAATCATCTATGAACATAATAAATTACTGCTGACCATACTAGAAAGTCGAAGGGAATGACCCATAGATATCTATATAAATTAGTTCTAAAACATTCAAAATCATATTGACACCTAATCTCCTTATTTTTTTTTTAATTTCCCCTTAATGTAATTTACATAAACATTTAAATCTAAAAAATTAAGGGGATTAATAATTCCTTCTAACATAAGCTTTTTCACTCTTTTGAAAGATGTGACATAATCGCTTGTGTCATAATGATGCAGAATTTTCATTGGTTAATTTATATTTAATACTATATGAATTCACGTGTAGTATTAAGAAGCAATCGTATTAAGGAAATATTGTTATCATAACCAAATAAAGAACTGGTAGTCACAATATTTGAATTAAGAAAAAATTAAACTGACTATTTTCACATGAACAAGAGTGATCAAATTTGTCCAATGTAGAAATAGAAACCAAATTTCGTCTAAAGACAGTACCGTAAATGTCACTTTCATATCCAAATAATAACCGGTCATTAATAATAACCTAAAGTCCTTATACCCCTCAACTTTAACTTATTTGTCATCATCCTACATAGATGAATCTTTCAGCATCAATTAACTTTTGACAGTTAAGACAATTTTGTATAGACACACTTATATGAGTAGTGACACCAGAATTTATCCACCAAGTATGTATTGATATTGAAACTAAATTAACCACTGAATAAATCAAGTGAAAAGTGTACTTTTTTTTTTTTACATGTCAAGCGTGGAATTTAGTACGATCTCACTTTATGTGTTCCAAATTTTCACGAAAGTAACAGTCAAATGATTTATTCTTTTCAGACTTTTGCTGTTTCTTTTGAGCTGAACCATATGCCGCTTCCTTATCCTTTAACTTGTCCCTGGAGGTACTTGCCAAGTGAGCACTTCCAATTTTCTCTTGCTTTAACATTTTTCATTCTTGTACATAATATAAAATGAACTCATTAAGAGTTCAATTCTCCCTTTTGACAATCGTAATTGACCTTAAATTGGCTGAATTGTGCAGGAATATAAATCAAAACTAAATGCACAAGCAAGTCTCAAGCTTTAATGCCTTCAGTTTTGAAGTAAGATGAGACATCTCCATGATGTACTCCAATATGTTTCATTTACCTTTATAATTTAGTGAACCAAATTTTGCCAAAAGCGTACTAGTTTTTGACTATCGCCTTTTGCAAAAAGTTTTTCAATTTCTTTAAGAAATTCTTTGATAGTAGTTATCTTATTGGAAAGAGTGCCCCTGAATGTTGCTGAAATTCCACACTTCATGATCATAAGACTTGTGTGGCTTAAACGATCCCATTTATCCGAGTCCTCTTTTTATTAACAGAATTTTTATCTTTCAGATTAGTGGGTTGTTCAGTTCTTAACACAAGATCTAGATCCATGTCTCCAAGAACGATACAAACGTTCTCTTTTCAGTCTTTAAACCTTGGTTCAAGCACAGAAATTGAATTGATATTAACAAATATTGCAAAACTTGATAGATTAACTGAATATAAAACTTAAACGTAATTAACATGTTCACATGGGATTCCATATTGAACAATCAATAATTCAAATAAGGGTGGGTTCCATCACAAGAGACCAGGCACAACATTGACATTTAGTTTTTGAATAGAAATATCAACTTGTAAGTTGTACTCTTGGTATAGTAATCAAATATTGACAATAAACGACGTCAAACATTAAGTCTATCCTTAAGAACAACTCAATGTTCATATAAAAAGATACTTTATAATTGTCACATATTTATTACAACATGTGTGCAGATAATTCAATCAAATATTGACATTCATTTGGTTCGATTAATACTCGCATGAATTACGTACAAATAACCTTCCTAATATTTTAAATAAATTAATTTAGACAAAAGATGTTATTTTGGTAACATATTGTTTCAATTAATCTATTTTAGAAAATTAGTAGTTCGAAAAAAATTTCAAATATCAAGATTTGAAATTGATTGCTCCTTAATCCTTTTCTTTAAATATCAAAATTTGAAATTGATTGCTCTTTAATCCTTAACTTTAAATATCCAGGCATTGCAGTGCCGCAGTGCCTGGTGCAGGGGCTCCAGCTACCTTTGTTCATCCTTATTTCGAAAACTTTCCAAAAAATTCGAAAATTTAAATTTTGGGGTTAAAATTCATATCCTAAAATTGAGGAATCCAAATTATGAAGTTCAACCCAAAATTATTGCGTGAAAAATTCTTAATTTCGAAATTTATGGCTAAAATTCACATTCCAAATTAAAGAATTCTAAAATTCAATGTATGAATTTCAACCATAAATTTTTTTCTTGAATCTCAATGGTTTAACATAAAGTTGGCTCTAATACCACTAGTTAGATTTTATTAAATTTTAAATCTCAAAAACATTTAAACCCAATTGCTTTATTGCCAAAATCTTCCATGCCAAATCATTAAGAGAATTATAAAGTGTGGAAGATACCTTAATTCATTGGAAATGTTTCTTTAATATTTGATCTTGATTCTGAATCTTAAATCTTGATTATTGGCTCTTTTGATCCTTGAGTTTTTGTTCTTGATTTTGACTTCTTGCTCTATAATCTTGATTGCTTTAATACCTTCTTCTTGATTATTGATTTTCACTTCTTGATTGTGGATTTTTTTATCTTTCTCTTCAATATGTTTTCTCTTATTTTCTTGTGTTGATTGGATGACACGGGAAATGAGAAATTACATATAAATTGAGAACCATTACTTATATATAATGTTCACACACACACACACACACACGTGTATATATATATATATAGCACATCGTCAAATACAACTTTAATGGATTCAGTATCTACACATATAATTAGACCTACACTTTATTTAGATACCCAATCCCCGATTACTTAATACTTTATTATATCACTTTAATTTTAGGCTTAATTTTAAGATATCATTTATACACACTTTTAATCACACATGTACCTGCACATGACAAATTAATATTTTTCATAACAAGTTTGTCACATTGTGTTGTCTTTGAACACCGAGTTCATACGGAAAATAGCAAATGTCCGTTTTTAAGCATCAACAGATAGAGTAATTAGTTAAAGTTTTGAAGTAAAATAGTATCTTCTGTTAATTTTCATTTTATCTTAGTGATTTGTGTTGTCGGTGACAATTTGTAAAGAAAGTAAGAACAAATTAAAAGATTTGAAAAATCCCATTCGAAGAATATTTCATTTGATTCGGATTCCACTAACAAAAATTAATATGGCAGACCAAATTCTTGTACCATCTGAATCAAACTTTGGTACCTACAATCTCACATCTTTTGATCTTCTTTTTAAGTTAAAAAAGTTAGTGGAATCACTCTTTATTTGAGAATATCTTTGTTTTTTTTGAGTGTTTTTGAATCAGTTTCTATGATCCAATCAAATTGTGGAATGTTTTTCGGAAGTCCAAAAATATTGGCTGCTAATTGGTCTCTAAATCTATGGCGTGCACAAATGATTTGATGTGATATGACATATACATCACATTTTGTCGTGCAGTTTGAATTATGTAATGAAGGTTACGATAAGTATAAACTACATTACAAACTTGTGTTTGACAAAAACATCATAATAACATTTCTACAAAACTTTAGTTACATCTGTACAAAATGGTTTAGTCCTAATCAAATTTCAAAATAAACATAATGCTGTAGAGTGGTCTTAGGAGATAGTAATTGTCAATTTATAGCTGCTGGATCTACTAAGCTGAGTGGAATATAGGCTTTAGTGATATGTTAGTTTTGGATTATAAAGTACTATGTAGGATTAAATATCTGTTTGACAATCATTATTTGGGAAAAATAGAATTTGAATAGTAATTTTAAGGAGATTGTCTGGTTAAAAAGTAGAGAAATGTTTTAGATTTACGTATAGAACATTTTGTTGTGTGAATATGTGATTGAAAATGAGTATGTAAAAAAGAGTTTGAAAACAATGGTTGTGAAAAAGGGCTAAAAAGGAAATACGAGTTAAAATTTTGTGAATTAAGCTAGTTGTACATCCACTAGTTTGACACCCTTTGACGTATCAAAATCGAAATCATTGATTTGAATAAGTGTTATTAAAATCAATAGTAAAATTGTATGTCATATCAGAGAGTGTTAACAAAGCTGTCAATTATGGTGTAAGTGTAGCAAAATTGAAATTTTGAGTGTGGTCATGTGCAAAAATATGTCCTACTAGACGGGTAAATCTTAGGGGTAATAGAGGGCTTCTCATTAACTTTGTTTATAGAACTGGGTTTCTAATCTTGCATCAAGAAATACAGGTGGTCTGCTATATTCTTCTGGCTGAATTTTGATTTGGGATGCCTTAGTTAAAGGTCGTAAATCGACCCAACTCATTTGGCTTCTGAACACGCCAAAACTGCTAATATCCGAAACTTAAATTAGAGGAAGAATATGGCCGGTAGGTTGATTACAACCACCCTAAGGCCTCGACTTTACACTTGGACCAAAAAGGGCACAAAAAAAAAAAAATGAAAGAAAGGA
Organism: Fraxinus americana; assembly: GCA_035079005.1. Classification (NCBI taxonomy): domain Eukaryota; kingdom Viridiplantae; phylum Streptophyta; class Magnoliopsida; order Lamiales; family Oleaceae; genus Fraxinus; species Fraxinus americana. The sequence continues at coordinate 24,258,152 of CM068711.1, read as the reverse complement.
AATCCAGAAGTCCAGAGACAAGCCCATTAGTGAGAATGGTGATACAATTCACTGCAAGCTAATAATAATAATAAAAAAAAAAAAATACACACACACAGAGTTAAGATCGCAACTTGAGTATTGAAGATCATTAACAAAGAAAATGAAGCCGAAATCTTGTTTAGCCCCCTATTTGACATCTTTTATTTCAAATTTTTTTTTTCTGCGTACTCATTTTCAATTACATTCACACAAAAAAGCCCTCATTCGGCCCCCATTAATTTATAATACATTTTTTCTTTTTCTTTTTCTTTTTTTAATCACACATTATTCAATAAAATAATATTACACATAAACGAAATTTTTTTCCTTCAACCACGTATTCTTCAAAAAAATATTATCTCTCTCTTTATAATTTGAAATAATGAAGCCCAAACAGAGGCAAAATATTCTGCATGCATATCCAAAACTTTTCTCTACTTTTTAATTACACATTCTCCAAAATTCACTACTCAAAAGATTGAAAATCCCAAGTAATGGCCATCAAATAGGTGCTTAATATAGTGCCTTGCCATGTAACAAACAGGGGTAGCAACTCTCAAGAACAAGATTAAGTCCTCATTTTCCTACCGTAGTTTCTTCATGAGATTTCACAAACTAGTGTAGGCTTCCTAACTCCCAACATTATAAGCAATGCCAATGTATGACAAACGAAAAGCAACATTGGCATATAGAAAGCTCACATTTTTCTGTTCGGCCTTTGCACAAGAATGCCAAGAGTAGACACAGATCAAGACCACAAACGTACTAGTAGCTAGCAAAAATATTGACACAGATTCAGCTAACAGATGTTTCTAGTCTTCTAAACAAAATGAATTCATTGTATTTTATGCTAAGAATCAGAACCAGTAAAATCAAAGAGTATAGACCTGTATCTTACATCATATTCTGTTGACATTAAGAAATCTCTATGACCTATATGGAATTGAGGAAATCTGTTTCTTAATCTTCTTGACTATATTCAATTCAGTCAAACTTTGGGTTAGACTTGACTGACTAATAACTGGTAAGTATTTTGAGTCTCGACAACACAATTTAAAAAAAAAAAAAAAAAAGGAATGACGAAATTCCACTTGTGTTCAATGTGTCAATCTCCTTCAATTATAGCGTTGCCCAACTGAAAAGGCCCTCATGCTAACTGTATCTCCAGCAACCTGAACATCCATCTAAAATTTCCAATATATTCTAAATCTGCAGGTTAGTGTTGCCTAACTTGGCAAGTAAATTTTCTTACCTTCCTCGACTTTAGACCATTCATGTGTCACTAACCCATCATCAATCTCATCCACCCTGGTAACAGAAACACTCGGCAATACCTCTTCCTTAATACCTCCTCCATTTGGTATGATCAGCTCCTCTTGAGAGACTGTTATCACCTGAAGAAGTTCCAATGGGGTAGCTGCTGGATCCAGTTCCAAGCAACCTCTTGGCGCATTTTGACCTTCTTGACCAGTAAGCAAGTGATAGGGGACCTGATGAGAAAATCGGAACATCTCTTCTTTGGGGATTCTCTTGACCATTTCTGGCTCCAAATTTGGACGAAATACTGTCATAAAACCAATCACCTTCATAAGAGGAGCAACAGGCACACCCTGTTCTTCATAATCATCAAGCACCATCACCATGTCATAACTGTGTATAACTTCATCAGGAGTATGTTCGTTCCAATCAGAAGACCAATTTTTATAGAGTGCCCAAACATCACTCTTTTTCGGAAATATTTGAATAGTCCCTCGTGGGCCTTTTGACCAAAGAACCTTCTGAGAAAAAGAATTAATAGAAGTGCATATTTCATATCTGCCAACTCTAAATTCCCCACAGGTTTTGTAGAAGCCCGATCCTACCCAGTCTATGGGACCAAATTCGCTGTTAGTTTTTGAGTTTAGCCAACTGATCCTCACCTTAAATGGGTCTCTAGATATCACCTTGTTAATTAGGGCATAAAAACGCGGCATACTATCATCATCATCATAAGCAGCCCAAACTTCGTTATCTTCGAAAGAACTTTCACTTCTACCCTTGTCAAAATCATGAAAGTCAGAATCTGGAACATTCAGTGATACTGACATGATATCCTTCTTATCTGCATTATCAGCAGAACAACTAACACGACGCCTGTCTGCCTGCTCTTCTACCTCGGACAACAACCCAACTTTCCGATGATGGGTGCTTTTATGCTTATCTCTCTTGCTTTCTTCCGCTTTCTTGCTCTCTCTATTCACAGTGTTGCTCGGAGTCCCTGATTTCCATTCTTTTAGCTTCTTCAGAATCTCCTTTTGAGCCTTCTCTATCAGCATCTTTCGGGTTTCAAGCAGTGTCAGCTCTCTAGTGCTGTTTGGCTGACTGTAAGTGCCAGGAAAATGATAGATCCTTGATCCTGATGTACCTGCTCTTCCAATACCACCGTTTTCCTGGCCCACATTATTGTTCATGCCATACCGATAGCCATCATTATCTAGTTTTTTTCTTTTAATATCTCCCTCCAAACCAGTAGGGGTATGTGATTCAGTATATGCTCTCTTCAATTTTTGCTGTACTTGCTTTAAAACATTTGCTGCTTTTGTTGCAATAGAAGGATCCTTGCCACCAACACCAACTGCTCCAGATAGTGAATCCTGCTGGATGTTTCCATGCTTGAATGAATTCGGACCCACTTGTCCTGGTCCTGATTTTTTAGCAGCTGCACCATTTCTTCCTGTATCAAAAGCATTCCAACTAGGTGCATGACTACTTGAATTTTGATGCTGCTGGGGAGCAGCAGGATTGGAAGAATTGGATCGGTTGAAAGGTGAAGCTGCCTCAGAAGCCAAAAAGGCCTTGTGACAATTGGGACAAAGAAGAGTATGGTTAAGATATATCTTAAGATACTCATAATGCATCATGCATCGATGACAGATTGTCCAGAAAGTATCAGTTCTGGGATGGGATGGAGTAGGAACAGATGCGGGGGACACCTTTGCCCCATTGTTTTTGGTCTTCAGAACTGATGTTGTCCTACTTGCAACATTATGATATCCATTTGCAAAGGATGCTGCTGACGGACCACCCGCGTGCATGGGAACTTTCTGTTGGATTCCTCTAGAATCCCTCCTTTGATTATAAGCAAACCTCTTGGCTGTATCAGATAAAAAGCTCCAGGCTTCTGAAAGAAGCTTAAATGCTCCATCAGCACCAACAATTTTATTTTTATCAGGGTGAAGCAGGAGAGCCAACTTCCTGTATTGTTTTCTTATTGTTTGATCATCACAGGATGGATTTACACCAAGTACTCTATACCAGTCTACTTCCCCATTAATTTTGTTCTCCCCAGAAATATACACATCAAGTGTTGTCAACAACTGGGTAATGCCCTCAAGTCCTGGAAATAAATTATGTGCTTTCAAAGCAAATTTTCTTGCACCAGCAAAATCTTTTTTCACTAACTTGTCCTCAGCAATTGTTTTTGCTCTTAGGGCTTCATCTCTGTTGCACTCCATAGTTTCACAATTATGTGGCTCCCAAACGTTCACCTGATAATTGATTTCACTCTCTCAAAATGGCATAATAATAGTTGAAACGCCTAAAAATCTGCTGAATGATACAAAAGTCTAATGTTGAGTCCTAAGAATCTTCCCAGAACAAAGATTCTCTTAAATCTCAATCGTCAAACACCTGACTCATAGCAAAAGAGAAAACTGAAGTGATTATGAAAAACACGAATAATGACACAGTGCGATAAACTATAAAATGTGTAGGCAATTGACATTAATACAGAATCCTCAATCCTAAATAGATGTATAATATAAGGCCCTTTTGGTATACATTATTTTTTTCATTCTCATTCTTCTACTCATTTTCAACCATACATTCTTCAATAAAATAATATTTTCCATCACATCAATAACTTTTCCTTCATTTTTAACCATACATTCTCCGTCAATTTACTATTCAATAATACATTCTTTCAAAAGAATATGTCACAAACACACTCTAAGTCTCAACAACTCATAAATAACAACTGACTAAGCAAACCCGTCATTTAAGGGGAATATTGACTTGGTGGTTGGCAACTTTTTTCAAATTCAAAAAACAAGAAATGACCCACAACAGTTCTCAAATACAAATCTTAGGTTGGTAGTTGAAACTGCCCCACTTACATCAGGTCAACTTAATGCAGGAAAAAATAAATAAATAGAAGCCAAGCGGTGGATCTCATGGTGAAACGTAGATAGAAATACCTAGATGCAGTATGAGTTGGCATTCAAAATTCAACTTCAAACACACCTCTACAGTACCTAAATAAGTCGTCTCAATATTTTGAAACATATCCATTTCTCAACAACCAAATGAAGATCCATAAACCATGATTTACAAGAATTTTATTCCTTTTAACATTCAGCAGCATGTATAAACACGTAAAGATGTACTGCGAGAGGCTTAGCTGGTACATTATTACTCTTTTTTCCGAGCAAGAACTCATATGCAAATTACTTTAACGTGCACGATAAAAGAGAAGAACAAAGAAACAATATAAAGAAAACTAAGAATTATCATAAGCTTAATTAAAAAGCTCTAATCGTATGGAGCAATTCAAGTTACAATTACAGCAACAAAATTACCCAAACATCCGGATACACGAAAATTACATAGTCTCAATCGATCTGAACAAATTAAAGTTATAAAACGAGTGTCGAAACTCAATTTCATTTCCAAATCTAAACTATCAATACTCCGGGCTGAAACCCTAGATTGAATACCAACATTTTTGCTCTACACACAGAAAAAATCAATTGAAAATTGAAAAAGAAGGAAAAAATGATTACCCGTGAACAGTAGAATTTGAACCATCAGAAATTGAAATTTTTTCCCACCAAATTGAAATTGAAATTGGGGGAATGAAACTTTTGGTCAAAACCCCCCGAAGCTATAGGAGAAATCTGAAATGCCCAAAAACTTTCTGTAATTGGAATAAAGAATATTAGGTCGAGGGTTTGCTTTTATATTTTTACATCAACTTTTGTTGTAAACCCTAACTCGAGTTAGAACTTAACTAGGGTTAATTAACCCTTTAGTCTCAAATATAAGTGATATTTGCAGCAGATGTCCCAAATCTTCCAAAGAAATACAGATATCAAATATTTAAATCACAATAAATAGGGAGAATTGCATATATGTCTCATACCTTTTAAGTTATAGCAGACGATATCCAAACTTTTAGTTTTTACACCACAGTCCCAAATCTTTTATCTCGAGAGGATTAAATATTTGTATTCTTCTTTTACAATACTGTAAGAAGTACAAATAAAAAATTGGGTATAATCTTCACTAAATTGAAAGGTTTGGGACCATAGTTCAATTTTCTCATTTTAATTTTGGCCCTCTCAAGTGGAGTAAACGTCTGTACTAATGAATGTACTTGGATGATCATCTAGGGGCTATTCCACCAAAATGAAAGGATGGAGGTTTATTACGCAATAGAAACAAAGGTCAGGGTATTTTCCGCCAATTACCCTGAACTTTAATAGATACGAAATGAACTTTACTTTAATTTGAAGATCATTTGTGTTAAGTTTTAAATGTTATTAGCCATTTTTCAGAAATAATAATTATTATGAAAGAGTTATAAAAGTCAAATAATTTTTTAGTATATTGTAGAAGTGAAATAGGAGTCTTTGAGTTCGAGTAAAGGACAATGAAAAAAAGACTTCGAAATTTGGCTAGCCTACCGTACTTGGATCGCTTGAACGGAAGCATCAAAATTTCAACAGAACCTTCGTCGCTAGCCGGCACTTGGCTGGTGCTCGAGCAATATTGCCGTAAGCTAGCGGTTTTTGGTATGGGCTCGAGTGGCGGCTTTATTCAGCAAAACCCTATTTCATGAGTTTAAGCTATTTTCTAATCCTAGTTCGAGTTAAATGTTGGTTGATCATTCTTATACAAGAGACGACATATTCGAAAATGTTACATTGATTCAATCAATTTTCTTGATTCAACCAAACATCAAAACTCAGATAATCAAAACACCAAAACACCCTCTTTTGCATAATTCGTCAGAGTTGTGAAGATCGAAAAAGGTGACCAAAGTTTCGACTGGAGAAGAATGAGTTCGTGCTTGAAGATCCACAAGAGATAAAAGAGTCTAGAGTTATTGAGCTAGTGCTAAAGCATGGAGCCCAAAGAGTTCCTTAGTGTTACAGATAAGTGGTCAGAAAGTGCTAAGGTTTAGTCGAGTCTAAAAAGTCCGTAAGTCTATCGTTTATTGTGGATACCACTGGTTTGGGCCCAGAGTTTTTATCCCACGAGAGGTTTTCTCCGTCATCAATTTTGTGATGTTTTTAATTTTTCTGTAATAGATCAACTTTCAATTTAGGATAGTATTACATGTGAATTCATCTGGATACAATTAATAATTGTGACTTATTACATTTATTAATTGGTAAAATTAAATTTCGCATAAAACACATATTCACCCCTCTAGGTGTTAGTTAGGTCAAACGTCATTATTTTCAAGTGGTATCAAAGTCTTATTTCGATTCCTGACCCTAACTTAATCTAAATGAGCCTGTCTCTTTCCGTGCCTCTATATTTTTTACGGAAACAATTATGCATATTGGAAGGTTGGAATGAGAGTCTTTCTTAAGTCTCTGGAAGGTTAGTGTACAAAATGGTTGGACTGCCCTCTCTACTACTATTTCAGGTGTAGTTACCCTTACGAACATTTCCTTTTTGAATAAGGATTACCTAAGTGTAACTGGAATAGTAAAGGGTTTCATGGCCTATTTATGGTTGTGTCCACGAAGAGTTTAGAAGAGTATAGATGTCTGAGATCACGAAAGAAGTTTGGGATATCTTAAAGACCACACACGAGGGAACCAAAACTGTAAGAACTTCAAACTGCAGAGGATGACCACTAGGTTTGAAGAAATTAGAATGAAGGACAATGAATCATTCGATAATTTCCATGGAAAATTAAATGACATATTAAACTCTAACTTCAATCTATGTGAGAAAATTTCATGAGTCTAAGATTGTTCGAAAAGTTTTTAGATTATTACCTAAGAGGTTTATACTTAAGATTACTGTTATTGAAGAGAGTAAGGACTTAGATGTATTTAAGTTAGAGGAACTTATAGGAATCCTCCAAACTTATGAATTAACCATATCTCATTCTGAGAAAAAGAAGTCAATAGCCTTAAATACTATTAGGAAAGGAAATGATGATACCCCGAATGATGAGAAGATATGATAAGTGCGTTTTTACATACTTATTTTACTGTCAAAATATGAGTAATTGTTGATTAATATGTTGGAACATAACTTACTTTTATACAATTCATATTTTGCAGGACAAAGTGATAAATGCAGCGAAATTGAGGAAAAACAAGTGAAAAATGGCCAAATTGGGGAAAGTGGAAGTTCAGGGACTAAAGGACAAATATTCTAAACTTGTTTCTAACCTTGGATGAAGATTCGAGAGTGTTAGAGGTCAATTGTATGAAAGAAGGAGTCAAATGGATGAAACATAGCCAAGACATTATTATATATCAATTTTTAAACTAAAAAGTTTTGCACCGATTTTCAGTTTTATATTGAGACCAGTTTTTTACATGGAAAACGATCGAATTCGAAGATGGAATCTGAATCAAAGTTATAGCCCTTTGAGTTAGCTTTCCAAAGCATCTTAAATCTCCTTAATCAGATATCGGGAGATAAAGTTATGATGAAAATACAAAATACTATTCGGTGGAAAAATCTTAAACCTATGCGTTCGCATATTACCTTTTAGAAATTTTTAGTGGCCAATTTCAGCCTTCTATGCAATCGCAACACTTATACCTATGCGGTCGCATAGCGTATTTTCAAGGCAAAAATTTTGATTTCCGAATTTAAGTGAACCACTTATGGTAACTTATTTTGACACGATTTCGAAAGTCTAAAACACCCGAGAACGGTCCCGAATGCCTCATTCTTCATTCTACACCATTCTTTCATTGATTTTGGCTCAAGAAACCCATGAAAAACTAAACCATTGGTGAAGCTAGGAAGTAACTCCTTTGGAATTGGTGATTTCATATCTATTATTCACGTATTTTTTTGGTATTTTCTTGTTAAAAAACTCTCTACAATTTATAGTTTCTTTTCCTGAAATTGTAATGAGATTTATTTAACTTTTATTAAATTAATCATAAATTCAGTCAAGTTTTTTCTATACACGAATTGAAATATTTGTTGAATTATCTCATGAATGTTATTGGTGGATTGTCTACTACTTTATGCTTGATGTATAAGTCGTTTTTCTGATCTTATTCCAATACATGAATGCGTAATTGTGTTATAGAAAAACTAGATTCTAGAGTTACAATTAAAATTAAGTTGATTTAATGGTTTATTTTCCTCATCATGAATTGATTTTGAGATTGGCTTAGTTTTTATTAAATTGGTCATAAAAATAGTCATGCTCTCTCTATGGATTGATTGAAATAATTACTTAGGTTTTAATCTCAATTATTTAAGTTTATTGGTGTGATTCGCTACTATTTTATACTTTAGTATATAGTCGATTTTGAATCTGATTTCGATAAACCAAGTGTGAACATTGCAATAGAAAGATTAACCATTATAATCACATTAAAATTAAATTGGGTTTAAATGTCTTCCGATTATAGTGTCGGATGAAAGCCTCTAATTGTATTATAAAACTAGAATAATTGATGTGATTGATCTGATCCGATTGAGAGAATCCCGACGTTTCACCATCTCATTCATTGACTTTATTTTCCATATTCTCAAAATTGATCTCAATTCCGTGACAAACAAATATATTTCTTATCATCTGTGAGAGCACCCATCATTTTTGATCATTTAAATATTTTTTCACCTCACTGTAGATACAACACCTCAAAACTGCACTACAACTACCACGTTATTTTTTGGGCGTAATCAAATTTTGGCACCGTTGTCGGGGAGACGGTACAAAATATGTAAGGATCGACTGAAAAGGGTGACATCGTTCCTTTACTTTTGTTTTTAATTAGTTTAATTTTTGTTATTGTATTTTTCTTATTTTCACACATTTCTTTTACTTGTTTTATGAGCAGGTATCGATGAGAGCGAGGAAGATCTGCTAAAAGGCCTGATATAGAGTTTGAATCTTTTTTTAACCCTACTTTTGATTCTACATCTGTTAAAACCGACACTTCATCACGCAACACCATGAGTGGTAGTGAGCATGATGCACATTTTAGGACTTTACATGATTATCTTCACCCCACACGCACATCCATACCATCGTGCATTATTTTTCCACCTAATATGTCACGTATGGACCTTAAACTGAGAATGATTCAACTTCTTCCACTTTTCATGGAATTGAAAATGAAAATCCATACGTGCATATTAGGGAATTTGAGCCAAATGCTTGGCCCAACTATTTGGCCCAATTGGTTACCTAGGGATTTGTGCCCTAAAAATTTACTAATTTATTTACCCTCATTTCTTCTCCCTCCTCACAATTAACGCAGCCTGGGTAAGGAAAACTTCATCTCCCACAAATTTTGCGTCAATTTAGTTTACTGGAAAATCATGCTGATGCTAGAACCTTAATTTCTAGCACCAACAAGATAATGATTCCACTCAATCTCAGCCAAACCCAGTGCAAGCACACACGAGCTGCAGTCTTCCAAGCTGTAGCCACTCAACCCAGAACCACCAACACCCAATTTTCTAATCACCGTCACCATCTCCAACTACCCCGATCGCACACGGCCAACAAAACATCCAAAATCGACACCAAAACCGCTACTCCCACACCTCAAAGATCAACACAAAACAGCCATTAAAACCAAGAAAATAGGAGACCCAAGAACTTACCTCGTACCCTAACCTTTTTAGCTTTTTTTCCACCAAGAGATCGACCCTCCAAGCCTCGATTAACTCTGAATTCGCGCACCAAAACCCCACACCCTCCCACAAAGCACCAGCGCCACCATGCGATGGTGAAGCCGGCCCCGGCCTGCTGGCCGGTGGTCGAATTGACGGAAGGGGCAGACCATCGCGATTTCCCTTCCTCTCTTGCTCTCTGTCGAAAATGAGAGAGAGGAGTGAGAGATAATTTGTTTATTTGATTATTGAATATTAGCCCCCCAAGTTTTAAAAGTATTTAATTAAGTCTCCAGAGCTTTCTTTTTTAATGAAACAGCCTCTGGAGTTTCTGTCTTCAGCCGTTAGCCCATTATTTTAGAAAAGTTTAATTTCAATCTTTAAATTCTTATTTTCAGTTTCACTCTATTCCAATTATGTCTCTATTTTAGAAAAGTTTAATTTCAGTCCTTAATTTTTTCTTTTTAGTTTCAATAATTAGTAAATTAGTCCCTGAAATTCTTAATCTCACATTTAGCCCAATTACTTTGAAAATATTATTTTCAACCCTTAGATTTGTCAAAATCAGTTTTAATAAATATCCAATTAGATCCTTAAACGTTATTTTATCGCTTTAAAACTTTAAATTTCGAAATACTAATTCAAAATCTATTTTCTATTTTGGCTAGACGAAACGTACAGACGATTAGGAGATTAAGATTATTCCCCACTCCACTTTTTACGAGACTCGAGATAATTTGAGGTAAACTCGCCACCATTAATTAGTTTAAATTATAATTGCATGTATTATGTGAATTTACGTGATTTATATGTTTTAATGCATAAGATGAGAATATTTCTTATGAGATATATGATGTTGTGCTGCTTGTCATAACCTATATGCTGTAATGCATGAGAAGAGACGAGTATCTCTTATGAGATAAGATGAGAATGTTATGCATAATTTATGTGCTTAAATATATGAGACGAGACAACCCACATCCTATGATTTTAAAGAGCCTATGATTTTCAAGAAAATGAATCAATGATGATGATCATGTCACTGTATATTTTGCATAATTACGTGTTCAATTATTCTGTAAATTAATTATCGACGATGAGTCTACTGAGTATTTCTTCGAAATACTCATTCCGTTTTTTATCAACATTTGCAAATTTTGGAGACGGTCGGGTTTGATGGGCAATGGTGACAATGATTTAATGGATGTAATTATTTACATTTGAGAAATTACGTATTTGAACATTATTATTGTACTTTGTTATTTCAGAAACTCGAGATTTAAAATTTAATCAAAATTTTTAAAGTTAATCAAATGAGTTTTGTTGCCGACGATGTTTTACCGTTATAAATGTGATGTTTAAATTTTAGTTATTTTTCACAAATCTTTTTAGTTAATTTAGTTACAAATGAAGATGACGTGGCAATCCGGATTCACGAAACTCGAGGCGTTACACAACGAAACCTTATACCAAGCATGGAAGCGATATAAAGAGTTGCAAGCTCTTTGCTCCCATCATGGTTATGAGAGCAGGCGTATAGTGAGTTATTTTTATGAGGGACTAACACGTAGGGAGCGTCAATTTATTGAGATGATATGTAATGGTGAATGTTTACAATAAGATCCCGACGAGCCTATAGAGTACTTAGATGACCTAGCTGAAAAAGGTCATACCTGGACTGCCCCAGTGCCACTGATAACACTAATAGGTCACGACCCATGGGAAATATTTCTAGTACAGACATTTATCATCTTAGAGAAGTAGTCTTAGAGCTAAAGTAGAAGCCTTAACTAGAGAAATGAAAACCCTACGTACTAAGAACTCAAATCCTACACCTACTGTTGCCCGTGTTGAGTCTTCTGGACCATGTGGTGTGTGTGCTGGAATTGATCATCTAGTACACGAGTGTTCTGCTCTAGCTGAGATAAGGGGGTTTATGAGAACCACTGCAATACCTTAGGCACATATAACAAGCCTTATGCTCCATTTTCTGATACCTATAATCACGGGTGGCCGAATCATCCTAACTGCAGCTGGAAATCTGAAAACTAGGAACCTACCCAGCCACCTAGAGTTTTTAATACGCCTTATATCAACCCACATCATTTAGGAATTCTTTAAAAGATACCTTACATGCATTCATGGAGGCACAGGAAAAAACAAATCAAACATTTGAGACTATGATTACCCAAATTGTTGAGGAAAAATAAGGAAATCAAAAATCATATCTTCAAACTAATTAGTGCCTTATTAGTATTAGAACGTGGAAAATTTCCGCTCAAACTCAACCAAATCCTAAAGGGCAGCACATGGTACAAACTTCGGGTTCAAATGAAAACAATCTTAGAGAAGTAAATGTCATAACCACTAGATCAGGAAAAGTTATAGAACCAATCCTCAAACATAGGGAAACTGAAAAAGAGTCTAGTGAACCTAAAGAGAGTAGCCCTAGTGAGGAAGTAATGACAAATCTAATGAAAGTACCTTTCTCGCAAGCTCTTAAGTCCACCTCAAAATCTGCTGGTCAACAAAGTGAGATTTTAGAACACCTAAAGTAAGTAAAAATCAATTTGCCTCTCTTGCATGTGATTTCACAGGTTCCTATTTATGCTAAAGTTCTTAAGGACTTATGCACTATCAAAAGGAAGCGCAATGTTAAGGAAACTGCTTTCTTGACTGAGCAAGCGAGCTATGTGATTGTGCAAAGGATCCCGCCAAAGTATAAGGACCCTGGTTGTCCTCCTGTGTCTTGTGTCATCGGGAATTATGAGTTTGGACAAGTCCTTCTTGATTTAGGGGCTAGTGTCAATCTCATGGCTCATGCTATTTACTTATCGTTAGGTTTGGGTGAGATGAAACCTACATCTATAGATCTGCAATTACATGATAGGTCCACTATTAGACCTAGGGGAGTAGTTGAGGACGTCTTGGTTTAAATTGATAAATTTTACTACCCCATTGATTTCTTGGTTTTGGATGTAAAAGCTGATGTGAATGTTGATTCTAAAATTCCTATTATTCTCGGTAGACCTTTCCTTGCTACTACTAATTCTCTGATTAATTGTAGGAATGGTCTTACAAAACTATCATTTGGGAATATGACTCTAGAAGCCAACATTTTCAATATCACTAAGCAGTTAAAGGGGGATGACGAGTGTCATCAAACCAACATGATTGATGCACTCACTCAGGAGGTAGCTGGTAATATATTTCTTGGACCAGTACCGGAAATTCTAGAACCAGATGAATTGGACGTCATCACCAATAAACATTTTGAGATGGAGGGTCAAGAGTTAGGTAATAGTTCTTATTTTACATCACCAATTTCTAATGAGAGGACTTTATCTTTTGTCTTGCAGGTCCCCATTTCTGATTTTAAGCTTTCCTCTAGTCATCGACGCATGTATTTGATGGAGGCGGATGAACATCACTGGTGATTATGTTCGAGGAGCTTAGTGCACTGCAAAGAGAATTGAAATCACGCTTGTTGGATGCAGGCTAAAGGATGAAATATTTGGTCGAGCCAACGACAATAAATAAAGGCGTTGTTTGGGAGGCAACCAATGAGAGTTCGTTCCTGTCTTTTGCTGTTTACTTTTACATTTATATTCTAATTAATTTTTGTCATTTTCTTTGCATTACCAGTCCATTGAGTACTTTCAGGCTCCCTATCATTCAAGTTTATGTTGATTCACTGCATCATTTTTGTGATAAATCTTTATTTGGCTTTCATGTTTATGCATTGAGGACAATGTAAAATTTTAGTTGGGTGAAGGATCTGTCGATTTTGTTGTGAATTGCATAAGTATCACGGAGTTTCATTTAAGTTTGGGGGTGGAACATTCGTCATTTTACTGAAATATTTGCATGTTTGTGATAAAAAAAAATTCCATTTATTTCTAGCTTTTATGTTTTAGCATTAGATTATAATAATAGTTTTGTAAGCTTGTGTGGGTTTAATAACTATGCCGGCTATGATGTGATTATTGGAACATGTATCAGCTGTGAATGATGAAAATAATGTAGTATTAAATTAATCTAAATCTGTTTATATAAAACTTGACACTCCCTATGCACGTACTCATGTTTTGCATATTGAGTTAGTGATGCGATTCAGTATGTAGAGAATAGTAGAACTTAGTGATACAACATATTAACCTCTAGTGTCGTATTCCATTAATCCAAATATAGGCTAGTTTGGAGATGATTGAACTGTTACAGGAAACATTGAGATGAGTAGGAATTCCATACATGAAAACTTTGTGTGGATTGTCTAAAACCCATTGAAATAAAAACGAGGTGAAAACTTTAAGTTAGAGGTTAGTTTTAAAAACTGGATGTCTAAAAGAAAATGGGCACTGCAATAATCTTTGAGTACATAAAAAGTATCTTTTCAAGTCTATATAACTCGGGTTATTAAGCCTATGAGGGTGATTTAAAACTTGATGCCTTATGGTCACCTGACTTGGGAGTCATCAGCTTCAAACTCGCTACATGGGTTATATAGAAAGCAAATGAAAAGATACTCAAAAAAATGAAGAAAACATGAAATGAAAAAAGAAAAAAAAATTATGTCCATTCAAATGCATTGATTAAGCCCCAGACATCTAGTTAACAAAAACTACACCTCTGATGAGACGCAAGTAATTTAGTCTTATCTTAAGGGTAGAAGCGATCAAAAATATAGGAGAATCTCGATTGTTGAAGTGTGAACTTGTAAGAGTAAGGTCTATCTAAACTACGAGCGGGTAAGAAATAGAATTGTAAAGTTGAACTTAGGATGCACCCTAGTAAAATTGAGGAAAATCATAAGTTGGGGGTGTGTGTATCTTTCGAGATACGAAATGATATATTGGACTACTTTGGGACAAGTTTTGAACTAATCACAATTTTAAGATGTTAACATGAGCTTTCACACACACGTCAGGTTATGAATGTAATAGGTGGAGACTTAATTTTTGCACTGTTGTAATTGTTCATTTATCTGACTACCAAATTTAAAACTTGAGATACGACATATTGTTAAACCATGTTGTTCATAAAGTTGAGTTATATTGTTGTTGTTTGAGGACAAATAATAGTTCAAGTTTGGGGGAGTTTGATAAGTGCGTTTTTACATACTTATTTTACTGTCAAAATATGAGCAATTGTTGATTAATATGTTGGAATATAGCTTAATTCTATGCAATTCATATTTTGCAGGACAAAGTGATGAATGCAGCGAAATTGAGGAGAAACAAGTGAAAAATGGTCATATTGGGGAAAACGGAAGTTCAGGGACTAAAGGACAAATATTTTAAATTTGTTTCTAACCTTGGATGAAGATTCAAGAGTGTTAGATGTCAATTGTATGAAGAAAGGAGTCAAAGGGATGAAACATAGCCAAAACATTATCATATATCAACTTTCAAGTTGAAAAGTTTTACACCGGTTTTCAGTCTCATATTGAGACCAATTTTTGACATGTAAAACGATCCAATTCAAAGATGGAATATGAATCAAAGTTGTAGCTCTTTGAGTTATCTTTCCAACGCATCTTGAATCACCTCAATCGGAAATCGAGAGAGAACGTTATGATGAAATTACTAAAAATTGTTCGGTGGAAAAATCTTAAACCCATGCGGTCTCATATAGTTATTTCTATGCGGTCGTATCTTACCTTTCAGAAATTTTCAGTAGCCAATTTCAGTCTTCTGTGCGACCGCAACATTTATACCTATGCGGTTGCATAGGGTATTTTCAAGGCAAAAATTCTGATTTTCGAATTTAAGTCAACCACTTATGGTAACTTATTTTGGCACGATTTCTCAACCCTAAAATACCCGAGAACGGCCCAAAACGCCTTATTTTTCATTCTACATCATTCTTTCATTGATTTTGGTTCAAGAAACCCATGAAGAACTAAACCATTGGTGAAGCTAGGTCCTTCGGAATTGGTTTCACATCTATTATTCACGTATTTTTTTGGTATTTTCTTGTTGAAAAACTCTCTAAAATTTATAGTTTCTTTTCCTAAATTTGTAATGAGATTTATTTAACTTTTATTAAATTAATCATAAATTCAGTCAGGTATTTTCTATCCACGAATTGAAATATTTGTTGAATTATCTCATGAATATTATTGGTGGATTGTTTACTAATTTATGTTTGATGTATAAAGTCGCATTTCTGATCTTATTCCAATACATGAATGCGTAATTGTGTTATAGGAAAACTAGATTCTAGAGTTATAATTAAAATTAAGTTGATTTAATGGTTTGTTTTCCTCATCATGAATTGATTTTGAGATTGGCTTAATTTTCATTAAATTGGTCATAGAATTAGTAATGCCCTCTCTATGGATTGATTGAAATAATTACTTAGGTTTTAATATCAATTATTTAAGTTTATTGGTGTAATTCACTACTGCTTTATGCTTTAGTATATAGTCGATTTTGAATCTGATTTCGATAAACCAAGTGTGACAATTGCAATAGGAAGATTAACCATTATAATCACGTTGGAATTAAATTAGGTTTAAAAGACATATCTTCCGATTAGAGTGTCGAGATGAAAACCTCTAATTGTGTTTTAAAACTAGAATAATTGATGTGATTGATCTGATCCGATTGAGAGAATCCCGACGCTTCACAATCTCATTCATTGACTTTAATTTCCATATTTTCAAATTGATCTCAATTCCGTGACAAATAAATTTATTTCTTATCATCCATGAGAACATCCATCATTTTTATCCTTTAAATATTTTTCCACCTCCCTGTGGATATGACACCCCAAAATTGCACTACAACTACTGCGTTATTTTTTGGGCGTAATCAAGATAGCTCACTTTGCTAAGATGTTTAAAAAATCCTTTTAGGAATAATAAGTTGGATGGGGGGTTGGATTTAGTAAAGGTTTTTTGGATTAGCTGTGAATTTGAGGGATTTAACACCTTTAGGTTAAAATTATATTTCTCAATCATAGTTTATGTACATAACATATTCGATAATATGTCCCAATTAAGTTTTTAGTTGAATTTTCACACAACACCTAGAATATATGTGCATAAACATTTCCACATTATTACATTCACATTTTAACTTAAATTGCACCAAAATTTTGGGGGACACAATTTTTAGACATCAGCCACTGCATCCTTCCACCTTATGTCCCTTACATAGGGCCCCAATTTTTCTTATCAATTGAGTTTCTTGTCAATTCATATTGATTGTTAAATGATAAATACATGACTAATATTATTATTTATCCTTGTTTTGAAAGTATGGCCAAAACAGAAAGAGGCTCCTTCAACATCTAAAAGAAAAGAAAAGGCTACAAGGCCTTCTACAACAACATGTACTCGTGTCGATGAAAGAGGTATGAGAAGGTTTAGGACACCTGAGCACAAAGCAATATTCGATGATGTGGTGTCGAAATGGAAAAAATGGCTAGAAAGGTGGGTGGTGTTGGAAGACTTCGAGAGATTTCAGAAGACAAATATGATACACCTAGCAGGTTGGAAAAAGTAGTAGACCAGCCACATCAAATTTATTCCATCATGGTACAGGAGTTTTATACAAATTTGAATTTGGAAATAGACACTCCAAGATCAGAAAATATGTGTCGGACATGGATAAGGGATAAAAGCTTCATGTTCTCACTAGAGGCAATCAATCAATACTTTGGACTTACCCAAACAACATTTCACCACTCCCTTTGAATCTAAACATGCCAACCCTGCACAATTTCTTTGTAGCAGAGATGATGTACGGCTACCATGGCACAATTCGAGTATAATCAACTTACGAACTCTTTAATAATTTTTTTATCAATTCATCTTTGCAAACATAGACCTCACCTTCCATCGTACCACAATAAGTCATGTCATGGTTAAGCTGTTACATCATCGGTGTAAGGTTTCAAGATTGATTTGAGAAGGTACATCTACAATCTTATTATACTAGCAGGCATACATTGATATTTTCTAGCCTTATCAGTGGGATTTGTCGAACTTCAGGGATTCAGCTTCTACTAGGGGAGAAACCAATTAGAGATGCGCCCCAATTAAGGGCCAACATGAAGATGCCCCCATTCCACCTCTAACAAGCAGAGCCTGTACCAGATATGCAGCTTTTCACAAAGTTGTTCTCCATTATGACATAGAACTATCGATCTCTACAAGCTATACAAGAGACAATGATGGCCTTAGATAAGAGAGCACATGTGAAAGAGATTAGAAAATAGATGATGCAGTCTATTATAAGTAGAATGTAGTTCGAGTTCTAAGTCATATGCAAGGAAAATGACCAACTATCTAGGAGGATAGACATATGAACTAGAAGATTGGAGGATATCTATATTTAAATGGAGGCCATGGATTCCGGATCTGAAGAAAATCACAAACTAATGCAGTATATAAGCACCACGTCTCAAGAAATGCAAAGAAAAATGGAAAAAAAATGTGTATGCTGATGAAGGACTTCATGACCAGCAGGCCACCGCAGCCTTCACCATCTCTTTTTTACCCATCAGGATCTGGTGCTTACTATTCGTACTTTCCATCACATCCAGAATGATATTAGGAGAGTACTTAGTTCCCTTCTTTGCCCTTAATTTTTATATATTACGTAATATATTTCTAGACATTGAAGACAATGTTTGTATTAAGTTTGGGAGAATGAACATCGAGTTTTCTGTTTTACTTTTTGCATGCTTGAGTGAAAAAATAAATGAAAATCAGAAATATAAGTTAGTCACAGTTTTCTTACTTCTTTTTATGTATTTGTGTATGCTTTTGTAGGTCGAATAATCAACCAACGATGATATATATATTGGAACAAAGTGTCGGGATATGAATTGTTAGTTTATACTTATTCATGTAGAACTTGATATTTATGAGCACAAGATTTATGTTTCGCATCATGAAGAAAGATTTTGATTCATATTGTTGAGCATGTTGAAAATAGTGAACTTGAGATGCGCAATTAGAACTGCCACTGTAATATATATATCTTTTAACCAACTCTATGATAGTTTGTGGGTGATTGAGCTGTTGTATGAGGATATTGAGATAAATGTGAATTTCGTACGAGTTAAATTTTGTGTGGATTATCTAAGGCTTACAAGATGAAAATTAGGTGAAAATCTTAAGTTAGGGGTCAGTTCTCGAGAATAAGTTTTTAATAAGGGGCATTGCATTAATTATTGCATAAGGAAAAAAGGTTGTCTAGTTATCAAGCTATCTTATAAAGGATCTCAATTAAGACTCTTATTGAAAATCCCATAAAGAAATCTAAAAAGGGATCAAGTTAGTGCATGAATTAGAATACGTACAGAAAACCTGAAAAAAGTAAGTGCACGAAACACAGGAAGAACTACATATCTTGATTAAGTCTCAAACACTTATTTAAGATAATTAGGCATTTAACAAGGAATTATTATCTTAATTGATTCTTGGAGGTTAAAGCAGTAAAAAAAAAAGAAAGTAAAATCCCCATTTGTTAACGTGTTAATCTGCAATTACTAAAATTCAATCAAACTAGAGAGTATAAGGATTTGTTTATGAATTCAGCCTTTAGAGCACACTTTAAGAAAATAATAAAGTTTGAGGATGTATATCTTATGAGTGAAGAAAGAAAATATATGACCATTAAGAGTTAGGAATAGAATCAATTTGTGACTTTGTGATGGTTTACATGAATCTTCAGACACACATGTTGATTTTGCATTGGATAAGTAAGATTAATTTTGGTAATGTAATTTTGAAAAAGTTCATAGTCTGACATAAAAATTTCAACCTTGAGAATAAAGGTAAATTATCTAACAAAGTTGTTTGTGAGAATTTTTTGTGTTCAGTTAAACTTTATTTTGTTTGAAGACAAACAATTGGTTAAATTTGGGGTGTTTGATAAGTGTATTTTATATACTTATTTGGATCGTTAAACTAGATCAATTATTATTAATATGAATGAATTGAGATTTAATTTTATATAAATTTCTTTTGTTAGGTAAAACTTGATACAAATTGATGGAATTGAAGAAAATGAGCGAAACGTGCTAAATAGAAGAAATCAAAAGTTCGGGGACTAAATTGCACAAAATCAAAAGATAATTCAGACCGTAAAATGATAATGGAGAGTTCTAGAATTCAATTGGATATATTGGAAAAGCAAAGGTATATATTGGAAAAGCAAAGGTCTGAAAAAGAATGAAAAATGATCAAGATGCACACAAGATTAGAGTGACAAAATTGCAAAACATTAAAAATAGTCCAAGTGGATGCCAAGCAACAGCGCATGAGTGCCACACACCGCATGATCTCACGAATTTATGTTTCGATCAATTTTCCTTTTTAGTTGAAATTCTAGCCTCTATTTAAAGAACCAGAGACTGTGAGGGACAAATACGTTGCATGATGCACTACATTAGAGAGTAAAGAACAAATCTATCAAAAATGATCAAGGCAATTAACATACGAAGATTGAAGAATCAAACCCCGATTTCAAGATTCAAACCAAGAGCATGGATTTTTCCTACTTATTTCGTTATTCTTGTTTTTTTTGGTGATGTCAAGTCCATTCTTCTTGTGTAATCTATTTATGATTATAATAAGCTAAGTTTTCCATGTATTGGATGAAGATGAAATTTATTTATTGTTTATTTTTAATCCAAAACTAGTAGTTTAGTTAAGTTTCTGCATTTCTTGATTAATCTACATGATTAATGTCATTATTTGATTACTTGATTACTAATTGAATATATGGTTGATTGTTATAGTGTTGGGAGGCTCATAATAGGTCTAGAACACTGCATGATTAACACACGTACAATATATGTTAGGAATAATGTATATCATGTGTATAATCTTTGAAATAATCATGAAATTCAATGCATTCTAATTATTCGAATTCGTACTAAGACTAGACTTTGGTCGTAATTAGAATAGACATAATTTATCTAAGAAAAGAAATTTCAATATCATAACTTTATCGGTTGTCAAGAAAGCGTGATTAAGACTAGTTTACATAATTGAGAATTAAAATAAATAATAATATGTAGATTCGTAGTGTAATACACTCATTCCACATGCACATAAATCCTAATTTTACAGTCTTCTTAGATTAATTTAGAATAATTACAACATCAAATCTCATTTATTTACAAACTTTGAATTTGAATAGAAACTAGTATACTTTGATTAAATTTTTATTTCTTGTGGGATGATACACGTTACTTATTGCATATTATTTGTGAACGACCCAGTACGCTTGCTAGATTTTCATGAACAGTGGTCATCAAACTCAAACCCCAAAAGAAAATGTTAAATCTACTTTAATAGATAAGAAGACCTCAATCCAAGATGACCAACAAGGTGGACCCAAGGGGGGTACTTGGGGGGCAGGTGCCCCCCAACTTTTTGAGATTCTTTTTTTTTTTTTTTAATCACGTTTATTATCGATTGAAATTTTAATTTTAATCTAAATCAAAATTAAAAATTAATTTTAATGACATATTTCATGGAATCCATAACTATTTAATTTGTACCAAAATTTACTAAAAAATTGATTTTAATCTCCACCAAACAGGGGTGAAATCAAAATAAATTTGAATTTCGAAATATACAAATTTTAAAAATTCTTCGACGATCGTATGCTAATCGAATCTACAAATTACTTGTATCATTTTGAAACTTATTTCAAGTATTATATTATGGACATATCGAATAGTTCAAATATATATCGAAAATATTTGAAAATATGTGAAACGTGAACCTTTAAAAAGACGTCTAACTTGAATTTTTTTTTAAAAAAAATTCAATTATTTCATTAATATTTATTATTTTTCCGATACAAATTTCTCAATGTAATTTTCATCATTTTATTAGAAAATTTTCAAAAAATTTCGAAATTTTACATCCAAAAAAGTCATATCTCATATAAATTTTTGGATGTAAAATTACAAGAAGTATGATTTTTTTGGACGTAAATTTTCGATTGTAAAATTTCTACCAACTTCGATTGTGCCCCCCCAACGTTAAAGTTTTGCGTCCGTCCCTGAGGACTAACACTTCTCTCTCACTGAATCACGAAGAATCTCATACGAATTCACTCTAAGCAGTCAAAAACACGTCCAACTGGAAGTTGAAAGCAAGTGGAGAAGTCAAAAATAAAAAACCCTAGCCTCACACACAAAGATGATACGTCAAGCATCGCCATTGATATTGGGTTTAGACCAATGGTCCAGAGCAACTAGCAACTTTTCCAATAATCAAACAACCAAAGTGGGATTTTGTAAACACGACATGGACCTTTTATAACGGGCAACATCAAATTTTATCAAGTGTTCAAGCCTATTATCATCATTGCCCAGAAAATTCATTGGACTGGCCCATTAAACTTTGGCATCATATTCCAAAAAGAGGAAATTACAAAAAACCAGTGGTTTAAACTTTCAAATTCAAAATTCAGGTCCAAGATTTATCTAATCAAAAATCAGGTATAAATTAAATATTTAAATAATATTATAATACTAATTTTTCAAACCCTAATTCATTTTCAATCCATATTTTCTCTCTCTCAACATTTCTCTCGCCGCCCTCTTCCTCACCGCCACCGCCGCCGCGCCTCCGCCTCCCTCCCTCCTCCCCTCCCTTCCCTCCCTCCTCGGCACAGCAGCGATTTCGCTGCCCATCCGGCAGCGATTTCGCTGCCCAGCAGCAGCGAAATCGCTGCACATTCGGCAGCGAAATCGCTGCTGCTGGGCAGCGATTTCGCTGCCGGGAAAGGAGCAGCGATTTCGCTGCCCATCCGGCAGCGAAATTGCTGCTGCATTTTATTATTTTTTTTCTTTTTTTTTTTTTGGCTATTGAGTGATGTGCTGTGCGTTGGTTGTTATTGTTGGTGGATCTATGGTGGTGGTGGCGATTTTGTGGCGGGGGCGGCCACGTTGGTGGTTATTGTTGGTGGTGTGATGTGCGTTGGTTGTTATTGGTGGTGGATCTATGGTGGTGGTGGCGATTTTGTGGCGGGGGCGGCCACGTTGGTGGTTATTGTTGTGGTGTGTGACCAAATATTTGGTTATCTGTGACCAAATATTTAATCTGTGACAAGCGGTGTTGGTGACGGGTGGTATGGTGTGGTGTGATGTGATGTGTGACCTCTATTTGGTGTATGTGACCAATTACTTGGTTATGTAACCAAGTATTTGAGGGTATGTGACCAAATATTTGGTAATCTGTGACTGATTACTTAACTGTGACCTAAAAATTTAGTAATATGTGACTCAAAAATAATCTGTGACCAAACAGTTTTTGAAATATGTGACCGTGTGACCTATAAATTTTGATATGTGACCAACTAAATTTGAAATATGTGACCAAAGAAATAATTGTGACCTACAAAATTTTTGAACTGTGACCGTAAAATAATATGTGACGTATAAGAATTATTATCCGTGACTGAAAAATAATATGTGACTAACTAAATTGTAAATCTGTGACCAAAATGTGACCGGTGACTATAATAATACGTGACTCTTTAAAAATCTGTGACCTCGTCGGAATGGTCGCCGGAATCGGAGCAGTCGCCGGAATCGGAGCCGGAGAAAAGTGGTGGTCGGAATTGTCGTCGGAATAGTCACCGGAGTAGGGGGTGGTGCATGTGGGGTAGGTTTATCATATTATATTATATTAGAATTAAAAAAAAAAAAAAAACCTGATTTTTGAAGTTTCAAACTATAAACCTTATTTTTGAATTGGTGTAAAGAATACACCTTATTTATGAATTTTTTCTCAACCTTGATACTAATGGTATTACAAAATATTATGTGGGCAGTCAAACAATTTCATCTTGTATTATCTTCAGCACAAACACTCGATACTTGCAAACAACTAGTTAAACAACATCAACGTTTAACAACTTTAAACATGATCTTTGTTTAGAGGCAGTACCTTAGTCCTCTAATCAAATGGGTTAAATTCAATAGGCATTTTCTCAAATAATACAGATTCATTTAAAATTACGCCTCTAATAAAATATAATCTAAAAAATTGGATTCGTACATAAATGAGTTGCAATTTGACTGTTACAATAAACTACTACTTGATGAGACAGTTCATTTGTTTCACTTAACAAACCTTTAAGACATAATGCTTATTTTATTGATTCAATAATAGCAACATGCTCAGCTTCAGTTGTAGATAAGAAAACAATAGATTAAAGTAGGAATTTCCAACTCACACAAGTTTCACACAAAGTAACATGTAAAGCAATAGTAGATTAAATCCAATTAACAACATAACATCAACATAAAGTAAGAGGTAAACATTTACATTGTCTTCAATGTTATTTTTAAAGTACTCGTAATGATCAAATCCACTTCTAACAAAACCAACGAGGTAACAAAATTATCAAACATTTTGTACCATTGTTTAGGTTATCGTTTTAGGCCATATGAAGATATTTTTAGCAACCAAATATGATTAGATTTCTTTTTATCTATAAATCCCTGAGGCTGATTCTTCTATATCACTTCATCAAAGTCCCCATGCAAAAATGTAATTTTAACATCCATTTGTTCGATTTCAAGATCATAATGAGCAACTAGATCAAACATTATTCTAATGATAGTGTATTTCGTAACATGAAAAAAAAAACTTCATTATAATCAACACCTTGTTTTGGGTAAAGCATTTTGCTACAAGTCTAGCTTTAAAATCTAAGTGGTTCTTTCTCGGAATTACCCTCTTTAATACTGAAAATTCACTTGCAATCCACACGGGCTTTTCCTACAATCTTAGGCACTAATACCCAAGTCTGATTTTTCATTAAAGAGTTCATTTCCTCTTTCATAGCAATCTGCCAATTTTTAGATTGTTTACTCATCTAAGGCACTGAAAACCTTAGGAACCCTACAACAAATTATCATACATCCAACTTTTCTAACATGGTCAGTCCTATTCAATCTCTCGACAACCCCATTTTGTTGAGGTACATAGGGAATAATTTTATGCTTAGAAATTCCATTTTGTTTTCTAATAAAATCTTCCAATTTTTAAACTTTTCGAAAGTGTCAGATTTTTTTAAAACAAGAAAATCCACACTTTTCTTGGAAAAAATCATCAATCAATGAGAGAAAATATTTATTTCTCCCTTGAGTGATGACAGAAGGCCCCCAAAGGTCACAATTCAAATACTCAAAGATAGAAGTGGGTTTGTGCTTCCTAGTGTTAAAGTGAAGTCTATGTTGTGTGTTTAAGATGCAGTGTTCACATAAGGGAACTTTTGAGATAGAAATCATTCCCAAAATATCCCTGCTTGTGAAGGATTTGAAGGCTTTCTCACTTACATCCATTGTGCCACTTTAAAATGGCATCAATTTCAGTAGTTGAGGTTTCAGCAGTGTGATCAGTAATCGCTTAGGCTTTAGTACATAAATCCCATTTCTCTTAATGCCTTTGAAAATGACAAGTGATCTACTAAAGACCTTTAACATGCAATTTCCAAGTCCACCGTGCAAGCCTATGTCATCTAAATTCCCCATGAAAATTAAGTTCTAGTTGAAATCAAGAACACATATAACTCTTTCAAAAGTATAGATATTACCCATTTTCAAATTTTAGAGTCACGCTACATATCCCTTCTACCCTTCAGGCAACATTATTACCCATAACCGCTTAACTTCTATTTAAATTCTTAAAATTCACTAAACAGTGTTTATTAGATGTCATGTGGAATGTGCAGCCAGAGTCCAGATCCATTCATGGGCCTGATCACAACTTCCAACAATGTTGGCTGAGCTTAAATTAGAAACTGGCTCAATAACAACATAGTCATCAACAATGTTGGTCTCATCAAGAGTTCAATTGTAGCAGTTTTTTATAAAATGATCAATCTTTCAACACCCATAACATTTTCTATATCTCTGCCCTAGACTTGGATCTGGATTTCCCTTTCCTCTTCTTCTTATTACCAACTCCCTAATTACTATGATTGTCATGATTTTCATTTTACTGTTTTGTGGTCTACCTCTCAAGAATAGGCTCTTAGAATTACTACTACACTTTTCATATTTCAATTCTAATTATTTACTCCTTATGGTGTTCATGGAAATATCAAGAGTTAAAATGTCTTTGTCATATTTAATGGCAAATTTAATATCTCTATATGCCTTAGGAATGGCATTCAGAAGTACAAGACATCTTTCAACCATTATTAGTTATGTCTTGTACTAATTTGTTAAAGGTATTTAAGTTATCATCTAACTCCTTAGAAGAGTCTATCTTAAAACTGAAGAAACTTTTCAAGAGAATCAATTTGTTTGGTAGGGATTTAACCAAATACAATTCTTCTAGTTTATCCCACAAAGCCTTATCAGTATCTAACTTTCCTGCTTTTGCAATATTTATAAAAGTATAGGCAAGTTCATCCGCTTCATTCTTTTTAATGAACAATCATAGTTTCAGATTCTTGAGTAATTGCTTTGGAAACTTTTTGTTGTACAAAACCTTCCTCATTTTTTATTTCCAGATAGAGAAGTCACCCTTTCCACTGAAAACCTCAAGTTCAAAAGTAGTTTTAGTCATTTTTAAAGTAATATTTAAACTCAAGGTTAATTTTATTTTGAAAGATTACAAGTCTTCCTAAAAAAATTTTGAAGACACAAAATCTTTGTAGGTTAATATGATGATGACAACAAATATAAGGATCGATTATATGGTATACGCCAACACTTATCAAAACAATAAATAACAGATACAGATACAAAATACTCAATATATTATCACAATTATACAAATAATATGAATGAAGATGAATGAAAGATTATAAGTTAACCCAAGTGATTAGGAAATGACTAAATTCAGTACGACTCCATGAAAATCAGGTTCAAGTCAAGGGCTCAATTTGGACCACTTCTTAAATCGCAAGATCAATTGTATCAAATGTTTATACATTATGAAAAAAATGCATGAATATATAACACCAAGTTTCGTGGAAAATTTCAAAGTTAACGCAAGGAAAAAAAAATATTGAAAGATTGTAATCATAGTATTAAGTTTGGGTTCAGAACGTTCAAACCAAAGTGGTGGTCTGGAGGATTGACCACCATAAACAATAGGAATGCAAATAAGAGTCGAAAGTACCCATAAGATTATCGATTGTAAAGTTTCAGTTGGGATTCCTCAAGATTTGTACCCGAGTTTATAAGATTTAAGGTTTTATCCCAAATCAAGAACAAGAAATTCCAAATATGTTAATCAAAAAGTTATTTTGTAACCAGAAAATACAACTACAGCCAAATCGCTCAATATATTTAGATCAGGGTGTAACATCCCTTTCATATAGATAACAATATACTAACTAGTGTAGTAATACAATTAATGACTTGACCTAGATGTCAAATTTCACACCCATTTTTTTGTTGATAAAATGAAAATATCACCACAAGTATATCATTATATATACTCTCCTCCCTGATAGCCAATGATCTTTATATAGTATACCGAAATCAAAGATCATAAATTCACAGTCCAACATATTTATCCTGAGATTGTAAAAGTATCTACATGTCATTTCAAAAGTCATACAGGAACCCCAAACAACTGAAGTCCACTATGAAGCTTCGTGCTCACCTACAATGCAAGAATTATATAAGTTAATGCTCAATAAGCAAAAATCATGCATGTCATGGGTATGAGTAATAATGGTATCTTAACCTATGCTATTTACTTTAAACCTTATGCTAATGTGTATCATTCTCAAATATTTGTCAAAATCAACTTGAAATAATTTCATTGAAATCATTCATTGGGCCCTTGACTCACCTACTATGCACCGGATAGAGCTCTGCACACTATCAATACCAATAATCAAATGGCCAATATGACATCGATACCGACGAGTGGATCATCATCTTATGACCAATAGAGACTCATCCTCTAACTACCCCTATGATCTCCCCAGAAGTATCCCACCCGACGCATCAATAATCATAATATCATAAAGGCACGGTTCTCTTATGATCACCAAATGCCCATCCCCTACCTATCTTTAGAATCAATAAGGAAGTATCATCTACGGTTCCAAAACATATCACATCAGCATGCCTTAGTACCGTAGTAGTGGCCAATAAAATATTTTATGAGGAAAACTCAATTTTACAATCATGTTGTGCATATTAAATTTTCAACAATTGACGTATGTCATACATGAAGATGAAAATGCTTGTAAATGACATACTTAATCAAAACCTATGTCAATATATTCCGAAATCACATACTCAATGATCATACCCATCATATGATATACAATGAGCTCCTTAACAAAGTTATGTAAATATTACAACGTTACTATATCGCAAATACTATGTTGTTGCATCGTAGTTGAAAAATGAATTTTTACTTACTTTTATGTCCTTGTGTGAGCACTACTACCGAGTGATCGATTTTCTTTCTCACTTAAAGTCGAAAAACCACTTGTATTATCATTTAATATTAAAAAAAATTCTCAATTTGATAACCTTAACACTCATAATCATGTACTACGTCCATTCATGTCACATTGATTCAGCTAACATTATCATTTCAAGTTACCGATCGTGTTGAAAACTAGTCCCATAAATCTCATTATTTCTCGAGTCCAATTATGAATGTCAATGTGATTCAGTTGTTATCAATAACCTAGCATTCCTTAAAATCTATTTTCTAGGCCTAAGAGATAATTAATGAAATTAAATTAAATTAAACATGCAAATGGACAGAACCTGTTTTCAGGTTTTAGTTGCTGCTATGTCCTATTTAATCCAACTTTGCATACCCTCAATTACATTCATTCCTTTCCAAACTTTTAAAACACGTATATAACATATATGTGAAGGTAAATATGTTATTAAGTTACCATAAGTAGAAGGTTTACAACCTGAAAACCATTTTTACCGAACACCAAATCAGACAATTTCCCTATGACCGTTTTCAATTTACACTGTATTCGCATATCACCAATCAAATTCTAGGTTATTATAAATCTTTCATATGATTCTAACTTTCATATAAATACATTCATATATATAGCTACAAGTTATTTTCCAGCAACCATGCAATTCCTGTCCTTGCTTGTTTTATTCAATATATCTCCAACAATTTTTCTTTCTTTTTTTCCATAATAACATCCCAAACACTAACCCCAACAAAATATCAAGTAATTTCAGGGATTCAAGAGATTTATAACACCTTCAAAAACAATGAAAATAACCTTCAAAATCGTGAGCTAAACTCACCTATTTAGAAGTTCAATTTTCATCTTCGCTCTATTTCCTTTACTTTCTCTTTCACTTAGGGTCACTTGGAGATGATTGAAAGGCTAAATATCATTTTAGGAGGTATATATAGAGTCTTAAAAGGGGTTGGGGTTGTGACTCTTGCTTAGGAATTAAGAAAATGTTGTAGGCAACTAAGCATGACATCTGTTAAGCAGGATGCGGCTCCTAATGGAAGCTTTAAGGTTAAAGGAATTGAAGGTTAAAATGACAAGTCACCAAGCATGAGGTGTTTCCAAGCATGAAGTGTCCTTCGTAGTGAAAATCTGATTTTACACCCATCATTGTAGTAGAAAACCAAGTGTATCTGGCCTATCTTAGTGTGTCAACAACCTAATTTAATTTCTATAGGATCCTAAAATAATTTATACAATTAATTCCTTAACCGTTCATTTGATTCCTTAGCTGATTGGCGCCTGATTCTCAACTGACTTCAACAATTTGAGCATCAATATTTATAATGTCATATGAACCTTATATTATCGTATTGTGATCATGTCATTTCATGCTCATGTCCCAAATATATTAAAGACTTAGTTAGGGATTTAGGGCAACCATGATTAACCGAAATAAAATCAACTCTACCGATAATGCTTCCGCCCCTTTCAAGACCACAATCGTTTATCACATTAATATCCAACATTTAAATTAACCTAAATTTCTACCATAGCTCAATGTAAGATTCACCACCTAGGTCGGGAGGTCAACGACTAACACCATATAGAGATCTTAAACTTCAATCACTCAATACACCATTATAAGAGAAAATCATTCCAAATTATTGATGCCAATCCAATGGCAATGTAAATAGCAAGTAATACATGAATCATGTTGGCCTAGTGTGTAAAGTGAAGTTTGGGGTATTACATAGGGTTTTCAAAAATTTTATATCTAGACAATCTAAACGAAGACGAAATATGAAAAAAAGATTTTATAGTATGAAACTACAATTGAAGGTTTTAAAATATCTTCAAATTACTAGATCTTACAAAAAAGTGACCTAGGGTTTTTGGAAAAAAAAAAAACAACTATGAAAATTGATTTCTCACAGTCAATGAACAAACTAATATCCAAGAACGGCCAACTTAGGCTCTTATACCACTGATATACAAAACATAGTATCTGATGAATAAAAATAAACATCAACTCGACCAAAATCTACCAATTATTACAACCAGAGTAGATCACCAAATGACACCAAGATAACATAGATTTGGGCTCAAATTTATTGTACCATTGTGTACCACAGTGGCCCTCAAACCTAACCTTAAAAGACACGATTGAAGCTACTTTAATGGGTCAAAAGACCTCAACCTAAGACCTCAAACACTTCTCTCTCACTAAATCACAAAGAATCTCACAGGAATTCACTCAGAAAACTCAATAACACGTCCAACCAAAAGTTGAAGATAAGTGAAGAAGTCGAACAAAGAGAAGAGAAAACCCTAGCCTCTCACACAAAAGATAGACGCTAGGAATGAAATAATGAAGCCCTAAGGGGTTCTATTTATACCCTCAAGCATCACCATTGATCTTGGATTTAGATCAACGATCCAAACAACTAGCAACTTGTCCAATAACCAAATAACCAAAGTTGCATTTTGGAAATACATGGACCTTTTATAAGAGGAAATTACATAAATCCAGGTATTTAAAAATAACTTTTTAAAAATCAGGTTTAAACTTTATTTGTTCAAAAATCAGGTAATATAAAAAAGCCATAACCCTAATTTTTCACTCCCCCACTCCGCCTCTTCTTCCATTCTCTCTCTCTGCGCCCCCTCTCCCCTCCCATTCCCTCTCTCTGTAAGTGAATCTCTGCTCCCTCCTCTCCACTCTCCCACCTTCTCTCCCCTTTCTCCGTCGTTGGTCCGAGACATGACCATAAGCTGAGCTCCGATGAGCTATGCCGAATGCAGATGCAGATGTTCCGAATCGCGACCGTGCTTGGTTTTTTGTTGGTTGTTATGATTTGTGGTGGTTGATGGTGGCGGTCACGAAGGTGGTGGTGGTGCAGGCGATGGTTGAGTTGACTTTGGGTTGGTGGTTTGCAGATGGTGGCGGTCGCGACGGTGGTGATCCGAGTTTGTCACAGATTGTTGGCGATCTGAAATTTTCATAATAGCGTGCGACGATCTGGTGGCGGTGTATTTAGTGGTGTCGGGGTTTGT
Organism: Fraxinus americana; assembly: GCA_035079005.1. NCBI lineage: Eukaryota > Viridiplantae > Streptophyta > Magnoliopsida > Lamiales > Oleaceae > Fraxinus > Fraxinus americana. The sequence goes on along the minus strand of CM068711.1, from coordinate 24,226,791 downwards.
TGGTGTTGTTGAGGGTTTGTTGGTGCTGTTCAGCTGTTGCGTACGACGATCTGGTGGAGACGACGGTGAAGGCTATGGTTGCCATAAGGGAGGTTTCTCTGCCATAAACTCAGATTCGGCGGTGGCAGCAGTGATGGTGTGTTTCTTTTGGAGACGCTGGTGGTGGATGTGGTTGTTCATGGTGGTTGTTCGTGGCGGCTTTGTTAGTGGTGGTGTTGGGGTGTTGGTGCTGTTGTGGCGGCGGCAGGGTGAGTGTAATAAATTTGAAAATGTGACCGATAAGATAAAATGTGACCTATAATTTTTTTAATCTGTGACCGATAAAATAAAATGTGACTTCGAAATAATCTGTAACCAGCTAATTTGATAATATGTTACCTATAATTATGTGTCTGTGACCATTAATTGTATAATTGTGATCTTATTAAATTTAATTAATAAATATTTTTAATTAATTACCTAAGACCTGAGTTTTGAATTTTGAAACTTGAAAACTGAAAATTGAATTGTGTCCTTTTAACCCCAGGATTTTGAACTTTTCCCCTTTTATAATGGGTTCCGGTTATTGGGCCACATCAGATTTTATTAGACAATAAAAACTGACCAACTTGGGCCACTTTGAGCCCATTATCATCATTGCCCAGAAAATTCGTTGGACCGACCCATTAATCTTTGACATCACAGCACAACAGTTGAGAGTTTTTCAGTGACTTGAATTATGCTCATAATCTCAAAGAGCAATGGCAGTGGTGTGGTGTGGTGTGAGGATAGTAGTAGTACGTGGTGGTAGACGGTGGTTTTTCTAGGGTGGGATGAGGTGAGGTTGGTGGTGGGTGATAAGTGCATTTTTGTGCACTTATTCGGGCCCATTTTACAAAGTTTTTGTATCATTTTATTATTGTATTTTACTTAACTTATGTTACTTTTATCATATTTCAGTTTTGGACATATTTTGAAGCAATTGGAAAAGAAAGAAGTATAAATGGGCTAATTGATGAAACTTTGAGGACCAACATGCATATGGGGGGAAGTTGAAATACTACAATTGAAGTAAATTAATGAGGATGACCAATATGGAAGAAAGAATGAAGAAAATGGTGAAAAAGAAAAGTTGAGAAAATTTAGCCTGGGCAAGCGCTCATCCATTTTGCCTGGGCAGCCGCCCGAAATAAAAACTATCAACAAAAGCCAAAAATTTAGCCTGGGCGGCCGCCCCATTTTGTACTGGGCGCTAGCCCAGGCCATTTCGGGAAAAAAATTCTGATTTCCTAATTCGACTACAACTCTTATGGAAACGAATCTTGGGGGGTATTTTAAAACCCTATGGTCGTCCAAAAGTGGGAGAGGAGATTGGAGAGGACTTTGAAGAGCAGAAAAGAGGCAAGAACGAGAAGATCAACTCCAAGAACAAGAAAATCCAATTCAAGAATCGAATTGGTGATGTCGTTCTTTCTTTATTTTTTTTGATTTTCTTCTTCCCACCATGCTAGGCTAGATTAATTTTGTGTTAGGACAAGATGAACTATGTAATATGATTTTTATTTCTTAGTTTTACATTCGTGACAAGAAAAACACGTTTTGGGATATTTGAATGATTTATATGAATTTATTTTTCTCCACAATTATATGCGCAATGATTGTGTGAGTTTGGTGGCTTATTTCATGCATTCGAAAAAAGAGGAATATGTTCGACATATATAAATTATCATAGGGTCCGATAGGGGATAGAAATATACCGCTATGCCTTATGTGAATCTATAAGTGTTCATAAAAACTCATGCATTCTTGTATGTTTGCATCCGTCATAGAAATATAGTCGGGTCGCATGTTTGAGTAGGTTTAACTCTACTCGAGAGAGATTGTTAGATAATTTAGGAGCATTGATTCTTCTTTATTCCAACCGTGTGTCAAGGTGTGAAACTAAGTTTAAAAAGATTATTGCATAGGGATTCGTGATCCTAGTACATTCATCGCATATTAGAAAAACTCAAATCTACATTCATTGCCAAATTGCATTTGGTTAATTAATTCATTTATATTTGCATATTTAGTATTAAATTAGTTATAAATTTATCAAAACAAACATTCTTATCTTTTTATAGTTTCTGTTAAGGTCACGGTAATTAGAATTAGAACTAATCAATCTTCGTGGGAACGATACTTGGACTCAAAATCCATTTTATTACTTGTTAACGAACCGTACACTTGCGGTGATTTTAATTCAACATATGTTCGTGAACAAGTTTTTGGCGCTGTTGCCGATGATTGATTTTTAGTTTGATTTTATTTACTTAAACACTAATTCGAACTTGTCTTTACTTTTTTTTATGTTACATATTTTATTTAGCAGTTCTATTTAGATTAATCTAAGTGCTACTGTTTCTTTTTCTTCTTGCCTTAGGTTTGCATGCTAAGGTCGTTTGGCGGTGAACTACTTCCAACGGATTCAGAGATTGAACGGACTTTTCATCGCAGGCAAAGGGAAGTTAGAGCAGTACAGCAGGGAAATCAAGAACAACTGCCAATGGCAAATCAACAGATTGAACCAATGAAGAATCCTGCAAATCCAGGCAATGCAGAGGAAGGAGAAGACGGAAATACATTGCTTGGGGATTTCTTATCATCCTTCGTTGTTCAGAGTCAATGCAGCATTGTGTAACCTCCATTCGAACAGCCGAATTTCCAGCTGAAAACTAATGTTATCCAACTCTTCCAGAATGGGCATCAGTTCTATGGGTTGGCAAATGAAAATCCACATATACACATATCCCGGTTCTTGGATATGTGTCAACACTTCAGATACCAAGGAATATCAGAAGACACTATCCGGCTTAGGTTGATCCCACACACTTTATGAGATAAGGCACTCGAATGGTTGGATTCACTTCCTGTGGCGAGTATTACTACTTAGAATGATCTGGCTCACAAATTCTGCACTAAATTTTTCTCTCCAACCAAAGTGGCGAAGATGAGGCATGAAATATCAATCTTTGGTCAGGGTGAGTCCGAGTCATTTGATGAAGCTTGGAATAGGTTCAAGAACATGCTAAGGAAATGTCCTCAACATGGTTTCGACAGAAAGACACAGATCAGATTTTTCTACACAGGGCTACTTCCTTCTTTTAGGAGCATGGTGGATTCATCGTCCAATAGCTCCATAATCACAAGAACCATTGATGGAGCATGGGAATTGTTTGAGAGAATGGGGAACACTTCAGCTGTGTGGTCTTCTGAGCGTGTGGGTACGAAGAAATTAGCTAGAGTCTACGAGGTAAATACCTACTCGGCCTTATCTGTAAAGATTGATTCCTTATTTTACAAGGTGGAGAGCATATCACGAACAGTAAATTCATCACAAGTCAAAAAGCCAAGTTGTGAGGAATGTGGGGCAGATCATAACACATCAAATTGTCCAATTCTGGCACAAGGTATGGAACAAGTGGAGTATACCCAGTGGGGTCAACATCAGCACAACAACCCCCAAACTGACACTTACAATCCGGGGTGGAAAAATCATTCAAATTTCTCTTGGGATGGAAATCAATATCAGAACCAAAATCAAAATCACAATCAAGCTCAAGAGCAGTTTCAGCAGGAGAAGAAACCCCAGTTGGAGGAGATGTTTACAAAACTCATGGAAAAGACGGATAAATACATGGAAACAACTAACCAGTTCATGAGAAAGACTGAAACAAATTTCCAAATTCAGGGTGCTGCTATTAAAAACCTTGAGACTCAAGTTGGACAGATTGCACATGCTATAACAAACAGATTACCAGGTGCCATACCAAGCAATACTGAGACTAATCCAAAGGAGGAGGTAATGGCCATACGTATTTTGAGGAATGAAGGAATTGAGGATCCATCTGTGAATGCAATCACCACCAGGAGTGGGGTGCAACTGCTAGAAATTCATGTCAAGAGACTTGCTGTGAGTAAGGAAACAGTACCTTCTTCAGATGAGGAGCAAGTGGAATAGACTGAACAAATGATAGAGACATGTACCAAAGAGAGTTCAGATACACTAAGGGTTAAGGCAACCGTTCCTATCAATCCTTACGAGCTTCATATTCCATTCCCACAAAGGTTGAAGAAACACCAGTGAGACCAACAATTTGAGAAGTTTTTGGATATGCTAAGGAAGTTTCACATTAATATCCCGTTTGTAGACGCAATAAGACAAATTCCAAGCTATGCAAAATTTCTGAAGGATATGATATCAAAGAAGAAAAAGCTTCTAGAATATGAAACGGTAGCACTGACAGAGGAGAGTAGTGCCAGATTACAAAAGAAACTGCCTCCAAAGCTCAAGGATCCAGGGAGTTTCACATTACCTATTTCAATTGGAGAAGCTGGTACTTTTAATGCTTTATGTGATACTGGTGCAAGTATTAATTTGATGCCACTTTCTATTTTCAGGAAACTTGGTTTGGGAGAGGCTAAAGCAACAATAGTGACTCTGCAACTGGCTGATAGATCCCTTACCCACCCTAGAGGGATTATAGAAGACGTGCTAATTAAAGTGGGAAAATTCATCCTTCCAGCGGATTTTCTTATTCTGGACATCGAAAAAGATAGAAACATTCCAATAATCTTGGGAAGACCATTCTTAAGAACAGGTCGAACTTTGATTGATATGAAGAAATGTGAGCTAATCTTGAGGGTATATGATGAGCAAGAAGTTTTTACATTATATAGTCCATCCAAACAACCATCAGCCCTCGAAGAGTGTCAATGTATTAATGAAGACAAACTATCCCTTCAACAAAATCGCCAGAAGAAGAAACCAAAATTAGGAGGACTTCTTAGTAGAGACGAAAATGGTGAATTCAAAGTTTGGAGGGCAAACAGGGGATGCAAAGCTGGAAATTGCAAGGCGTACAATGGTGAAATCCTTCGACTTGAACCACCATGAACTTGCCGAAGTAAAGTCGGGCTATAGACTATAAACTTAGCGCTAGTTGGGAGGCAACCCAACAATTCTTCCTGTTTATTTATTTCGTATTATGCATTATATTATGAATTTTTTTTTCAAAGTTTTTTTTAATTTTTAATAAGATTACTTTTTCATCGTCTCTACAGGTCACAAAAGAGTTTATGCATGGTCCACATTTTTCTTCCTTCACCATCTTCAAATCCACATCTACAGTGATCAGGGAAGTATCCCTAGTCCCTTGTTCTTTATCTTTTGTGAAATTGTCCTTAACTTTATGTGTTGCTAAGTTGGCATTTTGTTATTCTTTGAACATTGAGGACAATGTTCTATATAAGTTTGGGGGTGGGAATATTTCATTCATCATGTTACTGCAGTTTTTGTGTGATAAAAAAAAAATGAAAAAAAAAAAAAGTCTTTTGTGAAATTTTCTATTAGTTACTTTCAGTTTTTAGTTGTTTATTTTCGAGCATTAATTTAGAATTTTGTGTACTTGTGTGGGTTTGATAACTTCGCCGACCATGATGTGAATATTGGACTAGGTATGAACTGTGAATGGTGAAAATAGCGCACTATTAGATTAGTCAAAGCTTGTGAATGCTAAACTTGACATTTTTAGTGCATAATACTCATGTTTACATATTGAGTTGATGATTTGGTTCATTACTTAGAAATAGTTGAACATAGTGAATAAACCCGAATAACCTCTTTTGTGCTAAACCATGGTCCATTTTTAGAATAGTTTGGAGGTAGTTGAACGGTTGCAAGGGAACATGGAGATGAGTAGGGGTTCCATGCATGATATTTCTTGTGTGGATTATCTTAAACCAATGAGATGAAGATGAGGTGAAAGTTATAAGTTAGAGGTTAGTCTTAGAAACTGGATGTCTAAAAGAAATGGGGCATTGCATTAATCTTTGAGTAAATAAAAATATCTTTTTGAGCCTGTATAACTCGAGTGATTAAGCCTACAAGGGTTTAAAACCTGGTGCCCTATGATCATCTGACTTGGGAGTCATTGGCCTGAAACTCGTTACAAGGGTTATATAGAAAGCAAATGAGAAAATGTTACAAAAAAAAAAAATATGGATGAATAACATACATACATATATGTATGCATTGCATTGATTAAGCCCCAGACATTCAGTCAATAAAACTATATCTCTAATACGAGGCGAGTAACTTAGTTTAATTTTCGAGGTTGAAGTAATCAAAATTAGGAGAATCTCTACTCGTTAAAGTGTGAACTTATAATAGTCCGATACATCCGAACTAAGAAAGGGTAAGGAGTAGATGTAAATGAGTTCAACTTTAGAGCACATCCCGGGATAATAGAATGAAAAGAATAAGTTTGGGGGTGTGTGCATCTCTCGAACGAAGTAAAGAAATATTTGACTACTTTGGGTCAGGTGTTGAGCTAATCATGATCTTAATATGTTAGCATGAGTTTTCACACATATACATGTCAAGTTATGCATGTAACATGTGGAGATTGATTTGATTTTGCACAGGTGTAGTTGTTCATCTTGTTTAGTACTAAGTCCAATCCTGAGACACGGCAGGTCATTAAACCATGTTTTATCTGGAATTAAGTTTTAGTTTTGTTCGAGGATGAACAAAGGCTTTAATTTGGGGGTGTTTGATAGGTGCATTTTTGTGCACTTATTCTGGCCCATTTTACAAGGTTTTTGTGTCATTTTATTATTGTATTTTACTTAACTTATGTTACTTTTATCATATTTCAGTTTTGGACATGTTTTGAAGCAATTGGAAAAGAAAGAAGGATAAATGGGCTAATTAATGAAGCTTTGAGGACCAACATGCATATGGGGGGAAGTTGAAATACTACAATTGAAGTAAATTAATGAGGAGGACCAATATGGAAGAAAGAATGAAGAAAATGGCGGAAAAGAAAAGTTGAGAAAAGTTAGCCTGGGTAAGCGCCCATCCATTTTACTTGGGTGGCCGCCCGAAATAAAAACTATCAACAGAAGCCAAAAATTTAGCCTAGGCGGCCGCCCCATTTTGTACTGGGCCCTAGCCCAGGCCATTTCGGGAAAAAAATTCTGGTTTCCTAATTCGACTACAATCTTATGGAAACAAATCTTGGGGGGTATTTTAAAACCCTATGGCCGTCCAAAAGTGGGAGAGGAGATTAGAGAAGACTTTGAAGAGCAGAAAAGAGGCAAGAATGCAAAAATCAACTCTAAGAACACGAAGATCCAATTCAAGAATCGAATTGGTGATGTCGTTCTTTCTTTATTTTTTTTTATTTTCTTCTTCCCACCATGCTAGGCTAGATTAATTTTGTGTTAGGACAAGATGAACTATGTAATATGATTTTTATTTCTTAGTTTTACATTCGTGACAAGAAAAACACGTTTTGGGATATTTGAATGATTTATATGAATTTATTTTTCTCCACAATTATATATGCGTAATGATTGTGTGAGTTTGGTGGCTTATTTCATGCATTCGAAAGAAGGGGAATATGTTCGACATATATAAATTATCATAGGGTCCGATAGGGGATAGAAATATACCGCTATGCCTTATGTGAATCTATAAGTGTTCATAAAAACTCATGCATTCTTGTATGTTTGCATCCGTCATAGAAATATAGTCGGGTCGTATGTTTGAGTAGGTTTAACTCTACTAGAGAGAAATTGTTAGATAATTTAGGAGCATTGATTCTTCTTTATTCCAACCGTGTGTCAAGGTGTGAAACTAAGTTTAAAAAGATTATTGCATAGGGATTCGTGATCCTGGTACATCCATCACATATTAGAAAAACTCAAATTTACATTCATTGTCAAATTGCATTTGGTTAATTAATTCATTCATATTTGCATATTTAGTATTAAATTAGTTATAAATTTATCAAAACAAACATTCTCATCTTTTTATAGTTTCGGTTAAGGTCACGGTAATTAGAATTAGAACTAATCAATCTTCGTGGGAACGATACTTGGACTCAAAATCCATTTTACTACTTGTTAACGAACCGTACACTTGCGGTGATTTTAATTCAACATATTTTCGTGAACAGTGGGTGATTGGGATGATTAGAAGATAACTATATTTTAATTTTTTGCTTTGTTTAAAATTTTTATTTTCAATTTATTTTCATTATTTTATCTTACAGTTATTTGACAAAATTATCATTTCAAATAAAAACCAAATAAGGATAATTGCATTCCATGCACAGAACTAACTGCCCATTTGAATATTATCCATCCAAAAAGATCATTTGTGCCAAATAAATAAAGGTTTGAAACCATTTGTGTGACTTTTGAAGGTTTTGGACTAAAAACGCAATATGAATAAGGTTTGGGATAATTTGCCCACAACTATACTAATATTTATTTACCTTTAATAACCAAATAAAGGCATGGCAATATGATTCAATTTTTCTATTCCATATTTTTCTGTTATCAACATGAATAGGTGCAAGAATAACTATATTTTCGTTCTCGAAAGATTGTTTATTAATACCCAATTTAATTCTCTTATCATTTGTCAATACCCACTTCAAATCCCAAATTCTATCGATGGAGACCCAACTTCAAGTTTTAACTACACAACAACTGATCCAGATGTCAGTCTTCTTCTCTTATAAAGAAAAAAAATCATTTCATTCGAAGCAAGAGACATCTTTCAACTTAGTCAAAACTCTAAAGAAATTATCCCTTAAAAAGTAAATAACACGATTGTAATTATACAATCAGTCACCACACCTACATTCGGGGTGGTTAATCTCACTCGCAGATCTGGTTTTACTTATTAGCAGTGGCAAGTTTTTCAAATATTATAAGAATCATTCAGCTCAAGGAAAAGTAACAAGCACAAGTACATATTTGGTAAGCAAATATTAGACAAAAATGGATTACAAGATTTTTACATTTTTTTCTCTTTATCCAATACTATACCTACCAAGCATGCCACGAGCATACAGGACCCCCAACCCCAAGGAAGCATTACCTGTGTTGGGCCTGGAGTAAGAAGCTACAAAGATATGCATTGGAAATGGAACATTAAAAGGGAACACAAGAACCCATTTCTAATTGAATTAAATTAAAACACCAATAAAAATTGACCTTTTGATCATGAACATAGGAAATAAACCAATGAATGAACAAATCACCACCCCCTAAGCGTGCTCATCAGCATATTTGTAAATTTTGAAATAAAGAGTTTGCTAATAAACACAAAATTGGTAGGGAATTTAATCTATGATTTCTTTTAATGTATTAAAGCTGATTACAATACAAATATATATACACTTCAGCTGGGAGACAAAGAGAATAAAACGGTTACAAGTGGAATTGATTATTGCCAAAAGAATATCCTTTCACTCTAACAAAATTCATGTGCAATCTACAACAACTCTCCAGCACAATTCCTTCTAGGTCTTTCTATTTCACAGTCAGCATTTGGTGCTGATGAAGCTGGAATAAATGACTAGGATGCCAAATCATTTAATCATATCTTCAGCTTCTTCTTCTCGTGCTTCATCTTTCAATAGCCGCCCGCAAGATGGAGAGTAGATATTTGCTACTCCCATCTTGTCCATATGAAGATAAAAGCTTGTAGAATTTAAGGCTTTCGTCAAAATGTCTGCAACCTGAGATCCATTGTGCACGTGTTCAGCAACTATTTCTCCAACTTGTATCTTATCTCTAATGAGGTGACAATCTATTTCTATATGTTTGGTTCTCTCATGGAAGATGGGGTTCGTGGCAATGTAAATGGCAGATTTATTGTCACCATACAAGCTGGCTGCCTGAGTGTGCCTGATTTGTAGATCTTTAAATAAGTATCTCAACCAGGTCAATTCACAGCAAACATTTGCCATTGCTCTATATTCAGCTTCAGAGGATGATCTTGACACTATATTTTGTTTCTTCGATTTCCAGGATACTAAGGATGATCCAATGAATACACAATACCCCGTAACTGACCTCCTACTGTCAGGACAAGTTCCCCAATCTGAATCCGAATATCCCTTTAGCTGCAATTCAGAATTAGAAGGGTAGAATAGCCCCTGCCCTGGGGCTCTTTTAAGATATCTTAGTACTTTATGTGCTGCATTGAGGTAAGGTGTTCTTGGCTGATCCATATATTGGCTCAAGAGCTGAATTGAATAAGATATATCAGGTCTAGTGATAGTCAAATACAATAATCGTCCAATCAGCCGCCTGTAAATAGATGGATCAGGCAGCAAATCTCCTTCCTCCCTTGATAATCTGATGTTTTGATCAAGTGGAACCTTGGCTGGAGCTGATCTAATTATACCTGAATCTGCCAGAATATCAAGTGCATACTTTCTTTGGCAAATGTGTATCCCTTGTTTCGATCTGGCCACTTCAATACCTAGGGAATAATTCAGCTTTCCCAAGTCTTTGATTTCGAATTGTGCATCAAGTGCTCTTTTGAGATTATCTATTTCTTCCAAACAATTTCCCGAAATGATTATATCGTCAACATAAACTAAAACAGCAATAAAAGAACCTTGATCAGAATTGACAAACAGGCTATAATCAGCCTTTGATTGAGTAAAACCATGTTGAAGGATAAAACTTGACAGCTTTGAGTACCATTGTCGCAAAGCCTGTTTAAGGCCGTATAAACTCTTGCGAAGCTTGCATAATTTTGAACCATGATTACCAGCATATCTTGGAGGTAATTTCATATATACCTCCTCTTCCAAATCTCCATGTAAAAAAGCTTTGTTCACATCCAATTGACATAGAAGCCATCCCTTTATAGCTGCGACTGCAAGTAAGGTCCTAACAGTAACAAGCTTTGCCACCGGTGAAAAAGTTTCATGGTAGTCTAGCCCTTCTAACTGGGTATAACCCTTCACCACCAACCTAGCTTTGTGTCTTTCTACATTACGATCAGCATTAAATTTCACTTTGTAGACCCATTTACACCCAATTGCCCTTTTGCTAGGTAGCAGATCAATTATAGTCCATGTATCGTTCAGCTCAAGAGCCACAATCTCATTTTTCATAGCCTGACACCAGTTAGGGGATTTAACAGCTTCTTGATATGTTTTTTTGTTCAATTTGTGCAGTCATGGAAGAAATAAAAGCTTTATAGGGTGTAGACAATTTTTCATATGATATAGTGGAATGAAGGAGATAGAGAATACCCGAGAGAGCAGAACTTTTCTCTATGTTCAATGTCTGCAATGAGGGAAGCAAACTTGCCTGTTGACAAACAAAATTTTGCAGTCTAGTAGGAGGTTTTCGAATTCTTGTGGATTTTCTAGGTAGGTAAAGTATGGTCTGACTATTTTCAGGTATAGGATGGTCTGATTCATGTGTGGTTGCATCAGTTTGGGAGATGTTTTGCTCTGTGGATTCGACAGGATTAGGACTTTGTTCTGATTGATCCTCTCCTTGTTTATAAAAATTTGTTGGGTCTGAAATGGTAGGATTTTGAGGGAAGCATAAATCAGCAATATCTGGTACAATATGTAAGTCTGTGCCTCTGGTTTCTTTGTATGGAAAGAAGGCTTCATGGAAGACTACATTTCTTGATATGAACACTTTATTTGACTCTAAATCAAGTAATTTATAACCTTTTACACTGAATGGATATCCTAAGAAAATGCATCTCTTGGCTCTAGAATCAAATTTGCTCCTGCCACTTATCAGAGTTGTGGAATAAGCAAGGCAACCAAAAATCTTAAGATGGGAGTACATAAGTTTAGTTCCAAATAGCATTTCAAAAGGGCTTTTGTAATTAAGAAGAACTGAAGGAGTTCTATTTATTAAGTACACAGCAGTTAGCACACAATCGCTCTAATATTTCAAAAGAATGTTACTTTGAAATCTTAAGGCCCTTGCAACATTTAATATATGCTGATGTTTCCTCTCAACAATGGCATTTTGTTGAGGAGTTTTAACGCAAGTTTTCTGATGAATGATCCCTTTTTCAAGGAAAAATTGTTTCATGTTAAATTCTCCTCCGTTATCACTTCTTATGACCTTGATTTTTCTTTGAAATTGAGTTTCTATTAATCTGTAAAAACTTTACAGGGCACTACTGGCTTCAGATTTGAATTTCAGTAAGTATATCTAGGTGCACCTAGAAAGATCATCTACTATGGTCAGAAAATAACGCGAACCATCATAGCTAATTTCATTGCAAGGTCGCCAAATGTCACAATGTATTAAATCAAAACAATTTTCAGATTTGTGATGACTGATAGGAAATGGAAGCCTATGTAATTTAGCCAAAGGACATACAGGACAAGGTTTATTTTGAGAAGCTAACTTAGGTATACTATCTTCTAAGGCAAGAACAGAATGGGATGGATGTCCCATTCTATAGTGCCAAACATCTAAGGCATTTTCCTAATTGACAGCAGACCCCGTAAAAGGAGAAGTTAAGTGTTTCAAGAATTCCTGAAGAGCCACAGGTGAGACAATTGAAGGTAGGACTTGGTACAGGCCAGATTTTGCTTCACCCATTCCAGTCGTTGTCCAAGACGAAAGGTCCTGTATAAAACAAACATTAGGGAGAAAAATAACACAGCTATTTAGTGATTGAGTTAATTTCTTAACAAATATGAGATTAAAAGAAAATGAAGGAACACACAACACATCATGAAGTACTAATGTGTCTGTGATATATGCAGTTCCAACACAGGTTACTGGAACAGTGGTTCCATTTGGCAATCTCACTGAGCAACCGGTTTTGGATTTGATTGAGGAAAGATGTGAAGGGTCACAGATCATATGATCTGTAGTCCCAGTATCCAGGATCCAAGGAGTAGCAGAATTGCTGAAGTTTGCAGAATTAAGAGTGAAAGAACAGAGTGATATACCAGAAATTTTTGAAAAGGGATTGCCTGAGTCAGAGGTACCAATGCTTTAAACTTGATTTACTGAAGGAGTTATGTTCTGATTTGATGATTTAAGGAGAGCTATCAAATGAGAGTATTCCTCTTGAGTGAGAGATACATTTCCCTTGCTGATCTGCTGTTCTTGATTTTTGGAGATTTGATTGGCTGCTGATGCATATCTGCCATTTCCCTCAATTTTCTAATTGGGTGGATATCCATGTAGCTTGAAGCATTTGCTTACTATATGGCCTGGCATCTTACAGTGTGAACAAATGGGTTTATTAGGATCCTTGAGACATCTTTCAAGTGAATGACCTGCAACCTTGCAATAGGTGCAATAATATCTGTCTCTTCTTCCTGAGAGGGAATTCTGTCTGTTATAATCTCTAGCCAGTAATGCCATTGTTTCATTTATAGAACCATCATTTGAGATCTGCCTCCTTTTCTTTTCTTGCTGAATTATAGCATAGACCTCATTCAGGAAAGGGAAAGGTTTGTTTAGAAGCATATGAGCTTTGATGGCCTTATAAGACTCATCTAGCCCCACTAGGAATTTCATTACCCAATCTCGATTCTGATTTTCTATTACTATCTTCAGACCTCCACAAGTACAATTAGAGATGGACTCATAATTCATCAGTTCATCAAGTAGAGTTTTGAATTTTGAGAGTTGTGATTGCCTGTTTAATCTCAAAAATTCTGGGGGCGTTCTATTGAGCAAAACACTGCTCCAGCTCCTCCCACAATTGATAGGTAGTCTCAGCATATGTCGTGCTACATTTGATGTCTACAACCATGGTTTTGCATCTAAGTGATTACAATATCATTACACCTGAGCCAATGTTCCATCAGTGTGTCATTTGCTTCATGCGGATCCTGAATGCTCCCATCAATAAAACCTAGTTTGTTCTTTATTCTGAGAGCTCTTTTGATCGATCTTGCCCATGAATGATAGTTGTTTGCATCCAGTACGTGAGTGACCAAGATGGGCTGCTGAAATGAGTTGGATCGTGAACTGATGAATTCTCATTTTGGTTAATGTTTTGTGGAAGGTCTTGTGGAATATTTGATGATTGACTATCTGATTCAGCCATTAGTCTCTGATACCATGTAAATTTTGAAATAAAGAGTTTGCTAATAAACACAAAATTGGCAAGGAATTTAATCTATGATTTCTTTTAATGTATTAAAGCTGATTACAATACAAATATATATACACTTCAGTTGGGAGACAAAGAGAATAAAACGGTTACAAACAGTGGCGGACCCAGCACCTGGCCAGCCCCCGCGGCCGCTCGTGCTGGGTCCGCTTGGAGCTTGAAGCAACGCCGGGAAAAATGGAGCAGGCAGCCGGCGGTGAGGTGAACTAGGTTTTTTTTTTTTTTTTCTTTCCGTTTTTTCCTCCTCCTACTCTGGGAACTTGGAAGCCTTTGGGTTTGGGGCTTTGCCTTTGGGCCAATTTACAACCCATTTGCCAGTTGCCACAGCCCACGAATACAATTAAAACCAAATCAATGGATTAATCCCCCCAAATTCCCAATTCGAGGCTATTTCATCTGCGAGCACACTACCTACTCTCCTGCTCCGCCTCTCTGGCCGACGCCGTCCGACGTGACGTCCAGCCAGCAGTCTTTTTTTTGCACAGCCTCCACTCCCCAGCTTCGCCGCTTCTGCGTTTCGCCGTTCGCGTTGCAGCCTGCCAGCCTTGGCCTCCTCTTTGAAAAACAGTGAGTTCGTTCTCTCCTCTCTCTTTTCCTTTTGTTTTTGTTTTTGTTAGTTAATTTCTTTGATTTGTTAATTGTTAATTTGTTATATATGTTTTATTAATTATGTTTAGGAGTTTAGAGTTTAGGAATTTGTTTGTGATTGTGAATTTAGCCAAGTTTTTAGATTTTGAATTTTCTGAATTCTAGAATCCAAGAATATTGGGGATTTTGTTGCCGAATGTTAAGGTTGATGATTTATGAAAATCGAGAATTTGTGAATTTGAGAATATTATCTGATTTGCGTTAATGAATAATGACAACGACAAATTCGATATTTGCGTTAATGAATAATTTGAGCTATAATTTTGATTTGTGAATTGTGATTGAGAACTTAGGTTTTTAGGAAATTAGGAATAAGTGAAAAAAAAAAATTGGGAAATTAGGTTTAATGGACATTGGAGGAGGTATTGAGCTCAAATAAACTATGTGTAAACTGTTTTTAAATCAATTTTAATTTAATGGACATTGAAGATGACTAGTTGAATGATAATTTGACGGTTTACGTGGAAAAAAATAGTTTTGTAAAACTTAAGAATAAGGCAATATTGCTACTCTTTCAAAATATGAGACCCCGAAAAATGCAGTTGTCTAAGTTTACAGTTACAGAGTAGGGTTGTATTTTAGTATTTTGGGTTGTATTGACATATATTTTCATATGTATAAACTTTTTGCGTTTTAGTGCATTTATATTTGTATCGAATTATATTTTCGGCTATTACGATTGCTAATTGTCAACGGTTAGCTGTTACCGGTCAACGGTCTCCGCCCATGCTGAACCAAATTCCTGGGTCCGCCACTGGTTACAAGTGGAATTGATCATTGCCAAAAGAATATCCTTTCATTCTAACAAAATTCATGTGCAATCTGCAACAACTCTCCAGCACAATTCCTTCTAGGTCTTTCTATTTCACAGTCAGCATTTGGTGCTGATGAAGCTGGAATAAATGACTAGGATGCCAAATCATTTAATCATATCTTCAGCTTCTTCTTCTCGTGCTTCTCGTGCTTCATCTTTCAATAATATTTGCATCACGGAATCCTATTAACTCGGGGTCAATGAATTAATCATCTTTGTTGGGTTTCGTCAGGCGCTACTTCGCAGTTTCGCTCGGTTTCTTCAGGTCCTGCTTTGCAGTTTTGCTTGGTTTCGTTAGGGCCTGCTTTGCAGTTTTGCTGGGTTTCTACAAGGTCTCTGCAATTTTGATGGGCTCCGTCAGGTTCTTTTTTATTGTGGTGGAACTTCACAACAATGCATGTAATATTGTCAGCACCACCACGAGTGAAAGCAGTTTCTACCAACTTTCTAGCTGCTGCTTCAGGATCTTCTGTTTGCG
Source organism: Fraxinus americana (assembly GCA_035079005.1). NCBI lineage: Eukaryota > Viridiplantae > Streptophyta > Magnoliopsida > Lamiales > Oleaceae > Fraxinus > Fraxinus americana. Next base: position 24,210,900 of record CM068711.1, on the reverse strand, counting down.
CGAGTGAGATGGCGTCCTGATATTAATGGGGACAAATGCATCGGCAATAGTACTAAAGGATTTTTGGTTTATCTTGTTCCATTTTGTCATATGTTTTCGAGAGAAGACTTTGCTATAAAGGTGAATACTTCTATTGGTATCCAAGACAAAATGAATTTGTGAATGCCAAACAAACAACCCATTTGTAATAATAAAAAACGATTGTCCACTCGCAAAACCATCTAACGAACTTAGAGATTCCAATGGATGATGAATTCTCGTTCTGATCATCATCTATCAAAGAGATTACCTAGTTGGGTACAACGTCCCAAAGTCCATCACTTGCAAGCACAAGCAATTCAAGATCCTGGTCAACTTCCTGATCCTGTAAAATTAAAAGAAAAAAACGATGAATATCTATTTGAATAGCACAATCTTATGCATTTGATTACCGACAAAGAAGAACCATATCTGTCTCTTAGTTAATGAGATGAGCAGATTACACAAAAGACTTGCATAAACGAGGTTCTAAACTTTGGTTTTGGGGTGATCCATACAAATAATTTCATTAAAAAAAAAAAAACTACCAACATGAAAGAGCCTCTCTTTCCTTGTTGCGCTTGGTCGCCTTAGTCAGTTGAATGAGTTTTTAGAGGCAAAATCAAACCACATGGCATCTATACTGGTGCGGGAGCAAAATTGGGATTCTTGAAATAAAAACAAAATTTTAAAAATAGAAATTTTGTAAGAATAATTCGAGTATATTGAATTAATTTAATTGATGATTGAAAAAGTATAGAAAGCCTTTATTTATATAGGCAAATAATTCTCTAAGCTTACTAATATAATGAAATCAAACTAAAATCCTAAAGAAAAAAGAAAAATAAAATCCTAATCTAAAAGAAAGAAAAAATCATATTCTAATCAATAAAGAAAAGAAATCATATTATTAGCAAGATTGAAAGAAAAAACCATATTCTAAACACGAAAGAAGAAAAAAGAGACAAAATCAAATCCTATTCGGAATAGGAATGTCCTTACATCATTATCTCCCATTTGAAAAAATAAAATAAAATTTCGTTCTTGAGTTTGATTGAAGAAAAACAATCAATCAGGAGGAAAATACTCAAAACATTTTGTTGATACCAATGTTGAAGAAATGTTCATTTCTTGATGTACTTGATAAAAGTCAATATTTTTTCTATTGCATTGTTTAAAGTCAACTTTGTTTGTACCTTGCTTATTATATTTTCCTAATGGACAATTAAAACGTGGACTTCATTCATAAAACAAGCATGATTCGATTTCTGATCCTTGAGTCTACTTTCGTTAGAGGTCACGTGTTATTTTCAATTCTTTATGCTTCTCATCTTCTACTATATTATCCGACAATGTTTTCTTCAATACAAAAGAACTAGTGCGGAGATTCAAATCTATATTCTCCAAATTTCCCTAAAGCTTATGCAATTCGTTAGCACTAAAACCTCAAAGAAAGTCAACGAAACTTTCATCATCAATTTGACTTTTCACATTTATTCCTTCGTAATTGAAAAGTTCGATTCCCTTTTCTTCTATTGGACACTTCTGAACTTCAACTTATTCATCATTTGGGTGGCTCGATCTTGGGGCATTCAATTGCAATTTCACCAGAAAGTTTTTCATCCTTGAGCTTGTTTTCCTTGTCAATTTCCATTCATAAAGGACGAACAGACTAAGGTTTTCAACTTGCACATGCTTTTATCTTTCTATTATAATCATGGTCGGTAACATTTTTATCATCTTAAATGACTAACTTTTTAACCTCATCATCTGCCTAAATCTTTTGCTCCTGGTGTATACTGATATTTGCAAATTGCTCATCACATGACACAATTTATTATACCACCAAAATAACTATATGTTATCTCGACCTATGCAAGTGACATCTACATCATAGCAACATGGTTGTACCCAATATACATGACAATCGCCATCTTTATCACCTTACACACAATCTCATCTTTGCCGTACTTTTCAATAGAAAGTAGTTGCATTCCTCCATAGCTTGAATTTCGTGCCCCCTTTCACTTGTGAAACTTGATGGCAAAATGAGTATTTTTCAGTTTTCAAATTTAAAGTTTTCGTCAATGATTCAGATACTATATTCTCACCATTCACGATCTATTATCATATTGCATACTTTGCTGTTGATAGTGTATCATGTTCTAAAAATCTTGTCATGCTCCAAATTTGGCTACTTTATATCTTTTGTGTAGACATTCATAGAATCCTTGATAGGTTGTGAATTTAAACTTAGTTGGGACTCGAGAGAACTCTCTAGTCTCTTGTTGCCGTGTTTTTGGTTTGTTGAAGAAATCAACATTCATAGTAGCCAAAGCTTGCAAATTGTTACCAACTACATCTTCGAACATATCCATCCTTCGTTCCATATTCTGGACCAAGGTTAATGATTTTGCAACCATCCGATCACTAGCGCAAGAATGCGTACTACTACCACCATAGGTAATCAGCCAAGGGTAAACCTCTCTCACGTAACAATTTGAGCGCTGAAGTAGAATTAGAATTAAAATTCTTGAAACAAGAATAAAGTTAAGAAACTAGAAAGTTTGAAGAGAATAATTTTATTGTATTGAATTGCTTTAATTGATGATAGAAGAAGTGCACAAAACCTTTATTTATATAAGCAAATAATTTTCTAATCTTGCTAATATAGAAAACTATACTAAAATTCTAAAAGGAAATAAAGTTAAAATCCTAATCTAAAAGAAAGAAGAAATTATATCCTAATCAATAAAGAAAATAAATCATATTGTAAAAATAAGAAAGAAGAACAAGAGATAAAATCAATTATAAATGGGATAGAATTGTCCGACATCATATACAACCTCACTTCCAAGGATAATCGAGAAATTTCTCTATTGTCCCCACTTCGACTTCCCCTCTACACCCTTCCCTAAAGCCCGGTCCGTCCAACGAAAGGAATTCTGGTCTTTGCTTCGAATATTCCGAAGTTGAGGATCGAGCTTTCGTGTGTCACTGATTTAGGGTTGCTTTACTATTTTTAGGAGCATGGTTGGCAAGAGGGTCTCCCTTTCCCGATGGAGGGTATTGTGGGTATCAAAAAACTAAACTCTAGGCTGGTTGGTGATTGGTATGGAGCTCCTTCTTTCAATTTCCTCTTACAAATGTTCCTCCTATCTTTGAATGTTTTCCGCTCATGGTTACCCAGTGCTTGTAAGAACGAAGAAGTGATAAAGTAACAAAATTTGTCTACCCAAAAGTTTTAGTGAATACCTGAATCTCTGGTTCTGCCACAACAAATTTCTTCAACAAGCGATTGCCAAAAGCACGGGACATGGCCAAGACACCACCCACCCTCCAAGTGCCTGATGGATAGTAACAAGTGGAGAAGTAAATTAGTAACTTTTACATAACCACTACTTTCTGGAGATCAGTATGATAATTGCCAGACATCACATACCCGCCCACATAACAACACCTCCAGCACATTCAATTCTTTCCCGCTCATCAATTCTATTTGGTTTGATATCGTCCGAGAGTATTGGAAGATGAAGCTCGAGCTTACAGATAATGAAGGATCAAGAGGGTGAGCTAGCTTCCTTGGCATCCATCCCAGCTGCTGTCTACTGCCAACAACATTCATCAGCTGGCAATGCTGATTAGGCAAATAGAAGATGCTAGAAGGCTTCAGTCGGTTTTAGCTTGCACATGGAGTTTGTTAGAAGAATATTCTTTGTAACTAATTTTGTCCTTTTTCTTTTTATGTTGTCTATATATTTGTACCTTGTAAAGTTGGTAATCATTCGGTTTTAATGAATTAAATTCATAGCCAAGATTGGTTGTTCTTAGATTCCAATTTATCTCAAAATCTACATGGTATTAGAGCCTTTCTCCATTACTTCTTGCTGAGCTTCTGCCATACAGCGTTCCAGCCAAAAACATTCATGGAGGAATCAGACAATCAATCTTCAAATCTCCCACCAAATGCAAACCAAAGCCAAAATGATAATTCAACAAATCATGATCCAAATCATTTTAGTAGCCCTTATTACATTGGAAACAATGATGGCACTGGAGCCATTCTAGTCACTCATATCCTTGAAGCAAACAACTACCATTCTTGGGCCAGATCGATAAAAAGGGCCCTCAGAATCAAGAACAAACTGAGGTTCATAAACGACAGCATTCATGAGCCTCAGGACCCCAATGATCCACTGATGGAACACTGGCTCAGTTGCAATGACATTGTCATAACCTGGCTTCAAAACACCATGGCTATTGATATAAAGTGTAGCACTACGTACGCCGAAACTGCTCACCAGTTGTGGCAGGAGCTTGAGCAACGTTTTGCTCAGCAGAATGCTCCCAGAATTTTTGAAATCAAGCAGTCTATCAGTACATTGACCCAAAATCAGGAAGTTGTGAATGTGTACTTCTCTAAGTTTAAGACCCTGCTTGATGAACTGCTAAATTATGAGTCCATTCCTAGCTGCACGTGTTGAGGCCTGAAAGTAGTAGTTGAGAACCAGAATCGTGATTGGGTGATGAAATTCTTAAAGGGGTTAGATGAATCCTATAAGGCCATTAAAGCTCAAGTCCTGTTAAATAAACCTTTTCCATCCTTGAATGAAGTATATGCCACTATCCAGCAAGAGGAGAAAAGAAGAAAGATCTCGAATGATGGATCTCTCAATGAAGCAACGGCATTACTCGCTAAAGGGAATTTCAGAGACAATGGCAAACAGAATTCACAGAGAAGAGAAAGATATTATTGTACCTATTGTAAGGTCTCAGGCCATTCACTTGAGAGATATCTCAAGGATCCAAACAAGCCCATATGCTCTCATTGCAAGATGCCAGGACACTCAGCAAATAAGTGCTTCAAGTTACATGGTTATCCATCAGGTCACAAATATGAAGCGAGGAATAAATTCACCCCAACAGCAAATCAAGTATCTACCTGTGTGCCTATAAGTCAAGAACAGCAGATCAACAAGCCAAATGTATCTCTAACTCAAGAGGAATATTCTCACTTGATTGCCATTCTCAAATCTTCAGCAAACTAGGGCCTAACTCCTTCAGCAAACCAAATTCGAAGTATTGTTGACACAGATTCAGACAATGCTCTTGCCAAAATTTCTGGTATATCACTTTACTCATCCATTTTTAATCCTACAAAAATCAACAATGCTGCAGCCCCTTGGATTCTGGACACAGGGGCAACAAATCATATGATCTGCAACCCAGCATATTTTTCTTCCATTCAAACTCCAATCAATCTCTCAGTAAGCTTACCAAATGGAGCCACTGTCCCTGTAACTAGTATTGGCACTGCACAGATCACAGACACTTTAATTCTCTATGACGTCTTATGTATGCCTTCTTTTTCCTTTAATCTGATATCTGTTAAGAAACTCACTCAGGCACTTAATAGCTGTGTTGTTTTTCTTTCTGATGTGTGCTTCATTCAGGACCTTTCGACTTGGACAATGACTGGAATGGGTGAAGCAAGGTCTGGCCTCTACCATATCCTGTCAAAACCAGTCTCTCCTATGGGACTTCAAGAAAGCTTGAGTCATTTAACCAACACATCTGCTTTTACTGCCTCTGCTATCAGTCACAATGATGAATTTGATATTTGACATTATAGAATGGGACACCCATCTCATTCTGCCCTTGCATTTGAGCATTCAATCCCTAAGTTGGTCTCTCACTATAAACCTTTGTTCAGTATGCCCTTTAGCGAAATTACACAAACTTCCTTTTCCCATTAGTAAGCACAAATCTGAAAAATGTTTTGATCTAATACATTGTGACATATGGGGACCTTGCAATGAAATTAGTTATGATGGATTACGCTATTTTTTGACTATTGTTGATGATTTTAGCAGGAGCACTTGGGTTTATATGCTGAAATACCAGTGCTTTGCAAAATTTCTAGAAACTGATAGACACTCAATTTCAAACCAAAATCAAAGTAATTAGAAGTGACAATGGAGGGGAATTTAACATGAAACAATTTTATCTTGAAAGAGGCATCATTCATCAAAGGACTTGCGTTGAAACCCCTCAACAAAACTCCATTGTTGAGAGGAAACACCAACACATACTCAATGTAGCAAGGGCCCTGAAATTCCAAAGTGGAATGCCATTAAAACGCTGGAATGATTGTGTTTTAACCGCTGTTTATCCGATTAACAGAACCCCCTCAGCTGTTTTAAATCACAAGAGTCCATTTGAGATCCTTTTTCAAACCAAACCAGTATACTTTCATCTTAAAGTTTTTGGGTGCCTTGCATATTTCACAACCCTTATAAATGGAAGACACAAGTTTGACTCTAGAGCTAGGAAATGCATTTTCTTAGGCTATCCTTTTAACGTTAAAGGCTACAAACTACTTGATTTAGAAACAAATAAAGTATTCGTATCAAGGAATGTTGTGTTTTATGAAACAATTTTTCCATACAAAGAAGCAAAAACTACAAAACCAAATCCAACTGATCTATGTTTCCCTCAAAATCCTATCATTGCTACTCCTACTAAAGAGGCAGAAAATCATCAACCTTCTGATATTTCAGCAGACCTGATAACAGAACAAAACTCCACTGAAATTAATCCTGCTACTCAGCAGACAAGCCAACATGAACCAGATCAAACCATGCCTCATCTACCTAGAAGATCCACCAGAACTCAAAATCCACCAGCAAAACTATGAGATTTTATATGTCAACAGGCCATCTTGCTTTCCCCATTCCAGACATTGGACAAGAAGGCTATTTCTGCACCTTCAGGTAATCCTTACCCTCTAAACTCCTATGTATCATATGATAAATTATCTGCACTTCACAAAGCTTTTGTCACCTCTATCACTACACAAAATGAGCCACAAACATACCAACAAGCTGTTAAATCCCCTGAATGGCGTGAGGCCATGAAAACTGAGATTAAGGCTCTTGAGTTGAATAATACATGGGCTATAGTTGATTTACCACTTGACAAGAAGGCAATAGGATGTAAATGGGTTTACAAAGTAAAGTTTAATGCTGATGGAAGTGTGGAAAGACACAAAGCTAGGCTTGTGGCAAAGGGATACACTCAACGAGAATGATTGGATTATCATGAAACCTTCTCACCAGTGGCAAAACTTGTCACCGTTCGAACCTTACTTGCCATTGCAGCCTTGAAGGGTTGGTTCCTATACCAATTGGATGTAAACAATGCCTTCTTGCACGAAGATTTAGAGGAGGAAGTATATATGGAATTGCTACCAGGTTATGACAATGAGGGAGGCTCCAAAGTGTGTCGGCTTCACAAAAGCTTATATGGACTCAAACAAGTTTCAAGACAATGGTATTCGAAGTTATCCGGTTTCATTCTTGAACGAGGTTTTACTCAGTCCAAAGCTGATTACATCTTATTTGTTAAATTCACCCAAGGTTCTTTCGTGGCAGTTCTAATCTATGTTGATGACATAATTGTGGCTGGAGATTGTTTAGAAACCATTGATAGTCTCAAAGCAGCACTTGACGCACGATTCAAAATTAAAGACTTGGGAAAGCTAAAATATTTTCTGGGGATTGAAGTGGCTAGATCAAAAGAAGGAATACACATTTGCCAAAGAAAGTATGCTCTTGATATTCTAGCAGATTCAGGAACAATAGGATCAGCCCCTGCTAAGGTACCACTTGATCAGAATGTCAAACTATCAAAAGAAGGAGGTGAGTTACTTGCTGATCCATCTCTCTACAGGCGACTAATAGGGCGATTATTGTATCTAACCATAACTAGGCCAGATATATCCTACTCAGTTCAGCTTCTAAGTCAATACATGGATCAGCCAAGAATGCCTCACCTCAATGCTGCTCATAAAGTGCTGAGATATCTCAAAAGAGCTACAGGACAGAGATTATTTTACTCCTCTACTTCTGAGTTGCAGCTGAAGGGATATTCAGATTCGGATTGGGGAAGCTGTCCAGATACTAGGAAATCAGTAACAGGGTATTGTGTATTTATTGGATCATATCTAGTCTCCTAGAAATCAAAGAAATAGAGTGTCGTATCGCGATCATCTTCGGAAGCGGAGTATAGGGCAATGGCGAGTGTTTGTTGTAAATTGACTTGGCTGAGGTGCCTGTTTAAAGACTTATAGATTGAACATACTCAAGCAGCGAACTACATTGTGACAATAAATCAGCAATCTATATTGCCACAAATCCAATCTTCCATGAGAGAACAAAACATATTGAGATAGATTGCCATCTCATTAGAGACAAGATACAGGCTGGGGAAATTGTGACTAAATACGTACATACCGGCTCACAAGTTGCAGACATCCTAACTAAGGCATTGAGTTCTGCAAGTTTTTATTTTCACATGGACAAGATGGGAGTAGAAAATATCCACTTTCCATCTTGTGGGCGGCTATTGGAAAATGAAGCTCGAGCTTACAGATAATGAAGGATCAAGAGGGTGAGCTAGCTTCCTTGGCATCCATCCCAGCTGCTGTCTACTGCCAACAACATTCATCAGCTGGCAATGCTGATTAGGCAAATAGAAGATGCTAGAAGGCTTCAGTCGGTTTTAGCTTGCACATGGAGTTTGTTAGAAGAATATTCTTTGTAACTAATTTTGTCCTTTTTCTTTTTATGTTGTCTATATATTTGTACCTTGTAAAGTTGGTAATCATTCATTCGGTTTTAATGAATTAAATTCATAGCCAAGATTGGTTGTTCTTAGATTCCAATTTATCTCAAAATCTATAGAGAGTGGATTTGCTGTCAAGCTGAACAAAGGAGTTGATATCACAAAATTATAGTCAAAAGAACTTTAAAAATCAAAATTTCTCTTATGTACCATAAACCACAAAACAGTCATAGACAGCAGCAGCATAATCAGAAACAATGTTGGCCAAGGCCCAAGATACAACACATTAATTGGTTTTAAAATCTAGTATTGCTTAAATGCTCCATAACCTTGACACTAATTTTATTACTGAATTTCCCTGTCAGCATGCTGTGAAAAAGATACAACCGGTACTAATATTTTACACAACCAGGTACACTTCATTAGTAAAAGGTGAATGGCGCCATTAAATATCTCTCTTAATTTTTTTACAGACAGGAAAAACAACAATGACATGAAAGAATTCGCCATCATCATTGAATACAATTACATTTCAAGAGCGGAGAAATGAACACTCCCTTCTTTTATTAAAAAATAAATAAAAATGCAAACCGAAATTTAATGACTGTATTCAACAATGCTCAGTTGGAGCAGATAAAGTATATTGGACAATTCATTTAACGCATTTTACTGCAATCAGCTGATGGCTAAAAGCATTGTGTTGCATAATGGCAACACACAATTAGAAGTACCTTTCCCAGCCTTCGATATTATAGTTCGAGAATCTCCAACATTAGCAACATATAGGTGATTGCCAACTAGAACGGCTGTTGAACCATCATCCCTTAAAGTATCTTTTGCCGACTCTAAAAAGTCTTTGTCAGTTTGTTGGTATGTTTCACCTGTGATTTTATTATAAATAAATATATTAGGTATATCTGTTTCTGTCATATGAAAAAGAGGGAACAAAAAGCCAGTTCCCCATTAATAATTCATCCTTCAGAGACTTTGATGTAATTGAACATGCAAAGCAGGGAAAAATATTTCCATTCCATGGACAGCAAAAGCTATGCTGAGGGCCAGGTTACTGCTATTTGTTTTATCCAGTTAAATAAATTACCAACTATGACAGCTACTAAAGTCATCCTTTTGGAGCAAACAAAAAATATCATGTCCCTGACAGGTCCTCAACTCCATTTATAATCACTGTCACGAGCAACATGGGAATGAAAAAACAATATCTTTAATCAAAACCAGCTAATGTTTTCACGTCTCTCTGGATCTCCTCCTTTCATAGCTTTCCTTTTCTGTTATCCCCACCCTCTCCACATTCTGAATGTGGGACAAACTATCCATCACTAACACTTTCATGAATGGTAAAGCCATTATCAATGTCCTGCATATAATAGACTAGCTAATACTAATCCATTAACTTTCTATGTTAACTGTTCCAGGCACCAGAGCTGCAGACTAGAGGTATCACCCAACATGGTTGGAATGAATTAGAGCCCTGGGGACAGCTAATAAAAAGAGGTACATACTAAGGCCTGTTTACAAATCCTTAAAATAGTCCAAAAATTAAAGAAGAACAGAATTTCGTATCTTTTAAAAACCTCACAAGTCCTCAGTTATATACTCCAAAGCGGTCCTCATCGGAAGTAGAAAGTGATGGATACCAGGAACTACCCTCCCATTTCCATCCCTAAATTATTAGCAGAAAGGAACGAACAGCTATAAGAATCAGGTATCAACTCACTTATAGCCAATTTTATGTTCGTAGTAAATTCTGGATGTTTCAAGAGATTCTTAAAGAGATGTTCCTTCAAAAACTCAGCAGCTCGAGAACCACCATGACCTGTCATGACAAATGATCCTTGTTAGAAGAGGAAATAGGCACCTGAAGAAGCATTAACCTTAAAATTTTCAATTTGATCCTTTAGGATCCTTGGAAATAAAAAACTAGTAGACTAGATATGTAACGCCCCGAGTTTCGTGAATCCGGATTGCCATGTCATCGTCTTTTGTAACTGATTTAATCAAAAAGTTTTGCGGAAAATAATTAAATTTTGAAACATCGCATTTATAACCGTAAAACCACGTCGGTAGCAAAATTCATTTGATTACTTGCTGAAAATCGTTTAAACTTCACAACTCAAGTTTGAAATAATGGATACAACAAAATAAGTTCATAATGCGTAATTTAAAAAGTAAATAATTTCGACTATTAATTTATGCCACCACTGTCCATCACACTCGACCGTCTCCGAAATCTGCAAATATTGTTAAAATAACGGAATGAGTATTTTGATGAAATACTCGGTAGACTCATCATCGATAATTAATTTACAGAATAATTGAACACCTATTCATGCAATTCATATAGTAACATCATCATCATAGGCTTATTTTCTAGAAAATCATAGGCTTTTTAAAAAACATAGGGTGTGAGTAGTCTCGTCTTGTGCATTTAAGCACATAAGTTATGCATAACATTCTCATCTTATCTCATAAGAGATCCTCGTCTTTTTCTCATACAATAAAACATATAAGTTATAGCAAGCATAACAACATCATATATTTCATATGTTATATTCTCATCTCATGCATCAAACATATAAAACACGTAAATTCACATAGTACATGCAATTATAATTTAAACTAATTAATGGTGGCGAGTCTACCTCAAATATCTCGAGTTGTGTGAAAAGTTGAGCGGGGAGTAGTCTCAATCTTCTAATCGTCCGTACGTTTCATCTAGCCAAAATAGAAATAAGGTTTGAATTAGTATTTCGAAATTTTAAAATTTTAAAGCGATAAATTAAAGTTTAGGGACCTAATTGGATATTTGTTAAAACTGAATTTGACAAATTTAAGGGTTGCAAATACCATTTTCAAAGTTTTGGGGCTAAAAGTGAAAAATAAGAACTCTAGGGACTTAATTGAAAATCTATTAAAACTGGAAATAAAGATTAAGGACTGAAATTAAACTTTTAGAAGTTAGGGACTAAACTGCAAATTTATTAAAACTGAAAATAAAAGTTTAGGGGCTGAAATAATAACTTTTACAAGTTAAGGACTAAACTGTAAATATTTTAAAGTTGAAAATAAAACTAAAAGCTTGAAATTAAACCTTTTAGAAATTAGGGACTAAATTGAACATTTACTCAAACTGAAACAAAATTAAGGAATTGAAATTAAAATATTTAAAATTTAGGGGCTGAGTTACAAATGATACAAACTTTAGGGCTGAAATAGATAACTTTTGAACTTGGGGGTTAAGGGAAAATTCTAAAAATCCAAAAAATTTAAAATAAAACATTTCCTCTCTCTCTCTCTCTCTCTCTCTCTCTCTCTCTCTCTCTCTCTCTCTCTCATTCACGACAGAGAGAGAGAGAGGCGACGGGAGGGGCGAAGCCCCTCCCCTGATTCACCACCACCGACCAACGGTTAATGGCAGCGGCAAAAAGGAGGGGTTTTCCACTTTGGGCGAAATGGTCCGAAATCGGGATTGGAGCTCGATTTTCACTCGAGTTTTCTCCTTGGTGACAATAAGTCTCGAAAATGGTTGAGGTAAGTTATGGGTTTTTATTTAGGGTTTTTATTTCATGATTTGGGGTTGATTTGGTGGCGGTTTGAGGTGGTTTTTTTTTTGGTGAGGCTGACTGTCGATTTTGGAGGTGAAGGGGTCACGTTTTCAGTGGATTTTAGGTGGAGTAGTGGGTCGATTTCTATGGCACTGAGGTGTTTTCAGCTCGTGTGTGTGCGGGGTGAGCTGGGTGTGTGCGAAATCGATGTTGGTGGTTCGAATGGTTGGAGTTGTGTGTTGGTCTGAGGTGGTTTGAGGTTGAGGTCTCGTTTTTGGGAGCTAGTTTGGTGGTTGTGTGGTAGTTGGCTTGGTGGTTTCGGCTTGGACAGTGGAGTTGGTGGTCTGGTGGTGAGCTGGTCTCGTGATGGTGTTAGGCAGTGTTGTGTTGTTGGTGTTTTGCAATAGCTTTGAGGTGGTGCTGTTGGTGGTTTCCTGTTGATACTAGAAATTAATGTTCTAGTATTAATGGTGAAATCACGGTGGGAGGATGGAGGGAGAGAGAGACTTACCAAAATGGTTGCTAGAATGGTGAATAGAGGAGGGGGGTTGAGTTTCTATGAATAGAAAAAAATTAGGGCACAATTCCCTAGGAAGCTAATTGGGCCAGGAAATTGGGTTGTAAATATTTTCAAATTTGGGCCAAAGGTAATGGGGCTTAAATGCTTTCGATTTGGACTTATTTAGTTGGATCCATGGAATCGGACTTTAAGTAATTGGATTTTGAACAATTATAGGATATATATCACTTAAATTTACTAAAATTCGGATTTAAAACGAAATAATAAGAAATTGATACTTTAAAATTATTTGAAAATGAATTTGATTCGAAAAAAATTTAAATTCGTTTATAACGGCTAGACGAATACGTTTTCACTTTAACGTTAGGGTTTAAAATTTAGCGACACATTTTTTGAGAAAATAATTTTATATAATTTAAAATTCTTGATCGCTACAACTTTACCCCCTCAAATTAATTTCGTCCTCGAAATTTAAACATACTTGATTTAGAATATCTGGATACTTAACCAGAATCTCGTCCTCTCTTTCCCAGGTAGCTTCATCTCTACCCTGTCTACCCCATTGGACTTTGACTAAAGGAATCTCTTTATTTCTTAAGACATGGACTTTCCTCTCTACAATGTACATAGGTGTCTCCTCATAAGACAGATTCCTTTGAATCAAAATAGTCTGAAAATTTACCACAGACTCGGGTCGTGGATATATTTTCTCAATAAATAAACGTGAAAACCATTGTGTACGACCTAGAGCTCGGGTAGTAACGCCAAACGATAAGCCACGTTACCTACTTTTTCTAAGATCTCGAATGGTCCGATAAAACGAGGTCTTAACTTCCCTCTCTTGCCGAAGTGAATAGTTCCTTTCATAGGAGCTACTTTCAAAAATACTTTCTCTCCAATTTCAAACTCTAAGCCTTTTCTCATTTGATCGGCATAGCTTTTCTATCTATCTTGGGTGGTTTTGATTCCTAATCTGATCTTCTCAATAGCCTCAACTGTCTTCTCAATCAATTCTGAACCCAAAATTCTTCTCTCGCCTACTTCATCCCAATAGACTGGTGATCGACAACGTCGTCCATATGATGCCTCATATGGTGCCATACTAATAGTAGCCTGAAAATTGTTATTGTAGGCAAACTCCACTAATGGAAAATGAGTCTCCCAACTACCACTCAAGTCTAGTACACAAGCTCTAAGCATATCTTCCAGTATCTGAATAGTGCGTTCAGACTGTCCATCTGTTTGGGGATGGTAAGCTGTACTAAAATTTAATTTAGTACCCATTGCAACATGTAGACTTTTTCAAAATCTCGAAGTAAATCTCGAATCTCTATCGGAGACAAGGGAAGCTGGTACCCCATGAAGTCGAACAATCTCTCTAAGATACAATTGGGCCAATTGATCCATATTGAGAGTCATTCTGATTGGTAGGAAATGAGCTGACTTCGTAAGTCGGTCCACAATAATCCAAATAGCGTCATGACCCTTTACTGATTTTGGTAATCCTATTAAAAAATCCATGGAAATTTTCTCTCATTTTCATTCTGGTATATCTAAGGGATTTAACAACCTTGATGGTCTCTGATGTTCAGCCTTAACCTGCTGACACGTTATGCATCAAGAGACAAACTTTACAATGCAACCTTTCATGTTTCTCCACCAAAAAGTATTGCGTAAATCGCGATACATCTTCGTCCTTCCTTGGTGGCATGCATATGGTACTGAATGAGCTTCTGTCAAAATCTCATTCCTAATATGTTCATCCTTCGATACGCAGAGACGCCCTTTGAATATAAGTGCTTTATCAGAGGCAATCTCGAAACCTATTTTCTTGCCGTCCCAACTTCGGATCTGATCTTTTCTAAGAATTTATCTTCGGCTTGAGCTATTACAATCCGACCCATCAAGTCTGGTTTAACGGTCAGATTTGCCAATCCACTAGATCGTTGGACTGATGGGGCTCGCCTTTCGATTCTTAAATTATGGAAATCTCGAATCAACTGATCCTGCGTCGTTCCCAAAGTTGATAATTGTCCAGCGTTCTTTCTGCTCAAAGTGTCTGTAACCTTATTTGCTTTACCTGGGTGGCAAAGAATGGTGCAGTCATAGTCTTTTACCAGCTCTAGCCATTGTCGTTGTCTCATGTTTAGTTCCTTCTGAGTGAAGAAATACTTGAGACTCTTGTGATCGGTGTAAATCTCACATTTACTCCCGTACAGCTAGTGTCGCCAAATCTTAAGAGCGTGTACAACAGTTGCAAGCTCTAAATCATGTGTCGGGTAATTCTTCTCATGTGGGTTCAACTGTCTTGAAGCATATGCCATCACTTTGCCATTCTGCATCAATACACAACCTAAACCATGTTTGGATGCATCGCTGTAAATAACGAAACCATAAGACCCATCAGGTATAGTCAGCACTGGTGCTGAGACGAGTCTATTCTTAAGTTTCTGAAAGTTTTGTTCACATGGTTCTGTCCACTGAAACATAACTCCTTTCCTGGTTAGCTGCGTCATAGGACCTGCTATTTTAGAGAAACCCTCTATGAATTGTCGATAATATCTAGCTAATTCAAGAAACCTTCTCACATTTCCAACATTTGCAGGCGTTGGCCAATTCGTTACAATTTTGACTTTAGAAGGATCAACCTCGATGCCTTTAGCTGTAACAATGTGACCTAAGAAACCTACTCCCTCCAGCCCAAATTCACATTTCTTGAATTTGGCGTACAACTTTTCTGCTTTCAACGTTTCTAACACAATCCTTAAATGTTCTTCATGTTGTGCAGAATCTCTGAAATAGATCAGTATGTCATCGATAAAAACAATAATGAATTTATCAAGATACTGATGGAAAACTCTGTTCATCAAGTCCATAAATATTGTAGGTACATTCGTGAGGCCGAAAAGCATCACTACGAACTCATAATGTCCATATCGTGTCTTGAACGCTGTCTTTGGTACGTCAACTGGCAAAACCTTTAGAAGATGGTACCCAGATCTGAAATCAATATTCGAAAAGATTACTGTACCTTTCAACTGATCGAATAAGTCTTCGATCCTGGGGAGGGGATACTTATTCTTTATCGTCAACTTATTAAGTTCTCGATAGTCGATGCACATCCTCATGCTTTCATCCTTCTTCTTTACAAACAGAACAGGTGCTCCCCATGGAGATACACTTGGCTTGATGAAACCCTTCTCGAGCAATTCTTCTAACTGCACCTTCAGTTCTTGCAACTCCTTCAGCGCCATTCGGTACAGAGCCTTAGAAACAGGGGCAGTTCCTAATACTAAATCAATGGAAAATTCTACTTGCCTATTTGGCGAAGTATCGGGTAAATCCAAAGTGATCTCTTCTGCGGGTTTGTCTTGAAGACTAATCAAATAGTTGTGACCATCAAATTCTATTTGTATCGCTTTGACTATCTTATTGGTATCGATAGTTCCTCCTGACGATAAACTAACCTCGAGAATACTACCAATCTCTTCTTCTATTAAGTTCGGTCTTTCTAAACATGCATCAGCTATAAATGAATGCGTGGCTCTCGAGTCTATTAGAGTATATACGGGGATACTAAAAATAGATAGTATACATGTTATCATATTATCATGCTCAAAATGGGAAGGAAATACAGTATAGAGAATAGCTAAGACATGCACAAGAATACTAGAATAACTAGTATACCTACAATCACTTCAGAATCCTTTGCTGCATACATAGCAAATACTCTTGCTTTCCCTTTTTTGTTCTGGTCCAGGTTCATCTTCTGATTGGAACCCTGGGCGGACGGAGCACGACAATCTATCGCAAAGTGACCCGGCTAGCCGCATTTGTAGCAGACACCCTTTCCAAAAAGACACTCTCCTTTATGCAACCTCTGACACTTAGGGCAGGGTCGAGTGTGATTGGTCATCTGTCTCCCTGTTGGTCCTGGATTCGGCCTCTTGTTAAATTTTTTATTCCTATTTTGATTCTGATTATGGTTCTGATTGTGATTTAGACCTTGCCACTTCCTCTTTCCTTGATACCTCTGCTCATTATCGTTGCTTTGGTTCCCAACTCTCACACTGGCATAGGCTACTGCTTGAGCCTTCTTCACTGCCTCTCTGTAGTTCGGCACCTCATGTAAACTGAGCTGGACATCAAAGCGTAGACCTCTCTCAAAACGTCGTGCCTTTTGGAACTCAGTATCCATCAGATGTGGAGCATAACATGACAGTTCTTCGAACTTCCTCTCGTATTCAGTTATATCCATTTCACCCTGTACCAAACCCAGAAACTCAGAATCCTTGTGATCTCTGAGGGCTTGTGGGAAAAAATTATCCCTGATCTCATTCTTAAATTTGTCCCAAGTTAGAGCTGTTAGCTGCTCTTCACTCTTCGTCCGAGATGCCGATTCCCACCAAAAACCAACTCTTCCGATTAGCATAAACTCTGCACAGCCTACCTTCTTATCCTCGGAGCAAGATATGTGCATGAAGATCTTTTCAATTGACTGGTACCACTCTTCTACTGCTAGTGGACCATCTCCGCCATCGAACATTGGTGGGCGGAATCTCCTGAACTGTTCAATCACTGGTACATTAAGGTTAACTAGTTGTGAAGCTTGTCTCATCTCTTGCACCGCGTTAAGTAATTCCCTGATGATATCGGCTTGGGTTGGTGGTGCCATAACCTTCATAATGTTAAAAGTAGTTCGTAAATATTGAACTAAATGTACCAATATCGAAGAAGATAACTCGAAAAATGAAAATTGGAAAACCAAACATCATTTCATTCAAAACTCAACTTCTTTTAATGAAGGTACATCAGTAGGAAGGCATGTATGTCGAACATTTTTTTTAATACAATATAAAGTCAAACCTACTCTAGATTCTATCTCTCTATTCTCCTTCGGTTACACATGATTCGATCCGAGAATTCTCTATCACTGGATCAGCGTCTTCCTCTAGTTCTTCTTCTTCTGGGTCTTCCTCGAGATTGCCCTCGGGTACTAACTCATCCTCTTGCCTAGGTTCGGACTCGAGGATTGGCTCATGTTCTGGCTCCCCTTCAGGAACAATCCTAAAGCGGTCCTCAAAGTACATAAGCCAATATGCCACAAATCTCATGCAGAAGGTATCATACTCTATATCCACATTAGGTGACGTAAGAGCATCCATGTATATGTTACGAGCTACTTCCGCATAGTCGCCTCGAAAAGTCGAGAATCAGTGATGGATCAACCGGTGATTACAGGTTAAGTAGCCATGCTGTATGGTCCGCTCACGTACGACATTCAACTGCTTTATGTGTTGGGCAATTGTCCAATCAAGTATAGGCATGAAGCGGTCGTAATCTCTGACGGCGTGTTCTACGTCACCGAGTGCATTTCTACAAATTGGTGCCATGTCCTAAACCAATTATACAAAGTCCAATTAGGTAGGGTTATTTATCTCTCTTTGTTAAAATTATGAGGACATAAAAATTTAAAAATTCTCTCAAATTATGCTTGAATTCGTCTTTCCTTTCTTTCTTCCTTTCTAATTCGGATACACTTCTTTCTCTTTCTTCTAAGTCTCGTAAATCATTACAATATGTATCCGAAATAAAATAACGATAAATTTCGTAAACTTTTCTACCTTCGGAGTCGGCGGATCAAATGATAGTAGTGGCAACTTTCATTAATGATAATTAAACGCTTTAGAATGTCCCTTTGAAAAATTTTTATTTATTTTTTTTTTGAAAATTTTTGCCAGTCTATAGAAACGCAGACCAGCTCTGATACCAAATTGTAATGCCCCGAGTTTCGTCAACTCGGATTGCCACGTCATCGTCTTTATAACTGATTTAACCAAAAAGTTCTGCGAAAAATAACTAAATTTTGAAATATCGCATTTATAACGGTAAAACCACGTCAGCAACAAAATTCATTTGATTACTTGCGGAAAATCGTTTAAATTTTAGAACTCAAGTTTGAAATAACGGATACAACAAAATAAGTTCATAATGCATAATTTAAAAAGTAAATAATTTCGACTCTTAATTTATGCCACCACTGCCCATCACACTCGACTGTCTCCGAAATCTGCAAATATTGTTAAAATAACGGAATGAGTATTTGGATAAAATACTCAGTAGACTCATAGTCGATAATTAATTTACAAAATAATTGAACACGTAATCATGCAATTCATATCGTGACATCATCATCATATGCTCATTTTTTGGAAAATCATAGGCTCTTTAAAAGCATAGGGTGTGGGTAGTCTCGTCTCGTGCTTTTAAACACATAAGTTATGCATAACATTCTCATCTTATCTCATAAGAGATCCTCGTCTTTTTCTCATGCAATAAAACATATAAGTTATAGCAAGCATAACAACATCATATATTTCATGTGACATATTCTCATCTCATGCATCAAAACATATAAATCACGTAAATTCATATAATACATGCAATTATAATTTAAACTAATTGATGGTGGCGAGTCTATCTCAAATATCTCGAGTTGCGTGAAAAGTGGAGTGGGGAGTAATCTCAATCTTCTAATCGTCCGTATGTTTCGTCTAGCCAAAATAGAAATAAGGTTTGAATTAGTATTTCGAAATTTTAAAATTTTAAAGCGATAAATTAAAGTTTAGGGACCTAATTGGATATTTGTTAAAACTGAATTTGACAAATTTGAGGGTTGAAAATACCATTTTCAAAGTTTTGGGGCTAAATGTGAAAAAAAGAACTCTAGGGAATCAATTGAAAATCTATTAAAACCGGAAATAAAGATTAAGGACTGAAATTAAACTTTTAGAAATTAGGAACTAAACTGTAAATTTATTAAAATTGAAAATAAAAGTTTAGGTGCTGAAATAATAACTTTTACAAGTTAGGGACTAAAATGTAAATCTTTTAAAGTTGAAAATAAAACTAAAAGGCTGAAATTAAACCTTTTAGAAATTAGGGACTAAATTGAACATTTACTAAAACTGAAAATAAAATTAAGGAATTGAAATTAAAATATTTAAAATTTAGGGGTGGAGTTACAAATGATACAAACTTTAGGGTTGAAATAGATAACTTTTGAACTTGGGGCTTAAGGGCAAATTCTAAAAATCAAAAAAATTTAAAACATTTCATTTCTCTCTCTCTCTCATTCACGAGAGAGAGAGAGAGGGGGGGCAACGGGAAGGGCTTCGCCCCTCCCCTGATTCACCACCACAGATCGGCGGTCAGTGGCAGTGCCACCACTGTGGTGGCGCCGGAAACAGGGCAAAAGGGGGGGGGGAGTTTCCACTTTGGGCGAAATGGTTCGAAACCAGGATTGGGGCTCGATCTTCGCTCGGGTTTTCTCCTTGGTGGCAATAAGTCTCGAAAATGGTTGATGTAAGTTATGGGTTATTGATTTAGGGTTTTTATTTCGTGATTTGGGGTTGATTTGGTGGCAGTTTGAGGTGGTTTTTTTTTTTTTAGGTGAGGCTGACTGTCGATTTTGGAGGTAAAGGGGTGGCGTTTTCGGTGGATTTTTGGTGGAGTAGTGGGTCGATTTCTATGGCACTGAGGTGTTTTCAGCTCGTGTGTGTGCGGGGTGAGCTGGGTGTGTGCGAAATCGATGTTGGTGGTTCAAATGGTTGGAGTTGTGCGTTGGTCTGAGGTGGTTTGAGGTTGAGGTCTCGTTTTTGGGAGCTAGTTTGGTGGTTGTGTGGTGGTTGGCTTGGTGGTTTCGGTTCGGACAGTGGAGTTGGTTGTGAGCTGGTCTCGTGATGGTGTTACGCAGTGTTGTGTTGTTGGTGTTTTGCAGTAGCTTTGAGGTAGTGTTGTTGGTGGTTTCCTGTTGATGCTAGAAATTGATGTTCTAGGAAATCACGGTGGAAGGATGGAGGGATAGAGAGAGACTTACCAAAATGGTTGCTAGAATGGTGAGGAGAGAAGGGGGGTGGAGTTTCTATGAATAGAAAGAAATTAGGGCACAATTCCCTAGGAAACTAATTGGGCTAGGAAGTTGGGTTGTAAATATTTTCAAATTTCGGCCAAAGGTAATGGGGCTGAAATGCTTTCGATTTGGACTTATTTAGTTGGATCTATGGAACTGGACTTTAAGTAATTGGACTTTGAACAATTATAGGATATATATATATATTTATCACTTAAATTTACTAAAATTCGGATTTAAAACGAAATAATAAGAAATTGATACTTTGAAATTATTCGAAAATGAATTTGATTCGAAAAAAATTTAAATTCGTTTATAACAGCTAGATGAACACGTTTTCACTTTAACGTTATGGTTTAAAATTTAGCGACACGTTTTTCGAGAAAATAATTTTATATAATTTAAAATTCTTGATCGCTGCAAGATAGCTTTAGTAGTTAATTTATAATTTTTCCCTTCTGTTACAATTCAGCAAGCTGCCAGGTGAGAGATACTATATTGCTAATACCATGTTTATTCAAAGTTCAGCTTCCACATGGTTTACTTTCCAACTTCATAAAATCATCATTAATCATTACTATCTGAGATAGACCATTAAACGTTCAAGACACTTAGAAACTGATATCTTGTAGATATAGTTTCAGTAGTAACTCCAACCAACTAGTATAAAAAAAAGTTAGAAATGGCAACCAGTTCACTCCAGGCATCAATTGAAAGTGGTCTTTGATTTTTGTATTTATAACCAAGCAAGCTTTGGGAATTGGGAGGTGGTTCCTGTTTGTTCTTTTACATTTTTAACATACCTGCTTGAATCCAAGGTGTTAACCAACTTGGGAGCTTGATCCCAAATTGGTATCATCTATACTTAAGAGCTGGTTTCAGCTCACGTTTGAATAGAGAATGTGTCCAAAGTTATGTTAGTGTTTTCATTTAAAAAGTTTACTAGAAAATGAGAAATTGTTCATGAACTACACCTATATAGACCTTGTTCATTAACAAGCTCGTGCTTGAAAGCTCTACCCATTTACTTGTTACCAAATGAACTTGGCTGAACTGGATAACAAACCGAAGATAAGGTATTTATGGCTCATTCACAGTCCCAATCTCCCCAGAGTAAACAATTGTTCTTAACTGTAAGCAATACTGGTGTCAATCTTACAACTCTGACCAGCTTTCATCCATATAATGCAAGGACTTCTAGATAACTAGTTTATACTTGAATTAGGCCGTTCATGTCAAGCACTTCCCTTCTAGCAGAGTTATATCTATTTAACCACCACCTCGAAGCTTTGAGATGAACAGCGATGGGACAAGATCTAACCATCAAATATCCCAAAAAGACAGACTGTTTGTCCATCAATCTTGGAAGTTTTGAAGTCATAAAAATCCTCATGCTAACCCTTTTCCCTCTAAAACTGGAATATCCACAGCTCGATCTTCCATCTTCACTGCCAATAAGGGAAGAGAATGGACATGAGTGTAGTGTAACTTCATCTGAAAATAGGGTCACAAAACAAACATTTACATAACAAAAGAAAGAAAGAGAAAAGTAAACAACAGTTTTATTGCATCATATAGACTTGTATTCACAGTATACGAATTCCATATATATTGCACGCCTTCTTTAACGATGGCTTAAGGTGTAAGTTAGTCCACAAGAAAAATTGAGTAGGTCTCGTACTTATTCAGCTTAGAGCTCACCCCGAAGAAGAGAAGAATTAAAAGATTGGTTACAATACAATATTTTCCTGATAAAACATTCGCTCGCCCATCTTACTAATGTTCCATGACGGGATACCCCTAATAGGGAACTGCAACTATGAGGCATTAAATTCGACTCTCCCACTTTCTCTCAGCTTTCATATTTCTCTTCTACCGTACAGGCAGATTCTGGGTTTTTCCAATTTCTTTTATGTCCCATCTTCATTCTGCACAAGCGCTATCTTTCTTTTGTCCCAGTAAGTGTGAAAACCATGCGTCATTCTGAAATATGTTACTAGTGAAGAGTATTTTTTTTTTCGAACCCATCGACATTTAGTTTAATAAAAGGAATAACACAAAATTAGAAGACGATCCTTTCACTCCCTTGAGGAATGGACATAAATTTCAAATGATTCTCACGTACCATTTGATCAGGCAAATGAATTGATAATTTCCAGGTCCATAACTTCTAAAGGTACACATTCATCATAATAAACAAGGTTATTGATAGAAAATAGAAAGGAAATATTACTGATACCTATCCCAGTAGAGCTTCGACACTTAATAACACTTTAACAATCCAATTAATTGCATGAAAGCTTTAACTAACTTGTATGTAATAGTGCACTTAAACATCAAGGTTACACTTACAAACAAATTCATATTCAAGATCATTTTAAAACCGTCAACTACTTGTAGAATGCATTTGAACATCAAGTTACAAGTACCAATTGTTTCCATTTTCAGATCAAACTTAAAACAAAAACTACGAAAGACCAAAAGATTGTAATCGATAGCAGGCACGTTTAAGTTATAACACCATCTAGCATAATTCACCTCACTCAGACAGGACTACCACGAAGACAAAATTTATATATCATGAGATAATTGCATAATTCCACGTGGTTATTAAAACATATAACCAACTCAAGAACTCTGGAAAGCTAATCACCACTTCCATCCTCCGCGGGCATAGCCTCCATCATCTTTCTCAGGTAAAAGATCGACTATTTGTCCTCCTCTTGCAGTTGCACCGGAATCAACCATCATATTTCTCGTTCTTGCAAATTTACAATCCGACAAATAAGTAAAGCTCTGAGTTGCATTCAAAACTCTCCAGACACAGCTAAACTGCCTCAACTCACTATGTTTCCTGATAGGCCGCAAATGAAGGCTTGCAGACTTCAGAAAGCTGTTGCATAACATCTAATGAAACCAACTTGATCTGAATTTTTAAATCTGATAAGACAAAAAAAGAAAGAAATCATATCATGTTATCCATCACATTTGCAAGCAGAAAATGAACACAAAATATATTCTTACTAAAGTGTCGAGTTGGTGAAAAGCATAGTAAAATGATAAAAACAACAAGAGCAAGACAAAGATCTTTCTAATATACCATTAACAGAAACTTGTTTTTTCCATTGGAGCATCACAAATTTGCATTTACAATTGCAATTGTAGCATATTATACAGTTTTAACTCGAGATGCAGATGCTCTTTTTTTAAGCATTTGTCTAACCTACACACTAGTATAGCCTCACTTCATGCAGTAACCAAAAACATGTTTTTCTATATATTCTTTCTTCCCTTTGCTTTGACAAGTAAATTAATAGAAAAATTCCGAAACTTCAACTGCCACAATTATTAACTAAATTTCAATTATCTTAATCAAATCATCTTTTCACATAGAAAGCACATACAAGCTCAATCTCATCTCTGTTCCTCATTTCATCAAGGACTAAAGCAGTTACCAGTTCATTTTTTAACGATGCCCTCCGATGCTGATTTGAACCTATCTAACTTTTTTCTTTGAAACTCATGCACTTCATAAATTGCAGCAAGCAAGACATTCAATCACATTTATGAAATAATAAAGCAGATAAAAAAACCCCGCAGCTTTTACAAAAACAAAAACGATGATCGATCGATCTTACGTTCAGAATATCGAACTTGGGGAACCGCAAAAACACAATCTTGAAACACAAATCGGAAGCCATTGATCAAAATATAGAATATAGCAACTTCTATTTTTTTTTCTAATAATCTGAAAGGAGAAGTAATATCTTATACAATCACGGATAGATACCTCATAAACCTGCAGATTACAGCTGAAAAAAAGTGAATTGGATTGGAATAAACTAAGATCGTAGATAGAGGTGTCAAGATGGACGGGCCGGCCAAACCCGTGAAAACCGACCCGGATTGACCCGAGGACCGCGGGCCGACCCGTGACCCTAGCGGGCGGTTCACGGGTCAAGGAGGCGTGACCCGCGGACTTCGCGGGTTGCACCTTCACGGGTCGCGGTTAACCCGCTGGCCCGTGAAAATTTAAAAAAAAAAAATTGAAAGAAAAAGGGGGAGAGAGTCAACCTAGTAGGGATGTACTTAAACTATAAATTATAATAAAAGTGGGTGTCAACCTAATTAGGATGTACTTATGCTATAAATATTTGATAATAGCAATTAGAAATACATTTAGTTGTTATTTGTTTAAATTAAATTTAATTTTGCAAAGTTATAAATATTTTTTGGTATAAATATGAATGTATCATTTTGTTCAATTTTTAGTTTACATTTAACAAAAAAAAATATTTTTTTCTATAAATATGAAAAATTCTATATTTTTATAATTTTATTTATAGAATAATACGGGCAAAATCGGAACAAACTGCGACCCGCGCTACCCGTGACCCGCATGAGCTCGACCCGGATGGGTCAGCGGGCGGGCCTTGGTTGTAGTCCAAAATTTGTGGGTCGACCCAGAATCGGCCCGGAACTCATAGCGGGCGGGCTCATATGTTGGCGAGCCGACCCAGCCCGGACCACCCGGATTGACACCTCTAATCGTAGAATATCCGAATCAACTAAAATTTAACATTTTAGTGAAAAAAAAATTTGAAAAAATGAAAAAATAAAATCAAGGAAGGAAGGAAGGAGATTCAAGATGGAAATAATGGACGAAATTAACAGAGAATAATGCAGGAAGGAAAGCTGTAGAAACAAGAATTGAAAATAAAAAAGGGATAGGCCTACTGTGATGCAGGGAAGATGAAGAAAAAATCATTCATTCATGCTTAAGGAAATTACAATGCAATCCATTCTATTTATAGAGAAAATAGGTAATAAATTATCTAACAAACTAACAAGATAACAAACTAAAGAAAGAACTAGAAGGAGCTGAATTCTGTTGAACTGGAGAGGCTGGTTTGCTGGTGAACTGCTGCTTCGTGAACTGGAGAGATGGGCTGGAGAATGGAGAGGATGGCTGGAGAATATTCCAACACTCCCCCCTCAAGATGGAATATCTTGAACCATATGTAATCAAGGAGCATCTTGTTTCGAATCAATTTCAGTTTTCTTCAATTCCATTTGTGGTCTAAAACTCCATTTCATTTTGAGCTACTTTTCTCGGTTAATCTTCCTTCTCTTTTGAAGGAATATCTTCAAAATTTTCATCACAGACACTGTTTGCCTTTTTTCTATTTATCTTCCTTCTCCTTTGAGAAGGAATATCTTCAAAAAAATCTTCAGAGAAGCCTACCATTCCACAGTTTCTATCTTCAATTTCATTTCAATTTCGTTTTTGATTCCCTATCTCAGAATAAATCATTCATTTTGTGAAAATCTGAGAAGCTCTCTATCTTCAATTTCTGGCTTCAGTTTAGTTTTCTGTTGTACATCAGATTCAATTTCGTTTTTGCAAACTGTTCGTTTGGGAAATCAATTCAGAATTTAATAGCAGATGACCTTTTTGGTAATTGATCTGCCATCCTCAATCTTCAAAGAAGAAGAAATCTGTTTTGACATTTCGTCGAGCATCTAGTGAGCTAAGTCACTATCCTGTTTTCTGGTTATTTGTGTTTCTGATTTTGTTTTTTTTTTTTTTTTAATTGAATTGAGAAAAGATATAGAAAAAGATGAATCTCAAATGGAAGGATTAGAAACCTGCTCTGATACCATGATAAAATCAAGGAAAGAAGGAGATTCAAGCTAGAAATAATGGACGAAATTAACAGAGGATAATGCAGGAAGGAAAGCTGTAGAAAAGGAACTGAAAATAAAAAAGGGATAGGCCTGTTGTGATGCAGGGAAAATGAAGAAAAATTCATTCATTCATGCTCAATGAAATTACAATGCAATCCATTCTATTTATAGAGAAAATAGGTAACAAATTATCTAACAAACTAACAAGATAACAAACTAAGGAAAGAACTAGAAGAAGCTGATTTCTGTTGAACTGGAGAGGCTGGTTTGCTGGTGAACTACTACTTCGTGAACTAGAGAGATGGGCTGGAGAATGGAGAGGATGACTGGAGAACATTCCAACAGAAATCAAAAGAGAAGGAACCTTTTTAGAATCTGGAACTAAACATAATGCTGAGTTAGCCCATGTTTCATGCCGATTAAAATATAATCGTAGTTAACTATTCATTTCAACTAAACAAAATGTTTCTTGGCTTCCAGAGCTTTTTGATCATGCATTTCGTCAAGTTCTAATTTACCAAAAATCAAATTTTAAGGGGCTCGACGACTATTTTCCTACAAATTTCGTTAAATTTTATTAAAATTTAACAAAAAAAACAAATTTTAATCATTGTCAACAGGGGCGTAGTCACATTTGTGGAGTAGGGCGAAGGAAATAAAGAAGAAAAAAAAGTAAAAGAATTACTTATTTTACATTCTTCTATTTAATTTAACTAAAAAATTGATAAATTTTAAGTTAAAATTAACAATATAGATTTTATATTACTCACAATTTTTATTAATTTTTCAATAAGATATTTCTTATTTTTTTTATCAAAATTTACTAAACTTCTCTTCTTTTAACAAAACTGTTTCGCGCGGATTATCGAGTATCGCTAACAATTAAAAGATGGTTCAAACGATTGTGTAAGGAACAAACCTCTCGAGATAAAGTCTCAACGATGAGTGCTTTATTTATGAAGATTACAATTAGGAAGAAGCGAAACGCCTCCAAGAAACACAAGCACACAAAGTAATTTGAAAGTTGAAAATAAGAACTAAACGAAATGTAATTACATAATTCTTTATTTGAGAGTGATTGATTCGGTCTCTTTCCTTCTATGTCTTCTTTTTTCTTTTATATTCATTTGCCATTTTTCTTGTAAAATCGTTTGTAAACTGCTTGTCATTCTATAACTACCCACTTGCTTCATAATGACTGACATGTCGAGGAATCATCGTTTTTAAGCTCCTGCTATTGCTCTCCTCTTTTAACTTCTTGCAACTGAGATTGTTGGATCGTGAAACATGATAAGATTGCTTAATAACTGCTTCAATAATCGTCGCTTTAAATAACAACATGATGCTATGTTCGCTCAGATCTTGGGCGTTTCGAAAGCTTAAGCGAGAATGGGACCCATCGCTCTGAGCGACAATAAGGTACTTCATTTGCTCTGATCTTGGGCATCCTGCAGGCTTGGGCGGTGATAGTTCTCCGTTTATGGGCCTCCACTATATTTTACACTGGTCTCATTTGGCATATCCCTCAAATTCCATAACTGGGCCCCATTTCTTGGACCATTTAATTGGGCTTCATTTTTGTATGTTAACAATTACCCCACAATATGGCAAAATTAATATCAAGTATTAATCTTATGCCATATTATTCCTTTGTATTTTCTGGCAATGCTTGAATTCTCGAAAAAGGGTGAATAATCTCAATCATTATTTTCATTTGGCGGTAACTCTCTACATTCTGAAAAGTGTAATACCACGTAACCCCTATAAACCAAATGACACGCCACTTCATCGTGCTATTATACACACGTCTTTGCATCGTGCGCTTATCTTTCCCTATAAAAATCACTGTTCATCTTCTTGATTCACTGCTACGCTTCTAACAATCTCTTATGAAGATTGTACTTTGCAGCGAATGACAACTCTACAAAGCCCTTCCGACAACTCCCTTAGCTTCGAGGATTTTGAAAACTTCCTCACCAAACCGTATATAAATTCAACTTTTCTTTCACCAGCCAACTCTGGCCTCCATAAATTTTATTTGGGTTCGTCGTGTAAAGATGCTGATTCTATTGGATAAGCGGCGGTGGGTCAGCTATTTCCTTGCACTCAAGACCCTCATTTTCTATTGCATCTTCATCTTGTATTCAATGAACCTCAATCCTTCTCGCCCTCCTTTGTACTACGGACAATATTAATCCATATTCACAAGTAAATTCCAAATTTAGAACCTTTGAATAACCCGAAGCCATTTGGGCTAATTCGTTTGCTAGGTCATTATACATCCTATTGGTGTATTGAAGCTCTACTTAGTCAAACTCTTCCAATAATTTTTAGGCGATTTCATATTGACTTATAATAGAATCACTTTGGCATTTAAAATCACCAATCAATTGGTAAATTACTAACTAAGAGTCGCCCCAAATAATTACATTCTTTATTCTCATTTCTACTAACAGCTCTAAACCTACGATCACTGTTTCATATTTGACTTGATTATTAGTACACATTCTATCCAAAGTGAAAGAAAATTTATAACAAATCCATAAAGGGTTTATTAAAACTATTCATACCCCCGCACCTCTAAAAGTTTTTATCGGTCAAAGTATAAATCCAAGGTTTTATTTCAAATGAATCAATCTCCAATTCAATTTCCTTACGCATGTCAATGCATGGATGATCCGCCAAAATGTTAGCCAATGCTTGATTTTTTACTGCCTTTTGGGATATATATTGTATCTCAAATTCCGATAATACCAAAGTCCAAAGGCCTATCCTTTGGTGTAAAACAGAGCGAAAAAACATGTGAAATACAAAACAAGACATAATTTTTCAATAGTAGAGTAATTACATTCACATTTTGTTAACCGTCTATTCAAATAATAAATTGCCCTTTCTTCACCAAATCGGTCTTTTTGCGCTACCATTTCGGCTATTGAATATTGTTTAGCCGATATGTACACCTCCATTGGCCATTCTTGGATAGGTGATACTAACACTGGCGGACTTGACAAATATGTTTTCAACCTATCAAAAGCCTTTTGATGCTCTTCTTTTCATACGAATTCGTCCAGATTTTTCAGCTTTAAAAAATGCAAAAAAACTTTCGTTCGCCCTGCACAATTAGAGATAAAGCGTCTTAAAAAGTTTACTTGACTTAGAAACATTTGCAATTCTTTCTTGTTACTAGGTGGTTTGGCCTCTAAAATGGCATTCGTTTTATTTTTATCGAGTTCAATTCCTCTTTCGTGCACTAGAAAATCAAGGAAATTCCCTACGTTAACGCCAATTGCACATTTCAAATGATTCAATTTTAATTTGTATTGCCTCATTCACTCAAATGAGCATTTTGGTTATTCAAAATGGTCTTCCTCTTTAATATATTTGACCACTATATCATCTGCATACATTTCAAATCTTCAACAAACTTGCTTATCATGTCGTGAAAAATCAAGTTCATTGCCCTTTGATAAGTTGCCCCTATATTTTTCAAACCGAAAAGCATAACTATCCATTCAAAGCATCCTAAAGCTCCAGGGCATTTAAAGACAGTTTTGTGTACATCTTCTTCAGATATGTAGATTTTGTTGTATCCTAAATATACATTCATAAAGGAATACATTACATGTCCGGCAGTTGAATCTATTAACGAATCCACCGTAGGCATTGGATATTCATCTTTAAGTGTTGCTAAATTTAAAATTTTAAAATCTATGCACACCCTTATATTACCATTTGTTTTTAACACTGGCACAATATTAGATAACCACTCAACATATTTGACTGTCCTAATAAAATCTACTTTTAACAATCGCTCAATTTTTTTCTTTACCTCAGGCAACACGTTAGGGACAAAACGCTTAGGAGGTTATTTATGAGGTTTAAAATTTGGCTTAGTTGGTAATCTATGTTCTACCAAATTCTTATCTAAACCAAGCATATATTCATATTTTCAAGCAAAACAATCCTTACATTCTTTTAATAAACCGATTAATTTATTACTAACCTCTTGACTAAACATCTAGCTAACATATGTTGGGCGATCTTCCCCTTCGTCGCCAGTATTCACCCTAATCAAATCGTCTTGTACTTGAGCATGCCCAGGCTTTGTGATCTTCATTACTTCATTGTCCAAGTTCCTTGTAATCACTTCCTCTTCTAAGCAATCCATCTTATTGATTTCTCGACCAATATTCTTCTCCAACTCGAACACTGTCAACTTGTCTCCCAAAGTCCTTAATGCTACTTCTTCTTTCGTCTTCTCTTGACATTCCTTATTGAAAGCCATTAATTTGGTTTTGAAGGCCTGAATGCTGGCCATATGTTTTGGTTGCTGACAACTCATTAGAGTTCATTGATTATCTTTTTGCCAATTACTGGATCTTCCAGGGCCACTATGTTTGGCCTCATTTGATTGAACATTTCAGTAAATGCATCTACTGAAAATGGTTTTTCACTCTGTACGACAATTCGAGTTCTTCTCCATCTTGAATTACCCTTACAGGTCCATAATTTCCTTCGTACATGAACCTTTCTACTGAGTTTGCTTCTGCGACAAAGGGCCTATGGTCTGCCTGCACCACTTCTGCTTCGCCCTTGTCATTCCAGAAAACCAGGCATTGGTGGAGCGATGAAGGTATGCAACGACTCCCGTGAATCCAGTCCCTTCCTAGTAGTACATTGTAACTAGTAGGATCATCTATCATAAAGAAGACTGTGGTCTTAGTAGTTCTTCCCACGATTATGTCCAATGGCATTACTCCTTTAGCTGAAATTATTCCTCCATTAAAACTTGTGAGAATATTTTCTGTTGGGATCATATCGCTTTCTATTTTTGAAAATTTCCGCATCATCCTAGACAGGATGGTATTTATGGCTGCTTCATTATCAATGAGCACCTTCGCCACAGGTATACCATTGACTAAGGTCTTCACATACAATGGCCTTAAATGTTTAGTTAATTTCATGGTTGGTCTCTTAAAGATGACCTTTTGAACTGCACCTATTTTCACTTTTTGTTTGTCATCCATTGAATTATTTCTTTATGACAGGTCAACATGCAGTATTTCAAATTGAGTTTCTGCTTCTTGGACTCCTTTCTTATTTTCTTCTAATGATTCTTCTTTGGTTATCCAACTTGTAGGGGAAGACAATATTCTTGGAGGTGACCCATATTTCTCAGAGCGAAGCACTATTTTTTTTTCTCTTGGGTATCCCGTATAATACGTAGTAGTCAAAAGAACACCCAGATGGTTCTCCTAACAAATCCACCTCGTGAACACCTTCCCGATATAGTTGCTTGAACAAAGAATTGCGCGACACTCCTCTTCTTTTTCTCTCTGCTTCTAAATCAATTTCCTCTTCAATATTAGTCATGTCATTGTCCTCTTCTTCATCATATACTTACTAGGATGTTTGGCCTTCCTCACATTTCAATACACATGCTTCTTCCTCATTACCTTCCCTTTCCTCATCTTCATTTTCTTTATTTTTGAATTCATTGGCTATTAAATAATTATTAGCCATAGCAGGAGGTAAGATGCCAAATTGGATGAGTGAGGGGTTGCTCTGAATCTTCTTCATCTTTCTTTCCAAGCTCAAACTTTGATCTACAGGAAAAACTTTCTGGTAACTCTTCCATTGATTCGTCCATACCAGCTTCTTTACTATTTTCAAGAACATTTTGGCCTCAAGCAATTTAGGTACCTTAGGACTTGGCAATCCCTATGTTGCCTAATCATTCGTCCATAGTTCCGTTGAAAACGCCTTTGTTGGGTTCCGGCTATCTCATTGAAGGTACAACCCTTCCTGCATTATACTGAAATGAATGCCATTCATTTGGTTGGCGAGGTTGCGGCCTGAATGTCCTCCCATTGTTTATCTGCCTAAATTGCCTCTCAAAAGGCGGTCTTCTATCGAATGATACACCCTGTCCTCCACCAGGCTGGATATTTGGGACAATATTAGGGCGATCGTGATTCACCACATTCCTAGTCTTTCTATATTTGCATTTACTTCTCCCTTGCATCTCACACACAGGATGATTCCGTCCTCTCCAGACTCCTTCCCTTAGTTACCTTCAAAAACACTGAGATGTGACCCAAAATCTTCTTCTCCGTCGTCTACAACCAATTTGAACCTTGGCAATTTGTTTTTGAAACCAGTCGTCACCATGTTCACCCCAAGTGGCTGTGGGAAAGGATTTTCATCCACTGTCATTTTCTTCTTAGCTTCGAACGTGATTCGTCCTAACTCGATGGCATCCTGTAATACATGACGAAAGACCAAACAATTATTAGTCATATGTGACCATGCATTGTGCCATTTACAATATTTTTTACCCTTAATTTGTTCAGGGTCTGGCAATTTATGCTTGTCACTCAATTTTATCTGCTTATCCTTATACAAGTTGTCGAATATAAGATCAGCTTTGCTCACATCAAATGAGAATACCCTCACCTTTTTGTTCTCATCTTTCAAATGCTCATTCTTGCCCCAACGTCCTGGATTTGGCCATTACGGGCCATTACGGGACAAGCATATGCATCTCCCTTAATCAATTCGGCCAAATATACTTTCGTTTGATTATAATATTCATCACTAACAATATGAACATCGAAATTTGGGTATCTATAATAAGTCCCCTTACTAGAATTTTTCATTTGTTCTTTTTCTCCTATTAATCGTTCATATCTAATCATGTTAGCACTTAGTTGAAAAAAGTTAGGGAATTCTCTGTCCTGAAATTTCTTTTTTAAGTCAAAACTCAAACAATTTTAAGCTATTTTGACGAATTATTTTTCAGGCAGAGGTACAAAATATTTGCTCCTAGCTGTTTTAAACCTCTGAAGGAAACTCTCTGCCCATTCATTTGACATTTGAAGTAAATTCGCCAAGTCTGCTAAAGTAACTTCAGATTCAGTTATTGCCATGTTTGAACAGAATTTGCTGGCAAATTAATAAATCAGGCTAAAGCTACTCCTGTTAACGAACTAGGAAACAGTATCATTTTCTGATAATCAGTTACTTCACCACTTTGCAGTGTGAATCGCCCTATATGTTCCAGAGTATAAACTTCTTCCAGACCAGTGAATAATGAAAATTCTGGTACTTTGTATCCCCTAACTCATGGATATGCCTGATCTACCCAATCAGGATATGACTTTGTATAAGTCGGCCTAGTAACAGGACGTACCCCAAAAGCCATTTGATCCTGTACTATTTCCATAATTTGATTCCTCAACATATCGTTGGGATCATATGGAACTCCTATAGGTTGGTTCACTTGTGGAATTACTTGAGGCTTGATGTTCGGTCCTTAGTTTGTGGCAAAACGTCGTTGTTTAAACCATTGTTACCGTTAGCCTGAGTGTTTCTGCTATCATTAACACGCGGGATGTTTTGTCTCTTAGTTTGGACATTGTCTCTTATATTTAGGTTACCCCCTAAATTTGACATTTCATTACCACTATTCAAATTTAGCATTCCACCACTCCACTAGTTTGAAGTAAATGGTCCAAAAGACGGTTCTATTCATTGATTTGGGTTCAAGACTGGGGAATTATATCCGACAATCGTCTTGACTTGAAAGTGGTTCCCTATTGGTATAACTGGTTGACACATTTGGCCCACTAACTTATTCATGATTTCATTTAACGTGTTTAGTTGTTTGACCATGTTGTCATAATGTGCATTCCCATTTTGAGTAAATCTTTCCATATTATGAACATTTCGTAGATTTACCTGTTCAACGACATCTTGTGTGAGTTCCCCAAGTAATGCACGAATGGTTCGAGGACTCAATTCTGTCATTTGCTCGTAACGACTTTGATTGCTTTGACTATGTCCCTCTGTTCGTGGAGTACTTTTCTGCTCCTCATATCGTTTGATCACATATTGAACTACTCCTTGGCTTGCTGCTTCTTTATCAAAATTCTTATGAGGCATATTGCTTCAATTTTCGTATCATCAAACACCGATTGTCCCACTGGGTGTATCAAATTGTTTCGCGAAGTTTATCGAGCCTTGCTAATAATTAAAAGACAGTTCAGACGATTGTGTAAGGATCAAACCTCACGAGACAAAGTCCCAATGAGAGGTGCTTTATTTACGAAGATTACAATTAGGAAGATTCAAAACGTCTCCAAGGGGCACAAGCACACAAAGTAATTTAAAAGTTGACAACAAGAACTAAAAGAAATGAAATTACATAATTCTCTATTTGAGAGTGATTGATTCGATCTCTTTCCTTCTATGCCTTCTTTTTTCTTTTATACTCTTTTGCCAATTTTTCTTGTAAAATCATTTGGAAACTGCTTGTCGCTCTATAACTACTCACTTGCTTCATAATGACTGACGTGTTGAGGAACCACCGTTTTTAAACTGCTGTTAGTGCTCTCTTCTTTTAACTTCTTGCAACCGAGATTCTTGGATCGAGAAACATGATAAGATTGCTTAATAATTATTTCAATAACCGTCGCTTTAAATAACAACATGACGCTATATTCGCTCAAATCTTCGGCGTTTCGAAGGCTTGGGAGAGAATGGGACCCGTCGCTCTGAGCGACAATAAGGTACTTCATTCGCTCTGATCCTGGGCGTTAAGTTTCTAGCTTCAACCTTGATCAAAGAATCATGTTTAAGAGTCACATATATCATAATCCATAGAGGGAGAGACTAGAACACAATAATATTATTTATGAGTAATTAAATTATATTTCTACTTCATGTTTTCTTTATGTATAAGTTAAGATCAACGAAAGTTTGTTTGCATAACTCGTTGATGGCTGAAATTCGTCTCTTTCAAGATCTTTCTTTGAGTATTGATACAATTTTCGATCTATAATATGCACAAGCATCGCAAAAAAAGTATTCGCGCCACCCCAGCATAAAGCCTTCGGCACTCGTGAGGTTTCACATAGCATTGCCATGCTTTGAAGAAAGACAACTGCACTGTGCTGAAGAAATAATGTGGAAAAATCAAATAAATTCTGGGCTAAAATTTTAGGATATGTTTGATTGTGAATATGGAAAGAAAATAAATTCTAAACAAATCAATGTCTATGACTCATTTGTATGAAAATTATTAATTAAATATATTTGATTGATTTAGTTTTCAACATAAAAATATTATACTTGTCCATGTTTTAATGGTGGGTAGATAAGAAAGAGAAAGAGAGAGTGAGTTACTTGAAAAATAAAAATTATCCATCTCACGTGAAAATGCTTTCCTTTTTTTTAGGAAAATATGGTCACATAACAAAACGTTAGAAATGTTTTTTTATGAAAAAACTGTCAATCAAACGCCCCAAAAGTAAAAATTTGAGTGAAAAAATGACATTTTCATAAAAGATAGAGCCAGTCAAACAAAAGTATTTGAATGTCCGGTAAACAAAAGTAATATATAGTTATGCACGACTGCACATATATAATTATTGAAATTGAAATTTAATTAGATAGAGGGAAAAAAAACTTATTGTCTGCAGTCTGCTATAGATTAACGTTAACATTAAGTATTTCTTAGCGTAATCAAATTGTGGTTTTGCGAAAATTAATGTTACGCTAACTCTCGATTCTCATTGCTCACACTCAATATCCATTATATACCAATTCCGGCAACTAACAAGTATTCTTCAACATTCAGTCACTTTCTACATACTTTAATTCAAATTATTTTATCTCAAATCAATTTCAAGATAGCTGAAATCTCAAGTGTTGCAGCATGAACCAAACGAAATTTGACCTTGTAATTACATTTTTGATAAAATTGAGTATAATTTTTTTATTTGCTCACGTTCTTCGATTGACACCTTTTAATCCTTGCTCGAGTAGGTCATGCCATGAAAAAAAAAATCTTTATAATTTTGTATTTTGGAGCAAACCTCACATTAATTGTCAAAACGTTGATTGTGCTCAATGAAATTCTATTATTTTTGTATGTCTAGTTGTAGTTCCGAATTCTAACATATTGTGGATTACTGTATAAATTTAGTGCAATTTTAAGGTACACGAGACAAGAATGGTGCCATCAATCATCATTATTGGATATAGGTGTTGTGTTTATACTTGTAAATGTACAAAACAATATTGATAATTAGTAGATAGAACGACAATAGGGGGAAAAGATCTACTAAGCATCATGTTTATTTTATACTGAATATCGATAACATGACATACCAATTAATTAATAAATAAATTTACAGTTAGTCTCATGATTTGTATTACATTTGTTATCCACAGTGATTATGTCTTGTAATACAAGTTAAACATTTCAAAATAAAGAAAATTGCATGCTAGAACAAGGTTTGGACCCAATGATCCCAAATTGGGCAATAGCTCAGGCTTAAATTTGGGAAAAGAAAATGATCGGGGAAATTACATAATTCAGGTGTTTGAAGATTGAAATTCAAAAATTAGGGACCAAATTTCATTATTCAAAAATTAGGTTATATATTAAAACTCTAACCCTAATTTATCACTCTCAACTCCCTCACTCTCTCTCACGTCTCCTCTCTCCTCCCCTTCCCTCTCTCTGTAAATCTCCCCTCTACGTACCGTCGACCAACGCCTATCGTCGACCATCGCCCACCGTAGAAGACCACCACCCACATCAACAATCCACCACCGAATTTACGGTGACGATAGAGGCAAAAGCGCAGCAGCTCGATCTGAAATTTTCTCCTTCAAGACCACCGCTTGGAGCACCTGTTGGGGTGGTGGATATTTGCTGCTGTGACGCTGTCTTGCGACGCTTTCACAGCAATGTCGCAACGGGTGTTATGGGTGTGTGTCCTGTGGAGGAGTGGAGTTTTGGTGGTGGTGGCGTCGCGACGGGTGGGGGTGTAGTGGCCGTGACGGGTTTGGGGTTTTTTGTTGGGTGGTGGTTATGGTGTGACGTGATTTTTTTTTGTTCGGTGGTGCTGTGGGTGCAGTGGTGGCAACGGCGTGGTGCAGATGTGGTGTGTGGTGGGTTCGAATCTGGTTGATGGTGGTAGTAATAGTGTGTGGTTGAATGCGATGGTGGTGGGTTTGTTGGTAGTGATGTTGGTGGCCGTGGTGGTGATGACGGCGGTGCGTTGGGTGGTCAAAAGTGGCTGAAGTGGTAGTGTCAGTGGTATGTGATCAAATATTTGGTTATCTGTGACCAATTATTATTGTGACCTAAAAATTTGACAATATGTGACTGAAAAATAATCCGTGACCAATAAAATTAACTGTGATCTATAATTTTTTGAATTTGTGACTTTGAAATCATCAGTGACTAATTAATTTGATAATATGTGACTAATTAATAAATTGTGATCTATAATTATGTATATATGAACATTAATTATATAATTGTGACCTAATTAATAAATATTTTTAATTAATTACATAATACTTGAGTTTTGAATTATTAAACCATCTACCTGACTTTCGAATTTGTGTAAACCATACCCCTGAAATATGAATTTTTCCCAAAATTATTTTCTTCAATTTATTTTACAAAATTGGCCGAAACTAAATACTAAAAGTCAAATCAAACCTAGTTGGCACCTTGATGTATTGTGTTGACTGCTCGAAAGCAATTCGGGGACTGTTTCGCGCGTTTTTCGCTCGCTAACAATTAAAAGGGGATCAGACGATTGTGTAAGGGACAAACCTCTTGGAACAAAGTCCCAAAAAGGGGTGTTTACCAAATATGAAGATTACAGTTTAGACACGAACAAGATGCCTCCAAGGGGCGCAAGCACACAAGTACAAGGGAATTGAAGTGATAAAAAGTTAATCTAAGAAAAGTAAATTACATGTTCTCTGTTTTGAGAGTGAATTTTTTCTTTTCTTCTTCATTGTTTTCTTCTTTCTTTTATACGGCCTGGGCAGTTTTGATCGTTTCAGCAACTGCTTGTAACTACCCACTTTTTTCATCATGGTCGGCTGGCTAAAAACTACCGTGTGCAACTTCTATCACTACGCTTTCTTCATAACTGCTTGCCATCAACTTTCTCAAATCGTGGGGCGTAATTATGATGTGCTCAAACCGTCTTAGATCGTGATTCTGGATGACAACAATCTTTGGTCATCTCTTAGACTTTGGGCAACTCAGCATTCTTGGGCGACAATCGATCTTCTGCTCTGGGCGATTGTAGGGTGTTTCCTTCGCTCAATATCTGGGCGTCCTACCGACTTGGGCGACGTCGTACCTTTGTCTTTTTGGACCTTCCGCATATTTTAATGACACTTCTGATTGGGCCTTTTATCCTGATTTCTCTATCTGGGCTTCTTCTTTGGATCCATTTCCTCTCTTGGGCCATTTGATTTGGGCTGCCTGTTTCGTGTGTCAACAATTATCCCCCAATATGGCGGAATTAATTTTAATCTTCGCCATATTCATTTATGTGTATTTCCAGCAACGTTTGAATTTTCCAAGGTTTTTCAATCATCACTTTCTTCTAATTGTCTGAAACGGCGTGACGTTACAACCCCTCTAAACCCAAACATCGCGCCACTTCATTGCACCACGAAACCACGTCCTTATACTTCGCGTCTTTTCCCCCCTTTATTTACTGTTCATCGTCTTGCTTCTCCTCTACGTTTCTTAAGCAATCTCAGACAAACTCGTATTTTGCGTTCAATGGCGACCTCTCAAACTCGTTCGGATTCCCCTTTTAGTTTTGAAGACTTCCTGAATCTCCTCACCAGGCCGTATGTAAACCCTTCTCGTCTTGCACCGGCCAATCCAGACCGGAATGAGTTTTATCTTGGCCCATTGTTCAATGATGCTGCATCAATAGAGAAAGTGGCGGCGGGTCAAGTATTCCCTTGCTCGGAAAACCTTCCTTTTCTGAACTCACTACCGTTAAAGCCCATCCAGGAGCGAGGTATTCGCCCAAAGCTGATTCTTCTTTTCGTTTTTGGCATGCACGTCTAATAAAACATGGTCCCACAAAAGCACTTTTTGATCGTGCACGGATTTCTGATTTATTGGAGATTACTCTCCATCCTCCAATTTATGACTCGGCACTTTTCCCAATCGCGCTGAGTTTTTGGTCTTCAGAGTATAACACTTTTGTTTTTCCTCTCGACCCAATGTCTATTACCCTGAGGGACGTAAGGGCTTTATTAAACCTCCCACCTTTGGGCGATACATATTTCCTGGTATCTTGGTTACTAGTGCTGCTCCGAAGTTTGATAAGAAAATTACTGAGTCCTATTCGAGCATGCAGAACCTTTATACTGCTTCCATTTCTGAACCTAACCATGCTGAACGTGTAGCTTTTATCCACGTTTGGCTGTGTAAATATATCCTCCGCGTCCCTAGTCTGAAGCCCTCTACGAGTTATTTGCCCATATCACACGAACTAGCACGTGGTAGACCCTTGAATTTATGCTCATTTCTTTTGGCCGCTCTTTATAGAGGAATGGCTTCCCTTCAATTTCAATTGAAAAATAATGCCTCTCCTACAGGCAGTGGACCTCTTTGGTTGGCCCAATTGTGGTTGAGGGCGTATTTCCCACAACTTGGTGCTATACCTTCCCCTCCTAGATCAGTCACTTGCTATGGGTTGTTTATTCATCAGTTAGACCCTATAAATATGTCTGCCAGAGAGATTTTCACATTCTTTTATACTCTGAACTTCATTCCTTCATTCTTTCCTTTTCCCGTTCATCAAATCCCCATTTTTGTTCGTCCTCCTTCTACTATGGATGAAGCAACTACATCTTTGTCTACCTGGGTTGCATTTTTAGTTGGGAGGAAGTTGTTTCATGATATCGTGATAGGGACCAATGCTAAGGCTGGTGTTGAGATATACGATCCTCATTTCTTTGCCCGTCAGCTTGGCTTTGGCCAAACTTGGCCCGTTCCTCCTTGTTACTCCAAAAATTTCACAGAGCGTTTTTACCTTGTTAGTAAGGCTGAGACTGAAGCCATAGATGCTCGTAATAAAAGTTTGGCCGAGGGTTTTTCTTTTGTCCCTTTTAATCCTACGGCTGTCACGCATCCTCTTTTTGACCAACTGTGGCCATCTGTGAAGCGTAGGCTCTTTTCAGTCAACGTTAATCGTGCTTTTCATTCATTGGATCGTTCAGAGACTATTCCCCCTTCTCCTATCCTTGCCACTCCTCTGTCCATCAAGGGCCCTTCCAAATCACCATCAGCTTCCCATAAACGTTCAAATCTTCCTTCTGCGTCTTCGACTTCCCCGGCCATTGCTACCAAGGGTACTTCTAGCCGGAAACGGCCAGCTGCAGCTTTCCCAGTCTTGCATGATGACACTGGTGACGATGGTGGTGATGATGTTGATGTCCCTCTCATTCACAAGAGAAAGGTAATGACCTTATTTAAACATAACTTATTGATCTTTATGGACTGATGGCTCATTTGACTATTCCATTTGATGGTTCCAGAAAAGTTCATCCTCTCGTTCAGAAGCTTTAGCTATAGGTTCTACTACTCCAGCTCCCACTCCTGCTGTTGCAATTGTTTCGACAGGGTCATCTGATGAAGGAGTTCCTCCCACAGAGCGTCCTCTGGTGTTAGAAACTTCATCACAATCGCAGACTTCTCAGGACATTCATCCCCAATTTCTGTGCCAGCAGGTTGGCTATTTCTTGGCACTTTCGCCCTATTTGTTGACTCGGCAGTTTCTGACCTATTTTCTCTGTGTGTATGTATTCCCACAGACCTGCCCGTTGCTGCAAGTTCGTCTTATTCAGGGAAAGGGAAGTCTTCACGAATGATGGGGCCAATGGATGATGATCCTGGACGCCCAAAAGCTGCTGACGAGGTATCTCATGTTTCTTCTTCACTTTTTAGTTTTGTTTGATTGATCTGTTGTAGTGATATTTTAACATTGACATTTTCTTTTAGTGTGCTAGTACCGTTGTACGCTCCATTCACGATTTGCTTTCTTCTTGGGAACAATTGGAAACATCCTTTCCAGTCATCCTTCATGCTCCTCAGAGGCAAACATGGAGATTCTTAGACAATCAATGCTTGAGTATGTTGCCTTCATGGACATGGATGTCTGCATGGCCGGTGCTGCTGCTCAGAAGGATAAATTTGATCTCTTGAGCACAAAGTTGGTACAAGCACTTGCGCTTCCGTCGCTCAGTGTTTCCCCGAAATTCAAGGCGACGTTGAGGGCTATTCATTCTGAAGTCCTTTCTCTGTTGGCTAAAAGCCCCGAATTGAAGGCCAAAAGTGCTCATTATCTTCGTGCTTCTTCTGAAAAAGAATCTTTGCTCCAAGAAATCAACAAGGCTAAAACTGAATTGAATGAACTCTCTTTTGAAATTCAGGCCGAAGATTCTTTAATGATGACTTTGGCTGCAGAGATGAAGGAGCTTCAAGCAAAGATGGATGATTGCAAGGCCAGGATGGCTGCCAAAGAGCGTAATGCCTCACAAAAGGTAGAACGGACCAAATCATTAGTTGGGCGTTACCAGGAGCTGAAAGTGGATGATGAAGTGGTGATCAACATAGATACTGCTTCTCAAAGGCAGGATGAGGATTGGGCGAAGCTTAGGGAACAGATGCAATCTGTTTGGGGTGAACTGTAATTGAGACATTTTTATGTCCTTCTCTTTGTAAATTCGTGGATCTTTTCATCATAGTTTTTAACTGTCACAGTAGCTTTCGCCTTTAAAGAACAATTTGTTTTGCATGTTCGAATATTAATTGACGTTTTAAATTGTCAACCCCCCAAACACTTAATTACATGCTAAGATTCATGAACATCAATTTCCTCACCCCCAAGATTTTTGGGCCATTCAATGTATGTGGCCTTTCGTATCCTGACTCTTCATATTCGTTCCTTATAAATACGTTTGTGCTTTCCTCACTTATCACCCCCATTCGTAATCCTTTTTCCCAGGATCATTCTACTATCATTGTCCAATATCTCAACATTCTCTCCAGTTTCAACTTTCTGTAGAAATGGATTAGTTGATCCATCTTGTGTGCCGTCTGACTTGACACGTCTGTTGGTATGGGAGATATAGGAAAAGTTTCTTGGTCGGCGGCAAAATTCTTCCCATCTATCGATGGTGGGGGGGGGGGGGGGAACGTGTCTGGGCCAATTAGCTTGCTGAGAGTGCTTCTCAGCTTTTCTGCCCACCATTGCAGCAATGCTTTTGGGGGTGTGGCCGATCCCAGTCCACAATTTTCACCATTGCTGCCAAATGCCTACAGTTGTTTACTCTTAGTTGTAACTTATAAGAGATTTCAATCTCACGCATATGGAAGGCTTTGTACTTTTCATATTCTGTTGATGTAACCAAATTTTGATTAATAAAATTTTATTTAGACGTATTTCATCCTTTATTTTGTTTGGTTATCATCACTCATCAGAATTTACTTTTTTTTTAAGTTTGTAATTGTTCGTCTTCACATAACGAAGGAACATATTTCTTCAAGTACTTGCCATTGATGAACCTCACATGATTAGTACCATCTAAATCCTCTAAATGATAGACTCCGTTAGGCAAAACACTTTTTACTTTGTATGGTCCTTCCCAATTTGGTGACCATTTACCGTATTTTGGATCTTTACTATCCAGATGGAGTATTGTCTTCCAAACTAAATCGCCCAAACTGAAGGACTTGGCTACGACCTTCTTGTTGTAAAACTTAGCCATTTTCTGTTTCTGGACTTGTAATCTATCCAGAACATTTAATTCGTCCAATTTCAATAAATTTTGGACGAGCAATTCTGCGCGTTCGTTATCGCCCGGGTCATTTTGTGAACGCACTCTTCTTGACTGCACGTTGATTTCCACAGGTAACACTGCGTCTTGCCCGTATGTCAGTTGAAAATGGGTAACTTTAGTCCTTGTGCGTGGCGACGTTCTATAGGCCCACAGAGCTTGATTCAAACACTCGTGCCAATCTCTGGCGTTTTCACTTATCATCTTTCTTACGATGTTCTTCAGGATCTTGTTAGATGACTCGGCCTGACCGTTAGATTGAGCGTAGTAAGGCGTGGAATTTACCAATTTAACCCCAAATTCGCCCAAAAATTCCTTCACTTAGTCCCCGTTCAAAGAAGTTCCATGATCCACCATCAGGGTTTGTGGGATTCCAAACCTATAGATGATATGGTCGCGAATGAATTCTATAACACTTTTTTGAGATATCTCTTTTAGAGGTATAGCCTCTACCCACTTAGTGAAGAAATCCGTTGCCACTATAATGAATGTATGTTGTTTGGACGATGGTGGATAAATCTTCGCTATTAAGTCTATCGCCCAACCTCTAAATGGCAATGGCTTAATGATAGGTACCATTTCTTTAGCTGGTGCTCTCTGAATTGGCCCATGCTTTTGACATGCCAGACAACTTTTCTCATATTGGACACACATTTCTCCTATTTTGGGCCAAAAATATCCACTCCTAATAATTAACCACCTCATCCTTTGACCAGCTTGGTGGGCTCCACAAATTCCTTCGTATATTTCGGCCATAATCACCTTGGCTTCTTGTAAACTTACACACTTTAATAACACCCCATCTCGACGTTTTTTAAGTAACTCACCTTCAATTAATGTATAATTCACTGATTGTAACTTTATCTTTCTATTGTTCTTTTCACTTGGTCTTTCCAAAAACTCTTTTATCTCTACTCTCCAATCTATTGCGTCTCCCTCTTGTATACAATGAATTCCAATCCTATTTGCCCTCCTTTGCATAACAGGCAAAATTGTTCCATACTCACAAGTGTGCTCCATGTCTAAAGCTTTTAAGTACCCAGAGGCTATTTAGGCCAGTTCGTTTGCTATGTCGTTGTACATTCTGTTGACATATAGTAGTTCTACTTGGCCAGACTCTTCTAATAATTCTTGGGCGACTTCATACTGGCTTATAACAGATTCACTCTGACATTTAAAATCGCCAGTTAGTTGGTAAACCACCAACTGGGAATCGCCTCTAATAATCACGTTTTTTACTTCCATTTCAATTAATAACTCTAGGCCGACAATTAATGTCTCATATTCGGCCTGGTTATTGGTACACATTCTGTCCAATGTGAAAGCAAACTTATAACAAATTCCTAGTAGATTTATCAAAGCTATTCCTACTCCTGCACTTTTGGAAGTTTTTGATCTATCAAAGTATAGGATCCATGGCTTGAACTCGCATGAGTCTATTTCCAATTTAATTTCTCAGGCATGTCAAGGCACGGGTGATCGGCCAAGAAATTAGCCAATGCTTGATTTTTAACTGCCTTCTGTGGTATATATTGTATTTCAAACTCGGACAATGCTAAAGTCAAAAGGCCTATCCTTTGGTGTAA
This sequence comes from Fraxinus americana, assembly GCA_035079005.1. Classification (NCBI taxonomy): domain Eukaryota; kingdom Viridiplantae; phylum Streptophyta; class Magnoliopsida; order Lamiales; family Oleaceae; genus Fraxinus; species Fraxinus americana. Next base: position 24,166,302 of record CM068711.1, on the reverse strand, counting down.
AACAGGGCGAGAAAACATGTATTTCACTAAATTAATTTTAGAAATCAGATAAACTGTTACAGGCCGTAAGTAGGCCCTTAATTTAGTACATGTGAAATACAAAACGAGACATAGTTTCTCGATAGCAGAATAATTACATTCGCATTTCGTTAAACGTCTACTTAAATAGTATATTGCCCTTTCTTCACCAAATTGGTCTTCCTGCGCGACCATTCCAGCTATCGATTCTTGTTCAGTCGATATATACACCTTCATTGGCCGTCCTTGGATAGGTGACACCAACACTGGCGGATTTGCCAAATACGTCTTTAGGCTATCAAAGGCCTTTTGATGTTTTTCTTTTCAGACGAGTTCGTCCTGATTTTTCAACTTCAGGAGAGGCGAAAAAGCTTTTGTTTGCCCTGCACAGTTAGAGATAAATCGCCTTAAAAAGTTAACTTGACCTAGAAATCTTTGCAATTCTTTTTTGTTGCTAGGCGGTTTGGCCTCTAAAATGGCCTTCGCTTTATTCTTATCGAGTTCAATCCGTCTTTGGTGTACTAGAAAGCCAAGGAAATTACCGGCATTGACACCAAACGTACACTTTAAAGGATTCAATTTCAGCTTATATTGCCTCATTCGCTCAAATGAGCGTTTCAATTGTTTGAAATGATCTTCCTCTTTAATAGATTTAACTACGATGTCATCTACATACACCTCAACAAATTTGCCTATCATATCATAAAAGATTAAATTCATCGTTTTTTGATAAGTCGCCCCTGCATTTTTTAGGCCGAAAGGCATAACTACCCATTTGTAACATCCTAAGGCCCCTGAGCATCTAAAAGCAGTTTTGTGTATGTCTTCTTCAGCTATATAAATTTGGTTATACCCTGAATACCCATTCATGAAAGAATACATGACATGTCCTGCAGTGGAATTAACCAAGGAACCTACCGTGGGCATTGGATACTCATCTTTAGGTGTTGCTAAATTCAGATTTCTAAAGTCTATACACACCCTCATTTTACCATTCTTTTTTAACACTGGCACGATATTAGATAACCATTCAACATATCTAGCTGTCCTTATGAAACCTGCTTTCAATAACCGCTCAATTTCTTTCTTAATCTCAGGCAACACGTTAGGAGCAAAACGTCTAGGAGGCTGTTTATGGGGCTTAAAGTTTGGTTTAGTTGGCAGTATATACTATACTAAATTTTTGTCTAAACCAGGCATATGTTCATATTCCCAAGCAAAACAGTCTTTATAAAGCGATTAATGCTGTACTAACCTCTTGACTGAGCATCTGGCTGATAAATGTTGGGCGATCTTCTCCTACACCGCCAATGTTTATTTTGATCAACGAGTCTTGTGCTTGAGCGTTTCCAGGTTTGTGGATCCTCATTACTTTATCGTCCGCATCCTTTACAGGTATTTCCTCTTCTAGGCAATCTACTTTGTTAACTTCCTGGTCAATACTTTGTTCCAATTTGAATATTGCCAATTTGTCTCCCAACGTTTTCAATGCTGCCTCTTTTTTGATTTTCTCTTGATATTCTTTATTGAAAGCCACTAGTCTGGCTTTAAAGGCCTGAATTTCGGCCACGTACTCTTTTGGTGGCCAAGTCATTAAAATTCTCTAAGCGTTCTTTTGCCAATAACTGGCTCTTCTAGGGCCACTATGTTTGGCCTCATTTGACTGAACATTTTAGCGAGTGCTTCTATTGCAAATGGTTCTTCGCTCTGTGCGATGACTTGAGTTTCTTCTCCATCTTGGACTATCCTAACAGGTCCGTAGTTCCCTTCATACATGAACATTTCTACCGAGTTAGTTTCTGCAACAAAAGGCCTACAATCTGCTTGTACCACCTCTGCCTTCCCTTGGTCATTCCAAAAAACCAAGCACTGATGGAGCGACGATGGTATACAGCGACTCCCATGAATCCAATCTCGTCCTAACAATATATTGTAACTGGTAGGACCATTAATGACAAAGAAGACAGTCGTCCTTGTAGTCGTACCCACAGTTATATCAAGTGGCATTACTCCCTTGGCTGAAGTGGCTCCCCCATTGAAGCTCGTGAGAATGACTTCTGTTGGGATCATGTCATCCTCTGTTTTTGCGAACTTCCTCATCATCCTTAATGGGATAGTGTTTATGGCAGCCCCATTGTCAATAAGCACCTTCACCACGGGTATGCCATTTACCAAGGCCTTCACATAAAGTGGCCTTAAATGCTTGGTTAATTTCATAGTGGGTTTTTTGAAGACGAATTTTTCTGCTGCATCAATTTCCACTTCCTGTTTGTCTCCGTCGACTTATCCCTTTGTGATGGATCGACTTGCAATACCTCGAGCTGAATATCCGTCTGTGGGGCATTCTCTCTATCTTTTAGTATTTCTCTCGTATCTGTCCAACCTGTTTGGGGAGGTAGTATTCTTGGAGGAGATCCGTATTTCTCAGAACGAGGTACCCTTTTCTTCCTTTTGGGTGTCTTATATAGTACGTAGAAATCGAAAGAACGCCCAGATGGTTCTCCCAACAAATCTACTTCACGAACCCCTTCCCGATGCAGTTGTTTCAGCAAGGTATTACGCGATACTCCTCTCTTTTTCCTTTCTTCTTCAAGATCGATCTCTTCCTCAATATCAGTCATGTCATCATCCTCTTCGCTTTGTACTTCTTGGGACGTCTGACCACTTTCATATTCCAACACACATGCTTCTTCTTCATCCCCTTCTTCTCTCTCTTTATTCTTAAATTTGTTAGCCAACAAATAATTATTAGCCATGACGGGAGGCAAGGTGCCGAACTGGATAGTAAGAGGTGGTTCCGTATTGTCTTCCTCTCTTTTGCTTCGATCAAATTTCGACCTCCCAGAAGAACTTTCTGGCATTTCTCTCATTGATTCTCCAGTGCCAGTCTCTTCACTATCTTCAAGAGCATTTTGATTAACCATTTCCAGCATTCTTGGTGCTTTAGGATGTAGATTTTCTGGTTGTTGCCTCATCATTCGTCCATAATTCCGTTGAAATCGTCTTTGCTGAGTCCTGGTCATTTCATTAAAAGGCACAACACGTCTTGCACTGTACTGATATGAGTGTCACACATTAGGTTGGCGAGGCTGTGGTCTGAACGATTTCTCATGCCGTGTCGGCCTGAACTGCCTTTCCAAAGGCGGCCTCTTATAGAATGACGTGCCCTGCCTTCTGTTTGGAGTAAACTCAGGGTGATGGTGATTCTGCCATACTTCTGGTCTTTCAGTATTTGCTCTCATTTCTCCTTTACATCTGGCGCACAAGACTTCTTCATCTTTCATAGATTCTCCTGATACGTTCGAACACACTGGCATGTTTCTCGGGGTCTTCCTCATTATCGATGACCAATTTAAACCTTGGTGATTTACTTGTAACATTGGTCGTCACTATATTCACTTCAAGTGGTTGTGGGAAAGGATTTTCATCCACTGCCATTTTCTTTTTGTCTTAGAACGTGATTCGTCCTGACTCGATAGCGTCCTGTAAAACATGACGGAAAACCAACCAATAATTAGTCATATGTGACCACGCATTATGCCATTTACAATATTTTTTACCCTTAATCTGTTCAGGGCTTGATAACTTATGTTTATCGCTCAGTTTTATCTGTTTATCTTTATATAGTTTATCGAATATAAGGTCAGCTTTCGTAACATCGAACGAGAACGTTCTGCTCTTTTTGTTTTCTCCTTTTACAGGTTCATCTCCGGCTACATCCCTAGGTTTAGCCATTATGGGACAAGTATATGCATCCCCCTTGGTCAACTCAGCCAAACATATTTCAGTTTGATCATAAAATTCATCATTCACCGCATGAACGCCAAAGTGTGGGTCTTTATAAAAAGTCCATTTGCTAGAATTTTTTACCTGCTCTTCTTCTCTTATCAAACGTTCGTACCTGATTACATTCACACTAAGCTGGAACAGGTCAGGGAATTCCCTGTCCTGGAATTTTTTCTTCAAATCAAAACTTAAACAGTTTTGAGCGATTTTGACAAATTCTTTTTCAGGTAGAGGCACAAAGCATTTACTCCTAGCTATTTTGAACCTTTGAAGGAAACCTTCTGCCCATTCATTTGGCATTTGACGTAAGTTCGTCAAATCGGCCAGTGTGACCTCAGATTCTGTTTTATAAAACTGAGCATGGAACAATTGTTCCATTTGTTGCCATGTCTGAACGGAATTTGCTGGCAAATTAATGAACCATGAAAAGGCCAATCCAGTTAGTGAACTAGGGAATAGTCTCATTTTATGGTAATCGGTCACCTCACCACTCTGTAATGTGAATCGCCCTATATGTTCTAGAGTAGATACTTCTCCTAAACCAGTGAACAATGAGAATTCAGGTACTTTATACCCTCTAAGCCATGGGTACGCTTGATCTACCCAATCAGGATATGGTTTAGTGTAAGTAGGCCTAATAACAGGACGTACCCAATGGCCATTTGATCTTGTACTATTTCTGCAATCTGATTCCTTAGTAAAACATTTAGATCATATGGGACTCCTATGGGTTGAATCACTTGTTGGTTTGTCTCAGGTGGCCTGATGTTTGGTCCTTGATTGGCAGGGAAGGCACCATTGTTCAGACCATTATACCCATTATGTTGAGTATTCATTCCCTCATTAACACGAGGTAAATTATGTCCACCATTCAGGACATTATCTCTCATATTTGGATTACCCCCCAGGTTGGTAGTCATGTTATCGCCATTCAAATTTGGCGCTCCCTTGACCCCTTGATTTGAAGTGGAAGGGCCAAAAAATGTTTCTAAACCAGGACCTGGGTTCAAACCAGAGGAATTGTGTGGTGAAGCATGCCCCACAATCGCTCTGGTCTGGAAATGAATTCCTACGGTTGGTTGACATACTTGGCCTACTAATTTGCTCATGAGATCATTTAACGCACTTAATTGTTTGGCCATGTTATCATAGTGAACATTTTAACTCTGGGTAAATTTTTCCTTGTTATGGACGTTTCGTAAATTTACCTGTTCAACGACGTCTTGTGTGAGTTTTCCCAGCAATGCACGCATGGTTCGAGGACTCAGCTCTGTCATTGGCTCATAACGATCGCGATCGCTGAGTCCGCCTTTCTTCGTCTGAGGAGAATCTTTGCTTTGCTCATGCTGCTGCTTCTCATATCGTTCGATCACAGATTGGACTACTCCGTAACTTGCTGGTGCTTTATCCGAACTTTTATGAGGCATAATGTTTTCCTTTTGTATCTCCAAACACCAATGTCCCACTGGGCGTGCGAAATTGTTTCCCGCGTTTTTCGCTCGCTAACAATTAAAAGGGGATCAGACGATTGTGTAAGGGACAAACCTCTTGGAACAAAGTCCCAAAAAGGGGTGTTTACCAAATATGAAGATTACAGTTTAGACACGAACAAGATGTCTCCAAGGGGCGCAAGCACACAAGTACAAGGGAATTGAAGTGATAAAAAGTTAATCTAAGAAAAGTAAATTACATGTTCTCTGTTTTGAGAGTGAATTTTTTCTTTTCTTCTTCGTTGTCTTCTTCTTTCTTTTATACGGCCTGGGCAGTTTTGATCGTTTCAGCAACTGCTTGCAACTACCCACTTTTTTCCATCATGGTTGGCTGGCTAAAAACTACCGTGTGCAACTTCTATCACTACGCTCTCTTCATAACTGCTTGCCATCAACTTTCTCAAATCGTGGGGCGTAATTATGATGTGCTCAAACCGTCTTAGATCGTGATTCTGGATGACAACAATCTTTGGTCATCTCTTGGACTTTGGGCGACTCGGCATTCTTGGGCGACAATCGATCTTCTGCTCTGGGCGATTGTAGGGTGTTTCCTTCGCTCAATATCTGGGCGTCCTACCGACTTGGGCGACGTCGTACCTTTGTCTTTTTGGACGTTCCGCATATTTTAATGACACTTCTGATTGGGCCTTTTATCCTGATTTCTCTATCTGGGCTTCTTCTTTGGATCCATTTCCTCTCTTAGGCCATTTGATTTGGGCTGCCTGTTTCGTATGTCAACAGGGACTAAATAATTGACATATTGAAAAGGCAGCACAAAGTCAACCAATGGACCACTATCTAGGGGTGGGCGTGGGTTGGGTTGGGTCGGTTTTTGGTCCAACCCAAACCCAACCCAACATTGTCGGTTTGTCCGAAATTCAACCCAACCCAACCCATGTAAATGTTGAAACCCAACCCAACCCAACCCAATCATGTGTCGGTCGGGTTGGGTTGGGTTGGGCGGTTTGGCACTTTAGAAACGATAACCTAAAAGTGCACAATAAATTAAAATTGGTGTCGGAAACCTTCACACTCTTACTTCAAAATTAACAGCTAAATCTCTACATTATCGAAAGTTAAGGAATGCCACTGCCATCTTTGATTTGCCTACTTGAACGAGTTACTTTGAAGTTTTTAACATATTAAATTGAAGAAGGTAAAAGCTATAAGTAAAGCTGATTATATAAGGACTCTGTGCTCGCACGAGAATAAGGTGTGTATATGTACCTGTGTATGCTAGAATTCAAAAGAGCACTCTAAGGCCCTCATATTGCACTGCCATATAAATCACTTACCATATAAAAATAATTTAAGAAGAATATTTCTAGTGTTTGATAGCTCTCCTTAAATTTTCGTGTCCAGCAAATAAATGAAAATCTCAGTAAATCCAATGTTTAATAAAATATAGGTTAGAAATCACTTTACTATTTACACTAAAGGAACTCAGTTCAATGAAATTCTTCTTGTCTTTCTCAGTAACATAAATAAAGCTTAAATATTCAAATTGAAATATAATTATCCAATTAAAATATTTGAAGAAACCAGATATGTGAAACTACACAACTGCTCTAGCGAAAACAGATTTTAAGGCCAGAGCAATCTGATTAAGTACCTTTAGAACTTGCAAAGCTGCTAATGCCTGACCTTGAAGCTGATCAATGATAGAAGGTACCAAAACCCTTCCATGAAGTGCCTGCAGAGCTTCTGAGACAATGGATGGAGCAGGAATGCCAGCTGAAGTAAAAACCTTTTCAAGATTTGTAGAGTCAAAAGATGATCTGTTAAGATTGATATCATCAAAGTCATTGCCATCTAGAGGAAGAGCAGGGGGAGAGAAAAATTAGGGCTTGATGGCTGACGATTGACGAATGAAGACCTGGAGACGAGTTTACTAGTTTAAGGCTTTTTTTTTTTCGTTTCACGTTTTTTTTTTTTAAATTTATGTTGGCAGGTTGGGTTGGGTTGGGTTATATCGGTTTTTTTTTGTTAACCCACAACCAGACCCAACCCGACCCGACCACTCAACCCAAAAACCGAAACCCACCAAAAAATGTCAAAAAACCGACCCAACCCGGTCGGGTTGGATTGGGTCGGGCGGTTTCGTTGGGCTGGATTGGGTTTTGCCCACCCCTACTATCGACTGTTGAGTGCTCAAGTTTAGGGCCTGATTTGAAACATCATACATAGCTCCCCATTTCGTGAAGAATAAACTTAGATTATTAGAAAATTTTGATAAAAATTGATAAAATATAGATTAAAAAAAGTGAATTTCATAATATGTATAATTAAAATTAATTGTTGACTTTGACTTTAATAAAAAAATCAAATTTTAATTTCTATCAAACAAATACATAATTTCATATCATAATTCATTAATGCCACCCGACTTCATATTTAATGTCACATTGATCATCCAATTTGGTTTGATTTCATCAGGTCATCCAATTTCATACTCAGTGTAATATTGGCTATTGTTTCAACATGGTCACCCAACTTCATATTTAGTGTAACATTGGACGCCCAATTTAATTTTTTTCACCATGGTCGCCCAATTTCGTATTTAGTTTCAGTCAAGACACCCGATAACTATATTTAAGAATTAAGCTATTTGTACAATGTTGGATAACAATATTGTGACAATGTATAAGTTGGGAAAATATTGTTAGTTGAAAAAAAACGTCGATGTTAATATTGTCCAATGACAACATGCCACGCAACATATGTCAACAAAGTCGTCATCTAATATTGTACAATAAGCATGATTGCTTCATTTAACATAGACAAATTTGGTGATCAATGTCATATTAAAATATGAAGTTGGGTGGCCTGTTAAAACAAAATCAAATTGGACGGTTAATATGACACTAAATATAAAGTTTGATGGTCATTGATGAATTTAATTCCAGTGAACACTTTAAGTTTGTCAACAGCATTCATTGAAAGAATGTAGACCTTGGTTGCAATTATTTACAATAAAATAATCTTGTATTGGTAAAATAACAATAATTAACACCAAAACTGACTGGATAGACAAAAGCATTCAAACATAGATCAATAGGAAATAATTATTCAAGTTTGAGCGTGTCCAAACAATACAAACTACCTCGTAGTTAACGAAAATTTCCATTGAGTAAAAGTTAATTACCAAGATTTTATAATAAAAAATTAATTATACCTAATCAAATTATAATATTCTCAATGCTTCAAACGTGAAAAGGACTTATTTTATTTTATGAATTGCGTGCAATTTCTTCAAGTATAAAGTCTGTTTGGTTGTAGATTAAAATAAGCGCGCACACACGTACAATAAACACTGTATAAGTCCAGTTGGCGCCTAATTAGTGGAGCATGCAAGCACCGGACGCCTAGAAAACTGGAGACACCCTCATTATTTTAAAAAAAAAATGCTATGTGTACACCTCATGGTGTACACACAGCTTTACACCCCTCTCACTTGGAGAGGGACCAACGAATATTTTATTGTGTGTGAGCTCCCTTTATGTGAGGGAGGTGTAAAGTCGTGTGTAAACCATTGTGTACACGTAACATCCCCCTATTTTAAATTTTAATCATTGAAATAATGTTTATTTGAAAAATACATGGTTAAAAAATGATTTTTTTTGAATTATGTGTAATATTATTTTATTAAAAATGTGTATTTGATAAAAAAAATAAATTATAATTTTAGTAAGAGGCAAATTAACCCCCGACTTGTGAATTTCCTCGTTATCAGTATGTTACATATAAGAAGTCAATTAATTTGGGAACGGAGGGCATAATATTTTATTTTATTTTATTTTTACTTGGATTAGTACGAATATTCTGCGCGCGCACTGAATTGTCCCCTATGTTCCTTTACATGTATATATATACAATTAATTAATATAATAATATAAAAGATGAGTGATCCAGTATTAGCATGGTAATTGACACATAACCAGGGGCGGACCTAGGGGTAGCCTGGGGGGCAGGTGCCCCCCCCAACTCCCCAAAAAAATAAATTTTTTTGAATTTTTTTTTTTTTAAAATATGAATGAAAAGGAATCAACATTCATTTCAAACCAATGTTTTCTCTCGCCTAAGCCTCCTCTTCTTCATGGTAAAATTAAGGTTGTATATTGTTAAATGGATACGAGAATGGTTGTGATAATACTGAATGACTGAACAAGAATAGTTCAAAACTTCAAATCTCATTTATATTCGTTTAAATGATTTACAGTTACTCTCAAAGAGTGGAAATTGCATTGCCAAATAAAAACAGTGAAAAGTCTGTCTCCACTCTATAGCCATTTCAAATTCAATTGCGACAAAGAATTCTAAGATCTGACCCAAGGAAAAAGCTAGTAAGCAAGTCTTTCGTGAGTTATAGTGCTGAAACCAATACTGAACGAAATAATTAGTGTAAAATGATTGTATACTTGGAGTAGATCAATGAATAGGAATAGAAGAATTCTTAGTTGAATTTAGTTACGTTCTTGTAATGCATGAGATTCACGAGTGAAATTCTCAGTTGAAGTGACATTTTTGAGGAAATTTCGAGAGCCTTTTAGTCTAGGAGAATCTAGTCCGACTAAATGTAATCAGAAGAAAGAATTATGCAATATGATTGAACTTGAATGAGCAATGATTGTTTCTCGGGTATTTGATGTATCGAAAATAAGTCTGGCTTTTACCATTTCCTAGTCCCTTATTGATTTACTTGTTGCATCTGTTAAATAAGTTTCAGAATTTAAGAAATGTACATATAAATCTGTGACTTGGATTCTATCAAAGTTGTGTAACTCTTGATGATCAAGATTGTATACTCAATTTCTTTGTTGACTTGAATTACGAAACTACATTAAATTTTTTTCTATTTCCCACTTTAATTATGGAATGTTATCAAAATATGAGAATACGTAGAGAACAATTGTAATAAAATATCTCTTACTTTAATTTTTTCGTTACTTTTTGAAAGTTTGATTGTGCCCCCAACATATAAAGTCTGCGTCCGCCCCTGCACATAACCTCTTTATTCTTCACATATTTTTTACAAATCCTACGTGTTCTCTCAAACTGACGCATTTTACCCTTAGATGAATAAAACGTTATGCAAATCATTCACGACTTCCATTTAATCCGTTAAAATTTTATAAAATGAAAAATTTACTCTTATTTAAACAAACAAAAAAGAAATAATTACGGCCAGAATCTCAAATATTTTCAAAAAGTGTAACGTGTCCCATTTAAAACAATTGAAAAAATAAAAAATAAAAATCTATTTCATCTCCATTCAACCCCTTGCCCAACACTCTTCTACCACCACCATTCCCACCGCCCCCCGTCCCATCCTTTTTCCACACTACCGCCACCGTCACCACCGTAGTGGAAGGAATATGTGGAGTTGGTTGGATAAGAAATAATTTTTATTTTTATTTTTAAGTGCTATAAGTGTAGCTTGTTTGCACTTTTTTCTTTTCTTTATTTATTTCTTTCTTTTCCTTTTGTTTATTCAAAGAAGATGGTAAATTTGTCATTTACAAGGTTTTAACTTAAAAAATTGAAGATGTGGATGATTTCTACAATGTTTGCTTAATCTAAAAGTGAAATGCGCCAATCTGAAATGGTAATGATGATTTGTGCGAAAAAAGCAAATGATATGGACTTTTGAGCCAATTATCTTATCAGCATATATGAATTTAACTAGTAACGAATCAAGAAAAATGAGATTGATTAATGAGTATCTTACCAAAATCGCATCAATGCAATATGAAGTTCGAATAGCTATGAGCATATTTGAGCCCCATTTTTTTTTTTTTTTTAATAATGTATTTTTAAAATGGTAGATTGATAGAAAATGTGTAGTTGAAAAATAAGGAAATTTTTTAAGTTTTTGTGTAATATTATTTTATTGAAAAATGTGTGATTGAAAAGAAGATAAAAAAAAATGTATTTTAAAAATAATGAGAATAAAATATATTCTCTTGGACAAAGAATAAGGTCACAGAGATTTTAGACTATCAATAATTTGACAGTTCATATTAATGAATTAATGAAATGGCAATTAAAATAAATACACAACATTTTAATTACACGGTCATTGGCCTTTATTGATTATAAAACTTATATTATTACTTTTTTCGTCGTCAAGTTCTTATTTTTAATAATTTATTAACCAAAAAATATGATTTTTAATCACGATTTTCGTCTAAAAATATTATTAACGCGCTTTAAAATAAATGTCAAATATTTATTCTCATATAAACATTTTTTATTAGAATAAAGCTATGTATACATAATTCTTTACACAATCCTTTACACTCCTCTCACATGGAGGGGGGTCCACACATAATAAAATAATCGTGGGCCCCCTTCCATGTGAGGGGGTGTAAATGATTGTGTAATGCATGAGGTATACATGTAGCATCACCCTTTTTATTATTTTTACTTATTTAAAAATGGAATGGACACGTGAGTCTTTTTAGTCTCTTTAAAAAAACTTTGAAGAGAAACCTTAATCACGTACAATTTATGTTAATTTAAAAGTAAGAATGCCATAAAAAAAGTTTGATACACAAATATGATAACGTGTAAAGGTTATGAAATTTTCATACAATTATAATACAGTCTAATTATTAATAAGTGCTTGTTTGGGAGGAATTAAAATCCAATTAAAATTGAAAATATAGTCTTTATTGGGTCCCCACTTGTCTAATAAAAGTCAACAATAACGGCTAATTTTTTTAATTTTAATCCGATTTTAATCTCTTCCAAACAAACTCTAAGTGTGCTGAGAATATATCTAGCCTTAATGAAGGCACAAAAATAAGGGACAAGCCCTTTTTGTTAGAAATGAAAGAAGAAAAGTTTATAACAACCAACCAATCACGTGTTTAAATTATCTCGATAGTACAATTTGAATTTCAACACACGGTAGAATCTATTTGCCACATTTTTAGTAAAAAATGCAATTTGTAATATTAAATTAATGAAGAATATATAGTTAAAAATGAAGGAATATTGTTTAATTGCGTGTAATATTATTTTATTGAATAATATGTAATTAAAAATAAAAGAGAAAAATGAAGATGAAACCAAGGCAAAATTTAATGACTTTAACGAACATCGTAATAGATACGAATTAAGCATCACGTCAAATAATCAAACTTTTGTACAATGCACACTTGTGGGGTCCAGTTGGCACAGTTGAAACCGCAAGCACCGGACGTCAAATGAACCGGAGTCAAAGTTGCGCCCATTCATAAATGCCCATTTCCGTTGACTCGTGTAATGTAATGAATTTAGAAAATCCAAACACAAAATTACAGAATTTGCATTCAACAAGTTGCAAAATATTTATATTTAGAAATAGGGAAGAGTTACTGTTCAAGCATAGTCCTAAAATCTAGAAAGAGAAACCTCCAGTAAACTTCTCTCTCTACGGACTACAGACAGGGGCATATATACATCTTTGTGCTTTGGTCTTTATACAACTCATAACTTCGGTATGTGTGATTATATTTTCGATTTAAATTTTACTTTGTGATTTTATGTATCTGGAATTGTGTAGAAAAATGATTTAATGATTATTTCTTATTATTTTTACTATTTGAAGTCAAGTTGGAAGAGCGATGATTGTGATTTTAAAATATTTGACGTTCATTGTTTGAATTTTCGAAGAATTGTGGTTTTTTCGTAGTGCAGAAGCCAGATTAAGTTGCAAATTTGTTGATTGTTGAGGAGAACGTGATAAATTTCTTTGCATTGATTTTTTTTTTCTTTTTATTTTTTCGAGGTTTTAATTTTCTGTTGTTGTGAATTATGATGTAAAATTATTGAATTTAGAGAACAGCCAGAGTTTGGAATGAGAATGCTAATTATAAGGTCAGTTCATAGATATCGTGGAGCTTTGTGAATGATTGATTTGTATTTTGCTTGTAATCATTTATTACTGATTGGATTAGGAGTGTTGTTCTGTATATTTTGAATGTCATGTTTGCATATGAAAATTTAAACCTAGTTCTTTTAAGTTGAGAATTTTTTTGCTTTAATTGTATATTTTATTTTTTTTGGACAAACTACAGTTTATGCATGAAATTGGTTTATATAGCTATAAATGTCCTCTTTCTGAAGTTTTGATTTGGCGATGAAGATGATATAATAAAGGTTTTGCAATTATATTTCCAGGGCCTGATCTTTACCACACACTGGTTCTAGCATAAACAAATTTTACATGAATTCGTCATTTCTTTTCATACTTCAGAGGTTGGAAATCTGTTTTTTTGTTTCTCACATCAACTGAAGCTATGAATTACTGGCAAGAAAAGTCTGTGAGGTTAGTTTCTGATGATCCTTTCAACTCGATTTCTTTGACAAGGCAGTTTCCAGTGGTTTAAGTTAGCCATTTATGGAAGTAATTTCTATCTATTGTTAAAAGTAGGAAATTGAATGGAAACTAACTAGAATACGGGATAAAGAAAGGGAAATTACTTCACTTTGATATTCAATGAGTTTTTGACATTCTTTTAGTAGAAGTTCTAAGGATAGGAACTTATGCACATCGTGGTTCTTAAGTCTCATCTTTTCTTAGTCAATGTAAAAATAAAAACCAAGAAAAAGAAAACTGCCTTCTTTGAAAAATTTTTTGAGTTCAATATGTTCCACAACTATGTATTAGCTGTTGTTGCACTTTTTTCCTGATGGACTTTGATGTTGCTCCCTTATTTTGACTTGATTGTAAATTTTCAGGTTTCAGGGTTGGAAAGTGGACAAAGGTTTTGATGGTCAACCTCCCACTATAGATGGAGTTCGACGGGGCACACTTAGATCAACAATGCACTCAGTTTCTGACAAATTCCACTGTCGCCTGGAAACTGGCTCCGAAAAATTTAAAAAGTTTAAAGAATCAGTTAAATCATTCTCATCCAGAAGGTTCCTAGCCAAAGATGGGGAATCTAGGAAGAAAATTCTCGATCCACAAGGACCTTTTCTTCAGAGATGGAATAAGATATTTGTACTATCATGTTTTCTTGCTGTCTCCTTGGATCCTTTGTTTTTCTACATTCCTGTCATCGACGACGATGATAAATGCCTTGATTTGGACAAAAAGTTGCAGGCCACAGTCAGTATACTACGATCCTTCACTGATATCTTTTACCTCATCCATATTATCTTTCAATTTCGTACGGGGTTCATTGCCCCTTCTTCACGTGTGTTCGGACGAGGTGTTCTTGTTGAAGATGCTTGGGAAATAGCGAAGAGATATTTGTCTTCTTACTTCTTAATTGACATTCTTGCAGTTCTTCCGCTCCCACAGGTAAGAGACATATCCATGTGTGCACGGGCATATAATTTTTGTGACTGTCAATGACATGCAGGACATTCTCTAACTCTATTGTCTAGGAAATTAACTCATGTCAAGATGATTGTTTCTTAGAATTTGTCTATGGAATCTGATCATCTGATAACCTTCCCAGGTTGTAATTTTGATTGTGATTCCCAAGCTGAAAGGTGCAAGATCTTTGAACACTAAGAATTTGTTAAAATTTGTGGTGATATTGCAATACATACCAAGGGTTCTTCGAGTCTATCCTTTATATAAAGAAGTCACTAGAACTTCTGGAATACTTACTGAAACAGCATGGGCTGGGGCTGCTTTCAATCTTTTTCTTTACATGCTTGCCAGTCATGTAAGACCTGCAACAATGCACTCCTTTCTATTTCCTTCTTAATGTGATGTCATCTTCTAAGGCTTGATATGATATTTTCTTATAATCTTTGACCTTTGGTGTATGTTTTATTGCGTTTTTGGTACTCTTTTAGGTAATTGGAGCCCTTTGGTACTTAATTTCAATAGAACGTGAAACTGCTTGCTGGCAGGAAGCTTGCAGGGATCGGGCTGATTGTCGACATGCTTCATTGTATTGTGAAGCTGATCACACAAGATTCAGACGAATTTTGAACGACTCCTGTCCTATACAGGAATCAAATGGTACTTCTTTTGATTTTGGGATATACCTTAATGCACTTCAATCTGGTGTCGTGGGATCAACAGATTTTCCTCAGAAGTTCTTTTACTGTTTCTGGTGGGGCCTGCAGAATTTGAGGTAAGCTCCCATTAGATTTTCTGTGATCACATGTTTAATGCCCCCACATCACCTCACCTCTCGCTTCTTCCTTGCTTCTGGTTTCATATCTATTTGCAATTCTCAGTGCAAAAGTGAAAGTGCATGAAAATGATTATCGAGATTGAATATAGAGATTAGGTGTATTATTGATGGAGCTTTATTCTTTTTCTAGAATTTCTAACTTAGCATGTGATTAATTCTTGTTTGATATTGCAGTTCCCTTGGCCAGAATCTCAAGACAAGTACTTATGTTTGGGAAATTTGCTTTGCCGTTTTCATTTCTATCTCTGGTTTGGTGCTATTTTCGTTTCTGATTGGAAACATGCAGGTGAGTTAAATATTTATTTCGATAAATAGCTTTCAAAACGTATGAATTTGTAATCTTCTTGGTATGGCTAAAATTGCCAGACATTCAAATGTCTTTCATAAAATGGTTTAGATTTTGAAAATTGACAAATACCATATTTAAAAGTTCTGATGAACTTTAAATATTTGTGTAACAGACATATCTGCAATCTACAACACTAAGATTAGAGGAGATGAGGGTCAAAAGGCGAGATGCAGAGCAATGGATGTCTCATCGATTACTCCCCGAGAGTCTGAGAGAACGAATCAGGAGGTATGAACAATATAAATGGCAGGAAACTCGGGGCGTTGATGAAGAGAACCTGATTTGTAATCTTCCCAAGGACCTTAGGAGAGATATTAAGCGTCATCTTTGCTTGGCTTTACTTATGAGAGTGAGTGCTTATTCGTTTGGCTTTTTTCTATTTTATATATACCGTTCTTTCAAGGGAATAATGAAGAATGAGTTGACCCCTGTCCCTTGATTATTCTCATCATGGTGGAGATAGTCTGTTTATCAGAAGTCAGGTTGCCTTACCCAGATTATAAACTTTGCCTTTACGATAACGACCACAACTTTCATAATATGTTTGTCTAAGCTTGAAAAACAAGTAAAAATTTACTTTTGCTTCTAAAATATGTTTTTTCCATCTTATTTTTAAGTAAAAAAGTTATTTATTATAGAAGCAACTCTTACCCTACTGTTAAAATAGTAAATTGTGTATTTCGAACTTTGACCAATAAAAGAAGTTTAATGTAATTTTATTGCATACAAGTAAATTCTTCGAGTTTAGCCAAACATGCTCTTATTTTCATTCTTGTTGATCCAATTTGAGGAAGGAGGGATGATTATTGGGGCTGAGAAGCAAGCGCACATGCCAACTATTTTCTGCTTCCTTGACCCCCTCTTGTGATAGAATAGTATCTAGATTTTATAATTATATTGCCCACGAAAAAACTATATATAATATTTTAACTATGTTTTAGGTGCCTATGTTTGAGAAAATGGATGAACAACTTTTGGATGCAATGTGTGACCGTCTTAAACCCGTTCTTTACACGGAGGATAGTTTCATAGTGCGGGAGGGTGATCCAGTCGACGAGATGCTGTTTATAATGCGTGGAAAATTGCTGACAGTGACAACAAATGGAGGGAGGACTGGCTTTTTAAATTCTGATTATTTAAAAGGTGGTGACTTTTGTGGAGAAGAGCTCCTCACTTGGGCGCTTGACCCCCATTCTTCATCCAACCTCCCAATCTCGACCAGAACTGTGCAAGCTCTCTCAGAAGTCGAAGCATTTGCTCTAGTGGCCGATGATTTGAAGTTTGTAGCCTCTCAATTCCGACGACTACACAGTAAACAGCTCCGTCACACTTTTAGGTTTTACTCACAACAGTGGAGGACGTGGGCGGCATGTTTTATACAAGCAGCATGGCGCCGGTATTGTAGGAAGAAACTCGAAGAGTCTCTCCAGGAAGAGGAGAACAGATTGCAAGATGCATTGGTAAAGGGTGGTGGAAGTTCACCGAGTTTAGGGGCGACCATTTACGCTTCGCGATTTGCGGCAAATGCTCTTCGTCTTTTGCGGCGCAATGGTACGAAGAAGGCGAGAATACCAGAGAGGATATCGCCCATACTGCTTCAGAAACCAGCTGAACCAGATTTCACTGCTGAAGAAAAGTAATCACATTTTTAATTATTATTATTATTATTTTTTAAAATTGTGAGTGTATTATAGTTTTTGTTTACCGCAAGTTAATTGTATGGCTTGGTTTGGTTCTGTATGAATGTAGTAATTCCTTGTCAACGAAATTCGTTCTGTATTAAAATTATGTGGCATATGAAATCTTTATTTTACCTACATGCAATTGTCTCCATATTATTATGATATGCACCATATTATTCTAGGTTTGGTGTTCTCCCCAGCCCTCTCGGGGAATTGGACTGGACTGGATTGGAGTAGATAAGGTGCGAGTTGGAAAAAGATAATAATGGCATTTGAAATCACATCCCATAGGCCGGTACTGGCTATGCTGATATCAATTATGATTGACTCGTCGATCTCAGTTATCAGCGTATCAATGTCAAAATGTCAAGAGGTTACTAATATTGCACATGAAGAAATCGGGCACTGATCTGATCTAGAAGTTGAATGTAACTAGTGATCGAGGTTAGGCTGCTATTTATGCCTGTCGAGGTTAGGGAAGTTATAGATTATAGGAATGCCCAATTCATATGGCTGGATTTCGCTCCACATGTTAAAAGGATACATTTTATATCGGTTAAATATCAAAATGTAGACTAGCATATAAAGGCTTGGATTTAGCTCTCTTAGTAAAGTTAAAAGTTGAAGATGGAATTCAAGTTTTGATATAGTAACATAGTTCATAAGTTTCAATAAGCAATTTAATCCAATTAAGACTAGAAAACGGACTCACAGATTTCAAAATTGGAATGCTCAAACGAGTCACCATCTTGCAGTGTATGTTCAAGAATAAATTTCAAATCGATTAAACAACGAAATATAGACTAACATATAAATGATTGAACTAATACTCTTAACAAAATTAACATTTTAAGATGGAACCTCAAGTTTTAATACTATAATAATAGTAATAATATTCATATGCTAAAAAACCTTTTTGGCAGAATAGCTATAGAAATCCTTAGTTGTCTAAAGTTTAGTTATTCATTGGGTTAATTCCCTAATTGGTCACCGAACCTTTCTTAAAATTCCCACGTGGTCACTGAACTTAAAAACTACCCACATTAGTCACTTAACTATGAAAATTGGTACCGCATCCACCACTACGTAAATGACGCTTGCAAAATTAGAAAAATTTGATGACACGTCTAAAGGCATAACTTACGTGGCACGTCAGGGCCGGGAGTCGACTCTGCCCGGACCGGCCCGACCCAAAGGAGACTAGGTAGGGGCCTAGGGCCTCATTAATTTAAGGGCCTAGAAAAAAAAAAAATTGGCCCAAAAGCATCCTATGAATCAAAAAAGTCATTTGTTTTACCAAGGCTAGAAGAAGGCGAAAAGAGAATGAGAGATTTTGATTTATTGAATTTAGATCATCGATTCTGTCAGTGAGCATCCACTTTTAATAATCAAGAGTTCATTCAGTTTGCAGAAATTTTGATTACAATTGAAGGTTCGTTTTCTTCGTCTTCCTTTCCTTTCCCTTCCCTTTTTCAATTTATATTTATTCATGATGTTAACTTTTGCATAAAATTAGTTTATTAGGTTTCTGTTTGCTTATATTTTGTAGATTAAATTTTTGGGGAAAAATTAAATAAAAAGTATGCTCAATCATCAATTCATCATTCTAGCGGAGATTAGTGATTATCATTGTAATAGGTCTGTATATATTAAGAGTATTAGATCTTCAAATTTTGAATTGTTTGATTCATTTTGTTTTAATCTTAGTTTTTCTGCTCAGATTGAGCTTCAATTAGCATTTAATTTTGACCTTGTATATGTATACATATGGAGTTGACGAATTGTTAATATTTTGGCACCCTTTTTCATATTCTTTTCTCTCAAAACATAAATAATGTGCATCCATGAAAGTTCTAAATGTTTTGTATTTCAATCCAGTTATAGACGAAATGTAAAGAACGCAAAGTCTAAAACAAAACATTTTATTATGGAATTTAACAATCCATAGATGTCGTATATAAAATTTAAAGTGAAATTCCATTCTCTCTCCAGGCTGAAGAAACCTTAGCCATATTAAGAATTGCCCTCCAAGTAGGGGCAGACGCTAAAGTTTAAAGTTAGGGAGGTACAATTGAACTTGTAAAGAAATTAGGAAAAATTTTACAATCGAAAATTTGCATCTAAAAAAATTATACCCTATTTAATTTTGCATCAGAAAATTTACATGAGATATGACTTTTTCAGGTGTAAAATTTCGAATTTTTTTGTCATATTCCACATAAATTTTCCTAATAAAATGATGAAAATTACATTGAGAAATTTGTATTGCAAAAATAATAAATATTAATGAAATAATTTAATTTTTTAAAAGAAAATGTGAGTTAGACGTCTTTATTTAAAACTCATGTTTAACGCATTTTTAACTATTTTAGATATCTGTTTGGATTATTCGATATGCCTATAATTTAGTTCTCGAAATAAACTTTAAGAAGATATAAGTAATTTGTAGATTCGATTAGCGTACGATCGTAGAAAAATTTTTAAAGTTAGAATGTTATCAAAATTTTTGAAATACTAATTTTTGCTATGATTGATCGTTTCGTACGCTATTAACGACGTAGAAAATTAGACCGTGAACACTTCGAAATGGTATTAAGAATGGAATATTTCGCTCTTGTTTGATAGAGAGTTAAGATTTTGTTAAAATGCGAGAGAAAAAGAGAAAAATTAAAATTTATTGTGATTTTGCCCCTATTTGATGGAGATTAAAATTAAAATTTTAGTAAATTTTAATAAAAGTTAAGTAGTTATGAATTTCATGAAATATGTTATTAAAATTAATTGTTAACTTTGATTTAGATTTCAATTGACATCGAACATGACTTTATTAAAAAAAAAAACTCAAAAGTTTGGATGGATGGATGGATGGATGGGTGGGTGGGTGGGTGGGTGGGGGGAGGGGCAGGTGACCCCTCAGGACCCCCTAGGTCCGCCCCTGCCTCAAAGACTACTCGAATTCATGAGTGAATTAAAATTAAAGTCATTAATTTTGAATGCATATATTATGAAGACTCTAAAATGTAAATTTAGATTAATTTTATATATTAACAAGTAGATTTTGATAATAGTAATTTGTTAAAATGATATTTTTTTCATACGTCTTATTGTGAGTTGCTACGCTAGTAAAATAATTATATTTAAAGGCCTCATAAAAATTAGTCGTCTAGGGCCTCAAAATTCTCTAGACCGACCCTGTGGCATGCATTTGAAAATTATAAATCAGTTTTTTACATAAATCATGGTATAATTAATTAGAAACTACAATAATCCAGTATATAAAGTTTGTGAAATTCAATTTCGAAAAGCTCTACATTTGAATAAAATCATGCATTCAATGTCATTAAAAAAAAAACCCAAATATGCATTGAACGATTTGTGAATAAAAAACGGTCACAAACCTATAGATTCATGCTCAACGTCTTCAAATCCTTTCAATTTTGCAAGCGTCGTTTATACAGTGATAGATATAATACTAATTTTCAACATTTAGTGACTAATCTGAGCATTTTTTAAGTTCAGTGATCATTTAGGGAATTAACCTGTTATTTATTATTTATTGTTTATTTTATGTTTTCTCATGTTCATAAGTTTTAATATTGTAATTAAATAGCTCGACATAATTATTTTAGTGTATATTAAAATATTGATTCTTTTATATACTGCACTCATTAGTCGTAATTTCTATAATATATTTTAAAGTGTCAACATTATATATTTGTAAGTTATACTTGAATTTGGATATATTTGATACTTTATTAAGAATAATATTTCATTAAATTTTGATTTCAACTTGTACAATCTGGACTCCGTTTTAGAAAAGCTCAAAATTTGAGCTTCTCTAAAACCATGTCAAAAGGTTTTTTTTTCTTTCTTTTGTCGACAAACACTTTTTGACTTCTACCAAGCATCAATTATTCTAAGGCCCTGTTTAATACGGCAAGTTTTCCATAGAAGATGGAAAACTTTTTGTCAGTTTTCACTTTTTAAAGTGTTTGATAGGAAACATTTTCCAGATAATTGGTTTTCCACATTTTCTTGCTTTTTAAGGTAAATCAATTCCCACCACTTTGGTGGGAATTGGTTTTCTAGGCCGCTTTTTTTTTTTTTTTTTTTTTACAATGAAAACAAATTATATTCCAAATTGTAACAAATTATATCTCTTCAATGAACAATTTTCATAGAAAATAAAGTCAAACGAACACTAAAGGAACCAAAATTTCAATATTTTTCAGGTGAAAATTTATACCAATTAAACACAATTAATTGACAATTCTCAATAAAACAAGTTCTAAACAATTCGATTCCATAGAACCAAATTTCATTCTTACAATCAAACAAACCCTAATAGAAAGATTTTTGCCATCTTGAAATAATTTGAATTTTGAAACTCAGTGATGCTACACGTACAGGAGGAGAGGATGGTTCACTGTCAGACCACTCACTGTACATGGGGGGGGTATTTTTTCTCTTTTTTTTTAAACATGTGAGGCCCATCAGTGTGAGTGACCTGACAAGCCCCTGTGAATTTTGAATCTTGCTCCTGTACCTGGAGCAAAATTCTTTGAAAATATGACAATGACTCAAATGTTATATAGACCAACATCATAATGGCAATGTTAGCACATGCTATTTAGCACTGTTAGCACCACAGTAAGTGGTGCATGCACTTGTGGCATTATGGTGCACTTATGGCCTTAAATTATTGATGGTGGACTTGGTTAAAAAGACCGATGAAACAATAGTTTTTTTCGTTAAAAGTCTTAAATTACCAATGGTTTGAAAATCAGCCTGGATGTTAACTCGAAAAAGTTAAAGGGTAAATGGTGGAAAGGTTGAACTGGGATCAAATTGAGGTAGAACCGTTAGTAATAAATAAATAAATAAATTATATACCACAAAATTGACAAAATTAAGTTAATTTTTCAACTTTATTAATAATTTAATAAATATAGACAAAAACACTAATTAATGATTAAATTTGGGTAAAATTAATTTTTATTTTGTCATATGATGAATTATTTAATTTTTATAGTATTTTATTGTGAAATTGAAATAAAATTAAAATGAAAGATTTGTATTGGAATGGAAAAAAAAAATTAATTTGAAGAGAAATCATCTACAAAGTCCCACATCGAATCTCCTTAAAAAAGAATTTTTCATGCCATAAATGTGGGGGCTACTAAATGGAAAAGTAACTATTTGGGGCCTTTAATTGCATTAATAATTTATTGGGCTAAAGTTGTAATTTTTGAATGATTTTTCCAACCGGCAATTCTGTTTTCGGGTCACCCGATTTGTCCCTTAATAATCCAATTGAGACCCCCCCCACCCCGCCCCCCCTTTACCGATTTTATATTTAGTGTTTTTTAAAGCAAAAATTGGACCAGTTCCCAAATTCTTCTGTTGAATTGACTAGTCCGGTCTAAGGGTCTATTTGGACCAGATTTTAATCTAAGTCAAAGTCAAACAATCAATATCAACCACATCTTTCATGGATCCCACATCTTTTTAACCGCACATTTTAAAAACTTCTATCACAATCCACTTAAAATCTGTTTTTAATCTATACCAAACATCATCTGAGTTTCATAACATTGTAAATTACCTTCACTTGAAATGTTTAAAACGTCCAATTTAAAATTATTGTTTAAAAAGTTGATATAAAATCTCTAAATTCTCAATTTCATTCTCTATTTTCATTTGTCCTCTAAAATCCACATTCAAAATTCACACTCAATCCTAATTTCTTCTTCTTTCTATGCGTTATTCCCAAAATTCATTCAAAAGCAACTACATTTCAATGAGAAAACATCAAGGGATGCAAATTGAAAATAATCTAGACGGTATACATTATAATTTGAGAAGTAATGATTTTTCGTTATTTTCCAATTATATTCTACTTCTAGAACATGAAAAATCAACTAGGTGAGCAAAATAAGCAATACAATATAAAAATGGAATAGATGTTTTCTGTAGTTGGGGTTCATTCTTGAAATTGTTAATGGTGTTTTTGATGTATATTTTCGCAAATTAGTTATGTATACAATGTTCAACAACAACAATTATACCTTTTGAAATGATACTTAACCGTTTTAAATCACAGAATGTAGTTTCTATCTATTTGATATATGTAATGTATATTTTGATATGTTATGATGTGCTGTTTGACTAAAATTTATTGGCGATGATGTATTAGATGACTTTAGTCGTTGAATTTAATTTTGACGAAATTGCGAAAAATGTCCACTTTTATATAGTCATTTGGAAAAGATGTCCAAAATTTCTTCAATGTCCATTTTACTATAGTATAACCAAAATGCCGTCATTAACAATTTTAAATTCCACAATGAAAACAAAATTATTCATATAATTAAAAATTGTATTGACCAATAATAACTTACACATAACCTATACTACACATTTTAAAAAGAACCATGTCAATCATGCATTAAATGTTCAATTCTCCCTATAAGTGGGTAAATAAAACATTTTTGAAATGTCGAGAAGTACACTCAAAAGGTTATGAATATTATGAAATGTAGAGAACTCTCGTTTTCAGAACGAAATCTCGTTCTAAACAAATGGAGTGTTAAGTATCAAATAAACATGATCCAAATATCGTTAACAATTTTTAAAATATCGAGAATGTCATGAAATATCAAGAATAACAACTTTTACACACAACTTACCAACAAAAACAAAATTTTAAAGAAAAATTATCTTTTACAGAGAATTGTGGAAAGCCTAATCAACTGCAAATTTGGAAAAGATTAAATTTTTCGAAATGAAATTATATGTTTTCCTTATGAATTGGAAGCATATAATTATTTTTTAGTATTAATGACTTTTCTACTTCATCTTCATTTTTTTTTTTTTCAAAATTCTTGGTCAGATAATAAAAGTAAATGAATATATTAGGTATTATCTAGCATTAATGTAACTTTTCATGTAAGCTATTTGTTTTTCTCGAAATTCGTGATAAATTGAAAAAAATGCTTCACTTTTCATTGTGGTTATAATAGATAATTTGGTACCAAATTTGATCATTTTTGTAATAGTTATCAAAATTAGACACTTTTCAATTGACAAGTATGAAATTGACCATTTTTATAAATTCCCCTTTAATTTTTAAATTGTGATCATAGGTTATAGTATACTGATGAGCTCCAAAACGGCATACATTCAATTTAAATGGCTATGTGTTGTTTTAACTAATTTCATGACTGTTCTACTTTTTATTTCCATGCAGTCATGTAAATGAACATAAATACCTTTTCACTACATTTGGACACAATAGTCGATACAACTAGTACCCATATCTCACGAGTAACTACACTATGAACGAAGTTAACAAAAATTTAATTAAATTCATGTGGATGAAATAGGGAAACTGATTACCCTTAGCTCATTTAACTTATTCAAAATTTCTACGATTTTATAAAATATGATCTACGAATCTTGGAGCGAGAGCCCATACTATAAAATGTCATACAATCGATTTAAACGATCGGGTGCCGTTTAACTAATTTTGTGTCTGTTTAACCTTATATTCTCTCGTGTGATCTTTAAAATGAATGAAGATAATTTTCACTGCCTTTGGAAATTACAGTTGATACAAAATTCACACTATAGTGACCAAAACACATGTCTCGTGATCTAAACTACGTTAGAAACATAGTTAACTAAAATTCCGTTGACACACAAAAAGTGTAGCCCAAGGGATAAGATCCAGTTAGAAAGTTCAGGATGAAGACCCAAATAGGACCATTAATGAATGTAGTGGAGGCCCACGAACAAGGTACTGTTATTGCCCAAGCTTGCAAGACGTCCAAGATTTGAGCGAGTGGAGTGCCTTAAAATCGCCCAGAGCGAATGAGCCTATTCTCGCCCAAACCTTCAAATCGCCTAGGATCTTAGCAAACATAAGGTAATATGGTTATCCAGAGTAGCAGTTATTGAAGCGGTTATTGAGCAACCTTATCACAGTTGTAGGCGGTTGAACGACGAAAGTAATGAAAACAGTTTAGAGAAGGTAGTTCCATGACAAGTCAGCCATTATGAAGAAAGTGGGTAGTTATAGAGCAATCAAGTAGTTTCCAAGCGGTTTGTCATGAAGGAATTATCAAGGAAGTATAAAAGGAAGAAAAAACATAGAGAAAAGCACCCCGAATCAAACATTCTCAAACAGAGAATATGTAATTTCAATTTCTTAGATTAATTTTAAATTATCCCTTTACAGTAATCGTATGCTTGCGTCCCTTAGAGGCATTCTGTTTATTCCCAATTGTAACTTTCATCAATAAAACACCTATTTTTAGGACTTTGTCTCAAGAGGTTTGTCTCTTACACAATCACCTGATCCATTTTTTAATTGTTAGCTACAATCCGCGCGAAAAAATTTGGCACGCCCGGCGGGACTTTGGTGTTTAGTGTTGAAGATACAAAAAAGTGAAGCATTATGACTTATAAAAATTTTGATAAAGAACTAACAAGTCAGGGAGTAGTCCAATCTGTAATCGAGCGATATGAGAAGCAGCAAAACTCTCCACGAACAGAGGAACAGAATCAAAGCAGTCACAGTCGTTACGAACCAATGACAGAATTGAGTCCTTGAACCATGCGTTCATTGCTTGGGGAACTCACACAGGATGTCACTGAATAGGTAAATTTACGAAATATTCATAATATGGAAAGATTTACCCAAAGTGGTAATGCACATTATGACAACATGGCCAAACAACTGAATACATTAAATGAAATAATGAACAAGTTAGTAGGCTAAATGTGCAGCCAGTTATGCCTATTGCAAACCAATTTCAAATCAGGACAATTGTGGGGCAAAATTCACCACATAATTCTCTTGGTTTGAACTTAAATCTAGGATTTGAACCACCATTTGGTCCGTCTATTTCAAACTACGGGGGTAATGGAACGCCAAACTTGAATAGTGGTAATGGGATTACAAACTTGGGGGGTAATCCAAATATAAGAGACAATGTCCTAAATGATGGAAAGAACGTGCTGCGCGTTAATGATGGTTTGAATACTCAGTTTAATGGCCCAAACAATGGTAATTTTATTGTCAACCAATGACCAAATATTAGGCATCAAGCAAATCAACCATTTAAACCAACCTGTAGGAATTCCATATGATCCCAATGTCATGTTGATGAATCAAATCATGGAGATAGTATAGGATCAAATGGCTCTTGGGGTACGTCCTGTCATTAGGCCTATTTATACGAAGCCATATTCTGATTGGGTAGATCAAGCATATCCATGGCGTAGAGGTACAAGGTGCCAAAATTTTCATTATTCATTAGTTTAGGAGAAGTGTCCACTCTAGAACATATAGGGCGATTCACGCTGCAAAGTGGTAAAGTGACCGACTATCATAAAATGAAGTTGTTCCCTAGTTCATTAAAAGGAGTAGCTTTCTCTGGTTCATCAACTTGCCAGCAATCTCTGTTCAAACATGACAAAAATTGGAACAATTGTTCCATGCTCAGTTTTACAAGACTGAATCTGAAGTTACTTTGGCCGATTTGACGAATCTACATCAAATGCCAAATGAATGGGCAGAAGGTTTCCTTCAAAGGTTCAAGACAGTAAGAAGTAAATGTTTCATACCTTTGCCCGAAAAGGAGTTTGTCAAAATCGCTCAAAGTTGTCTAATCTTTGATTTGAAAAAGAAATTCCAAGACAGGGAATTTCCTGATCTTTTTCAATTGAGCGCAAACATGATTATGTATGAACGATTGATAAGAGAAGAAGAGCAAATGAAAAATTCTAGCAAGGAGACTTATTATAAAGATCCAAAATTTGATGTTCATACCATTAACGACGAGTATTACGATCAAATCGAAGTATGTTTGGCCGAATTAATCAAAGGAGATGCGTATACTTGTCCTATAATGGCTAAGCCTAGAGTTTCGGGCAAGGACGAGCCTATAAAAGATGAAGACAAAAAGTCTAGAACGTTCTCGTTCGATGTTACCAAAGCTAACCTTATATTTAATAAATTATATAAGGATAGGTGGATAAAGTTGAGCGATAAACATAAGTTGCCAAGCCTTGAACAAATTAAGGGTAAAAAATATTGTAAGTGGCATAATGCATCGTCACATTTGACTAACAACTGTTTGGTTTTTCGGCATGTGTTACAGGATGCCATTGAATCAGGACGAATTACGTTCGAAGATAAGAAAAAGATGGCAGTGGATGAGAACCCTTTCCCAGAGCCACTTGGAGTGAACATGGTGATGACTGATTTCAAAAACAAGTTGCCAAAATTCAAGTTGGTCATAGATGACGGAGAAGAGGACTCTAGGCCACACCCAGTGTCTTTGAACATATCAAAGGGAAGGAGCCTAAAAAGGATGAAGACGTCCTGTGTGCAAAATGTAAAGGAGAAGTGAGTGCAAATACAAAAAAGCCAGGGATATGGCAGCATCACCATAGCCCTAATTTTTTCCCAAACGCTCAGCCTGTTAGAGGGCAAGGTACATCATTCTATAGATGATCGCCTTTTGAGAGGCAGTTCAGGTCAATAAATAATGGGAGAACATTCAAGCCACAGCCTCGCTAACCAGATGTATGACATTCATTCCAGTATAATGCAGGAAGGGTGATACCCTTCAACGAGATGACTAGAACCCAACAAAGGTATTTTCAACGGAATTATGGACGAATGATGAGGTAACAACAGGGATTTCCACGTCCTAAGGTGCCTAAACTACTCGAGATGGCCAATCAAAATGTTCTCGAAAATAGTGAAGAGACTGGTACAGTCAAATCAATGGAAGAACTGCCAGAGAGTTCTTCTGAGAGACCGAAGTTTGAGCGAGACAGAAGGGATAAAGAAGATCCAGATCAACCCCTTACTATTCAGTTCAATACGTTACCTCCTTCATGGCTAATAACTATTTACTAGCCAATGAGTTCAAGAACAATGATAAAGAGGAAGAAGAAAGGGAGGATAACGAAGAAGAAGCATGTGTGCTGGAATGTGAAGAAGGCCAAACTTCTAGAAGGGCCTACAATGATGAAGATGATGATGGTATGACGGACATCGAAGAGGAAATTGATCTGAATGTAGAAAGAAGAAAGAGAGGAGTATCGCGTAATACCCTGTGGAAGCAACTACATCGAGAGGGAGTTCATGAAGTGGACTTGTTGGGAGAACCATCGGGTGTTCTTTCGATTATTATGAGTTGTACGTGATGCCCAAGAGGAAAAGGAGAGTACCTCGCTCTGAAAAGTATGGATCACCTCCAAGAATATTGCCTCTTCCCACAGGTTGGGTAACTGGAGAAGAAGTTCTGGAGAGTAGTAAAGAGAGAATTCAAGAAGAAGAAGTTTAGTGTGATATTTTACATGTTGAATCATCACGAGGAAATGATTCAACAAAGGACAAACAGGAAGTAGAAATAGATGCTGCTGAGAAGGTTATATTTAAAAGGCCTGCCATGAAATTAACTAAGCATTTGAGGCCATTGTATGTGAAGGCCTTAGTCAATGGTATACCTGTAGCAAAAGTACTCATTGACAACGGAACAGCTATAAACACCGTCCCGCCTAGAATGATGAGAAAGTTTGCAAAGGCAGAAAGTGATATGATTCCAAAAGAAGTCATCCTCACAAGTTTCAATGGAAGAGGAACTTCGGCTAAAGAAGTTATGCTACTGGACATAACTGTAGGGACAACTACTCGGACCATAGTCTTCTTCGTAATAGATGGTCCTACTAGTTATAATGTGTCATTAGGAAGGGATTGGATATACGGAAGTCGATGCATACCTTCATCGCTCCATCAATGCCTGGTTTTCTGAAATGACAAGGGTGAAGCAGAAGTGGTGCAGGCAGATCATAGACCTTTTATCGCAGAAGAAAACTCAGTAGAAAGGTTCATGTATGAAGGAAATTATGGACCTGTCAGAGTAGTCCAAGATGGAGAAGAAACTCAAATTGTTGCACAGAGTGAAGAGCCGTTTTCAGTAGATGCACTCACTGAAATGTTTAATCAGATGAGGCTAAACATAGTGGCCCTAGAGGAGCCAGTAATTGGCAAAAAAGTAATCAAGAAGTTTTAAATGAGTTGTAAGCAACAAAGGTAAATGGTCGATGTTCAGGCCTTCAAAGACAAGTTAATGGATTTCAATAAAGAATATAAAGGCAAGACGAAAGAAGAAGCAGCCTTGAAAGCATTAGGAGACAAATTGGCAGTGTTCGAGTTGGAACAAAGTATTGGCCAAGAAGTCAGCACGATGGATTGTTTAGAAGAAGAAGTGCCTATAAGGGATATGGATGATAAAGTAATGAAGATCACCAAGCCTGGATACGCTCAAGCACAAGACCCTCTGATTAAAGTGAATATTGACAATGAAGGGGAAGATCGCCCAACATTCGTCAGCCAGATGCTTGATCAAGAGGTTAGTGATAAATTAATCGTTTTATTAAAGGAATATAAGGATTGTTTTGCTTAGGAATATGAACATATGCCTGGTTTAGATAGAGATTTGGTGGAACATAGATTGCCAACCAAGACAAATTTTAAACCTCATGAGCAACCTCCTAGGTGTTTTGCTCCTAATGTACTTCCTGAAATTAAGAAAGAAATAGAGCGATTATTAAAAGCAGGCTTTATTAGAACAGCCAAATATGTCGAGTGGTTGTCCGATATCGTGCCAATATTAAAAAAGAATGGTAAATTATGGGTGTGCATAGACTTTAGGAACCTAAACATAGCCACGCCCAAAGATGAATATCTAATGCCTACGGTAGATTTTTTAGTAGACTCGACTGCCGGACATGTAATATATTCCTTCATGGATGGGTATTCGGGATACAATCAAATTTATATAGCTGAGGAAGATATACACAAAACTGCATTTAGATGCCCTGGATCTCTAGGATGTTTTGAATGGGTAGTTATAGAGCAATCAAGAAGTTTCCAAGTGGTTTGTCATGTAGGAATTATCAAGGAAGTATAAAAGGAAGAGAAAACATAGAGAAAAGCACCTCGAATCAAACACTCTCAAATAGAGAATATGTAATTTCAATTTCTTATATTAACTTTAAATTATCCATTTTCAATACTCATGTGCTTGTGCCCTTTGAAGGTATTCTGTTTATTTCCAATTGTAACATTCATCAATAAAGCACCCATTTTTGAAACTTTGTCTCAAGAGGTTTGTCCCTTACACAATCGTTAGATCCCTTTTTAATTGTTAGCGACAATCGCGTGAAACAAATTCTATCAAATTCGTCTAAATGTAGTGGAAATCAATACTTTAGCTCATCTAGCTTATTCAAATCTTCTACAATGCTTCAAAATATGATCGATGAGTTTGGAGTGAAATCAAGAGCCCATGCTTTAAAATGGCATGTCGCCAATTTAAATGGCTAGTTACCGTTTTGTAAAGTCTAATTTGTAATTGACAATTTTCCAAGACAAAAATCATAATTTATTAGATTTGTATTAAGATTTAATTATATTGTAATCAAAGTTAAAATATGTTTTAAAAAGTTCAAATTATGGTAAAATTAGTATGTGGTTGATAGAGTTCAAAAAGAAGTTAAAGAAATCTAAGAAGAAGATCAAGATTTGGATTTGAAGAAATTGAAATCGAGCAGGACACATTTTTGCTAGCATGTTGTCCAACTGGCACTCGAGTGGCAGAAGCATAATTACTGTCACCCGCCTAGCACTCGAGTGATGAGTCGACGTCCAAAATCTGTTTGCTTTAAAATACATGATTTCATCCCTATTTAAACCCAAACACTTTCCCCTATATATATATCCTACCCTATGAACGTCCCAAAGTGTGTTGAATTAGATTTATTTCAAATAGATCAATTCTTTGATGATCCGAAACATCGATTGATTCCAAAATTCAACCACCACATATTACTTCATCTATAAATTCTTCCAAAACACAGTTTGCTGATCAAGCCATATCGTTCCACATTAAATCACATATCAAAGCACACAAGATCTTTTGATCAAACACCAAGCCACCTAATCCATCGAAGATAAACGATACCAGGGATTAGGAGCTGGTACGAAAATACGCGATCCAAAAAGGATAAGGTAATATACCACGAGACGAGAGCTATGTGAAGAGAATGCAGTCCAAAAGGGTCAAAATGATGTACATGTAGTCAAAATTTGGTGTGAGAAGCACACAATCTAATAACATCAAGGGTGACTTCAAGAAAAGAAGATCAGATGGGACTAAGGGTTAGTTGGGTAGTTGGGTTAGGACCATACTTTAAGTTTCATTTATAGTGGATTATTGACTAATAAAGTGCCTGGAATTTTTTGTCTTTTGCAAAGGTTTTTTCCGTGATCAATTTAATGTTTTTTACTGCTTTCGTATTACAAATTGTGTAATTCAACATATGTTAAATTGAAATGATTAATTAATCATCTGGAAACAATTAAAAAGTAACTTGTTACTTTTATTTGCAACTTTTAATTCCATTGTGTACGTTCTAGGGTCTAAGCATTAACTAAATCGATTAATAATCTCGATTAATTTAACCTTTCAATTGGTATCAAAGCCTTATTTGTAATCCTTGACCTTAATTTTCTAGATGGGTCAATCACTATCTGTTCTTTCTTACTTTGATAGAAGTAATTATGTCTATTGGAAGGTTAGAATGAGAGATTTTCTTATGTCTATGGATGAACTTGGGTGAGTGTCCAGAATGGATGTACTACCCCTATACCAATGTTGCAAGTGTAATTATCCCTACCGATATTTCTTCTTAGTCTAAGAAAAATTTAGACGAGTGTAACTAGAATAGTAAAGCCCTTCATGCTTTATTTATGGTTGTGTCACCTGAAGATTTTTATGTGTGTGTCAATGTGTTAGACTACTAAAAAGTTTGGAATATTCTTGAGGCTATACAAGAGGGAACCAAGGGCATTAAGAATTCTAGATTACAGATGTTAAATACTAGATTTAAGGAAATTAGGATAAGAGATGATGAGACTTTTGAGAATTTTTATGTTAAGCTGAATGATATAGTCAACTCTAACTTCACTTTAGGTGAGCGAATTCCAGAGGCTAAGATTGTGAAAAAAGTGTTGAGATCTCTACCTGAAAAATTTAGATATAAGGTGATTGCTATTGAAGAGAGTTAGGACATAGATACAATTAAAATTGAAGAACTTGTAGGATCTTTCCAAATATATGAGCTTAGTCTACCTCATTCTAGAAAAGAAAAATCCATAGCCCTCAATATAGTTAGGGAAGCTGAGAGTGACACCTCTGATAATGAAAAACTTAAGGATAAGGACATTGCCTACCTTGCTAGGAAATTTAAGAAATTTCTTAAGAATAAGAACATATCTTTTGAGAGATTTAAGGGTGAATCTAGTATACCTAAGAAAGATAAACGTGAAAAGAGTAACGCTAGAGATTCTTGGAAGAGGTCTGCGAAGTGTCATGAGTGCCAAGGTTTCGATCATATATAATTTGAGTGTCCAAACTTGAAGAAAACTCAAGGCAAAGCTACAACTTCTGCTTTTACCGATGACAAGTCTAGCTTGAATAATCAAAGTGACAAGTCCACTCCTGATGAGACAAGGAATTATATGACATTCACATCTGTAGTAAGAGTGAGTCACTTGAGGATAGTGAGAAATCATTCTTCACATGAAGGATGAGAAGATGAGCGTGACATATATGAGGCCTTTAATGAGCTATTTTAGGATTACTTCAATTTGAAAAAGGTCAATAGTGTTGCTTTTAAGAAGCTATATAAGCTTGAGCTAGAGAGAGAGACTAAGGTTAAAACCCTAACAAGCGATTTTAAAATTCTTTGGCCCAAAACTATGCCCACTGCATAATCACTTGCGTAGCACATTATCTCAAAAGGAAAATTCCAATCAGGGGGTTGGGTAACTGGGGCAGAAGTTAACAATTCTGTCAGCTTATCAAATGCCTTTTTACACTCCTCATCAAATTCAAAAGCCACCTCTTTTTGTAGCAACTTTCATAGGGGTAGTGCTATTTTGGAGAAGTCTTTGATGAATATACGGTAGAAACCTGCATGTCCAGGAAAAGAACGAACTTCCCACAAACTAGTGGGATAATGTAAAAATTGAATAATATCAATTTTAGCTTTATCTACCTCAATCCCCTTATATGAAACAACATGACCCAAAACAAAGGACAATTTTAAGGTTATGCAAACAATTATCAAAGGAGTTTCCGTACACAATGAAATCATTCATGAAGACTTCTATGATATGCTCAATATAATATGAAAATATACTGACCATACACCTTTAGAAAGTGGCTGGAGCGCTGTAAAGTCCAAAAGGCATGTAATAATATACAAAGTCCAGAAGGGGCATGTAAAAGTTGTATTTTCTTGATCTTCCGAAGCAATTGCAATTTGAAAATAACGTGAATAACCCTCAAAAAATTAATAGTAAGAATGACCAGCTAACCTTTCAAGCATTTGATCGATAAAAGATAAAGGGAAGTGGTCTTTGCGGGTCACAGTATTTAAATTTCTATAATCTATACAAGCCTGCCACCCATTTTGAACATGGGTAGGAACTAACTCATCATTCTGATTTTTAACAACAGTTATTCCAGTCTTTCTAGGAACCACTTGAACCGGGCTAACCTAAGTGCTATCCGAAATAAAATACATCACTCCAACTTCAAGAATTTTGAGGATCTCTTTCTTTTCTACATCCATCATGGGCAGGTTCAATCTTCTTTGTGGTTGACGGGAAGGTTTTGCGCCCCCTTCAAGTAAGATATGATGGATGCATGCATATAGATGGGCAAATTCCTTTAATATCCGCAATTGTCCAACCAATAGCCGTCTTATGCTCTTTAAGGACTTGCATAAGCTTTTCTTCTTGTGGTGTACTAAGTTTACTGGAGATGATCACTGGTAACCTTCCTCCGTCTCCAAGGAACACGTACTTGAGGTGGCTAGGGAGAGGCTTCAACTCTAAAGTGGGAGACTGCAAAACAGAGGGTATAGGTCTCTCATTAGAAACTGGTAACACAATATAAAGAACGTTGCATGTCTACTGCAACCTGGGTGAATCACTCAACACTGCAACCGTTTCCCACAATTTAGTGCTTAAGGTTAAATCCTCAATCTCTTTCTCAAGATGCTTACTAATGGCAACTTCTAATCCATCTTTTCCATCAAGTTCAAAAACTTCATGTGCTAAATAATCAATCACATCAACAGAATAAACATGATTATCATCTTCAGGATTTTTCATGTCATCATAAATATTAAATTTAATAATTTCACCATCAAATTCCATAGTAAGTGTGCCATTATGAACATCTATCTTAGTTTTGGATGGTCTTTAATAATGGGCTTCCTAACAAAATAGGGGTAGTTTGATAACTATTTTCCATATCAAGCACATAGAAATTAGTGGAAAAAAGCAAATCATTAACTTGAGCAAGGACATCCTCAACTACATCCTTAGGATATGTATTAGATCTATCAGCCCATTGAATTAAAACACCAGTTTTATTCAAAGGTCCAAGTTTCAACAAAGCATATATAGAAAATGACATGACATTAACAGAAGCTCCTAAATCTATCATGGTCATCTCGAATCTAGTGTCACCTATCATACAATGGATAGTAAACATATCTGGATTTTTGCACTTTGCGGGGAGCTTTCTTTGAATAACTGTAGAGACATTCTCCCCAACTCCCACATTCTCACATCCTTCAAGCTTCTGTTTCCTATTAATCGTGTACAATTCTTTCAAAAATTTAGCATAATGAGGTATTTGTTTCATATAATCTAAAAATGGAATATTCACCTCACATCTATGAAAAGTTTCATACAGATCTTGATTTTGTTCATATTTCCTAGATTTTGCTAAAGCTTGTGGAAAAGAGGGTACTGGCTTATAATCAGAAAGGGGTGAAAACTTACGCTTTGGTACGTCATTATCATTGGGAAAATTCATGTCTGTAATGACATTTTTTTTCTTTTTCTTACTCCGATGATGTAGGGGCTGCCTTTACCTAAATCTCACCTCTTCACCACTTCTCAGGATGATTGCACTTGCATTTTCTCTTAGATTCATTATTGTTTTAGAGGGTAGTTTTCTCGAACTTTGCGTCTCTAGCTGACTAATTACAGTTGCCATCTGGCCTATCTAATTGTCCAAACTTTGAATATTAGTCCAGGCATCTAGTTGGAATTGTTTTGTCTCTTGTTGGAATTGCAAAGTATCAGTGGCAAGGGACTTAACAATATCTTCTAAAAACATACAATCATTGGAAGTTTGGTTCATTTGTTGTCTAGGTCAGTGTGGCAGCTTATATTGTCGAAAACTTAGGTGATTTTGAGTTGCGAGCTGATTTACTTATGGATTCCCATAGCTAAGATTACGATGATCTCTCCATCCCTGGTTATATGTGTTCGAATAGGGATCATAATTTCTTTGCAATTGTCCAAGAAAGCCACCTGATGCATTAACTTGTTCAATGAGTTCCTCGTCAAGATTTGGACACATGTCGGTTGGATGTGTTACTACTGAAAAAATCCCACAAGCTTTTGTTGTCTGCATGTTACCTACAGCCATTGACGAACAAGAGAAGTTGGAATTGCAATTTGTTATTCAATGGATGAGATATTTACCTCATTAATATGTTTAGAAGGAAGGTCAAGTCTAGTGCCATATTGTTGAGAGTTGGCTGCCATGTTTGCAATTAAGCTCCTGCGCACTAGGGAGTTTTATCTACCAAAGCTCCTCCACTAGCAGCATCAATCGTACTTCTATCAATAGGTAGAAGGCCTTCATAGAAATATTGGATGAGAAGTTGCTCACTAATTTGATGATGGGGGCAACTTGCACATAACTTCTTGAAGCGCTCCCAGCATGCATGTATGGATTCTCTACTGTCTTGCCTTACACCACATATTTCTTTTCGAATGTTGGCTGCCCTTGTAACTGAAAAATATTTCTCTAAAAACAACCTCTTCATCTCGTCCCATGTGGTAATACTTCCGGAGGGTAGATAATAGAGCCAATCCTTCAAAGAAAGTAGAAAGGCTCTTAATTTAATATGCTCTTCAGTCACTCCCATTGGTTTCATGCTTGTGCAAACCACATGAAACTCCTTTAGATACTTATGAAGATCTTTATCTGCAAGACTATAAAAAGTGGGCAAGAGATGTATTAGTCCAGATTTTAGTTCAAAGGTAGTGGTAGCATCTAAAGTAGGAACCATTATGCATAATGGTTGTTGATTCAAATTAGGGGCTGCAAGCTCTTTCAAAGTTTGATTTTCAGCCATGAATTCCTTCTACTCCAAATCAAAATCACTAGCAAATAGAAGACTAGGATCGAGATCGTTCTCTTCAAAATTCTGTCGAATGCCAATCCTCAACCCGCACAAAGACCTCTATTTCTTGATCGTATTGCAAATCACTTTAATTAGAAGATCGAGTTACAGTCATACACAATCAAGGAAACTCTAAAAAATCATGAAAAATAAGCAAGGAAAAGCTAGAGTAAAAGAAAAACAAACACAAATTATACGCTAAAATACAGAAAAATAATAAAATGTCTAAAACCCTTGAAAACGATGGAATTTCACTTTGGGAGGACAAAGTATTGCTCAAAATAAGCAAATAAGAAGCACGAAAATAAACTAAATCAACTCCCCGGCAGCAACACCAAAATTTGGTGTGCTCTCGCAAGCAACCAAAAATAAAACCTTAACTTCTGAAAACAAATGTAGTAGTGGAAGCAATGGTCGATCCCACGAAGAGTGATTAATCTAATTTTATGCTATGTAAACGATGATTGGATTTTTTTGATTATACGCAAACAATTTTAAATAAATCAATCAATGAATAATTCAAATCAAATAACAAAAGTAATAAAAAGAACGAACATTGGTCTAAATCTACATCCACCATTAGAATTTCACAACTGATCATATATGCAAATGTATATTAATTCTCACTTTGAATATTCACCGTTTGATTTATTTTCTCATTTCTCCTTAATTGCAGTTAATTTGAAAACAAGCGATCCAATTAACCTTAATTACTAAACAACCCAAGACAAGCACTATGACATTAATAATTAGAGAAATCGATGAAACTAAATAACATAATCACAAACGATTGTATTTAATTTATTCAAATGTTCTTTCCAAGATTTAATAATTTTTGACGTAGCAAATAATTAAATCCTAGTTACTTCACAAGTTGAAGAGATCAGATAATTACAGATTTGACATTTAACTTAGCTATAGATTGTAACAAACAATAAACTAGTAGACCTCCTAATAATTAAACGCAACAATCATGAAAATAAGTGTAGAAAAAAATCAATACTCAAAATATGAATTAAACAATGAAAATGATTTAGATCTCACAGTTAGATTGGTTCCGAGGCTTCAGTTTCCTTTGACCAAGTATAGGAATTTAGGTACTCATGAGAATTCTAGCACAAAATAAGAGAGAAAAGTGTCACGGGATTAGATTTCTTACACTAGAAAAACTAGACACCGTGCGGCCTTAACGCAACACAATTCCCGTCCCTACGAGAAAGCGCTAAGTCAGCCTTTCGACGCCCCCAAAATGATTCAACCTTGTAGGCTAAATCAAGACAAACTTTGAGTATGAGATTTGAAGTAACAAAGACAATATTGAGAACAAGTAAGTTTGGGGAGAAAATCTCTCTTGTATATAAAAATTCCACACCAATGTAATATACAATGTGATCTAAGAATTATATGAATAACATGAATCCCATAAATTGCATGCCTTCCAACAATTCTCTCAACTCACATATACTACTTGAAATTCTAATGGATTCCAATCTAATAAATTACAATGGGACTACATCCCTATTTATAGGCAAATCTCATGTAAACCTCCTTAGATTTAATGGTTAGGATCAATCCTCATCAATCCCCATCCAAGGGTCCCCATTGGCTACAACTTGCCTTAAACCTCTTTAGACTAAGTGGAAGCAAACTTGGACTTTGCTTCTTTGCAAGTGGATTCTTCCTTCAAAAATCCCATGGGAATTATGTCCCTTTCATAGTCATCAAGTTGAGTTTCTCTTCCTTCCTTGGTCTTTCTTAGGCAAGTGGGTTAAGTAACCAATTTGTATAAGTTTGCCCAAAATATCCCAAAATATCCCAGCAATCTGCCCATAGTATTTTCCTACAGAAAACCACCTGGTATGCTGGGATTTACTGCCCATGTCGCGCCCATGTCACTGCTTTAGTCAGGCAGCCTGCAATCTGTGTTGCTGCGCTGCCTGCGTCGTGTCGTGACTGCAGTCTGTTTCTGGCCATGTCCTGGCTGCGTCCTGGGTGCTGCCTGCAATGTCCTGCAATCTGCCTGTGACGTCCTGGATGCTTCCTGCAATCTGTCTGCGACGTCCTGGACGCTGCTTGCGACGTCACCTGCGTCGCAGCGCCTGACTACACCCGAATTTCCCAGCATCACTTGGACATGAACCCGACACCATGGACACCGGTCATCCCTTTATGAAATTAGGTGACACCGGCATTGCCGTGTACGGTTGAAGTTTAGACCTAATCAACCATAGGTCTAACTCATTTTCCCACTTGGTGCCATGACATTCCCGTGTCATGCCCAATCTCATGTCACTACCATGCGGTCCGTGACAAAAGGGTATGAGGGCGTGTGTGTCTTCTGGACGAATTTTAGGGTTTAAAAAACGTTTTGAAATTTGTTTCCATAAGTGTTTGAGTCAAATTCGGAAACCAATTTTTTCGCATTGGAAGTGTACTATGCGACCGCATAATACAAATTCCTACGGTCGCATAGTTCATTTGGAACCCGACCATAATTTCTTTGAACCCTTGTATGCGACCGCATAGCATTGACATATATGCAATTGTTGTGTTTTAGTCCTCAAATTTCGTTTTCTCGATTCTTGGTTTCTTTTCTCATTTTTCTTCTTCCAATGCTTCATGTCTTCTATCAATTGGTCTTCAAATCTTTCACATCTTCGTTTTTCTTTACGAGTCATCTTTTCAATATTTGCATCTTGGTCCTTGAACTTTGATTTTTTTCCACTTAAGTCTTTTTTTGCTTGTTTCTTCTTAATTCTACCATATTCATCCAATTGTAACGTAAATCAAAATATAACAATATCGAGTACATTTAGGCATTAATTAATCACAAAAGCATATGATAAAGGGATGGAAAATATAGCATTTTACATTTTTATTGGTATCTTCGGACAAAGGCCTACTAAACGTCATATGACCAAGCAACCTAGAAATCAATATCAGGAACCATATAGATTTTGACCTAAGTATATCCCTACGCGTCACAATTGTGGTGAGTTGGGACACATAAGACCTAGATATCACAAACTTTTGAATATAAATAGAAGTCAGAATATATCTAGCTGGGTTGACTTCCTTACTAATCAGGTTGGTCACTTGACAAAGCTGATGACACATTGACTAGAATTAATTCTGCTTCTAGGAAAGTTTGGATTAAGAAGAGTGATCTAAGAGATTATGAATCTGATCACGGTGCTCTTGAATGTAAGTGCGATAGTGTACCTCTATGAGTAAGTACTTTGGTGCATGCATTTGCAGCATTCATGACATCTACATATTCTTGCATGCACATTTAGTCATTATACATTAGATGTTTCCTTTTTGTATTATTCTTTATTATAAAAAAAAGAGTGAAAAAAAAAAAAAAATATATATATATATATATATATATATATATATATATATATATATATATATATATATATTTTTTTTTTTTTTAATTGAACATGTTATTTTGTAAACAAGTATTAGTAAAGTTCATGATTGGTGAATTAAATTTTCATTAATTTATTTAGAACTTCTTTGGAGTACTTGGTATATGTTTTACACGAGTCTTCTCCATTACATATATTAGACTTTTGGGAGTGAGTTTTAGCCACGTGTTTGAAATTTGGGATGACTGTCATCTGTATGCTAAATTGCCTTTAAATATGGAATGACCTTTAATTTAGTTGATCAAATTCTTGTATATTCCCTCAAAAGATATATTATTATTGAGTTTCAAAGAAAAATATATGAATTAAATAAAATATTGGGAGACAATCTTATACCTTTCTTTGTAGCCTACATGAGTTGAGCGATTAATCTTGCATGGTATTTTTATACTTGGTGCCCGATAAATCATCCGATTTTGGAGTTATCGACCTAAAACTCGTTATAGGGGTCATGTAGAAAGTTTAATGAAGAAGAGTCAGCATATAAGATTTGAAAATTAAAAGAAAAATGTACTGCTCACATATAGGGGGAGAAAGAACAATTTATACAATTAATTATGAGCTCTTTAATTTATAAAGGCCCAGTAACATTATGTTTGACTTCATACTTTAAAGAATACATTTATTCACTAGTGATTTTTTGCATGTCATTTCTCATTAATTTAAGATTTTGAGACTTATTTACAAGAGTTTAGTGACACTTTTCACATATACACAACTTATACAATTTACTCCATCCAGGTTTAAAATAAGTTATGTGAGAAAAACTTACTTGTTTATGAACTATGCATGTATAAGTAAGCAAATAACTATTAATGAAGCTAAACTTGAAAATTCATAAAAAATTAAAAAAATAGTTGGTCTAATAATTGAATTTTTTTATACTCCCATCTCATGTTTTTGCATAATTTTTCAATCATTATATATGTGCATATTTTTACACATTCCTCTCTAGGTTTTACATGATTACTACTTGCATTTCCTTTGTTATTCGCAACAAAAAAGGGGAAAGTATTTATTTCAGGGAGTTGATTGATTATACGAGCTAGGGGAAAATTTTAAAACTTTTTTATTGATAGAT
Organism: Fraxinus americana; assembly: GCA_035079005.1. Lineage (NCBI taxonomy): Eukaryota > Viridiplantae > Streptophyta > Magnoliopsida > Lamiales > Oleaceae > Fraxinus > Fraxinus americana. The sequence goes on along the minus strand of CM068711.1, from coordinate 24,124,952 downwards.
GAGTTAGGGAGAGTCATTTGATATATTTGTTAAAATTTTATTATTGATATAGTGTTGTGTTTTGTCTATATTGATATAAAATTCTATGGTTTATTTCTAAGTATTTAATTCATATGATATTGTATGCTTTGGTGTTACACATGTTTTATTATATGTTTTATTTAACTTAGTTATATGATTTTGATTCTGTTACTTTCCTCTTTCTTCTTACGTGGTATTGCAGTTTCCATATGTTTAAGGAAGCGGGTTGACTAAGTATTGAATTTTTTTTGAACAGTTTTGGACTTATTGACTTTGAAATAAATATGATTTTGTCACGAAATACTAAATGGGAAGATTGTAAAATCTAATTTGTAAATGTCAATTTTCTAGATTTATAAAAATCATAATTTAGAACCTGTCTGATGGAAATTTTTTTAACCAAAAAATCAATTTTTTTACCGTTTTCTTCCACACTTTTTGCTCCATCAGACACACAAAAGTCAAACTTTTCGGCTGAATAGTATTCCCAACGTTCCAAATTGTGATTTATAGTAGAAACAGACAGGCCCTTATTAGATTTGTATTAGGATTTAATTATATTGTTATTCAAGTCAAATTAGGTTTTGAAAAGTTCAAGTTATGATAAAATTGGTATGTGGTTGATAAAGTCCAAAAAGAAGTCAAAGAAATCCAATAAGATCAAGATTCGGTTTTGAAAAGGTTGAAATAGAGTAAGACACATTTTCGCTAGTGTGTTGCCCAGCTGATGCTTGAGCTATAGAAGCTGAATCACTGTGCCCCCTAGCTCCAAATTGGGCTCAAGCGATAGGTCCATTGCTTGCCTATAGCTAGCTTAGTGTTCGAGGGATGGCTTGACGTCCAAAATCACATTTTCTTTAATACAAGTGATTTTCATCCCTATTAACGTCCAAAAGTATGTTGACTTAGATTTATTCCATAGAGATCAATTATTTGATGATCCAAAACATCCATTTGTTCCAAAAATTAATCATCACATATTACTTGATCCATAAATTCTTTCAAAACATATTATGCTATTCAAGTCATATTGTTCTACATAAAACCATAGATCAAAATAGACAAGATATCTTGATCAAATACCAAACCACCTAATCCACAAAGATAAACAATACCAGGGATAGGGAGTAGTGTAGAAATATGCAGTCCATGAGGACTGAGGTAATATACAAGGGGTTGAGAGCTGGTGTGAGGATCATGTAGTCCAAGAGGGCCAATGTCGTATGCTAGGAGTCGGGATCTGATGTGATGAGCACGCAATTCAGTAGGATCAAGGGTGAATACATGAAAAGAAGGTCGGAGGGGACTAAGGGTTAGTCGGGTTTGGACTATACTGTAAGTTTTTTTTTTTCTTTTATAGTGGATTATTGACTGGCAAAGTGTCAAGAGTTTTTTATCCTTTGCGAATGGTTTTCTTAGCGATTAATTTGGTGTTCTTTACTGCTTTCGTATTGCAAATTGTGGTAATTCAATATAGGACAAATTGAAGTAATTGATTAATCATTTAGAAACAATTAAAAAGTGACTTATTACTTTTAATTGCATTTTTAATTCCAGTGTGCATGTTATAGTGTCTAAACATTATCTAAATCAATTAAGAATCTCGATTAGGTTAACCTTTCACGTTTTAAGTAATTCATTGCCTGTTTGACTTTATATTCGCTCGTATGATCATAAAATGAATGAAAACACGTTCTCACTTTCTTTAGACAACATGGTCAACACGAAGTTCTTATGATGTTGACCAAAATGTATGTCTCGTGAGTAACTACACTATACTAGGATCAAAATTTACTCAAGTTCTTTTAAATTCATCAAGATGAGATAAAAGATTTAGAAAATTCTTTCATTATGCATGGTTCAGGTATTCCCAAGTAAACTTCATATTACATAGATCATCATCAAACACGGCAAATATTTTGTAACTTTTGACGATACAATAGTCAACTACAATGAAATAAAGTTCCTTTTTAGAAAATATCCTTGAAGATTAATCTTTGAAAAAAATATTTATATTCCAACTGTCACTGGAAAAAATTGTTGAGCAAAATGTCCTCTGTGTATAAAGGAAAAGAAAGTAAGAATACCAGAAAAAACTATGGGTCATTTCTGCAATAAATCACTGTGCAAGTTAAAAGAATGGTAGTGACCCCTTACCTATATGAGAAGGAAAAGGATCACTCTATTGTGCAGTCAAAGTTACGGAAGTTACTGTTTACTAATGATAACTATATGCACTAGGTGATGGCTAACACTACTCCAAAATTTTCTATTTACTCACTACTATGTAAAATGCATTAAACAGAAAAAAAAAAAAAACGAAGGTAAAAATATTCATTAGAAGAAAATGCATAGCTTCTAAGTGAACAATGACAATAATTAAATTAATAAAATTTATTGTAATTCTATACCTAGCATGCTTCTACTAGTCAAGATTGTAGAAACTTGAAGAACTTTCATTTTCAAGATCAAATTGATTGAATCACTTACCTTGATTTTGCTTGTACTCTTTGGTTCAAAACTCTATCAAATGGAAGAAGTTCCTTGGCCACAATACAAATGCCTTTTCATAGATGATTGAATGCCCCAAAAATGTAATTTTGGCCTTTTCACTTTATCACAAGTTTTGAATACAATTTTTTAGGTATTTTCTTTACACGAGAGATATCATATGTAACTTCATTTTTGCATTATAGAAGTTATATTTGGTTATGGGTGGTGGAAGGTTACTGTACAATTCAAACAATAATTAATTCCACCTACCCATTTTACACTCTTCATAGGTCGGGTCAACCCGTATGGATGAAACATTCATTTTCAACATCTCCCACTCAAACATGAATGACTTGATGTGAAATCATTAATCATCAATTCAATATATCTAAAGATCTAACTCACATGTTTCATACTGAAAAATGGATCGTAAGACCAGTGCGTAACTTTGAGCATCCAATACTATACACCAGTCACTTGTCAGTGATATATAAGAGCTTTACAAGAGGAATAACATTTCTTGCCATACCTTAGACTTACTTTCTAACATATAGTTCAAGTATTTTTGATCCCTCACTAAATTAAGAACATATTTGAACGCTACATCATATGTTGTATTCACAATTGTGTCCAAAACTTCAATTAGTTACAATTGTCCGACCGGTGAATACAAATGTATTAGATAGAATAGTCTTCATTTTCTACTTGAATTTCTAAACCTTAAAATAATTGCTTTCCTAACATATCCTATTAGGCCGAATCGTTCATGATCATTGATAATATGCTATATTAGTAACACTATAATAAATTTTGAGAAACAATCAAAAGTCGCAAGAGTATATTAAATAAGGTTATATAAAAAACCACAAGGACTCACACAATGAAGAAGCAATGATCTATTCTTTTATTTTTCATTAATCATCAAAGCACACTTGATATGATTCACGAGCCACAATTTTATCTTCTCCCTTTTTTAGGGCGTATTTCATATTCTATAAATTAAATATATCATGCAGCTCTTAGTTTAAAAATATTCTTCGATACCTAACTTGAGTTCTCTTTATATCTATTCCTTTAAGCAGTCTCAATCAAGAAATCGATCTGGCAGCTAACATAGGTCTAGTGGACAATAGAATCCTCTTCGATTTCTTATAGTAATCTCATCTTGATTCTTTACCAAAGTGATTGAATCACATATACAACACAATTATTTTATCTAATCTCAGCACATTCCAAAATGTCAGAAGTGATTGCTCCTACGAGTAAGCTAATTTTTACTTTTATGTGTGCATGAAAATTACTCATAAGTAATCACAATAAAGAATGAACTCAAAAAGATTTTTTCATTGATGGACATTTAAGAGTTTACAAGATACATTACTAAACTCTACGGAATCCTAGAGATTTAACATGTGTTATGAATACATCTATTGGTATTGATTTAGTAAGTGGATCGGCTACCATATGATGAGTAGAAATGTACAACGAAGTCACTTCTTTCTTTGTGAGGTCTCGTATAACATTATATTTTGTATCAATGTGTTTAGTTCTACTATGATACTTGGGATCCTTCATATATGCCATAGCTTGACTATCACAATAATCAATGTAGGCCCCACACATTGTTAAGGATTCTTAGATACTAAAAGAATCTCCTTAAACAAATAGCTTCTTGTACTATTGAAGCACATGCCACAAATTCTGCTTCCATTATAAACAAGAAAATGCATGTCTTGTAACGACCCGAATTTTCAAATGTAAATTTTATAATTTAAATGGTGTCGCTACGACATCTCCGTCAAATTTTAGAATTTATTTTACGTCCGTTGAGTTGTCTAGCAAAACATTTAATATAATAATTCAAAAACGATTTTAAACTTTAAAATTCAATATTTCCTTATTGGGTCGAATTTTACACCACATCGATTTTAAATTTCTTTTGGTCCAATATTTCTTTTTTGGCCCAAGCCTAAGCCCATTATCAGCTCAAATGATTGCCCAAATTCTGGAGCCTACGTTTATATGGCTCAATTGTGCCAAACCTAGAAATTCAATCAATTCCATCTCCAAAAACATTCAAGTCTCAAGGCTGCAATCTCACAAGAAATCTGGACATTCAACTAGGTAACTCCTTCAACATTAAAACAATTATTTTCCATTGATTTCACTACTATCATCGTCTAATCCTTTTGACACTGCACAGCTCTCCCAATTTCAAAATTTGAACTCTCGAACTAGTAAATCTTTCTCGGCAAAACTCGGTGCAGGTAAATCAATCGAAATTAATTTTCAATCTTCTGGGATTCAATAATCTCTGTTTCTATTCAATATATGTTCAAAAAAAAAAAAACACAGGAGCAGAAGATAATGAAATTACATACTTCAATCCTTGCTTCCCATAACTTGCTTCTCATGAGTGAGATTTATGGGTGCAGTTAAGAACACTCGAAAACCCGATGTCGCCAATAATTTTTCATGCCAAACAAATCATAGCCCAACCTCTATTCCTCCTCTCTCGCCTAGAACACTCTCATACGAGCCACCATTTGCATTAGACATCGTTCCCCGGCATCAATTTTGGTTGAAAAGTATTAAATTGTGAAAACCCATTTGAAATTTCTCCTTAAGCTTGAAGCCAAGAACTCTCTGTCTCTCTCTACGTGAATATAGAATTGGGGATGGGGGGTTTGGTTATAAATAGGGAAATTTCACTTTTAAATCCTCAAGTTTGACCACAAGTGTAAGTTGGTCCCTTATTTAATTTTAATTCTTTCTTCACCCCTAAAATTTATGTATTCTTCAAATTGAATATAAAATATTTTCTAATTTTATCTTATTGGTCCTAAACATTTTAATTTTCATCATTAGACCCTTAATATTTAAAAAATTTTCAAATTTCTCATTTTCTTTACTTTAAAAAAATTCCAATCAAGTCCCTAAAAGTTTTAAAGCATTAATTAGGACTTAGTATCCTAAATTATATTAATTTTGTCATTGCTAGACGAGTTCGTGGGAAAAGTTTAAAGCACGGTAACATCACATCAGTTCAATTTCAAGAAAATTTCCAAGACTTTGAGGTGGGATTTACATTTAAGCAATTGTGATTATTTTTATTCATGTTAATTCTTGATGTGTGATTTTAATTGTGATAAAATACTTATACATATGAAAAGGTTGCCAGGGACCGTAAATAGGTCCGGGATCGAAAGTGGGTCCTTGGGGGTGTCCCACAGTGCAAAATTGTTATGCGCTTATACATGTTGTCAGGGACCGTAAATAAGTCCGGGATCGAAATTGGATCCTTGGGGATGTCCCACGGTACATATTTCTACAATATGTTGTATTGGTATTATATTCATAATTTAATTTCATGTTTAGATTTAATTTGGACTGATTGCTGTCTCTCCACTGAGTATAATTCGTTATGCTCACCCCAATATTTTCCACCATTTCAGGTTAAGGAGCTCGGCAAGGCAAGGCAATAAGCGGGGCAATATTGATTAAATAACAGAAAATTTAATTTATAGATTTTTGAAAACAAGTATTTTAATAGTTGGTTTCCATTTTGACAATTGAATTTCAAGTTTTAGTATTTTTGCAAATTTTGACACTTGGATATGAGCAAATTATTCAAATAACGTTTCCGCATTTATTTCTAATGTACTATAGTTGAGAAAAAAATATTTACACATTTTGGCGTTTATTTAGAATACTTATTTACAAGATATTTCGACTTAAGTAGCGTCTTGAGTTATTGAAAATTGGGGCGTTACATGTCTATTTCTTACTACACTAAGAGATTGCACTATTATAAGCAATAATGCATATCTCGAAATTGGTTTGCACTCATCTAGGTCTCTGCCCTAGTTAGTATCTATATATTATTTTAAGTACAAATCATTCCCTTGATAGTACAAGGAATAACTAGCAGTACCCTTCATCCATCTCAATATTCTTTTAACATCTTTCCATCGTTCTCTTCCATGATTAGATTGATACCTGTTGACCAGACCAATGACATAACAAATGTCGAGATGAGTACACATAGTGTACATCAACCTACTAACTACACTATTGTACGATACTTTAGACATTTCTTCTTCTTCCTCAAAAGTCTTAGGACACATGCGGAGACTTTGAGTTTTACTTTTCAATACATGAGTGTCAATAGGGTTACAATTCTCCATTTAAAACATTCAAGAATCTTCTTTATGGCTTTTGTGATAGAGCAAGAAATCTCTTCGAATGATCTATATAAATTTTAATACTAGTATGTAATCTACTTTGCCCATACCCTTCATTTTAAAATTTGAGGACAACCATTCTTAATGGTTTCAATATATTCTTCATTATTCATAGTCAATAAGATATCAATTTTGAGGACAACCACTTCTCAATGGTTTCAACATATTCTTCATTATTCATAGTCAATAAGATATCAATTACATTGAGAAAAAAAATACGAATTTTTCATTGATCATTTTCAAATAAATACAATAATCTTTGTCCTGCATGACGACGTTGTACTTGTTTTGTCAAATCTAAAGTACCACTATTTAGAAGACTGCTTTAGGCCATAAATAGATCCTTTCAATTTATAAACTTTATTATCTTAATCTGTTTCAATGAAACATATAATGGAGACTCAAGTTGAAGTGAAAAAGAAATTTAGGTATGAAAATGAATTAGAGAAAAAACTTACTCCTTGCTTTCTCAATGTTTCCCTCATTAATTCTTACACAAAAGAGATCAATAACAATCTATCGCAGCAGGCATGGTTCGTTTTAAAGTAAAAAAAATTTGTTTTCCTTTTCCACTCAACCTCTATTTGAAATGCAATTCAGACTCTTTAAAACCTACGTACTTTGGTGGCTGAAAACTGAGTTATCAACCATTAGAGAAAGAACAAGAGATGAGATATACGAATACTCATTATTACTATTAGATTTTGGTTATAGAAGACGACGTAAGGAAATTGTTCAAGAATAATTGAAGAAATTCAAGAGCTCAAGAATTCTTATTTATAATGACCCGAGCCTCTTGCTTAAGTTGCTCTATTGAGTACCATCTGCTCTGAGAGAGCATGAGCTCATCTTACCACTCACATATTTTCGTTGCGTCCTCTAGGACTCGAACCATGACCTTTCTTCTAAAAGAGTTTTAAATTGAATCTGGGTAACAATTGGGCTATAGCAACATAGAAGAAATTAAAAAAAGACAAGCCTCACACTTAAGTGTCAAGGCTTTCATTTAACACTAGATGGAACTCCTAAGAGGTGGTATAGTAAATTATCACTGGGATCAATTAGAAGCTGGCTGCAACTGAAGTATGTGTCTTTGGGAGCATTTGTCGGGAGTTGAATATGGCAAACACTAGCTACATAGTTGAATGATATGCGACAGGAAGAGGGCGAGTCTCTTAAAAGCTATTTTGCATGGTTTAGCTTTGAATTAATCGCTTGAGAGACTATATAGTATGAGAAAGCTGGCACGCCTTCTTTTATTTTTAAAAACTCATGCACACGGCACACACCCATACATCACCTCACGCACCCAGCCACATACGAAATGGACATGACGAACACCACCACTCGACCATCCATCCTATACCCACAACACATCACTCACTCCTCACCTTTTCTCCATTATTCTTCATCAAGATATCAATGTATGTCATCAAACCCTTTTTGCCTTCATTTTATTTAACTTCTTCTTTGGAGCTTTGAAAATGAAATTGAATGCTTGATTTAGGAGTGGGGCATTAGGTAGATGATGGAGTTTGTGATGGTTGAGTTATATTGAAAAAAAATTATGGTTTGATTAATAACCAAGGTCTTGAAATTTCCATGAAAAATAAAGCTCTTGCAAACTGTTTGATGAAATGCATATGTGAACATTTGTGTATAATTAAGGTTCATTTCGAATTTGACAATGTTGCTAAGTATTTTGTATTGTTTTTCAAGTTGATATTCCTTGACACGTGTATTTGGAAATACCGAACCAAAATTGACCATACATAATCATAACATGGCTAGGTACATGTCACTTCACGTCTCTCACTTTGTCCCTCAGTTTCCTAATCCAAATGACATCCGTTTGACCTAAAATTTGAAGATGTGTGAGACTAATATATCCTTTTTCATATGCCTGGAGATTGCTTGGGAAATTTTTTATTTTTCTTGACGGTGTCCAAAGGCGAACTTGCTTGGTCGAACATGATTTTTAATGAAATTTTTTCATTGTTTGAATTGATATTCGGTTTGTGAACTACATTTTGACAATTTTTATATAGTACTCAACCTTCCTTATATATTTTATCAAGCATGGCATCGTTGCATCGTTACATCATTTTATACTTTATTTGGTCAATTACATGGCATCTTTGATTACACAAGTAGCATGAATGCTTTGACATAAGTTTAGGGATTTGGTGCTCATCTTCCTATATTTTCCTCAAGTACTATAGCATTCATTTATGCATCACATATGATGTACTTGTTTCAATTTTCTTTGTGTTACAGAATGCCTCCTAAATGAATGGCCAAAGGAAAAGACAAAATAGCCTCCATTTCAGGTACTGTGCAAACTAGGGGACCTGAAGTAGAAATATGACAATTTTTGCATCAAGAGGCCATCATGCGATATTCTGATATCATTAGCCACTGGGCACTACTTCCAGAAAGGCCGGTTAAACTGGAGGATTTTCCTGGATTCGAGATATGCACTTTAGTACAGAACTGTGGTTGGGACAAAGTGATAGAAAGACCACATCCAGTGTATGAGGGACTGGTTCGCGAGTTCTATGCAAATGTTAATAGCAACATCGACACCCCTGGGTCCGAACATCTACATCAAACATGGATGTGGGACAAATGGATAATGTTTACACCCGAGGTAATAAACAACTACTATCAATTAACTTGGGATAACATTGTTCCTATTCATGGAGATTTCCATTGGAACACGGTCGAGAGAGTTTTACTTGGGCGTGAGGATGCTTGGCCGTCACAAACTCCAGTGTGGCATCGGATTGAACTTACACTGTCCATAGCTATTCTATGGCTATTTATTTGCCACAACTTCGAGCCAACTTCTCATCGAACCACATTTACCGATCCAACGACTGATTTTATTTATCATTTGGTGAGATGACAGAAGATTGATTTAGCCACCTTCATTTATGATCAGATTCATTCTCAAGGTGTTTGGGGAGATCGTCATCGTTCTCTAATTTTTTCAAGTCTGATAGTGGGATCTGCAAGAGTGTCGGCATTAATATCCCATTCGGGTAGCTTCTCAAGAAACCTAGCCCCTTCATTAAAGAGACTACCTTAGAGGCTCAAGATCGAGTTAGGGAAAAACATAGAAAGAAGTAAGAGAGGGAGCAACTGAGGAAACAGGCAGTACAGGGTTAGGGGGTGAGGACACTGAGATGCCTAAGGTACCACCACCACCGGCACCCACTAGATGTTGATACACAGTTGTTGAGATAGATGTTTACCACTATGACCGGTTCTAGCCAAGATATTGAGAGTCTTGAGCAGGCTATGGGCGCCATGGGTACGGATATCCAGACAATGAGGAATAACATGCTGACCACCAGGAACTTTGCTTCTATCGCCAGTAGGGAGTCTTTGGCTGCGAGACGAAACGTTGAGATCCTGAATGGACGGTTGAATCACTATGTTGGCAGAGTTGATGGAATTCAGCTGAGGGCTAACGGGACTTGGGATCACTTGGGTAACATCAAAAATGAGGTTCAGGAACAGTCTCTACACATTCAGGGCATGCAGGCCGAGCTTGAATAGCAGTCAGAGTTGATGCAGCAAAATTTTGCACGACTCCCTCCACCATTAGCTGATGGTGCATCCAGTTCTAGTTCCATCCACCACCTCCGTACTGATCAAGGAAGTATTCTGAGCCCCCATTTTCTTTATCTTATTGTGAATTTGTCCTTATCGTTACGTACTTTTTAATGTTGCCTTTTGTTATTAATAAAAATATTAAGGACAAGCATTCATCATATTTTAATGCAGTTTTAGTGTGATTGTACATTAAAAAAATTACAGTTTTCATTCAGTTATTTCCAGTTTTTATCTACTTATTTTCTAGCATTATATTATAATTATAGTTTTGTGTGCTTGTGTGAGTTCGATAACTTTTCCAGCTATGATGTTGAATATTGGAATAGGTATGAATTTTGAATAATGAAAATAGTGTGCTGTAAGCTTTGTCAAAGCTTGTTGGTGTTAAACTTGACATTTGCTATGCACGATTCTCATGTTTGACATATTGAGTTGGTGATTTGGTTCATTATTTAGAAAATAGTTGAATATAGTAAGTAAACCCAATAACCTTTACAGTAATAATCCATAATCCAACTATAGGGTAGTTTGGAGATGGTTGAGTTGTTATAGGGGAACATTGAGATGAGTAGGGATTCCATGCATGATATTAACTTGTGTGGATTGTTTAAAACCGATGAGAAGAAGACGAGGTGAAAGTTTTAAGTTGAGGTTAGTTTTAGAAACTAGATGTCTAAAAGAAAATGGGCATTGCACCAAATTTTGAGTGAATAGGAGCATCTTTTCGAGCATGTATATCTCGAGTGATTAAGCCTGTAAGGGTGGTTGAAAACCTGGTGCCCTATGATCATCTGATTTGGGAGTTATCGGCCTAAAACTCGTTACATGAGATATACAGAAAGCAAATGAGAACATGTTTGAATAATAATAATAATAATAATAATAATAATAATAATAATAATAATAATAATAATAATAATAATAATAATAATAATAATAATAATAATTACATTGATTAAGCCCCAGATTTTTTCTTGATAGAACTACACATTAAATGAGAGGCAATTAACTTAGTTTAGTCTTAAAAGTTGAAGCACTCAGAAGTATAGGAGAATTTTGGCTTGTTGAAATGAGAACTTGTAATATAAGGCCTATTTAACCTAAGAGAGGGTAAGGAATAAAGTTGAATAAATTCAACATAGGATATACCCCAGGAAAATTGAGTAAAAAACATAAGTGTGGGGGTGTATCTCTCGAGTGAAGTAAGGAAACATTTGACTCCTATGGGTCAGGTGTTGAGCTAATCATGATCTTAATATGTTGACATGAGATTTCACACACACACACACACACATGTTGAGTTATGCATGTAACAGATGTAGATTGATTTGATTTTACACTGTTGAAGTTGTTCATTTTGTTAATTACTAAGTTCCAATCCTAAGACGCGACAGGTTGTTAAACCATGTTTTATGCGGAATCAAGTTACAATTTTGTTTGAGAACAAACAATAGTTCAAGTTTGGGGAAATTGATAAGTGCATTTTACACACTTATTTCGGGCTACAAACACGGACAATTGTTGATAAATATGTTGAAATATAGTTTAATTCTATGTAAATTGTATGTTGTAGTACAATGTGATGAATATGAGCTACAAGTGAAAAACGACTATAATTAAAAAAAAATAAAAGTTCAAGGACCAAGTTGTAAATAGTTGAAAGATGACTCGGAAGAGGAATTGAAGTCATAAAGATGTTGAGGACCAATTAAGCATTGGAATGAAATATTAAAAGAAGAAGAATGGAGAAAAGAGGTCGAGATTGGCAAAATAGAGTTTGAGGACCAAAACGCAAGCATGTGGAAGTTGCCAATACTATGCGGTCGCATAACACAAAAAGCCATGCGGTCACATAGGTCAATTCAGGGAACATCAGAGCCATTTAGAAGTCTGATATGCAGTCGCATAGTAGTACACTCTGCGGTCGCATTGTTGAAATTGTGACATGAAATTCGGGTTTCCTTATTCGATTGAATGACTTATGGAAATAATATCATGGTCGCGTATTTTAACCCTAGAGCCATCGAGAATGCATTGGAGGAGATTCATAAGAGTTTTGAGATAAGAAAAGAGGCAAAAACAAGCAGAGTAACACCACGAAGCAAAAATTAAACTCAAGAATTGAATTGGTGATGTCGTTCTTTATTTATTTTTTTTTTTGATTTTCTTCTTTCCACTATTTTAGGCTAGGTTAATTCTGTACTAGGGTTAGATGAACTATATAATATGATTTTTAAATTTTAGTATTACATCTTGGACATCGAAACACATTTTTGGGATATTTGAATGGTTTATATGAATTTCATTTTCTCCATAATTATTGTATATGTAATTGTGTGAGTGGGGTGTCTTATTTCATGCATTCGAAAGAAGTGAAATAGGTTCGATGCGGTATAAATCATCATAGGGTGTGATATGGGATAGAAATATACCACTATGCCCTATGTGAATCTTTAAGTGCTCACAAAAACTCATGCATTCTTGTATGTTCGCATCCGTCATAAAGATATAATTGGGTCACATATTAGAATATGTTTGACTTTATTCGAGAGAGACTGTTAAATAATTTAGGAGCATTGATTCTTCAATATTTCAATCGTGTGTTAAAGTGTAGAACTAGATTTAAAAGATTATTACATGGGGATTCGTGATCTTAGTTCATTTATCATATATTAGAAAAACTTCCAACTTGCATTCGACATAAAGTTCATTCAGTTTAGTTAAAGCATTCAAAATTACATCCGCATCATTAATTTAGTTATAAATTCATCAAAACAAACACTCTCATTTTATTGTTTCGGTTAAGGTCAAGGTAATTAGAATTAGAACTAATCAATCCTTATGGGACGACACTCGGACTCAAAAAGTCCACTTTATTACTTGTTAACGAACTGTACGCTTGCGGTGTGCTTTGTTTGAAATATATTTTCATGAATAGTCGCGATCATTAAAATTGAACTAATCAATCTCTGTGAGATGATACTTGGACTTAAAATCCACTTTATTACTTGTTAACGAACCGTACACTTGCGGTGGTTTTAATTCGAAAGATATTAATCCCCAAACTTCAATCAATTGGCCATTGATCATTCTTTCTTTTCCAATTGCTTAAAAAGGGTCCAAGATTGAAATAAGATAAAATAAAACCAAGTTAAGCAAAATCCAATACTAAAATGACACAAAAGCTTAGTATTATGGTCTAAAAAAGTGCACAAAAATATACTTATCAAGCACTCTCAAACTAAAACATTTGTTCGTCCTCGAACAAAACAAAACTTAGGAATAACCCATATCACTAACCTAAACAAATCTTCAATAAAAAATTCAACGTTAAACGACTTACCTATGCCTCATGTTCAAATTTAGACAACATTTTAGAAAGATCCAAACAATATAAAAATAAATTTTTATTTATCTGATGCTCAACTTAATGTGTGTGTGTGTGTGTGTGATTAGTCAATATTGACTCACACTCATACTAGAACACAACCAATTAAGTGTTGATTTGATCATAATCTCAATCCCGTGTGGTCAGTTTTTTCTCACACCTCTCGTGCAAAATCACTCATAATGCTCTTCTATCCAATCCTGGTATTTTTCGCATGCCACCAGTCTCTAGTGTTCAAATCTCAAAGTCTTTATCTGGCACCTCTCACTTTATTGATAATCTAAATCCATTTTTCTTTCTTTCACTCTCCTCTAACAAGTGTAAACACATAACCTGTGGTGGATTTGCTTTTTTCAAGATCACCTGCATAATCTGAATTAATTTAACATTTGACAACAACATCTGATCCTCCATAACATAATGTAACATTTGAGGTACCCTTGACATATCTCAGGATCCTCTTTACAGTGTTGAATGCTATTTACCAGGATTTACCATGTATCGACTAACCGCTCTCACTACTTGTGCAATGTCTGATCTTGTATAGATCATAGCAAACATTAGGCTACCCACTGCTGATGCATATGGTACTTGATACATCTCCATCCTCTCTTCTCTGCTTCATTGGTAGGACTCTTACTTGAGGATAATTTGAAATTAATAGGAAGAGGGATAGAAATTGGCTTACAATTTTGCATATTGTAGTGCTGCAAGATTTTCTTCAAGTAATTCTTCTGACTTGGCCAAATCTTCCTATTATTCATGTCTCGATAAATTTGCATCCCTAGATCATGTTTGCTAGTTCCAAGTCCATTTTGAGCTCCTTAGCGTACTGTGCCTTCAGGTCTTTAACACAATCTTTGTTGGGGTCTGCTACTTCTCGCTATTTCTTAGCTAAGCTTTCACGAGACCTGCCTTATTAGTCGAGGCATAAAACATAGTTTCATTAACTAAGGTTGTCGTGAATGGTTAGCGTAATGAAACTCGAAAGACAAATTATCCGATCAAAAGAATTAGCATTAAGGATCATCGTCATCTAACTGTAACAATAACGAGACATCACTCAAATTCTCTTTCCAATGGCTGTGAAGTCAAACTCACAAGTGGGAATATGAGAAGAAGCCTGAACTAAGAAAAAAAAATGGTGATATTAACCCCACATCTTTAGTAATAAAGAGAAGAAGACTACTAATTGTTTATCAGTTGGCCAAAAAAATAAAAAATAAAAAGAACAAAACAAAAAAAAGTTAAAAGCACCTAATTTAGAGGTGGGCCACTAACTGAATTTGATTCATTTTAGTCTCTGTTTCATAACCAATATTTGAAGACTATTTTTTCTCTATAGTTATTTCAATCATACATTCAGACAATAAAATATTCTACACGTAAATTCAAACAAAAATTTCTTACTTTTTAACCATACATTCTTCTAAAAATCACGATTCAAAACTTTATTTTTCCCCAAATAAAGATCGTCAAACCTGGGCTTAATTGACACGATATCTCATGTGAAGCTTAGCCCCTGCCTGGGAGCAATTCTTAATCAATTTTTTTTTACTGTTGGCATCTGACAACTTTCAAACACAATATAGTAGTTATGATGGTATATATTGTGCATTACCAAGTTTTCCCTTCAAGAATAGTCAAAAATGATGGCTAAGAATATATATATATATATCCTATAAAAGAGTGGATCCCAATTTCCACTGTTCATCTCATGTCGTCAAATTCACATTAATCCAGATTGAAACCGGTTTTTGATACTGTTCATCACGCTGTAAACACTTCCTCTGGCAGGTTTTATTGCCTGAAATTTTTTATTCTTTGAATCCGTGTGTTTTGTTGACTAAACATTAAATGCATTTAATGGAAATACGAATGGGGTTTGTCATTTTTTCCCTGTCATTTCGCACACAATTAGTTTACTGTTCATCTGGTGGCTTTTGTTGACTATCCGTATTGTGCTTTCTATTTTCTTTCCATTTTATCTTCACTGATATGATGAAATTCAACACGGGTCCACTGCATTTAATGAAAATATATTAGTTGGCCCTTGTTTTTTTTTTCTTTTGTCATTTGGCACCATTTAGTTTACTGTTCATCTGTCATATATTTTATGACATACAAATAGAAATCCAATTCATTTGCTGTTCATTGTCGACCTTCGTTATCTCCATTTTATTTTCACTGATGATGATGAAATTCAACATCAATCAACGGGCCCACTTAAAATATATCAATTGGCTTTTTTCTTTCCGTTTTTTTTTTTTTTTTGTCATTTGGCATTCGTTGACTGTTCAACTGGCATATATTTTATGACCACCAATAGAAATCTAATTCATTTAATGTTCATTGCCGACATAGCAAGTGGGATCCATATCTTCTGTATTTTCTTGACTCTCCGTGTTGTGCTTTCTATTTTCTTTTCATTTTATCTTCACTGATATGATGAAATTCAACACGGTGGACTGCATTTAATGAAACTATATTAGGTGGCCCCTTTTTTTTTTTTTTGTCATTTGGCATTATTCCGTTTACTGTTCATCTGTCCTACACTTTATGACATACAAATAGAAATCCAATTCATTTGTTGTTCATTGCCAACCTTCGTTATCTCCATTTTATTTTCACTGATGATGATGAAATTCAACATCAATCAACGGGCCCACTTAAAATATATCAATTGGCTTTTTTCTTTCCCTTTTTTTTTTTTGTCATTTGGCATTCGTTGACTGTTCAACTGGCATATATTTTATGACCACCAATAGAAATCTAATTCATTTAATGTTCATTCCCGACATAGCAAGTGGGATCCATATCTTCTGTATTTTCTTGACTCTCCGTGTTATGCTTTCTATTTTCTTTTCATTTTATCTTCACTGATATGATGAAATTCAACACGGTGGACTGCATTTAATGAAACTATATTAGGTGGCCCCTTTTTTTTTTTGTCATTTGGCATTATTCTGTTTGCTGTTCATCTGTCTTACACTTTGTGACATACAAATAGAAATCCAATTCATTTGTTGTTCATTACCGACCTTCGTTATCTCCATTTTATTTTCACTGATGATGATAAAATTCAACATCAATCAACGGGCCCACTTAAAATAGATCAATTGGCTTTTTTTTTTGTCGTTTGGCAGCATTTCGTTAACTGTTCAACTGGCATACATTTTATGAACACCAACAAAAATGTAATTCATTTAATGTTCATTGCCGACATAGCAAATGGGATCCATATCTTCTGTATTTTCTATATAAGTATACAGGTAAAGAAAAAAAATTGTCATCGATTTTGCACGCATTTTCCATCCTTCTGCAGCACTCCTTGTATTATAGGTTGGTTTTGTACATGTATTCTTCTCTTCCTCTTCGATTTAGTATTTAGTAAGAATTACTTCTTCCTGTTTTGTTTATGTTTTCAGTGTACCGTTCAAAAATTTTAACAGAAGTATTACAAGCATTTGTGTGAGGTACCAATTTCATAACTATGGCATATAGGGTTATTTGTTTGTTTATGTTATTTCGCTTTCATTTGTTCAGTTTTGACGATTTCTTGCCATATTTGTACTATGTTCATTTCATAGTACGTTTAAATTATATTGTTTAATATTATAGCACTATATTTGTACTGTATTGATTTTATTTTTAGTTCCTTTTAAAGTTGTATAGTTTAGTAACATATTGCTTTTATTTTTTCCGTTCCCAATATTATGTCATCCGTATTTTTTTTCCAAAAAACTCAAATTTTTTTTTAAGAGTTCAATTCAATATTTCTAAAAACATTTTCGGGTTTCTATTATATCATTTACAAATTATATGTAATTAAATTTTGCACTTATCACATTAATTAGATTAGATTAAGTTTGTATCCTTAACAGGTTCTTCTAACTATAATATAAATTAATTATATTTCCAGATTTCATTTTCTATGCATGAATGGTGTAATGTCCTTACTAATATAATATAATATCGTTGAATTTTTTTAGTTCATAATTCTTACATTGAATATTGAAGAATTGATGCTTCTCCTGTTATGGATATTTTGGAAACTTCTCATGAAGACGATGTTATTGCTAACATTAATACCATGTTCGAAAGTGGCAATGAGACACAGAGATCATTAATTCGTCAACAGCGAAATCAATGAGAGAGAGACAGGCGAAGTAGATTAAAAAATAACTTTAGTAATTATCATAAAAGAAGAAATGACCCTATATTAAATAATCATATGCTATCTGGAAATAATTTCTCCTTTGTTGTTGAAACAAATGAACCCATAGTCCACCAAAATTTCCATGCTTCTTCAACTTCGAATCAAGAAACATCTCGTACTCTCAATTCCGAATATGAATTAGAAGATAGTATTCAAGGATTTCACATCCCGTCTGCTACATATGTGCTACCATCATCGACTTATTGTATACATTGTAATGCACGTAAATTTTATAGAGAAAGTAAAGATTTTTGTTGTTCTGATGGGAAAATCAAACTTTTCATATGTGACTCACCATTCGACTTATATAATTTGTTTACTTCTAAAGAACATCATTGCATGGAATTTAAAAAATTTGTACGAGGTTATAATAATCATCTTGCTTTTACTTCATTTGGTGTAAAATACGATAAGAATTTGTTTAAGACATATAAAGGTAATTACACATTTAGAATTCAAGGTCAAGTACATCACTATATAAGTAATCTTATGCCAAATAATAATACGCCTTGTTATATGCAATTATATTTTTATGATACAGAAAATGAATTACAAAATCGAATGAATATTTCATCAAATTTTGTTGAATTTACTTTACTATTTTTACTTGAAATTTTGAAAAAAAATCCATATAGTAAATTTTTTAGATCTTTAATTGATATGCCTAATTTGCATAACCATCAAATACAAATACGATGCGATCCTGGACTTGATCAAAGAGTTTTTAATATTCCTACAACATCTCAAGTAGCTGCTGTATAGGTCGAAAATGATAAGAATGCTAATATTCATTCTCGTGATATCATCATATACGGTCATTCTAATGATTCACATAAAGTTCATCACTATTATGGATGTTATGATCCGTTACAATATCCATTACTTTTTCCATATGGAGAATCCGGTTGGCATGAAGGTATTGAGAAATATAAAAGTACGCATTTCCAATCTGAACATATGTCCACATTTAATGTTTTCCCTAACACAAATACTACTGCAGTTGAATTTATTGAAGAAGAGAATCAAGGTTAGTAAATATATTTCGTACTAAATTTATATGTTTTTGTTAATATATTTTTTACTTTATCAATGAATATTGAAGTTGTTTTATTTTTTTATTTTGTAGTACTTGGTCATGCGAAAACACGTACACAGATATCTTGTCGAGAATATTATTCATATAAACTGCAAATCAGGACTTCTGATAAGTCCGTATTACTTCATGCTGGTAGATTATTTCAACAATATGTTGTAGATATGTATGTTAAAATTGAAACTGCAAGATTAGATTATTTTCGTAATAATCAAAAACAAATTCGTGCTGAATTGTATCAAGGTATTGTAGATAGTGTTCAAAATGGAGAAACAAGAGGGTGTAAAGTTGGAAGGAAATTTGTTTTACCACAATCATTTACTTGTGGACCTCGTGATATGTTAAGAAGATATATGGATGGAATGGCTATTGTGCAACGTTACGGAAAGCCGGATATATTTTTAACTATAACATGTAATCCAAATTGGCCTGAAATTAGACAAGAATTGAAAATGAATGACGAGGTTCAAAATCGACCTGATTTAGTTGTGCGCATATTCAGATCAAAATTGGAAGAATTAAAACAAGATTTATACAAAAAAAGTATTTTAGGTCCTGTTATTGCACATATATATGTAATCGAATTTCAAAAAAGAGGCCTTCCTCATGCACATATGTTATTAATATTTAACTCTGGGAATAAAATCACGTGTGCTCAAGATATTGATAAAATAGTATCTTGTGAAATTCCTGACAAAAATAAATATCCTCATCTTCATTCTGTTATTGCTAGACATAATATGCATGGTCTTTGTGGAAATTTAAATACAAAAAATGTATGTATGGAAGCAAATAAAGGTTGTAAAAATAAATATCCTAGAGATTTTTGTAATAATACTATATTTGGTCAAAATTCTTATCCTTTATATAAACGTCGTAATACCAATTTGTATGTTAAGGTTCGAGGCCAAATGTTAAACAATCAATGGGTTGTACCATATAATCCATATTTAAGTGCGAAATTTGATTGTCATATTAATGTTGAAGTATGTTCTTCTATTAAAGCTGTAAAGTATTTGTACAAATATGTTTATAAAGGACATGATCGTATTAATTTCTCAGTTCTTACACACGAAACAGAGAAAAATGTTGATGAAATTAGTACTTACCAATCTGCTAGATGGATATCCCCACCTGAAGCTATGTGGAGGATTTTTTCCTTTAATCAATCATAAATTTGTCCAACCGTTTATTCTTTACAACTTCATATTAAAAATCATCAACAAGTAACATATAATAATGAAGATAATTTATCTACTATTGTTGAGAATGAAAATACAAGAAAAACAATGTTGACAGAATTCTTTCGAATGAACGAGGTAAATGATTTTGCACATACACTTTTGTATCGCGATTTTCTAACACATTTTGTTTGGAATGTACATAAGAAAATTTGGACTCGTAGAAAAAAGCAAATTGTTATTGGACGAATTGTTACAGTAAACCCTTCTGAAGGAGAACATTATTTTCTTCGTATTCTTATGAATCATATTCGAGGTTCTATATCATTTGAAGATTTACGAACTTCACATGGAGTTACTGTTAGTACATATCGAGAAGCAGCACTTCTACATGGTTTATTAAGTGGAGATAATTATTGCGAAAAATGTTTATCTGAAACTATTATTTATGAAATGCCTACTTCTTTAAGACGTCTTTTTGCTACACTTCTTATTCTCTGCAATCCTAATAATCCAAAGTTATTGTGGAACAAATTCAAATCTTATATGATTGATGATTATGTACATAAAAATATTTCTCCACATAGTGCTGAATTACATGCTTTAGAAGATATCAATTGTATTTTAGAATCTGGAGGTAAAAATATAAACGACTACGAAATGGTGCCATTTAATATAAATATAAACGAAAATGATAAATTGAAAAGAATGGTTGATGATGAGACAACAAATTTGAATATTAATGAAGACTGTATTTATGAAACAAATTTAAATAACAAACAACAAATTGCATATGATATAATTATTGAACGAGTAGCAACAGGATCAGGTGGTGCTTTCTTCATTGATGGACCAGGCGGCACAGGTAAAACATATTTATATAAAGCATTGTTACATAATGTACGGTCTCAGAATTTAATTGCTTTAGCAACTGCGTCTTCTGGAGTAGCTGCATCCTTTTTATTGGGAGGTCGAACTGCTCATTCAAGGTTTAAAATTCCTTTAGAAATAGGAGGTGAAATAAGTTGTTCTGTTAGCAAACAATCTGCTTTAGGAATTTTGTTGAAAATGTGTAAATTAATCATTTGGGATGAAGCCCCCATGGTCAATCGAGGTGCTATTGAAGCTGTAGATAAAATGTTAAAAGATGTTAACGATTCTAATTTGCTTTTCGGTGGTAAAGTAATGGTCCTTGGAGGAGATTTTCGACAAGTTCTACCAGTAGTATCAAAAGGAAAAAAGAAATATATAATACATGCTAGTTTAGTATTCTCTTTTCTATGGCCTTTATTGACACATTTACAATTAGTTGAAAATATGAGAGCAAAGTTTGATCCTATTTTTTGTGATTACTTATTAAGAATTGGGAATGGAAACGAGCAACAGCATTCTTGTAATTGCATTCAACTTCCAAACGAAATAATTATACCATTCCAAGATGAAATTACATCTTTAAAACTTTTAATCCATGACGTTTTTCCAAATATAGAAAAATATGCTGACAATTTACATACGATGACAAATCGAGTTATTCTTACACCTTGAAATAATTGTGTCGATCATATTAATAAAATCTTATTGGAACAAATCCCTGGACAAATTTTTACGTACTATAGTTTCGATGAAGCAATCGATCAATCAGAACATAACTTGCAAGAAGATTTTTTGAATAGTTTAACTTCAAATGGTATTCCACCACATGAATTGAATCTTAAAGTGAACTGTCCTGTAATGTTGTTACGAAATATTAATCCTTCCGAAGGATTATGCAATGGAACACGACTTACTTGTCGAACATTTAAGAAAAATGTAATTCTTGCTGAAATTACATATGGCGAATATTGTGGGAAATATGTATTTTTACCAAGAATTCCTTTTATACCACTTCAAAGTGATCATACTTCAATTCCATTTAAAAGAACTCAATTTCCAATTCGACTATGTTTTGCAATGACAATAAATAAAGCAAAGGACAAATACTTGATTTTGTTGGTTTATATCTTCCTGAACCAGTTTTTTGTCATGGACAACTTTATGTAGTCTTATCAAGAGCTAAACAAGCAAGTGTTTAAAAGTTCTACTTAACCCATCAATTACTGAAAAGTTGCACATGACATGCACCAAAAATATAGTATATAAGAAAATTCTTTGAAAGTACATTCATAAAAAACATCATTCAACTACTACAGGTTTACCAGGTACATCAAAAATTTTATTTTAATATTTTCATACTCCTATTATTTACTATTTATTTTTAGCCATTACATTTCGTCCACTACCTTCGTATTTTATATTTTCTCATTTTTTATATACAGATGTAACAAACGGATATATTGAGTTCTTACCTTTGCAGCTTCACCACAAGGTACATGTTAATATTTTTCCACCTTTTTCTTTTGTTAATATTTCTTTTTCTATATAATAACTATTAAAATTTACTTTAAATAGTATAAACGATATAGTTCTAATTTTATTGTAATTACTTTTTCTATCAACTTAATTCTTTTCCTATCAAATTCATTCTTTGGTAAATAAGTTCTTATTTGTCACAATAAAGCAGGAAAAAAATTGAATAATTTAGTTTTTTTTATTAGGATATTATATATACTTAGGTTTTTGCATGTCTCTTTCTCATGACAATTTTTTTTCCAATCAAATAAAATATGTAATGAAATGTACAACACTTTATTACCCTGACCATATATTTCTTAGTTTACTAAATATCTAGGGACATGTGTTTTCTACTAAATGGATAACATTTACAACTCATCTTCTTCAAATACGTATTCCTTCTGACACGTAGCTACATTGAAACTTGAAAAATTTACTTTTATCATCTCAATCTCAAAAACTTTTAAACTTATTATAGACTCGAATTAATAAATTATTTATTTACATCAAAATATCTATTCGATTTTCTATATCTTCTATAAATACTCACTTTATACTTCAGAGTTGAAACATCAAACAAAAAGCATATATTACACCTCTCTCAAACATGGCTACACACTGTAAACTTATTCCACAAATTGCAATTTCTGAAACTAATTGGTCCGCAAAAGTAGTCATCACCGGAAAGCAATCACCAAAGACTGCTCGTAATTCCACTACTAGATACCAAACTGTTCTTCTCATGGATTTAGAGGTACATAGGTTATAACAGTTACATGAATTTTTACTTTTAATATGCATATATACTTTGTAAACACTTCCATATTTTTTATTATACAGGGTAACGAGGTTACGGCTACATTGTATGATACAAACATTACTGCGCTTAATGATCAGCTTGAATTAGGGAAAACATATATTATTTCAAATGCAACCGTAAAAGAGAACAGAAGTCAGTTTAAAAGCTCGCCTGATGAAAAAATCTGGACAATAACAGGGAGAACAAAAATTGAAGAATTGCACGAGAACAACTTGAACTTCATTTTCTCACAATACCAACTTACTCCATTTCATGAGTTAGAACAACATATGGATAAAAACAGTAACATTAGTAAAATTCCTATCAAATGTTTTACCGTTATAAATATGTTTTCCAAATACATTACATACAAAATAAATGAAATTATAAAATTTTTTTTTGCAGGTGTTGTAGGTGTAGCTGTAGATGTTAGACAGAAAAGAATCATCCAAACCCATTTTGGTACAGAGGCTACTCTTCAAGATATCACGTTAATAGATAAAGAATTTCAAACTGTGATGTTGACCCTATGGGACAGTTTTGTCGAACGAGAATGTGTTACGATTACTACAAACTTGACCAACAGACCAGTTATATGGGCTACTAACCTTAAGGACTCTTCGTTCAATGGTATAGATACTAATCCGAAGTTTTCCTCGTCCAAATTCATTTACAGTATTTACAAAATGACTCACTGATTTACTGAATATTTTTTCCTCACTTTTACAGGTATTACTTTATCTACCAAAGCCAATAGTACCTTCTTCATCAATTCTGACCTGCTGGCCATTGCAGACTACAAAAACTGGTACTTAAAATAACAAAAAAACATAAATACAAATTACAGTTATGATTTTTATAACTACATTTATATTTACTTCTTACAGGGTTGAAACTAATAAAGAAGCACTTGACACACTTACACAAAATAAGCATTTTGTTCCTGTCAGCCCACTGAAAGTATTACCTCCAACCGACGAGAAATTCACACCAATTGCTGAGTTACTGAGAATCCATCCAGAGGTACTTTCTAACCCATTTCATTTAATATAGTTCTATATTTTATAAGTACACATCACTGTTTTTGACACCTACTCAAACATTAATATTTTCTTTTTTTTACAGAAAAAGTTCTATTAGGTAAAGGCAAGTTGGAAGATTACTTCAACAAATCAAAAGTTTTGGTACATGTCATGTGATAACTGCAACAAATTATCCAACGCAGACTTTGAAGAAGTTCACAAATGCCAATTCTGTAAGAGTGAACATGCAAAAGCTATTCCAAGATAATTTACACTATTCAACATATATTAACCAAATATTTACCTAATGCCACAACATAGTTCAAAACTTACATAATATATACTTTCCAAATAATTCATTTTCAGAGCAAATGCTTTCGTGCACTTAAAAGACAAATCTGGATCGTTAAATGCAAGCATCATAGGAAACGCTGCAAAAACATTATTACAGACTACTGGTAATGCCATAATGATCCATTTCAAAGAGGTAAAATTGAAGTTCTAACGTGCGTAAATATTATTTTGTTTACACTTAAATATTTGCTACTCAAACATATTTATTCTATTACAGGAACCAGATGCAGCCATCAACAATTTCATGAACACTGAAAGTGAAGCAGATTTACTATTTTATATCAAAGTGGCACAAAAGCGACAAAACCCTACTGAATCCCATTTTGAAATTATCTTTGCATTTAACTCTTCAGGGACAATCATTGAGAATCAAACTGAAACAAATCATTTGGCTAATACTGTGAGCAATTCAGCTGACTCAGACGAAAACATAGGCAGCAAATCCACAAAAACGAAAGGAAAGACACGTAGCTCAACTACTGAACTGTTCGGAAATACACAAGAAATAACTACAACAAATCCAAAAAGGTCTATCTTCCGATCAGATAATACTGTTCAAACAGATACGAAGCCACAAAAGAAAGCTCACAAAGGTTCTCAAATCAGTGATGCACCAATCTCCCCACGCTCAAAAACAAAAATTGAATGAAGTTTACTTTTAGTTTTGTAGAAAGACAACTTCACCTGATATGTGTTGTGTATAAAACTTCAATGCAGAAGTTTTCCAGTTAAAAATAAGTTATCGCTTTTGACGCTAATAAGTGAAGAGGTTGTTTTGGGGTTTTGTTTTTCGTGAATGTCAAAATTATAAGGGATGTTATCGTCCGCTACCGGAGCCTCTTTTTTATACGTACTATCACCACTGTATATACACTTTCGAACTTCTGTGCCTTCATAAGTTATTAATTTCGTATATTTAAATTTAAACTGTATACATTTCAAGTCATTTCATAATTTTTTTCTTAAAAATAATACTACTTTACGTCATCAATACAATTTCTTTTTGTTCTATCTATACTATCTTCTTATACATTACAACAATTTACTACTGCATGCATAATTTGTAAATATAAAATTTCATTTAAAAGTCATTTCAGATTATATTTATTATTTATTATATATAAATCCATACTGGATTCAATTAACGTTTATATAAAAGTTTTATATTTTTAAAATTAAAGGCATTGGGAAATCGCGTGCATGCATACACGGAAAAACCCGAATTCCCTCGCGGAGATAAAAGGTTTTTAAAAAAAAAAAAACAGTTAGAAAAATCTATCAAAACTCCCCTTTGCGCGGACGGGGAGCATCGAAAGAATATTTTTTCCCGCAATTGTTTAAAAAAAATTCCCCCGTTCGCGTACGGGGAAAGCCACTTTCCCGTGCGCGGACGGGGACCTGGGTTTTCCCGTGCGCGCACGGGAAAATGAATTTTCCCCATGCGCGCACGGGGAAATCGGTTTGCCCGTACGCGAACGGGGAAATAGGGTTTCCCCGTGCGCAAACGGGGAAACCGGGTTTCCCCGTCCGCGCACGGGGACTCCCAAATTTTTTTTTATTTAATTTTTTTACCCTTTTTTTTTCCCTCTTCTTTTTTTAGTTAAAAATTCTACTGATTTACGTTTTACAAAACTATAAATATGATTTCACTTATTACAAATTTAATTCAAAAATATTAGAAAATATTTCATTTCATACATACATGAAATCTAAATTCCTTTCGGGGGCGCTGCCCCCGCGACCTGACCGGTCGGTCGGTCCCCGTTGGGGGCGTTGCCCCCAAACCCCCCACGAGGGGTGCTGTCCACTCAACCCCCGCGACCTGACCGGGCAGGTCGATCCCCGTTGGGGGCGTTGCCCCCAAACCCCCACGAGGGGTGCTGCCCCCTCGACCCCAGAACCCCTCGAGAGGTGCTACTTCTCAATTTGGTAAAAATTTTATGTGACTTCCTTCAATTTACTTCATATACACTTCGATTTTTTATTTTTATTATGATTTTCTTTATTTGCTGTATTTTTAGTCATTCCTGATTTTGTCAATATTAAATTTGTTTCCAAACTGTAGCTACTTCGTTGCTCTTGATATCAATTGTTGGTGTCTCAGTTTTTTATTTATATGTGTTTATATAGAACAAAAATTCCTTTTAGAATTGTTGTCTTTTCTCTTCAGGACATACATGGGCTCATACTTCAACATGTTGGCTTGCTTGTCTTCCGGTAAGAATTATATTAGTACTAAAAGATGCATACTTGTCTGAAGTCTTTACTCATTTCCAACTACTGGAAATATTACACGAACTTCGGCAAGATAGAGCTTACATGAGCGAAAATGTACTTACCGTCGTCTCTCTATCGTTTTCATTGGTCAGTTTTCTCATACACAGATTTTAAGATTTAGTTACTTTTTCATTCTTTGAAGTTTTTCTTCACATACTAACTAGGGTTCATGCTCTGGTGCAGTGGAATTTCCATCTTTTCATCTTCAAAAGAAAAAAAAACTATGATTCCTAATATGGTGCAGAATACTTACTTGTTTAGTTTGTAAGTGAAAATTTATTTTACCATTTTCTGAGAACTTTTCAATGAATCAGTAATTTGTTCGGAAGTGAAACAAAGGAAAATCATTTACCCCTTTTGCTTCCAAGATAAGATAATATGATTTAGTATTGTGGAATTCATTCAAAAAAAATTTACAATTACTTTTAGGATTTGATTTTAGCAGTGCGTTTTATTCTTGCCTTTAATGATTGATTATACTTAAATTAAAGATTCAGTAACCATTAGAAGGTTACCATCGGAGCTATTTTTTACGCACGAACTGCAGTTGGAAGGTCGGCTCTTAACTTCACAGGTTCGAGTGAATGTCATTTGTTTTGCTATACCAATAATATCTGTACACAACAGCTTACAACTCTTCACCTTGTACTAACAGTTGCATATTAAATTTACACAGGAGTTTCAGTTTTCATTTGGTTCATTCTTTTGCGAGTATTCTTCTCCTGCAGGGCCAATGACCGAAGAGCGACATCCTTTGGTTCCCGGTTTGCTTTCTTACTATTCCTTTTCCCTTAATGTCTCATGATCATTTCAATTAATAAATATTGAGGTAGACAAACTTTAATGAGTATAACATCAATGGATGCATGCTGATAGCTGGAATGAAGGACACTTGGTGGCTGTCGAAATGCATCTTAGGCTTTTTGTTTGAGAAAATACATTCAACACCATTACTTCCCACCTGCCAACCACTCATCTAATAACCACTACCAAACCCAACCACTTATTTAACTCTCTTCTTACCATTCAGCCTATTAAAACAACGAATCCTCCCAATTTAGACACACAATTACCTCTTCTTTTACGATTTCTTCTCCATATTTCGTTTCCTTCAAGACAAGAAAATTATCCCAATTTAGATGTGCACTCATCTCTTGTTTTCTGATTTCTTCTCCATATTTGGTTTCCTTCAAGTATTTTTTTTTTCGCACTTCGACTTCGACACCTAAAAGGTACTGGTTTCATTTAGAATTTTTTTCACTAGCCATTTAAACTTTTAATTATACTCAATATTCTCTTTTGATAATGCCTGTGTAGAAAATCGATTATTTAGCCTATTGTAAATTGTAATGCTATTGCAACTTCAATTTTGATACTGTGACTTAATACAATTTTTTGTTCAAAATTTCAAGGAAACGTCCATGGCATATATGTTATAGGATTTAATATTATGCACATTCCAATGTTAACAATTTAGGTTTATGTATTTAAGCATGCTGTAATAATTAGATGTCTCAAAATAACTAATGCAATAATATTCTTTTGTCTTCGTCAATGTTTATTTACGCATGACTGCATGTCTCCATAATAGTGTCCTCTAGAATCAAAATTAGATGTAATAACTATGAATCATGTCAAACTGTCTATGCTTTCCTTACCTTCTATACTTTCTTGATTTTAATTTCTTGACTTTTATCATGTATTAATTAATAAATAAATGCGTGAAATATGTTGTCCTAATTATCCAAGAAAGACAAGTCAAGTTATAGTTAAAAGTTAAATACAATATGAAATATCGTGATGATAATATAATTAACCTAAACGAATCTTTCTCTAAAAATGTATAAATGCACAGAACGACGTCTAATAGTTAATCTAACTTAATTAATGTAATCGGATCAACTATTTATTACAAAGTGTTCTTTTCTCGTAATTAGTCTTACATTAAAATTAATAAGAAGTCCGATGATTGGTTGGTTATATACATCACCGGGATAATGCATGTTTTTCTGTTTTATAATAGTAAAATTATATTTTCGGTCCTTTAAAATAACTGACTTATTTTTTTTCTTTGACAGTTTGACTAATAAAATAGTACTTTCCTTACCTTCTATACTTTCTATACAGATGTCTTTGGAATACATACTTCCTCCAAACCAATGGTATTCTGCTGGCATAACTCAATTTCCTAATCATCAGTACCTTATAAATTTTTTTGAGCTCATCAATGCAGAACAACAGGCATATTTGATGGGTAGTAACTTTCATGCATTCATATGCAGTATTTACCATAGATCTGAAGAAGAACAACAATTTAGTGGTAAATTGGTTCATGAATTTATAATGCGCCTTGTCAATTGTGGTAAAAATAATGAAATCTGGATAAAGTTAGATGACCAGCTAGCCCGCTTTAGCATGCATGAGTTTTGCCTCATAACAGGATTACCTTGCCATGAAGTACCTCTAGAATTTGGATTTACTAATAATCGACTTAAAAATGAGTACTTTAATGGTATAAGCAAAATCAAAATGACAATGCTATCTGAAGCATTTCACCTTTGTCAAAACGAAGAAGATAAATTCAAACTTGGCCTAGTGATGTTCGTGGAATGTATTTTGAAACCTATGGAAAGATATATTAACCAAAGAACTTTATCCATGGTTGAAAATGTTGATGCCTTCCTGACATATCCATGGGGTCGTTATAGTTCTACTAAGATCATTACAAGCATCACATGTAGAAAGAATACAGAGAATGCATCAGAATAAAGAACTCGAATCCAAATATTCACTCCATGGATACTCACTTGCATTCCAAGTATTATTCTTCTTTTTTCTTATTTTTAGTATTCTATATATAATTTTATTCACTCATTTATTACTTTATATATATGATATATATATTTTCATTTATATAAGTACTGGATATACGAGGCATTTCCACGAATTGGCCGCAAATTTGGACGACCTAGAGGTAGAACAACACGAGCACCAAGAATGTACAGATGGAGGCCACATAAATACTTTACAGAAAATGAAATTAAGCATTTTTTGTCTACCCACGAGGTATTTTACGTTTTCATTACATTCCTTATAACGTAACAGTATACATATACTTTACTTTTTACTTCTGAAAAAATTGAAACACATTATCTAACTATTTTATTACACTTACAGGTTGTAACAAATACAATATTACGACCCACAAACGAAGAGTTACAAACAATTTGGTATACAACTCTTTCACTACCAGAAGACAATGAACATAGTATACTTCACAGGATTGTCACAGAAGAACTAAACAGTATTCCTCAACAAATCCACCAACCTGATACCATTCCACCTACTCATCCTACTTCCGTTCCAACTACCTCAACCTCTACTCATATTAACTCTAACTATATCACAAGAGAAGAAATGGAGCAAATCTTAGGCACACCTAGACAACAGATTATATTGGACGTGTCTGGGTTATGCAACAACATGTACAACAACTTCGAAACGACCATTGTACAACAATCAAATAGACATGAACACTACTACGAAATAATTCTTCAACACCAGAAATAATTGTTTAATCAAAATCAGAAGTCACAAGAAGAATACCAAGCCATGCATTCTACTATGCAAAGCCATGTGGATACCAATTTCAATTCAGTACATGCGTACATTAACGAACAAAATGCTAATCTTCTCAATAAATTATCCACATGGCAATCAAACATGGAGTCTCTTGTACATTCTCTTCATGGAAGTACTCCTGTCAATATGAGCCCTACTGTATATCATGCATCATCGTCTCAACAAATTGACGACATTCCCACACAAGCATAAGAAAAGACAGCCAAAGGAAAAAAGGTACAATCTCCCATACCACCAACAAATTATCCTTTGGAAGACTACTGTATAGAAAGATACAAAATAGTTACAGATTGGATAGAAAAAAATAATTCAAGGTAACCAATCTATTTCTATTTTGTCATCTTCAATAGTTTTATTTTAATTTTATTCATTTCGAACTAAATGAAAGTATATTATGCAGAGCATTCTGGGATGATCAGTGTAATAAAAAGCATCGGAGAGACTTCCTAAAAGCTATCATAGACACAAGCGAAATGATACCCACTACGGTTAGTTACATTCATTTCTCATAACAGATTAAATTCCATAAATATTATATTCATTTTACATCTTCTTTTATTAGAGTCTTGATTTGGAGTTGACATTATTAAGGCGCCTGATCAATGATAAGGCCTCCCCCGCTTCAAAAAAATATGCAGTCCTGGACTTCAGCTACGAAGAAGAATGTACTAATTCCATAAGGGATCACGTAGACAATCAGAATATAGATCTTGAAAAACGAATACAAAATGGACCCATTTTACACCAATACATAAACGGGGTTTTGCCTACAGACGGTCGATCGTGGCTACGATGCAAATATCTATTAATTCCATGTTCGTATCCGGGCAACATATGGTATTTATATTTTGTTGACATTTCTAAATGGAAAGTCCGAATCTACGACTGCAGCAACAACAGCCATACTCCTGACCAAATCAAAGTACATTCAAAAGCAGTGGTTACTATAACGGCAGCATTATTGATGTTTCCAACATTTGTTCATTACAAACCCTCCATCAAGAAAAATCTAAACAAGCCAATGCAGATAGAAATCATTCCATACCAACCTACTATAAATAATGGGTAAGTATACAAACCACTTAGTACTGCCTATAATATTTCATACTTCGCTTTACATAATTATATATTTACCGTACCTATTACATTAAACATAAAACTATTTCTTCATCAGGCCAAACTGTGGAGTTTTTTTGCTCAAATACATAGAGTGCTTCATCTTTAACTATCCGATAGAGATAATCTCTGCAGATAGAATGGCTTCATACAGACGAAAACTCACTCTTGATATCTGCTTCAATGAATATTATCTATACCCTCATGAAGTCTAATTGGATAACCATATGCTAATCAGTATGTTCTCCTTTCTCTATTACAAACATCTAGACTGTTAGTTTTTTTTTCTTTTTTTTTCCCCTTTTTCGTATTTTTATCACATTCACTTTGCCTACCTAAAATTAGTTCTCTAAGTTTATGGAGACATATTTAACCCATATAAAATGTTCACAGGAACATGGAAACAACAACGTTGGCCAAGTCAAGTTCAGATCTAATCTTCCCCAAAAATTCATGAACACTCGTGTTCGTGTCTTCATGTACTTGAGCAGCATTTGATGATATAATATGTACGTTTTTATTTAAAAAAACTAGCTTTTCATACTACCTTTTAATTCAATTTGCAGGTTGCTTCTTCTCTGTTCGAATTTTCCCTTCTAACTTGCTGCAGAAAATACTTGCATCCGAGATGAAACAAACCAACTCAATGATTGTTAACAAAAGTGTTCTCAATCGTAACAATGCCACATCTCCCAAACCATGATACCAATGATAAGAATGGCATATCTTCAAATTTTTTTCTACTTCACATGACTGGTTATACAGATAGTTTGAATAAACTTATAGCTGAAAAGAAATGCAAATTCAGAAACTTAATTCCCGTTTCCACACTTCACACCCCATTAATTGCCATATCCAACAATACGCTAACATTTCCTCAATTAAATCAAAACCCGTGCATCGCACGGACATAAACTAGTATATATATAAAGTGATTATAACATTTATCAGAGGTAATATAAATCATTTCATTAGTTCTTGTCTTTTTAATAAAATAATAAAGTCAAAAGTTGTGATAAAATGGAACCTGTTTGTTAGATACCAACGGTTAAAAAACTCGTAAAATTTTCAAAGAGTTGCTCCCAGACAGGGTCTTGTTATTTCTCATACTTTATAATTGGCACAATTTATTCATAAATTATCCTTGTTACGTTTAAAATAAACAACCAAGGGTCTTTATTGCAGCACAATAACATGTTTTAAAAATATACATGCCAACAAGTTCAAGTCTTTAATACAGATGAAACCATAAACTTTGTCTAGAATGACACATTATTGATAAATTCAGTCTCCACTTAGTTTCAATATTCCTTCAAGATTTTAGCCTTCTCCAATATGTAATTCCCTTCCTTGTACTTTTGCCTTACATCATAAGCTCTGACATAATTCCAACCCATTTCCTCACCACATTTGCTGCAGAAAATTTTAGCAATGGTGAAATGACCAGTGATCAGTTCCCTATCCTCCTTTGCCCCCACAACAATGTTCATTGCATGAGAAAACATGTAGGCTGCCCCAGATTTCGCCTAACAATTCAACAATACAAATTAGAAGTACAACTGGGAGATCAAGATTTTATAAAAGGAAATTACTTTTTGGAGGGCATTTTTTTGAAAAAACATTGTTTTGAATAGTAAATTTTTTTAAAAAATTGTTATTAAAAAATAAAGAAAAATTTTGAATTTATGTGTAGAATATTTTATTATGTGAACGTGTGGTTGAGAATCAGTACATGAAAAAATGAATTTTGAAAAAAATGAAAGACAAACGAGGAGTCGAGGACTAAGAAATGAGGGTTAAAGTACCAAATTCTTATTCAATTAGATAAATTATATTTTAATTTTTTTTTTCCCCGAATACTGACTCGTCATTACCACAGTAACACTTAATTCTCCCATCCAATTATGTCAAGCGACGATAGAAATTCAAGATACCAATCAAAGGGATCAAGAATTTCAGGACACTATTTACGGTGCTTCTGTTTGATCAAATTAAAATGGAATATTTAGCTTCACGAAACAATATTTATCTAATTTGTTGTGCGAAAGGAGATTTAACATTTATTTAAGTGTAACAAATTCTTATTCAATTAAAAGGAAGGGGTTTCCGTCACGTAGGAATTTCCTTTAACATCGTTGTCGACATTGATGGCATATTTGTCGTGTATTTTTATTGTTTTTTACTTAAAATAGCGATGTTGAAACTCTTAAGTCCTTACGAGGAATAGGACAAAATGTATTACTTTGGAGTTTGAATAAAAGATATATTAGGTGGATACAATGTTGACGTTTTTTTTTTTTTGTTAATTTTTAATTTTTATTAATAATCGCAGTGTATGTAGTGTTAATGTGACATTAAATGATAAGTACAATTAAATGTGTCATTTAATTATACATTTTATTTAACTCATCACCCAACACCACATAGACTGAAATTATCACCCCCAATAAGATAAATAACATTACTTTAAAAACTGTCTTTATTAGAGCATCTCCAAGAGACTCTCTATTTTTAAAGAGCATATTCTATCATTTGGAGAGCATCTATAAATTTAAAGAGTTAAAATTTTGATGTACTCCAACAAACTCTTTATATTTAACACTTAAATTTACTATTCCCAAAAAATATTTATTATTTTTCTTTATCTTTTATTTTAACTAGTTTTTCTATAGATTATTTTATTACTTTTCTACATTGAAAATTGAAACTTTTTGAATGCATTTAATTATAGAGAGTGAGTTTGCCTCTCCAAATTTGGAGAGCCAAACCCACTCTCTAAATTAAAATCTTAATTTAAAGAGTCTATTGGAGCATGATTTTACATGTTGACTCTTTAAAATAGAGAGCATCTCATGTTTAAAGAGTCTGTTGGAGATGCTCTTATACTTTTAGTATATTTATTGATTTCGTCAGGTCCAATGCCTATTGTTTCTTTGTCAATGAAGATCGCTCATAATGTTAACAAAACCGTAAATAAGAAATATTGTTAGGGATGACAAAATATTCTTCCTAGTCGACGAATCAGGACAAGGACAAGAACGAGGAATATGATTCCTTAAATTATATTTTAAAAATAAGAAAATAAGTGCCTGTTTGATAGAATTTATTTGAAAATAATAAGTTATTGAATAGTATTTTTTAGAGGATGTGTTATTAAAAAGTAAGGAAATTTTATTGGTTTATGAGTAGAATATTTGATTGTGTGAATGAATGGTGAAAAATTGATACTGTAGCAAACAATTTAATTTTTAAAAGATGACAAACATGGTCTAAATAAGTAAATCAAATGAAAAATTGGATATGTTGATTCTTGTCTCATCCCATCCCATCCCGTCTCACGAGGATTGGGCAGGGATGGAGAGGGACTTCCCCCGGGTCCTGACTATAGACATTGCTTAATGCTGAAGTTGACTTGTTGACAAATTGATAATGGAGAATAGTAGCATAACTAATAAGGCCAAAATGATTTTTAAAAATCACCTTAAAGGCTTTAGAAAGAAGATCATCGGCCAGTGCAACCGGATTCCGGCAATTTCTGCAGCTGTATAATGGATGCCCGGTGAATTCCGCCATTAAACTGAAAAATTAATTCATCATCAATTAAAAATAAAAAATGCTTTCCATATACAATAAAATGAAAAAGAAAACTGAAGTGGGAAATTCATACTTTGAGAACTGGAAGGATGGAGTTGAGTTGAGTTGACTTGGATGACTTGAGAAATTAGTAGCGTGTTTAGTTGACAAATTTGATGATTGATTAGATAAGAATGTAGATAAAACTTGGGGGAGAAGCTAAGTTTTATATTTGTGGTTAAAAATTAATGGAAGAGAAATACTATAATACAATAACTGAAGTTTATTCTCGATAAATTTAAAAATAATTGTTGCAATAAGATTAAGAGATTAGTTTACTTTTCGAATAAATTATTAAATACGTAATCTTACTCTAAGACGTTACTTTTCTTCTAATAACAATAAGAGTGTTTGGTTCAGCTAAAAATTTGGATTAAAATCTAAATCAAAATCAAAGATTCATTTTAGTTATGCATTTTATGGGACTCATAACTTTTCGACCACATATTTCATTATCTTTTATCAGAATCTATTAAAAAATTTATTTTCATTTAAATCAAACAATGGCTCAGATATATAACCATACCATACTAGGGGAAGTTACTTTTTATGTGTTTAAATAGTTATCTCAAAAACATACATTACTAGTTCCAGAGCTTGACATTAATCATGACTGTTCTACCGGCATATTTGTACTCGATAAGTGCATTTTACGTATTTATTGGGGCTTCTATTCTTATTCAATTATATGTAAATTGAACAGTTATTTATTTAATTTGTGTAATTATTTTAGTTATAGGAAAATCCCAATTTGTATATAATTGGTGTGAAAAATGACTATTTGTAACTTAATTAGAATTGATTTGGAGCAATTGTAGATTAATCGTATTGCAATTGATCAATTGGTAGTATTAATGGAGCATTCGATAAAAATTCATAAGTTTCGAAAGTTAAATTCAACATTTAATAAGTTTTGAGACTAAATTGCAAACTTTAAAAACATGCATCACGCCAACTATTAATGATTTTGGGATGAAAATGATTTAATTGTAAAGATTAGTAGATGAAGGACTAAAATTACATGAGAAAAATGAGCCAATTAAAAAGGGAATTATTCATTTTTCTTCTCAAACTCATTGTGGAAACAAATTGGAACTAGGATTTTGATAACCAAAGTAATCTTTCGGAGGACATACGAAGTATGGTACAAAGATAATATACACAAGCTAAGCAAGACTTCCGACTTCCTATTCTAAGTGTTGTGAAAACATCATTGCCCAAAGTCGAGCTTGAGATTATAATCCAAGAACTAATGTGAGAGAACCATTTTTTCAACCCTTAAAGACTTTTAAATTTTGTGATAATGATATATAGGAAATATGATTGCATATTACACCTTACGAACTTTCCCAAGTTTTTAGGGGCAAAAAAAATCTGCGTTTGACTATGGTCAATCCATGGTCAAAGAAATTCCCATGTTTGCTACAAATCAACCCCGACTTTGCAAATCACGATCAACCCGCGATTGATCTCAGAGATTTTAAAAAAATCAATAAAAATCTCTTCCCTTCTTCTATTTAAAACCTAAAAATTGAAATTTAATTTTTAAAAATTGTTTTAGTTTTTTTCTTTTTAAAAGTCATAAGTATGTGTACATGCGTCATTCCACATTAAATTAGCATAAACTCCTAAGTGATTATATTGGTAATTATTTTTCTGTTCTTTTTAGAGTATAATAGAACTATATGCAGAACGAGCAATGAAATAATAGTTAAGGAAGATTGAAAATTTTAAATTACCTAATATTTAGACCCAACATACGAAATTATACAATTAAAAGCAACATGTCACTTTTTAATTGTTTCTAGATGGTTAGATCATATAAGTCAATTTATCTTAAGTTTGAATACCACAATCAATAATTAAAGCAATAAAGAACGCCAAAGATGATCAGGAGAAACTCCAACTAGGTAAAAACTCCGAACACTTTGTCAGTCAGTAATCCACTAAAAATTGAAGCAAACTTACAGTACAGTCTAGACCCGTCTACCTCAAAGAACTCATGACCTCAATTTCTACAATCTCCTTTGATCCTACCGGAGGTGTGCACCTTCAATGTAATACCCAGATCAGGAAAGTTTAAAAGATTTGATATGTACTACTCATACCAACAAGGTGCACCTTCTTTTCTGGAAGTACATTATTAGAAATTTCACAGTTAAGCGTGCTTGGTTTGAAGCAATTCTATGATGAGTAACCCCTTGGGATGTTTTCTCGGGGAGCGTACGAGTGAGGACAAAACATGTTGAAAAGACTCATGTTGGTACAGTGGGGACAGCCTGTTAAGTGGAACCCGGGTCGTTACAAATGGTATCAGAGACCGGTTGCTGGTCGAAAATCGGGGAACTAAGTGTTATGCGGGACAAAGTGCTACGCCATAGGCGGGAGCCACCTCTTGAATCTCAACACCGGCAACGGATCCTCAGATGAATCAAGCATAACGAGGACGTTACGAGTCTAATGGGGGGTGATTGTAACACCTAGATCAGGAAAGCTTAAAAGATTTGATATGTACTACTCATACCAACAAGGTGTACCTTCTTTTCCGGAAGTACATCGTTAGAAATTTCATAGTTAAGCGTGCTTGGCTTGGAGCAACTCTATGATGGGTAACCCCCTGGGAAGTTTTCTCGGGGAGCGTGCGAGTGAGGACAAAACATGCTGAAAAGACCCATGTTGGTACAGTGGGGACAGCCCGTTAAGTGGGACCCGGGTCGTTACAAATGGTATCAGAGACCGGTTGCCGGCCGAAAATCGGGAATTAAGTGTTATGCGGGACAAAGTGCTACGCCATAGGTGGGAGCCACCTATTGAACCCGTAGGAGCCACCTCTTGAATCTCAACACGGCAACGGATCCTCAGATGGATCAAGCATGACGAGGACGTTGCGAGTCTAACGGGGGGGTGATTGTAACACCCAGGCCAAGAAAGCTTAAAAGATTTGATATGTACTACTCATACCAACAAGGTGCACCTTCTTTTTCGGAAGTCCATCATTAGAAACTCCACAGTTAAGCGTGGGCTTGGAGCAATTCTATGATGGGTAACCCCCTGAGAATTTTTCTCGGGGAGCGTGCGAGTGAGGACAAAGCATGCTGAAAAGACCCATGTTGGTACGTGGGGACAGTACGTCGTCGATCTAACGGTCGAGACAGCCCGTTAAGTAGGACCCGGGTCGTTACATACAAACAAATCGCGACTCTTGATTTATACCTTAACCCTCATGGACTGTGTGTTCCCGATACCAGATCCCGACTCTTGGTACATCACCTTAATCCTCCTGAATTTGTACTTCTGCAACAGCTCCCGATCCCTAGTATCGATATATCTCTGGTGGATTAGGTAGTTTGGTGTTTGATCAAAAACTCTTATGTGTTTTGATTTGTGGGTTTATATGGAACAATATAACTTGATCAACAAAATATAATTTGGATGAATTTATTAATCAAGTAATATGTTGCGATTGAATTTTGGAATCAATG
This sequence comes from Fraxinus americana, assembly GCA_035079005.1. Taxonomy (NCBI): domain Eukaryota; kingdom Viridiplantae; phylum Streptophyta; class Magnoliopsida; order Lamiales; family Oleaceae; genus Fraxinus; species Fraxinus americana. Next base: position 24,085,976 of record CM068711.1, on the reverse strand, counting down.
AATGTTTTGGATCTTCAAAGGAATGATCTATATAGAATAAATATGATTCAACACGTGTAGCCATGGATGTCTGATGAGAGCGTTGGTCAGCCCGTGTCAACCGGGGTAGGCGTTTAGGGTGGTCCCGTTTGTAGGCTTTGGTCAAGCGTCAGTATTACTTGTAGCATTGTGTCTACAGTGGTAAGATTACTATTTTCCCTGCATCATTCAAATATGTCTTTTATATCTAACTGGTTTAGTCAAGGTAGTGGTTCAAAAGAAGGTAGTACTAGTTCAAAAAATGCAAGTATGTCAAAAAATTTTGATAAAGATGAAATTGAACAAAATTCGGCATCAAATGATTTTAATTCAAAAGAAATACAAATTACACAAATTGAACAAAAACTTCAAAATTTGACTATTCCAAAGGTAGAAAAGAGTTCTATCTATGAAATAGGCAAATTGATTTTACTCAAAATTATGTTATCAAAACTTTGGAAGAAACTACTCCTATAAAGGAACAAATTACCTATATCAATTTATTTTCAAGAGAATCTATTCAAGTTCATCGAAAGAAGTTTCAATATCTTCATATTGGAATTGCTCAAATTGCTGTCAAGCCCTTGTTTCGTCTTGGTCTTGATATTCCTGTTCTTATCACTTTAAGAAACAAGAGACTCTTAAAGTTTGAACATTCTTTACTTTCCATGCTCGAGTCTAAACTCGAAAGTGGTCCAATATTTTCAAATTGTTATCCAAATTTCTCTGTTAGTCTTCAAGATGGAGCTATCTTGAATACTCTCAATCTTCGCATTCAAATAAAGAATTTCGAAATTGATGATAGTTCAAGAGCTTTTGCCTTAATATACAGAGTGTATTACAAACTCTTGAATACTCAACTTAACATTAGAGCTCTTAGGACTTCTCCAAGAGATGAGAGTCTTTTAGTTGAAGTAAATCCACTTTATTCTAATGTTATTATTCCAAAAAGAGTTCCATGGAATCTTCAAGAAAGAGGTTGTTAGGGAATTATTGAGAGCAATTACCCAAGGCCCAAGCCCACTCCACCAGGCCCAAGTGAGGTTCCATCCCAAAACCAATTGGTAATGGGTGGAGTAGCCCACTTAGGTTATATGGTGGATTTATTTTCTTCCCACAATCGATGTGGGACTTGTTTGCCCCAACAATCCTCCCCTCAAACGAAGGACCACATCATTGTAGACTCCCCTCAAACAATAATCCATTCGCCAATCATCTTGTACCGCCGTTATTACCGTCGCCCTCGACCAAACGGGACCCGCCGCCTGACCACCAATGTCAGGAAGACTTTCGACACAAGGCACCTCAAACGCGAATGATTTTTAGCCCGATCGCCACCACGCTTTCTACTGCGTTCCTCCGACCCTGGGCTCTGATACCACTGTTAGGGAATTATTGAGAGCAATTACCCAAGGCCCAAGCCCACTCCACCAGGCCCAAGTGAGGTTCCATCCCAAAACCAATTGGTAATGGGTGGAGTAGCCCACTTAGGTTATATGGTGGATTTATTTTCTTCCCACAATCGATGTGGGACTTGTTTGCCCCAACAGAGGTCTCGCTTGGGATTTCGAAAATACTCAAAATCCTATTCCTGTACCTGTTAGGAGAAATCCTGAACAGATCATTCATAATTCTGATGGGAGTATTAGAGTTATCTTTAATAAACCATCTTTTTCAAATACTCTTCAAAGATCTTCTTCCTATAGATCTGATGATAGATCTAGATTTAGTTCATTTCAAGCTGCAAGATCTTCAACTTCTTCCCTTAAAGGAGTTAATTTTAATCCAAAAATACCAAAACCTTTTTATCAAAATGAATCAGAAAAGGATGATGAAGAAGTTGAACCTCCTACTTCTCCTACTCTTTCAGATATGATACATTCTCAATCTGAGAGACTTGATCATCAATGTAATGTTATTTCTTCTAAAATTGATAGAAGAAATGAGTTCAAGACTAATCAAACCCCTGAAGTCAAAAAATTCAGACATTTGTTCAAAAAATCCTTTTCAAAAGAACAAATTGAGTCTTTTTGGGATGAATTCTTTGAATCTCAAGAAGATATTAATTTCTTTGAATGGACATATTTCAAAGTTTTCAATAAATCTCCAAAAAAGATTTCCTCTTCAAAGAAAACAAAAACAATTCAAACCAATTCTTCTTCAAAAAAGACTTGGTCAACTCCAGATGGAGAAATATTTCAATTTGTTCATCCTCCAATGCAAGAAATTGCAATTCAACATGGCACTACTAAAGTAGTTGCTTCTCCTTTCAAAAGAATTGAAAGACCTGACGATACAATGGTTATCACCAAAGATGTCAAAAGTGTTTTATCTCAAAACAATTATTCAAATATTGTTCTTCAATCTATTTGTACTCAACTCAACAGAATTGAAATAAATTCTGAATCTGAAGCCCACACATCTAACAAAGGAAAGAAGAAGAAAATAATTGATTTATCTGCTTCTTCTATTTGTCACTTTCATGTTATTCCTCCTCCTAAGCTTAATTCTAAAGAAGATGTTCTTAAAGAACTTGCTTCTCAATTTGCAAAACTTTCAACTTCTTCAAAAAATATCAATACCATTGAATCGGCTATTGATAATATTGAATCTCAATTTCATGAGGAAACTGATTTGCATATCAATAAGCTTCATGGACTAAGATCTCAAAATCCAAATCTACCAACATACTATCCTCGTCCAACTCCTCCTGATCTTCTTTTCGAAGAAAATATCAAAAAATCTTTTTCTTATAATGGTAATACTATCCTTGAGTGGAGCATCGATGGATTATCAGAATATCAAATCACTCAATTACTTGAAAAAATAGGTATTTGTTTTAATGCCTATTTATGTAAAGGAATTGATCACCATTTGACGACAAACAATATTATTTATGGCTTTGCAGGACAACTGAAAAGCTGGTGGTTCAATTATCTTCATGAAGAAGATAGAGCTGAAATTGCTAATGCTGTTAAACCTACTAATGGAAGCAATGATAGCTTTCCTCATATGGTTTTTAGTATTATCAAACATTTCGTTGGAATTCCTACAGATATTCAAGAAAGATATTCTCAAAATCTTATGAATCTCAATTGTCCAACTCTCCAAGATTTTCGTTGGTATAAAGACATGTTTCTTACTTGTGTTTTTGTTCGACGAGATTGTGATCAATCTTACTGGAAGGAAAGATTCATTTCTGGACTTCCTAAACTCTTTGCAGAAAGAGTCAGAAATGCTATCAAAAAAATCATCAAGAACAATCTATTACTTTTGATGAACTTACTTATGGAGAAATCATAAGTTTTGTTAATCAAGAAGGATTATCTCTTTGCAATAATCTTAAACTCAAAGCTAAACTCAAATCTGAAAAATCTCAAGGTCGTAAAGAGGTTGGATCATTTTGTCAACAATATGGATTTGAGAAAATCATTCCTCCTTCAAAAACTAATTTCTTCTTTTCAAAAAAAGAAATCATTTTTCAAAATCATCTTTCAAAAGAAAAGAGTTTCAAAAACCTATTTCAAAACCACTCTCTAAAAAGAAAAATTTTAGAAGAAAAACTTCAAATGTTACATGCTGGAAATGTAACAAATCAGGTCATTATTCAAATAAATGTCCTCTCAAAAGCAAGAAGAGTAATCTTCAATGTGATGAAGAAACTAAACTTGAACTTCTCAATCTTGTTAATTCTGAGTCCGACTCTTCAAATTCTGATATTGAACAAATTTATCAAGAGACTTCTGACTCTGACAAAAGTTCAAAATCATCTTCTTCTTCCTCTTCTCATAGTAAAGAGATTTGTGGTTGTAAAACTATAAATATTCTTACTAAAGAAAAAGAACTTATCAAAGATATTATTGATCAAATTCCTGATCAAAAATTGAAAAATAAATTCAATTCTCTTCTTCCTTCAATATTTGTTCCTGAACCTTTCAATCTTCAAGATATTCTTAATCGTTTTCAAAAAGAAAAATCTATGATATCTAGTTCTGACCTTCAATTAGAAGTTAATATTATGAAATCTCAAATTTCAAATCTTGAAAAACAAGTTCGAGATATCAAAATGAAAGTTGTCCATATTCAAGTTGATAAACTTGAAAAAGATAATGAATATGAATCTTCTTCAAGCAGTGATTCATCTCATACTTATCATCAAAATCTTGATTCAAAATCCCAGAAATCTTCAAGTTCTAGATCTCATAAATCTTCAAAATCTAGCAAAAGATCTAATAAATCTTTTCATCATTTAACTGAAGAAGAAAAGGTTAATGTTATTTCAAGAATTCAATTTCAAAAATGGTATTGTAATTTAACCATTGTTGTCAATAAAGAATTCAAAATTAATCATCGAGTCTTAATTGATTCTGGTACTGATCAAAATTGTATTAGGGAAGGACTTATTCCCACAAAATATTTTGAAAAAACTACTGAAAGACTCTATGGAGCCAGTGGTAAAAAACTTGATATTCAATACAAACTTTCAAAACCTCATGTTTGTCATTCCGATATTTGTTTCAAAAATATTTTTTATTTGGTCAAAGATCTTGATCAAAAAATTATTCTTGGTACACCATTTCTTGTTCAAATTTATCCTTTTTTAGCATATGCTAAATGATTAACTACAAACATTTTTGGAAAGAAAATTACTTTTAAATTTTCTAATCCACCTTCTTTTAAAGATATCAATACTTTAAAAGATGCTTCAATTTCAAAAATCATTAATAATATTAATTTCAAGAAAAATCATATTCAATTTCTTCAAAAAGAAATTCGATTTCAAAAAATTGGGGAAATATTACATGATTCTTCGATTATTCAAAAAATTTCAAATTTTCAAAAATAAATTGAAAAAGAAATATGTTCTACTATACCAAATGCATTTTCGGATAGAAAATGACATATTGTTTCTCTTCCATACACTCCAAAATTTCAAGAATCAAATATTCCTACAAAATCTCGTCCTATTCAAATGAACAAAGAATTACTCGATCATTGTATGACTGAAATACAAGATCTTCTTGATAAAAAGCTCATTAGACCAAGCAAGTTACCTTAGAGCTGTTCAGCTTTTTTTGTCAATAATTCGGATGAAATTGAATGAGGAGTTCCTCGACTCGTTATCAATTACAAATCACTCAATACTTCTCTTCAATGGATTCGTTATCCAATACCTCAAAAGAAAGATCTACTAAATAGATTATTCAAAACTATCATCTTCTCTAAATTTGATTTAAAATCAGGATTCTGGCAGATTCAAATTAAAGAAGAAGATAAATACAAAACAGCTTTTAATGTTCCTTTCGGACAGTACGAATGGAATGTTATGCCTTTTGTTCTCAAAAATACTCATTCTGAATTTCAAAAAATTATGAATGATATTTTCAATTCTTTTCAAGATTTTATCATTACTTACATTGATGATGTTTTAATTTTCTCTGAAAATATTGAAAAACATTTCAAACATTTGCATACATTCATTCATGTTATAAAATAAAATGGTTTGACTGTTTCAGCTAAAAATATTGTTTTATGTCAAACTAAGATAAGATTCCTTGGTCATAATATTTAATTAGGAACACTTACACAAATTCAAAGAAGTCTTGATTTCACTTGCAAATTTCCAGATGAAATTTTAGACAAAAATAGCCTTCAAAGATTTTTAGGTTGCGTTAATTACGTAGGTGATTTTGTCAAAGAAATCAGAATCCTATGTGCACCTTTATTCAAAAGATTGAAAAAGCACCCTGACCCATGGAGTCACGAGTGTACTGTTGCAGTCCAAAAAGCCATCAAAAGTAGTCATTGCCTTTCAATTCTTGACCCACATGCCTCCATTATTGTTGAGACAGATGCGTCAGATATTGGGTATGTAGGGGGGTCCTCAAACAGATTCCTTCTGAATCAAGCCAAGAACAATTGGTCAGATTTCATTCTGGAGTCTGGTCAGGTCCTCAAAAGAATTACTCCACTATCAAAAAGGAGATTTTGGCAATTGTGCTTGTCATTTCAAAATTTCAAGATGATTTGATTAATAAAAATTTTATTCTCAAAACAGACTGTAAAGTATCAAAAGATGTCTTGCAAAAAGACGTAAAAAACCTTGTTTCAAAACAAATTTTCGCAAGATGGCAAGCAATTCTTTCTTACTTTGATTTTCAAATTCTATTTATACAAGGAACTTCTAACTTTCTTGTAGATTTCCTTATAAGAGAATTTCTTCAGAAAAAAAGTGAGTGAGTGTGAAAAATGAATTCTTTTGAAAAGAAAAAGAACAAACAAAAGAGTTCAAATTCTCAAAATCTATTGCCTTCAATTGATGATTTTTTATCTGGATCTCATGGATCATTTTCTCAAAATTCTCAAAAAACCACTCTTGCTTCAAAACTCCCAACTCATCCTACTTAAAAATCCCAAAATCCTTCAAACTTCAAAAAAGCTGTTCAAACTGGAATTGAAAAATTACCAGAAATCAATCCATCTCAAAAAACCTTTTCATACTTTACAAAACCTTGTTACGATTCGGTTTGTGAAATGGAAACTTCATGGATTCATCGATACACATGCCTTAATGAATGCCTTGAAGATATTTTTCCCAAAAATTTTCAATTTTTCCCATCAAACATTAAAAAATCTCGTGAGTATTTCGAGAGATCCTTGTCAAAACTGGATAAGCAATGATTACTCACACGCCAAATGCTCAAAACAAAAATCATATTGATTTTTCAAAAATTTCGATTCAAAGGGTTTAGTCTTATGAAGACTGGGGAACCAGCCCATGGAATGAGAAGAAAATGAATTTATCTAAAGATATTTCACTTGAATCTCACTTCAATTATTTTGACTATGTCAATACATGGTCTAATGTCTTTTACTTTAGGCCAGTAACGCATTCCTGGTTTATTTTTTTTAACCAGACTTGTTCAAATAATTTTCCAAAATGGTTTCAAACATGGTTCGAATATTTTGGACTTGGAAGAGACTATTTTACCTAGTCTTACTCTTCAAGGATTCGAACATTTCAAAAAAGAGGCAAAAACTATTTTAAAGCCTCAAGAAAATCTTTTGTTTCAATTTGCTCATAATCTCAAAGTTTCATGGATTTTCTGTTGGGATTATCAAATTATTCAAAATCCTGGCAGTGAATTCAATGTCAAAAAGATTGCTCAACAATTCAAAGTGAAATGGTGGACAAAATTTCATGAAATAAATTGTTGTCCAAAAGCAGTCAATTCATGGATTCAAGAACAAAGGAATATCGGCCTCCCTTCCAAGAAAGAACAGGAAAAAACTGTTGATTTCCTCACTGAAAAATCAAGATTGATAGCTATTCTTAGTCTGTGCAAAACTCCAGAAGAATTTTCAGTTATTTCTGAAAAAATTGCTAACTTAGCAGAAGCTACCTCAAAGAAATCAAAATCAGAAAATTTTGATGAAGAATCAGATCATGCCTATGATAATGAAGATGACTGTTATGTGTATGTATGATACTGATGACCTCATTGATTAAGAAAATTTGATGAATATTAAATGACTACATGGCCATAGTTATTTGGATCAACTTCAAAAATTTCGTTCTCAAAAGGCCAAAGATTTCATGTTCAAATTGTGCTTGCCAGAAAATAAATTATTTCTACCACCCTTGCCGACATTCAAAAGACAATCATCTTTATCAAAGCACATTTAATAAAGATTCTTTTCAAAAAGCCAGGAGAAACTGATGGTGGAAGACAAAGACAAAGAAATCTCAAAAGAAGACAATCTCAAAAGATGCTACTTTACTTTCTCAAAAGAAGACAACTCTCAAGTGGAAGACAACTGTCTCAAAAAATTATCATTCAAGATTCTTTTTTCTCAATTCAATGTAATTTCAAGTCCGAAATCTCAGCTATTTAATGAAGTTCATTCTGAGGTTTTAGACAGAGCAAAAAAAATAATAGAATTTATTTTTCTATTTCTCAAGAAAGTTCTATCCTTGTAATTTTCAAATTTATTTTAAATAAAATATCAATTACTCATTTTCTATGTGAAAAATGCGTTGTAAATTGCGACTAAGAATTTGGAGCATAACTTGTATGGCTCTTTGACATTCTTTAGACTTCTAATTGTATTCCCTCGATCATATGTGATCTTCTTGGACATTTTGAACTCCTTCAAGGACTATACTACAAACCCCAACTCTTTTGTTATAATTAGGACTCAATAACTCATATTTTGACTTTGATTACAACTTGATAAACTCTTATTACAATTCAATTATGATAAGATTTTGACTAAGGAAATTACCAATTACAAATTTAAAAATTGCCAATTATATTTTTTGGGCATAACAAAGATAATAGACAAAATGCTAAAACATATACATTATATACACTGTGAATTTTGCTAACTATTCTTTAAGCCTATTTTCTACACACATTGAGTACAATATATATTTTAAATTTGGGGTGTGCTTAGTTAGTTTTTTATAATTTCTTGTTTGTGGGATGATATAATTTCAAAAAGAAATCAAAAGAATTTTCTTATTGTTTTATGTGTATTTGTGTGAGTTGAATAGTCTTCATAGCTAATTGATTAGTATTTGAATTGTTTATGTATTTTCTTAATTGGTTATATTGATAGAATATATTAAATTAATTTTGAACATGGGTTGACAAATAAAGATCATAAAAAACACAACTACTTGATCAATTGAAAGGAATAGTTTGGAGGTGGTTAATCCGATTTCGGGATTTATTTAGATAAATGTTGACTCCGTGCTTGTTAAAAATATTGTGTGAAGTATTTTTGACTAATAGGTGAAACCTAGGTAATAACCATAATTGGAAGTTTGATCCCAATTACTTATACAAAATGAATAAAAGACATTGTACTAGCATAAGAAAAAGTTACATATATTTGTATGTGAAGCTAACTTTGAGTAATTCGACTCTACTCATCACCAATATTTAGAAGATAATTTATTGAGAAAGAAGGATGCCTGCAATGTAGAGCGAAAACTATCTTCGATAACTAAAAAGAAAGATTCCAAAAGTAAAAGAAGGGAAACAATGACAAATAAGAGGAAAAAAAAAACACACGAAAGTGTGTTGATGTAGTCGTAACAATTATAATCACTCTTTCTATCCGAGTAAGCCTTTGATATTTTATTTGGGATTTATACTTAGGGTCCGTGTGATTGTAAAAATGGAAAATAAGTGGAAAGAAAATGTTTTATAGGGAATTGATTTGTCTAAAAATTGTTTTATTGGGAATTGTAATTAATTGTGTTTGATTGGTATAATTTTTCAGGAAAAATGTTGAAAGTTTGGTATCCGTTTGGATTCGTTTTTTATGAAAATTGTCCGTTAAAGTGATAATTTTTTCTAACATTAGGTTTAAAATTTGTTCCAATTGCCAAAAAAAATAACAAGGCTTTGTTTTGAATGAAAATTGTCAATAAAAGTGAAAAAAAATTTTACCATTGTATCGAGAATATTTTCCAATTGCAAAAAAAAAAAATGTAAAATATTTACCCACCAAAACATCAAGAATTTATTTTCCTCGAAAATGTGGAAAATTTGGAAAGTTGGGAAATGGAAAAAATCTTCCATTTTCCATGGAAAATGTGTGCTATCAAACAGGGCCTTATAGTTTATTATTCTAGTTGAAGCTTGGAGATTGAGACATTCAAATTTAGAGAAAATCATCACGTATAGTAACTTTCACTGATGAAACTCAACCAAACACGAGCGTGAAATGAAAGAATGTTGCTCAATCGACTTTAGAATAAACATCCCAAGTATGTGATTGAAAAAAAAAAACTAGTTTGGGGAGTCTGATCCCACTATAGAGAAATAAAATTGAAAAACAAAACAAGTTTGAGGAGTGTGATCCCGCTATATAGAAATAAAGTATTTGATTATTAAGGGTCAAGAAATAACTAACTTAAAAGTTCATGATGATTACATTGTCTATGAACAAACACGTCAATAAAGCATAGAATAAGTGAAAGGTTAGTTTGATTTGCATTACATATGAAATGTTTATGAATTATCAAAGGATCTCAATACTTGATGCGATTTCGGCAAAATTATCCAATATATTTATATTTGTGTTTGTTTCCTTGTGTGCTTAGTAAACAATCTTACCCGGGGGGACAAAAAGGAATTTAAGTTTGGGAATATTTGGTAAATGTATTTTATATTTATTTGGGCATCTATTCATATTTAATTGTATATAAATTGAGTGGTTACTATTTAGTTTGTGTAAATTTTGTTAATTGTAGGTAAAATACCAACTTCAATAAAATTGGTATGAAAAAGGGATATTTAGAGCTAAATTAGAGTTGATTTGGAACAATTAAAGATTAACCGGATTGCAATTGATCAAATAGAAGTATTAATGGAGCAATCGGTAAAAAATCATAAGTTATGGAAATTAAATTCTACATTTGAAAATTTTATGGACTGATGTACAAATTTTCAAAACTTGCATCTTGTCAACTATATATGATTTTGGGATTAAGATGGCTAAATAGTAAAGATTAAAAGAGGAGATACTAAAATTACATGAAAAATGAGTCAAAACGAAAGGGAATTGTTTTTTCTTCTGTAACTCTTTGTCGAAACCTATCGAAACATAGATTTTAACCTAAATCTTAATATATAAAGTGTGGTTATATTCACACCACATTTTTTAATAAATAAATCATACTTTAATTACATTAAAATCATTAATCTTTATTGATTATCACACTTATATTCTTAACTTTTTTCTTCATCACATTTTTATTTTTATTATTTCATTGATTAGAAAATGTTGTCCTGAATTAAACATGATTTTCATCAAAATATATTGTTAGCAAGATTTAAAATGAAGGTCAAATATTTAATCGCATTTTTCAATTATTATTTATTTAGTTTATTCAAAAATACAATGGGCAAATTAATCTTTTTACTCTATCTTAAAGAAAATTTGGAAGAGAAACCATAATTAGGGACAATTTATGTTAATTTGAAAATAAGAATACGATGAAAAATATTTATAAATGTGATAATGTATAAAGATTATGAACTTTTCATACAATTAAAATATAGTATAATTATTAAAAAATATGGTGTGAATATATTTAGCCTTATAATACATATGTTAGTCCAATAATTGAAGGATTCTTGAGGAATCCATTATGCATTATTCTACAAGCCAAATTGGCCTTATGGGATAAAAAAAGTCATATCAATTACAAGAAAAAAAACTCGTAAAGGATAAAAAAAAATAATCAAGAAATCAATCAAGAAGTCTTTCAAGGTCTTTACGAGAATAAAGCAGATTCTTGGGGAAATACCTTCATATTTTTTCCATTTTTCCGTAGAGCTCAATTATGTACTTTAATTATCTTTTGTATTTTCCTTCTCACATGATGTGTAAATAAATAAATAGTTAGGATGAACGATTATAATCTAATTTTGAGCATTAATTTTAGTTAGGGATAATTGTAGCCACTAGCTACAGTCTCAAACCTTTCACCTTTTTGCAAACTTTATTCAAACTTTCATTTGTGTTATTCACAGTTCCCAAATCTTTCATTTTGTTACTTCAGAATGACAAATGGACAAATTTCGTTAATTCCTCCATTAGTTGACCAAAAGTCAATGAGTTGACCAAATTTTGATCAATTTTAGAAGGAAAAAATGGCAATGTATATTTTTTATAATAAAATAATAAAATAAATTAAATAAAAAGGAAATGAAATAAATTATTCATCTTTTCAAATTCCCCAACCCCACCCACCCATCCATCCCCAACACAAAAAGAAGAAAATCCACCCACTGCCAACCATCATCAACTACAAACAAGATGCTACATCGCTCATCACTACTGCGAATTGCCACAACCACCGTGCCCAAATCTCAAACAACAACGTAAACAATTTCACTGAATTTGAAAACCACAATATCAAATAACAAAATAAACACTATTACCCAATTTAAAAACCTATAAATTTTCTACAAATGAGAGAATTCTAGTACACAAAATCTACACTCTTTTGGCTTTGTATTTGTACGACGCTCGATTGTCGGCTATTGAGGTGGCTGATCTTTGCTTAGGTAAGCCATCGCTGATGCGTTCCATTCAATTTTCATTACCGGCCATGATGTCGTGGCGTCGCTTCGAGAAGTACCAATATCAGTGAAGTTAGGACCATGGCACTATGTCTGATTGTGGATGAAAGAAGAGAGTGATAAGATGCGTCAAATAGCTTAAGGATGCGTTTGATTGCCAAAATTTTCCATTGAAAATTTGTTTTTTCTACCTAATTTCCTACTTTTGTATTGTTTGATTGACAATTTTTTTCATGAAAATATTTCTCTACTTTTGGTCACGTGACCATATTTTTCTTGAAAACAAGAAAAATACTTTCTTTAGAAAGATGTGGTTTTTATTTTCCGTGTTATTCACTCATTCTTTCTCTCTCTCATCTACCCACCAATAAAAAAAACAAGTATAATATTTTTTAGATTGAAAACTAAATCATTCAAATAATAGAAATGATAGGCGATTTTTGCCTCCTTAAAGGAGTCGCCGCCTTCTTCCTCATCATTTGAACACCACTCGCCGCCTTGACCACCAGACAGCACCACCATTCAAACCCCCTCACCTCCGTCTACAATCTTCGTTCCACAACCGGTTGAGAACTTGTCGAAAATAGCCCAAGTCCCTACCCTAAACCGCGAGTCCAATCGAGATTTTTGCACTTCTTCCACCACTGCCGGCCACCTTTTCGGTCGCAAACCACCACCACTCCAATCTTCTCAACCTCGAGCATCTACTACAACCATGGGTCACCTCCAATTTTGTCCATAATCAACTGAGCTTATGGAAGTTGCTCGCGAGTTATATGGAAAGTTTGGCTCCAACAAAATTAATGAATTTCTAATGATGCAAACAATCAATCCTACATTCCAAACATCACTTCATGCTGATAATATATTAGGTAACCACCAATTGATCCAATTAAAAACCCAATTGATGGATTGTAATCGAACTAAGCCAATACACACGCGATGGGTACCGATGCTCTAGTTGATGATGTTCGGCTTGTTATTGCTCAAAATTCAAAAAACACATATGTAATTGAGGTTAATACAGATATGGGTATTGATTCAATTCAAGGAATTGAAGGCCAATTGAACTCCATTAGTACCTACCAACCCGCGGCAGTATAACTCCCTTCAAATTAAATTTCCAATCGGCTCAATGATACCCATCGAATGACAATACCTCCAAAGGTTTCTGAACCTTCCAAAGCTCCTATAATGGTCTAACCACAGATCAATAGCACGGCGTCACTCACTTTCAATTTTGAACCTTCCCAATGGGTCCTTCTCAAAACTGATCATACAGCATCCAAACTAGCAAACGACCGCAAAATCGGAATCAGTAGACCCAAAATGTGCATAATAGGTTCAATCCCATAATGCCGAAAACCCAACGAGTCGTCGGCCCACCAGCGTATGGCCCTCACGCGCAGCCTCCTCTTATTGCCGCCATATTCCGGTTTCAACTAGACCATCTATTTTTTCATTTGGAGTTGCAAGAGTTGCTCAGCTCTACAATCTTATGCTGCTGTACTCAATTGTGGACCTACGATTACTCAGGCAGAGAGAGTCAGAGGAAATCATTCGCTCATGTTCTTCGAGCTCCTGAGGATTCCAGACATCACAGTTTAGTTTCGAAGGAACCATACATCCATCGGGCGAGCCTGCTATTTTTTTCGATGAGTCTGATGAGTAGTTTTTGGCTGAAGCCTACAAGTTCACACTTGTAGGTAAATTTGTGCATCGCAAACCTTCTAGGATCAAGGTACATGAGAATTTTATGCTTTTTGGATTTATTGGTGATTATGAGATTAGACATATCGATGATTTACACATTATTATTCATTTGGCGCACGAGGGTGAATATTCACGGTTATTCCTCGAACCCACTTAGTGTAATGATTATTGTCCTATGAGGATCATAAAATAGACCCCCTGTTTCAGGCCAAGGCATAAAGTTCCTATTGCTCCTGTCTGGGTTTCATTTCCTTTGCTCCCTATTCATTTTCGAGCTAAGAGTTCATTGTTTGCAATAGCTAAGGCCATTGGGCTCCCACTTCGTATTGATGAAGCAACTTTCGATCTCTAGGAACCCAGTGAGGCATGAGTTTGTATTGAGGTTGATCTGGAATGTAAATTCCCTAATAGAGTGTGGATTGAGAGGGAGAAGAAATGAGGTTATTGGCAGCCGATTGTATATGATAAGGTGCCAAAATTCTGCTTTTGTTGTAGATATTTTAGATACTTGGATGTGAATTGCTCTAGTGGCTCATATCATGCCCTGCCTTCTATTGTCCCAGACCTTACTCCTAGGCCTGTTTTAGCCAAAGGAAAGGGAAATGAAAAGGATATGGACATGGAGACTCACCGAGGTGGACACCCAATTAAGAGAGATCAGAACAGACATAACAGTACATCAGGTTTGGCTACTCAGGCTAATACACAGATTGTTCCTCCTATCACCCTCATTATACCCGTCACTACAGTTACTTCATCACAGACAATTGCTCCACATGTGTTTCCTACGTTTTCTACTGCTCCATTTGTCCACATGCTACTATTTCTTCACCATCATACCACTCTACAATTGTTCCCATTAGGTTGGATAATCAGAGTCTTCATCTTGTCACTGACATCATCTGTTCATCCATTAGTTTAGTCTTCACCCCAGGGAGTCGGACCACCCATAATTTTATAGTTCAGAACCATTGATACCAGATGATTCAAAGTTTTCAGGTATCAAAGCTATACAAATTATAGGTCTATTTTCAGCTCGGACACAGACACCTATTATAACGATTGTGACTCCTATTTGCCAGCAAAACGTTGGGGCAACAATCCTATATCTATAGCCTGAATAATCAGATATGGAGAGCAATTACAAATTGAGGTTCATCAGCAGGGTATATTCTGCAGGTCCTTTGCTGAGGATTTGGTTGGTATGGCTGGGAGGACAGAGAATAACTGCTTCATCCGTGTTAGACGAAAAAAACACCCGAGAACTATTGATACTCCACATCCGAGCAGAAGGATCCCCAGGAGTTAGTCACATGATACATGATACTTCCTCACACTCTCCGTCCCTATGAGTACTATCATATGGAATGTAAGAAGTATAGCTAGTATGGCTACCCATTGGTGCTTGAAGAGACTTATACAGCTTCATAAGGTCTATCTTTTGGTTATATTGGAACCTTTTCTACTTCAGCATAGATTTGATTATATTTGACGATATCTGCGCTTTAACACCGGAGTTCAGAATGAGTCCAACAAGTTCTATTTTTTTGGAATGCGGGGATCACTATTACTGTTGCTGATGATCATCCCCAGTTCCTTCACGTTAGAGTTGAAGATCCCAGACTAGCGCACCACATCTATGTAACTGCAGTTTATGCTTCATGTGATGCTGCTATCATGGGGGATTTTTAACCGGGTCTTCACCACATTTTCCTCGATATGGACGACCCTTGGCTAGTGGGAAAGACTTTGACGTTATTCCACATGATGGTGAGCGGTGCGGTCATAATACTCGTGATAGAGGTACTGCTGCTTTCTCTGGTATGATGTTAGATTGTGGTTTGGAAGACAGTGGTTTCGTTGGGAATTGGTATACTTGGACTAATGGTCGGTTCATAAAAAGACTGGATAGTGTACTCATCAATTTTACACTTGCAGAGTTTTGTCGACAGCTTACAGTGAAGCACTTGAATCAAACTTCATCTGATCGAATTCCTTTTACTACTTTAGTAGGTTTCTGATGATGAATTGAGACCTAGACCTTTCAAATTCCTCAACGTTTAAATGAAGCATCATGATTTTTCAGCTTTCGTCTCTTAGAAGTGGTCTCTCCCTACTTATCTTACGGGGATGGCTACTCTCTGGGAGAAGTTTCACAAGCTGAAATAGGGACTGCGTTGGTGGAATTGGCATTTGTTCGGTGATGTTTTCCAGCAGGTGAGGAATGTTAAGGATAGGGTTGATAAGGCAAAGATTGTATATGATAGAGACCCAACACTGGAGCATCATGACTTACTGTTTCATGCTCAATTAGTTTTGAACCGAACTTTATCTGTAGAGTAAGGTTTTTGGAAGCAAAAAGCCAATTCACGTTGGATATGTAAGGATGATCGAAATACTTGATATTTCCATTCGATGGTTCAGGGACATCGGATCAAATCACGTATCAGGTCTATCAGGACGCAGGCAGGGGAAGTCTTAGCTACTCTTACGACATTCAGACTTTAGCTATTTCATTCTACCAAGATCTTCCATCTTCTCCAGTACAGCCTTTGGACCCCATTCGTTCTGATATCATCCCCATTCTTTTGACGAATGATGATAATTTGGCACTAAACCGTTCTCCTTTGATTCATGAGGTGCGGATGACAGTTTTCAGTATTGATGTTGACATGTTGTCGGCCTGGATGGTTTGTCATTCCTATTTTTCCAGCATTGTTGGGACATTATTCGGGATGACGTATACAGAACAATCTTGAACTTCTTTAAGGAAGACCATCATCCACGAGGTTTTGCTGCTACTACGATTGTATTGTTCCCAAAGAGGGACGATGCTTGTAGATGGAATGACTTCAGACCCATCATTTTATGTACTTTGTTCAATAAGCTTATTACTAAGCTTTTGAACACTCGATTGAGTACACTGCCGCTCATTATCTCTCCTCAATAGAGTGGCTTCATCCCTGGCTGTCTAATTGGAGACAATGTCTTATTAGCTCAGGAGCTTTTCTATACTTTGGATGCTAGAGCGTGAGGGGGTAACACTATGCTGAAACTAGACATGACTAAAACATATGATCGCATGGACTGGGGATTCATTTATTCTGTATTGGAGACATTTGGATTTGATCAAATTTGGATCTACATGATCATGCGGTGTATCTCGAAGTGTCATTTTATGTACTTCTAAATGGCCGCCCATGCAGTTTTTTCCCTCTTTATGAAGGGTTAGATAGGGTGATCATATTTTGCCATCACTATTCATCATCGCTGCAGATTACTTTTCACGTCTGCTTACTTAGAGGTTTCAGAAGTATCCCAGTATACGCTATCAGGATGGAGGTAGTACCATTGTCTCACACATTTCATTTGCTGATGATATGATCATATTTGCTAACGGACAGAAATAGTCAATCAGGAAGATTCTTGATTGTCTAGAGCATTATGAGGGGATTTCTAGTCAGTGGATAAATAGGGACAAGAGTGAACCTATACTACCTAGATGGCCATCTATTAGTCCGATCGTTTGGAGATTTTGACTAGATTTAGACACTAGCAGTAGCTTTTCACTTATATAGGGGTTCTTTTATTTAAGGGGACCAACAGGAGCATCATTTATAATGACCTTATCCAGAAGTTCAGGAATAGGATTTCAGGTTGGGCATCACGACTTTTGTCACTTGGGGGCCATATTACCTTGCTAAGGTCGGTGCTCTCTTCCATGCATTACATCTTCTTCAGATTATGCAGCCCTCCAAGACTATCTTAAAGAAACTTGAGAGCATCTTTGCACGTTTCCTATGGGACTCCAAGGATCAGGCGCGACGTTTACATTGGCAGGGTTGGAAGGAGACTTGTCTTCCTACTGATGAGGGTGGTCTAGGTTTTAGTGATAACCCAAGAATAACTAACCTAGAGGGGGATGAATTGGTTTTTGAAATTTTTTGGACACTTAGTCTCAAAACAATACAATGCACAAGATATGAATGCAAAGTATAATACTAAAATTAAATATGCAAGTTCAATAACTTAATTCAAGTATGAATATAGCACAATATAAAGGGCAATATAAAGTAAAGTGCGATAATGTAAAGATAACAAACAAATTTAATGGGGTTCGATATACAATGTGTTCTATATCCCCGTTACCAAGCTCTCTGTTACAAACAAGACCAAATGCACTATAATAGTAACTTACAAATAAGGAGTACCGATCCTTAAGTGACTTACAACAAGGAGCACTTATCCTTAGGTGACTTACAACAAGGAGCACCTGTCCTTAAGTGACTTTCAACAATGAGCATTTATCCTTAACAACAATCGAGTTTTCACAAGGCTCTCGAAACCACTAAAGTATAAATGATAGTTTTACAATTGAAAGAACTCTCTTAACAAATGATATAACCAAATCAAGTATTTAGAGAGTTAAGATAACATTTCAATAGATGGCAAATAATAAAGCTCAAGTGTTTGTGTTGTAAACTTTGATGAATAATGAATAATGAAATAGTTTGTATCTTTGTATCAAAGTTTTCAATCTATGATCTCTCTTAACAAATAATACAAGTTAAGTATGAAGAGAGATTTACACTTAAATATAAGTGTTGGCAAAGAAAACTTCTATCAAGAATGAAGAATATATGAGATTGAGAAAGATTCTTTGCAAAAGGAAATCTTGATGAGATAGATGAAAATTAGTTTGATCAATCAAGAAATTCTTTGTAATAAATGAAATAAAATTTAAAATCAAGTAAGCTCAATGATCTTCAATAAATAAGCCCTCTAAAATTTCTTGTAAGTGGTTGAAAATTGAATGCAAAATGAATGAATATTTATAGAGCAAAAGGGAATCTCTCAGTCACTTTCGGTTGACCAATTTCGGTTGATCGAAAGTGTATAGCCATTGAGAAATCAAACCGTTGGAATTTCGGTTGACCAATTACGCATTTTCGGTCGATCGAAGTTTGAATTTTCGGTTGACCAAAAGTTGAATTTTTTTTTAAATTACATTTTCAAAATCTATTTCATATTATGAATGAAAAACATTTTTATGCAAGTGATGGATTATGAAAATAATTTGAGCTTTATGCACTTGTTAAGAATCTGTGAGTATACATTTACATTTAAGTTCCGATAGACTACTTCTACGCTTTAATCTTCAAAGTTCTTGTTCTTGTTCTCTTCGAGTCCCATTTGATTGGTTGTTCTTTAACAGATGACGATTTGAGTTTTTGAATGCTTAAGAAGATATATTAATGAAAAACTCAAGAAACAAAACTTGTTAGAAACATAAGTGATTTGTTTGTTATAATCAAAATAAGTGGAGTTATATTGAATCTTATGTCAACATTTAGGAGATTGCTGGATGTGGTGGACACCTTTCCCATAAAGCTCTGGTGGTTGTTCTGTTCTCAGAGATCACTTTGGGCACAGTTTTTACCGAATAAGTATTGTTTAGGGACACATCTTTCACTTACAGCAATTCCCAAATCGGCTTCTCCTACCTGGAAGAGGTTGAAATTAGTTGGGATTCGGACAGAGCCATACATTGCATGGCACCTTGAGACGGTCAGATATTCTTTTGGTATGATTTTTGGATTTTTGGATGGGTGATACCACGTTGGCATCCCTCTTCCCATACCGGCATCATACATATGCGATGGTGCATGATTTTTTTGATGACACTAGGTGGGATATATGACGTTTATTACAGGTTATTCCCCTCTTATAGCACTACAGGGACGATACATTTATGTATAGATTTCCCAGATCACATTGTTTGGTGGGATACATCAGATGGTAGCTTATCTACCAAGTTCGCATGGCAACTCGTACGTACGGAACATCAGTGTCGGGATTCGTATCGATTACTGTGGAGCTCCATTTTGCCAGCTGTTGTCTCATTCTTCTGCTAGAGACTAAGGCATGACATTATTCCAATAGATGTAGTTATTCAGAGGAGTATTGGATGCCGTTGGCTTCTTGTTGCCAGTACTGTTTTGAGACTGAAACTATTAGTCACATGTTCACCGGTAGTAGCATTTCCGTTCAGGTATGGCAACATTTTGAGGATATTTTTCAGATTCCTATGAGTTCAGGAGAGGGAGTCAGACAGACGTTCTAGAGATGGCAGTATTATGTACAATATGTTCATTATGGACACATTCGCACTATTATTCCTCTACTGACATTTTGGTTTCTTTGGACAGAGAGGAATGATGCAAAGCATAGGGGGATCAGCATGGAGGATAAGCGTATCATTTGGAGGGTTTATCGTATGATCTATTTTCTTCATAAAGGAAAACTGTTTCGAGCTGTGCATTGGGGATAGGATTTGACACTTGCACCCATCTTTGGTATAGCTTTGGACCTTCCTTTCTCATCTCCCCATGTTTTGATTTGGTGGCGCACACCATCAGTTTGATCTATCAGGATCAATACTGATGAATGCGCCAGGACGGTTTTGCGAGCGGGGAAGGCATCATTAGAGATCACGCAGGTCAATGTATTAGGGATTTCTCAGCTTCGTACGAAAAGTACATGATATTAGAGGCAGATTTCAGGGCTATTCTAGATGGAATTTTACTAGCTAGAGGACTTGGTCTTTCAGACATTTGGATTGAGTCAGATTCTATAGTTGCTACTGTTACGAAATAATCCCGTAAGCATACGAATTCGTTGTACAAGTAATAATCGTGATGAGAGAGATATCGTCCCACGTGGAGTAACACTTAATTCTAATGTATTTTATATATGTAACTTCGTGATTGAGACAAAATATGTTTGGTTTATATCTAATTACGTCTTCTAACTATGCGAGTAATGAATAGTTGTCTAAATTAAAAGTGATGAATGTATTGGATTTCCGATTCCACTAATCAACTCTTAATTTCAATTCTTAACTTGTGATAATTAATTCAATACTTGCGGTTGTGACGATTATTAATTTCACTTTTATTCACTATTCTTTACCAAGATATAATAAACCTATGTTTATTACGACACAATCATATTCCTAGTTCACATTCATATGACAAACATGCATTGACAATTAAGATTATCCCACATGATCGCACACTTCATAAATATTATTTCTAATATTTACTATTAATGTTTTCTATAAACAGTGTTCTACCTATTATGAGTTTTTCAATACTACAAATAAGCAACTTATTGCCCTAATGGTGCGCAAACATTAAAACAATATGAATAAGCATGTTTATGGAATCACAACGCCAGAATTAAACTAAAAATAACAAGTCTTGAATCAAAAACTAAAAGTCAAAGAGTTTCATCATCCATCCAATGCAATTAAACTTAGCCGAGCATATTAATATAAGAATTACACAGAAAATAAAAGGAAGTCATCACCCGAATCATATAAATGTGAGGAAAATCTGGAAATCTTCACTTCAAGTTTCCAAAATTGGATCCAAGCGGTGAATTCTTCCTTCTTCGATGTGAGTTCTATTTCTTTTTTGCTCCAAAAAATACGGCCCTCCCCCGTTGTTGACGGCTCACAGCTTATATATTCATCCTAAGATTCGTTTCCTTAAGTAATTGATTGGAAAAAGGAAACCAGAATTTTTGCGTCGGACAACAACCATGCGACCGCATGGTTCATAAAATTAGGGCACTTGAAGTCCGTACCGAGGCTCGTGCGACTGCATGGATATTTCTACCATGCGGCCGCATGGTAGAGAAATCTTTCTGGATGTGTTGTTTTAGTCCTCAACCTTAGTTTCTATCATTTTAACCTCTTTTCTTCATTCTTCTTCTTCTAACATCCCTTGTATTCATCAAATTAGGACTTAGCTCATTTACATTCTCAAGTGGTGCTTTGGGTCATCTTTTGACTATTTACACTTTGGTCCATGAACTTTCATTTTCTTTTATTTTGGCCCTTTTTCATATCTTTTCTCTTGAATCCTGCCACATCCATCAATATAGAGCTACAATACGAAATTAAGCAGAATTAAGCCATATTCAAGCACTTTTGTAAACTATTATTCATGTTATGTGGTAAAATAAGTGTTGGAGAACGCACTTATCAGTTACTCACCGCATCACTAAAGGAGGAGGGCCATGGGCTATTCGGGGCGTACATAGCCAAATCATAGACATCATATTATTTGATAGAGGCACAATTTTCCACATCTACAGAGAGAAAAATCAGGTTGCGGATGCTTTTGCTGAAGAAGGTTGGGATCATCGGCAATATCAGATTTATGAAGAAGCTAACCTACCATGACATGTTAGGGTACTCGTACAGATCGATAGACATGGACTGCCCATCATTAGAATATGATTTTTTTTATTTTTTATTCTTATTTTACTCCATTATTATTTATTTCCATTGTAAGGAAAGTAGTATTGCCTCATTTACTGATTTCATTATTTTCTCATGTAATCATGGTATTCCTCCGGTACAAGTGAGGATATATTAATAAAATTTCGGAGATACCGTTTTTCTTTAACTAAAAAAACTAAATCAATCAAAAACGTTTAATTAATAATTTTCATACAAATAAGTTCTAAGCAATTGAATTGCCTATAATTTATTTTCTTTCCATGTTAGCAATCAAATGCACCCTAATTGATGACAAACTTTCCTAGCCCATTGAAGCCGCTTCAACATTATCGTCACCGCGGCTTGGAAATGACATAAGAGTATTATGATGACTACTTTGTGATGTTGGTGGGCATGCAGTGGTGGAGGTGGTCGATGGTGGCAGGTGATTGGATTTGCAGGGTGGAGTAGTTTGGGGTAAGGTAGCGTGAGGTGGCATGAGGTAAGGTGGGGTTATGGAAGACAACGAAGTGTGGGGATAAGGGTAAAGATTTTTTAAAAAGATTTTATTATAGAAAAATATAAATTTACCATTTCATCCTTTTAAAATTAATCAAAATTTGGTAAATTCGATGAATTTTAGTAAACTAACGAAGGAATGGACATAATCTGTCCATTTGTCCTTCTGCTACAACAAAAGAAAAGATTTGAGACCATGGATGACAAAAATAAAATGTTTGATCAAAGTTTACAAAAAAGTGAAAGGCTTAGAACAGCAACTGTAGTTATCCATTTTAATTATGAATTGTTTTACTTCCAGTTTTAATATTTTGAATTAATTGGTTACTAATTTATTGATTTGTGAACGATAGTTACAATTAGAGGTGAATTATTTGTTTCTTTACAATTAAATATTTTTTTTAGTGGAATAAAATGAAAATTTTCCAAATCAATAAAACTGGAACAAATAAAAAAAGATGTAGTGGACTGCTTGCTTCAAATCAGCCCTTCCTTGCACTTCACTAACATAATAAAAGGGTAATTGGTAGTCGTGGTTCCAAACCTTTCACTGAATTGCGGCTTTTATCTTAGCTTTTCATCTGTGGCACTCAGATTATCAAATCTTCAATTCGTTGGAGCTTTAGTTGCCCAAAAAATATAAATTTGATCAATTTTAAAAGGACAAAAATGTAATTTTATTTTTTCTCCAATAAAATCATTAAAAAATAAATAAAAATGAAAAAAAAAATTAACTATTCATCATCTTCCTAACCCTTACCACACCATCTACCCACCATCCCATACCAACTAAACCAAAATCCACACATCATTTGTCTGGCATACCACAGCCACCACCAACATTCATTCTACCACCGTTCGAGTTTTGGGTCTTTCACACTTGATTGTCTTGCGTCACGTGCTCCTTCACAAGCTACCATCGGATCAAAACTTTATTTCCCTATTCTTTATTTTTGGGTGAAAATTGATTAATTTTTCGTGTTTCCTTTAGCAATTTTAATAACTCATTAGCTTAGAAGGGTAAAAATGAGTCTACTTTTTCTTATTAAAAGACTTTGTTCTAAATAGACTTGGTTTAGAAGAAACAAGGCAAATTAGAGAAACAAAAATTCTATTAGCTTGTTCATTAATTTCAACTAATCAAACAAATTACTTTATGATTTTTTTCACTGACTGGGAAACCTCGTCATTAATGAATTTTTGACATTTAACCCTCATTTGGCCCCCATTAATTGCCATTAAATTTCATTAATTTGTTTCTCATTTTTCAACATAGTTGGGTCCACCATAGCAGTGTGATGTAGAAAGTACAATTATTAATGTCATATGTTTGACTAGTATTTTGGTTAAGACCTCTCCAAATGCATAAAAATACAATATTGCCCCTACTTTAGCAACGTTAATAGTTTTGTTAAATCACAAATTCCCTGAATGCGTACAGTTGTAATAGAAAAAATTTCGAGGCACAGACAGGTATTTATTTTTTCCATCTACGTTGCAACTACATTTTCAATACACACTCATTGCTTGACATCACATACTTTACATTTATAAATACAAATGAGTACAGACAAATGTTTGTGGCATTACGTTCTATCACTTAAGGAAGCGCTTGTGACATATAATCCCGTAATAGTTGCCATGGTATATCCTTGTCCACAATCGCGTCCATATCGGCAGTAATTTCATTGTCCTCGTTAGGTAGCTCCACCTCAACTTCCTCGTTGTCAACTTCCTCGTCGTCGACTTCCTCTGCTCTATGAAATCTTTCATCGAGCCGTCCGCGTCATCGTAAATAATTATAAATTCTGATTTTTGCCACGACAACTGCGGTTTGCACTCTGAACGAGTAACTAAGCATTCGATGAGTTATTTTCCGTCTCTGCTTCCAAACACCAGAAGCCCGCTCAATAATCTCTCATAAGCATTTTGAAAGCGACACGCGCACCATTGTTTCGAAATTTCTGAAAGTGATACCGCATATCAGATCCTTTGATGGAGCCATGTAGCCCGACCTATGTGCAAAACCCGAGTCTACTAAGTAGTATTTCCCATTTGCTGGTTCCAGAAAATTTGTATTCTGATTATGGACAGCTCGAGCTAAAATACGGCTGTTATGTGTGTTCCTTGTAGTACCAGGCAGCACGAACTTGAAAAACAAGTTAAAATCACATGCGGCCAACATGTTTTGAGTCGGAATTCCTTTTCGGCCTATGAAGTTAATCATTTTACGACGCGACAGCACTGCACGCACATGTGTCCGTCAATTGCACATATACAATCCTGTTATAATTTATATGCTAGCATGCAACATTATATAATCATGACCTTACTTTCGTCATAATTGGAAATAGTTATTTGACGAACAAATATTAACCTGAAACAACAGATAGTGCTGAGGATTTGGGTGATGATATTATATGCCATGGTTGTAGTCATTATGTGGTTTAATCATATCTGAAGCTAACGTAACAACTACGCGAAGCACGTGCTTGAAGTAATGAGCAATGATCTACAACAAATGCCTGAAGAGAATTTGCACCGACGATGCCCCGTGTCGTGTGCTAATAATCAAAAGAACATACCCACCTATTTGCATTATGACAACGACGGGATGTAAGCATGGAAAACTATCTATTTAAAACATTTTACACGTGCATGTGTTGTCATTCTAGTTGACAACATAAGTTGGTCCCATTTCCCATATCAAATTGAAACTAATCTAGGGGGTATACATACATTTTCTTTGTTGCCTCAAGAGTTTTGAAAAGTTTTTCTATTTTTTTGGGCTAGTGTGCTTGTACAAACCTATGAATTCGAACGTTTATTATAAAACCATTCCTACAATTTCATGAAAATGTACTTGATCAATGCAAGAATTGGCAACTCTTGATCTTAAACAATTAATTCAATGATTCTACATTTCGCCTTGTCAGCGTGTTTGGATCTATGAAGGCAATTGTTTGGATGTTTTCTACCAACTCGGGAACAGATCGGAGCAAACCAATTTTTTCTAAAATATGATATTGCCCAAAATTCAACCCCCATGTCGTTTAAATATTCTATCCATTTTCAGATTTTTTATATATCTCTCCCATATATTTATTAAACTCTTTAATGCCAATCTTTTAAATGGCGATAAGATCCCAAGAACCCATCTTCAAGTTGCCCTATATATGGTGACATGCATCGGAATAAACATCTTTTATGCCCTTTCTTATACCACCACCCATGTTAGATAAAAAAACAAGGTCCTTGTTGTCCTCCGTTACTTTCTTCAAATATTTGAAACACCAATTTAGTGAGTAATTATTCTCGGAATCAACTATGTCGAATGCAAGATAATAAATTTGAATATTAACATCTTGACATGTAGAAACAATCATCGTATCTTCATATTTTACTTTCAAATATGTTATATTGAAGCAAATTAGGTGCCTCATTGAATAGATATCCTCAAATGCAAGGTCAGACAGAAATGAAGTTTTTGAAGTGATTTTCAATGTTCTCGATAAAGAATGTCGAGTCAGGATTGGTTCTCTCCATTTATAGTAATACAATACTGGTTTAATATAATTCTCCTCAAGTGAACTCATTAAATCTTCCAAAGCACATTCTTTAGCCTTTCATGCTTTAAATAGCTTCTGACCATCCCCAAACTCTTGACAGATCTCATTAATGATGCATGTATGTCTATAAAATATCATGAGGTCTTGAAACTTGTGCTGCATATGTCTTCCAATTATGTATGACCTTGCTTTCTGTGACCAATACATAGAATAACCATAGAGCATGTTCATGTATATAATGGCGAACTACAAAGATAATCAAATGTGTCAAACTTCGTTGCTAGCAAACCTCATTTGCTCTTAACTATACCATTATGTTGAGGTGTATATGTGACAATTCTATGTCTTAGAATTCCATATTATTTACAAAAAGAATCAAATTCAAAGTTACAAATTTCAAGTCCATTATGTGTTCTTAGTTATTAAATTTCTTACTTGCTTGGTATTTTATCAACAATTTGCATTGTTTAGAGTTTTGAAAAGTTTCAGATTTACCCTTTAGAAAAAAAGTCAATATTTTTCTTGAAAAATTATTTATTATAAGTAGATAAAATCTAAATCCACTACGAGTATTTATAGATGCTGGTCCCCAGAGATCATAATGTAAATATTCAAAAATGGATGTGAATTTGTGAATTCCAATTTTAAAAAGCATCTTGATTTGCTATCCAATAACACACTCTTCACAATGTTATCATTTCTACTACATTCTAATTTCTTAAGTATTTGGAGTCCATTTTCATTTATATGGTCAAGCCTTTTATGCCAGATTAAAAATTTATAAGAATAAGGATTTACAGCAGCAGAGATGTTGCCAACTAATGGTTTAGCCTGCAAGAGTAAATCTTATTCACTTTGAAAGTAGAAATTAGCTTCCTTACCATTTAATTGGATTTCATGAAACCTTTTTGAATCCTTAAATCATATTCATAATCAAACTTCCCTAAAAAAATCAAATTTCTTTGCAGGTCAGGGACATATCTAGTCTCCGTTAATTCAAGAATATGATTGTAGTATAAAAAAAATTAAGTTTTTCAATTCCTTTTACTTGACAACTCATGTTGAAATTGTCCATCATTTATATAAATAAATTCAGTGAACCATTCTTGATCCGAACCCACATAGCAGTAGTAGCTCTGGGACCCATGACAAAATTAGAACAAACACAAGAAAGCCAAGATTCAACATTTGAAAAACTCGACCTAGTAAATTATTAAACCAAAGAACCAAGACAATCGCTAACAATATTTTGACCATGTGATTACAAAACTTATGAACCTTACTTAAATTGTATAACGCCACAAGAATTTAATCATTGATAAGTTCAAAATTAGTTCAATGAAAAACAAGAAGAAAGCAATATGCCTCGCAATAATATCTCTCAAAATGTGCTATAATATATGAAATGAGTCCTATTTATATGGAACCCATAAAAACCTACTGAAAAATAGAATCAAACTCTAAAAATAACAAAAGATATCACAAAATAGAATTTTAACTAAAAAAGAAGATTGCGTGAAATTTGAAAAATTCGCTTCCCAATTTGAACTATGTGGTCGCATAGGCTAATGATATGTGGTCCCATAGTTGTATCTTAAACCTTCAACTGAGTTTCAGTAAGGGGCTATGTAGTTGCATAGTTGTCCGGAGCAGCTTCATCATCTATTGCATGAACCAAGTTGATCCATCTTTTTCTTTTTCCAAGCCTAACATGAAACTTGTTCATTTACTTGTTGTGATCGATGTTTCGTCAATTGTTGCTTGAACAAGAAATCACATAACTTCTTTGACCCGCTTCTCTTACAACCTAGTCATAGGCCATTCCTCAACGTTAAATGGATCCTTCCCCGGACTTGCCCTCGTATCCTAGATCACATCATCCCCTTCATTTCTTCGTATACCTGCATTAAAGAGAAAAAGATAAGAAATAACAAAAAATGCAAATTATTTCAATCTTTTCAATGACGCGGAATAGTCCATCTATCCTAGGATGTAATATTGACCGTTTTTACATTCAAACAAGCCATTCGTGATTAGGATATATTTAATTTGTCTTGGAAAAGAAAATTATTTATCATAACTTTATCGATTGTCAAGAACTAAATTACAAACCAATAATTGAAATAAAAAGCAATAGGCATATTAGAAATCCAATATAATCATCAATAATTTGATAAAAACCAAATTCTTACAGCTTTATTGGATTAATTTAGGATAAATCGAATCAAATTTTTTTTGATGTTACATAATTCAAATTTCATACGAAACTAATAAACTTGAATTGAATTTATTTTCCGTGGGACGATACTCTCAACTCACTAAATATATTACTTGTCAACGATCTCATACGTTTGTGGGTTTCAGACGAACAACCAACTTAGTAAACTTATTGTTATTCTCTTCTAAACTAGATGAGGTATCAAACCTAAAATCATAGAATTATCTCAGTCAATGACACTTATTAGTTATTGTTTTTGTCAGGTAAAGTATCTCTAGTTTTTTCCACAACGCTTTAGTTTAGGTTGTCTCCCCAACTTCCCTAATCACACTATCAGATAGGTAAAGAAAAATTGAGGTCCAGATAATCCCATCTAATTCTATTCTCCTATAGGCACTCACTTCTGCTGCCCAAGTTCCATTTAGGACAACAACATATCTTTGTTAGAACAACAGAGCTCTCATCTTCTGGCGTCGAGACCAATGTCTCCAGTGTCATTCCACAATTTAGCCTTAAACTTTTGTGAAGAACTCATGTTTATAGATAAGATCACACATACAGGTATATACCACACAGAAAGTGTGTCAAGATCAAGCAAGATGATATTATCACAGTTTTTGCAAAATTTTAAGTAAAGGGTTGTAGTAAAATATAGGTTATCTCTACTTATCAAAAAATTTTGCAAAAAAATAGTAAAGCAGATTATACAGTGTGATTCCACTTAAATAATATTATGTAATGACACGGCAAATGATCAATAAGTGCAATTTATAAAATATACTATTGATTTGATAAGATTAAGAGTTGAAGGCCCTTTCATTCAATGCTCCCTCAATATTGAATAAAGGTAAACAGAGACATGCCAATTACTTTGACAGCCAAAAATCAAACAGGACAGTATGTAATTGAAAAGTAAAGAATAGGGTTTAGAGAATAATATATTAGATAAAAGAATACCATAATCGAACTAGAGATCCCCAATAGCATGTAAGAACTCAGCAAGTCACTATGACTCAGTAGAACTCAGGAGTAGGCCAAACAATCACCAAGAATCGAATTAAGTTAACTCAACTCACTAGTAACCAGGAACGAGTTACAAGAATCACCACAACTCAGTAGTGAGGAGTTATGAACGAATCACCAGAAACCAATGTGAAAAACATAAGATTCACCAAATCATGAACGAGTTATCAATGTTTTAAAGAAAGCACTACCAAAACCTCAAGAAATTGCCAGAATCCTCCAAGATCTTTACAGATCTAACGCAAAAACACAAAGTCTTGAAAGAAATCCAACCAAAAGTTGAATTGAAGATGGATCATATAGGTTTCTTCCAGAGAACAAAATTATTTTCACAAAAAATCTAAATTGAACGATTTTCATATAAATTACTTTTGGAAAACTAGGGTTTCATAAAAAAAATAAAAATAAAAAAACCTCTTTTGAAAACGTTGAGGCTCTGATATCACTTATGGATCCCAAACCGATCGTTTGAACAAAATATTTCAAAAAGTAAAATTGCAGAAAATAAAATCGAATACAAAGAATTTTCACCCACTAACGGGTTCAAATGTTCATGTGCTGTAAAATCTGCTCACCTGTTGAGCATCTATTGTGTAGATATTGCTCCAAATCACTAAAATCATGCCAATAATCAGTTTGTACAGTGTATGACAGATTTCTTCAAGTATTTATCTCGCTTCGCAAAAATAAGTTTACCATAGTATACCTCCATTCCAAACTCACAATATACTCTCAATACATCAAGAGTGTCCACTCAAAATTAAAGAGAGAATGAAGTAACATGTGAGAGAGAAGACACAAGACTGAAATCCTAAAAATGGCACCCACACACAGATATGTGTGTAAAATGGCCTAAAGGAGGTTATTTATATGGCCCAGAAAATTACAAATCCAACTTCCATAAACAAGCCACGTTTAAGGCCATATTCCATAAAAGAATATAAGCCGAAAAACACATTTGCATAACATGCTTTCATTAAACCAAGTCAACCGATCAGCAGTCAAGACAAATTAGTGAGGCATTGTCAACATTTCAACAAGTGTTGGCCCACTTGCCTACAAGTTGAAACTAGCCACATATATGGAAAGAGTACCCAACATTTTTTTACGTAAACATCTTAAGAAAATATGTGCCTGTCCCTTCACGTGTATTTAAAAAAACTCACTGAGATCTTCACTGCAACTTGACATTTGGAAAACAATTAGTACTAAAATTTCTTCGAGAGGTCAAAGGGCCCAGGAATAAATCTACTACACTAGTAAAGGTCTTGTGGAGAAATAATACAAGCGGGAGTCTCTTAGGAACGATGGGAACGAGAAGCAGAGATGAGAGAGAAATAACCAAAACTCTTTAGGTAAATTTCGAGAATAATTTTTTTATAAGGAGTTTACGACATCCTCGAGCTTAGAATTCAATATATTTATTACAGAAATTTTATCTGAAGTCAGACCTTAAACAAAAACAATATCAAAATCTTAATTTAAGCTAAAACAAAAATCTCTGAGATGGTTTCATAAGAACTATAATATACACAAAATTAAAGTTTTTGAGAACAAAAATCAGAGAAAGACGATATGTTTTATTGATAATCACCAATACAATTTATATAGAACTAAAAGGCTGGATTTTAAGAGTTAGTACTACAAATTCAAAAATAAAACTAATATCTACGTCGAATAAATCCTACTCAATAGTCAACGGTATAACAAAAAGATACGTCTGATAACAAATTGTTTGATTTTATACAGATTTCTATTAAGCCAATTTTTTCGAACACTAACTAACATAAATTAATACTTGTGGTACGGTAGTATTTCTTTG
Organism: Fraxinus americana; assembly: GCA_035079005.1. Taxonomy (NCBI): domain Eukaryota; kingdom Viridiplantae; phylum Streptophyta; class Magnoliopsida; order Lamiales; family Oleaceae; genus Fraxinus; species Fraxinus americana. The sequence goes on along the minus strand of CM068711.1, from coordinate 24,054,700 downwards.
GGAAAAATTCACAACTTAGACATTAACTATTACCAATTCAATTTCCAGATTTTATGTTTCAAAAGTCAAAACTTATGTGATAAATAAATAAATACATTGATGTCATAATTATACAATCAATGGTCACAATTACATATTTATATGTCATAATTTATTTATTGGTCACATATTATCAAATTAATTAGTCACAAATCATTTTACGGTCACAAATCAAAAAATTTATAAGTCAGTTTATTCGTCGGTCACATATTTTCAAATTAGTTGGTTACAAATTATTTTCAATCATAAATTATATAATTTTTACTTCACAATTAAATGGTTAGTCACAAATAAAAAAATAGTTGGTCACATACATCAAACACCCCACTCCCACCTTGGATCCCGATCCACCACCAATATTTGATCACAAATCAACCAAATAGTTGAATTCAAATACCTAAATAGTTGGTCACAAATTCTCTTATTCCCACTCCGTCGCCGCCGCACCACTACCACCACAATTGGCACCAACATCAAGTACAACAACATCGCCACCACCACCACCACTGACACCGTCACCACCAACAAAAACTACCCCAACACCAAAATATGAAAACCACCATGGCACCATCATCACAAATCATGCACCACTCCAAAAACCAACAAATCCAACAAAAACTACCACCACAACGCCATCGTCACAGATCACATGCAGCACTGCTGCACACCAGATCACATCGAGCAACGACAATGAGCGAATGTAAGCATATTCGAAACTAGCACCGCCATGCACCATATCGCGACATACCAATCAAACCAACAACGTCGTCCATTGATGAATCTACGACACCGTGTAGCAACCCCGTCTTGGGCTTCAATTCAGGCATGCGACAGTTCTTGAAAAAGATCCATTTAAATGTCGAGTGCCATGATGAAATAAATATAGAAGTTCCAGAAAATGATAGCTCCACGAGGGACACAAGTCGAAGATATCAAATTCAGTATGGTTTTTTGGGCAATTTTCAATGGGATTTTAAAGCAAATTTCAAATTAATATATGTAGCAGTACTAATAATTTGAAGAATTGCAAGGACCTGTCTACAAATTTCAAAAAGTAGGATCTTCCAGAAAACTCCTTTACTCTCTAAAATTCTTCAAGAACGTTTCTTCCTCCTCTAATATAAAAGTCATATCAATTCTGTCTTCCCCTGCGATTCCCAAAAATCGAAAACCCTTAAATCGTTGCTTGAATTTTGTTGGAAATCAATCAATAAACTAATGGCAATATTATCTGAATACGAAGAAGAGGATCAAAAGAAGCCGACGACTTCGTCTGTAAAAAAGGCACAGTTTAGCTCCGTGCTTGATCCGTCGGACCCGATTGGATTTCTGGAGAAGGTTTTTGAGTTTGTTGCAAGGGAGAGTGATTTTTTCAAGAGCAATTCGTTGGTGAATGATGTGAGTGCTGTGGTTCGGATGGTGAAGGACAAAGTGGAGGCCGAGGAGAAGAAGAGGACGAAGGAATTGAAGGCCAAAGAGAATGCAAAGGCCGAAAAGGAAGCAAAGGTGGAGCCACCAGTTGTTGAGGCGGTGCAAAAGGAAGTGGTGAAGGCAACGGTGGCTGAGAAGGAGGTAAATAGAGAAAGTGAGACCAAGGTGGATGAGAAAAAAGGGCCTCGAGGTATTTCTCATTGATTTTTAACAAAGTAGAATGGAAAAGTATTTCTGCTATATTATTGATTTAGAATGACAGATATATATATACACACGTTTACACAATCAAGAAAGGCAAAGAATAAGGAGACTAGAATATTCTAAATGACTGGCTATCCGAAGTTGGAGGATAACAAGAATAAGTCAACTATACACCAAATATTCTGTAATATACAATGTATCTGATCTTATCTGTTAGGCCCCCTCAAGATGGTGCTCCAATGGAGACACCAATCTTGAGAGAATATCCCGGAGCCGAGGGAGTGGTTTAGTTAGTGCATCTGCCAGCTGATCTGCGGAAGAAACATGAGAGACTCGAAGGTGACCACTTTGCACTAGTTCACGAACAAAATGATAGTCAAGAGCGATATGCTGTCGCGCATAAATATGTCACACCAATGTTGTCACTATAAAGAGTCGGTTGAACACGGACTGAGACACCCAGTTCTTCAAGTAGAGAACGTACTCACTGAAGTTCTGTAGCGGCATAAGCAATTGCCCGATACTCAGCTTCTGTGGAAGAGCGAGCAACAGAATGTTGCTTCTTTAAACTCCAAGAAATAGGATTAGGACCAAGAAAAACAATATAGGCACCTGTAGAGGTACGATCATCAGGATTACCCGCCTAATCTGCATCACAAAAGGCATGAAGAGACAGAGCTGTGGCGAGGCGAATACCATAGGACCGTATACCATTGAGGTACTGAAGGAGAAGCTTAACAGCGCCCCAATGATGAGTCGTCGGAGCATGCATGAACTTGGATAGCTTGTTGACAGCAAAGGCGATGTCAGGACGACTAATGAGAAGATATTGTAAGCATCCGTAGGTGGAGAACCATCATGGAGCTGCAGGGAAGGGGAGGTGGCTAGCGGCGTCTAAACGGGTTTAGAATTTTCCATGCTGTGCTTGGTAAGGATATCCAAAAGATATTTCTGCCGAGTGAGGCGTAGGCCCTCTGGACAAGAGACCACCTCAACACCAAGGAACTAGGATAAAGCACCGAGATCTTTGATCGAAAAACGAGAACCCAACTGATCAACAAAATTTTAGACGGCCATATCATCACTCCCCGTAAGAATCAGGTCATCAACATCAACATATACCAGAAGATACAAGGTAGTCTCCCCATGATGATAAATAAATAGTGATGCATCTGACAGGGAATTTTTAAAGCCAACCTCAAGGAGAAAGCGACGCAATTCATTGTACCATGCTTGAGGAGCTTGTTCAAGACCATAGATGGCTTTGTTGAGCTTACACACATAGGTGGGAAGATTGGGATCAACAAATCCTGGCGGTTGGGACATAAAGACATCTTCATCTAGTGAACCTTGAAGAAAGACATTATTAACATCTATCTGACGGATAGACCAACCTCGGGAAACCACCAAGGAGAGGAGAACCCGAACTGTGTGGGTTTAGCCACTGGGCTAAATGTGCCATGAAAGTTAAGCCCTGGTCATTGATGAAAGCCCTTTACTACAAGCTGAGCCTTGTAGCGATTGATGGTGCCATCGGGTTTCTACTTGATACGTAACCTATTTACAACCAACTATATTCGGAGACGTATCAGGAGGTACCAAGTCCCAACCTCAGGTACCATTGCAAAGTAGAGCATCGAACGTGGATTTTTGAGAGCTTGAGTGTGAGAGGTAGGCTCAGCGGTATCCAGCTCGGTAGCAACAGTGAGGCTATATGATAGGTGAAAGATGAGAGAGAGAACATGGGCTTTAGATGGAGAATAAGACCAAGTCCATGGGGTTGTTGAGAAAATTAAGCATTATGTTTTCTAGTTTTCATTTCATGTTTTGCACAAATCTAGCATTCTGTTTTGCATTATGCTTTTGTTATCCATTTCTTAGGGAGTTTCCCTTTATTTTTGCATGTAAGTTGAACGTGGTTTTGCCTATATAAACCATAGTTTCTGTTTCAATAAAAAAAGAGAGAAATATTTATCCAAAGAAAGAGTTCTAATTGTTGTACAATTCTCACCCGAAGAGAATTATTTTCTGACCATATAAACTGCATCTGACTGGGACCTAACAAGGAACGCATCGAAAGCTTGGAGGCTGGGCTTGGAAGCCTTCAGGAAGGCATGAACAAGATAGAACTTGGTATGGTTGACAAGATTAACCAACTCGAAGCAATGCTCCACCGGATGTCAGAGGTCTTGTTCCTCAACAAGGAAGGCACTAGCCACAACAACGTTGATCAGGATTGCAATTCTTGCAACAACGAGAAGGAAGACACGGTTGGAAACCGACTGGTTGTGTTATCTAAAACAGCCAAGTTTGAGTTTCCCAAATTCTCAGCTGAGGACCCAACAGAATGGTTTGCTCGAGTGGACTAGTACTTCTATTTTCAAGCCATGGCAGAAGAACAGAAGGTCTCATTGTCTTCATTTCATCTAGAAGGCGAGGCCAATCAATGGTGGAGGTAGTTAAGCCGGACATATAGAGAGGAAGGAAATGAAGTGACATGGACGGTCTTTCAGGAGGAATTATGGGCCCGATTTGGACCTATCGACGGAGAGGAATTTGATGAAGCGTTGTCACACATACAGCAAACGAGTTCCCTTCGTGAATACCAGCGAGAATTTGAAAGATTGGGCAACTGTGTGCAAGGATGGACTCAAAAGGCTCTGGTGGGAACCTTCATGGGAGGACTTAAAGCCCAAGATTGCAGGAGAGATCCGCATGTTTAAGCCTCGAACACTTAAGGATGCTAATAGTCTCGCTTGTATGAAAGATGAGCAGCTGCTCCGCCAACAGAGTTCCACAAGTTTACTTCCAACCAACGGGCTGCAGCCAACCATTCAAACTCCAACGCGGTACACGGAAGCATCCCAGGTTGAAAGTCTTACGTGGGATGAAATGAAAAAAGGAAGAGCACAGGGTCTTTGTTTCAATTGAAATGATATTTTTACTGCTGGTCACAAGTGCCAAAAATCACAATTTTTGTTGCTTGAGGGGTGTACAAACACGAGCGAAATTACCTGTGAAGAGATCATAGAGGGCAACCCACCTGAAGACAAAGCAAGTGCAAGTTATCAACATCCAAGAAGACCTCCAGAAGCAGCATCTAGGTGTGGGCCTTGGGGACAAGTGTCCACTTGAGGGGGAGGTATTGATAGGTGAAAGGTGAGAGAGAGAGAGAATGTATGCTTTAGATGGAGAATAAGACCAAGTCCATGGGGCTGTTGAGAAAATTCAGCATTATGTTTTCTAGTTTTCATTTCCTGTTTTGCACACGTCTAGCACTCTGTTTTGCATTACGCTTTTGTTATCCATTTCTTAGGAAGTTTCCCTTTATTTTTGCATGTAAGTTGAACATGGTTTTTTGCCTATATAAACCACAGTTTCTTCTATTTCAATAAAAAAGAGAAATATTTATCCAAAGAAAGAGTTCTAATTGTAGTACAATTCTCACCCGATAAGAATTATTTTCTCACCATATAAACTGCATTTGATTGGGACCTATCATGTTTGGTTTGACGATGTTATTCTTGGATCGGGTTACCATGGGGTGGAGGAAAGCGAGAAGTGGTAGAGTCGGTGAGTCACGACGGGAAAGATTCTGTTGGGTGTCATTAGGAGAGGTCACGGGAGTGCTCATGAGAAGTAGTTTGCGGCGAGAAATCTCTGGATGTAGGATTGGGAGGCGAATTGGGCAAGGTAACTCCGGCAGTAAGTGAGGGCGGAGGAACTGGCAACGGATAACCCGACACAAAGGCCCCCCCGGCCTCCTTCGACGGTTCCATATCCGGCAATCCATCGTTGGAATCAACACCAACACGGCCAAAGAGGACGTTTGAAAAGGAAACTTGGACTCGACAAACATAACATGACGAGAGAAATTTTTCGAGATGACAGATCATAACATAGGTAAGCACTTTGAGTAAGGGAGTAACCAAGAAATGCACAAGGAGAACAAGTTTTCAACTTGTGAGATATGTAAAGATGTAGCCAAGGATAGCAAAGACACCCGAACACCCGAAGTTTAAAGAAATTCGGAGGAGTTTGAAAGAGACACTCAAAGGATGATTTCATAGATAGGTTTCGTTTGGGCATATGGTTAATGAGATAGCGGTAGCAAAGGCAAAGGGCCAAAACGAGGAGAGGACGGACGTTTGGTGAAGTAACGTTAAATCGGTTTCAACAATGTAGCGATGTCTATGTTCTGAAAAACCATTATGTTCAGGTGCGTGAGGTGGGACGATCAAATGGGAGATTCCATAAGTCCCAAGGAAGTCTCTGAGAGCTATATATTCCGCACCATTGTTTGTGTAGAGTGTGACAATAGGTCGATTCAAAAGTCTTTCCACGAGTGATTTGAAGCATTTGAACACATCCAGAACGTTGGATTTATTTTTAAGTGGGTAGAACCAGATATATTTGGTATAATGATCAACAAAAATTACATAATATTTAGAGTGTGACAATAGGTCGATTCAAAAGTTTTTCCACGAGTGATTTGAAGCATTTGAACACATCCAGAACATTGGATTTATTTTTAAGTGGGTAGAACCAGATATATTTGGTATAATGATCAACAAAAATCACATAATATTTATAGCCATCACATGATAAAACCGGAGAAGTCAAGACATCTTAAAACACCAAATCAAGAGGAGAATTGGATACAAGTGAGGAATCATGAAAGGGTAATTTGTTGCTTTTAGTACATAGACAAGCATTACAATGAAAATTACTCGATGGACTAGAAGAACAGGACACGTACTTGGACAATGACATATGACTCTGTTGGAGGGATGACCTAAACGACTATGCCATAAAGAAAAAATTCATGGGATGCAGAAAAAGCCAATGGTAATGCCGACACACCCAAAGATGAAGACTAAGAGTAGATGCCTCTTGTAAGTGGACCTTGATGGAGGATGGCCCTCGTGCGAGGATCCTTCACCTGAAAGTGTGTTGGAGTAAAAACAACAATAACATTATTAGTTTTGTAGAGTTGGGAAATAGATAACAAATTTTTGTTCATTGAAGGCACACAAAGGGCATTTGAAAATTTAAGGGAAGAAGGATTATAAGGTGGAGAAAGAAAACCTATATGGGTAATGTTCAAGCCTGCACTGTTGCCGATGATGACATCATTTGATCCTTCATATGGAGAATGGAGTGAGAGCTTAGCAAGATCAGTTGTCACATGATGTATGGCACCCGAGTCTAGAATCTATTTAGATTAGGATGGAGCAAAGGAGTAAGCTGCAGCGTTGGCTTGAGAAGAAGCATATCCGGGCCTATTCTGAGTCTGTGGTGCCATCGAACCAGTCCACGAGAAATGTTTGAGGGTCGGGCACCTCTTAGCAAAATGTCCTTGTTGTTCGCACAATTGGCAGCGCCCAAGGTAAGGATGAGGGCAACATTGACTCTGTGTCTGTGGTGGTCAGGGAGTCCATGTCCCATAAGATCGAAAAGGGCTGGTTTGTGGGGAGCCCGTGGAGCGACTATTCCACCTATTCAGTGGTCTAGACTTAGCAACTACACTGGCGGTAACCGGGAGGGTTATTTGGTTACCCTTCTTGGCTCTGCCTCTCGTGCTTGAATAGCATTGGCAAGTTCTGTATAGTTCTCATCAAGACTAGTAAGAATCTTGATGGTAAGATCGTCAATGTCAACTGGGGCATTCATCATTGCAAGTTCATCCACTTTCATTTTGATATTTTGCATAAACTCGATGATTGTTTGGGAGCCTTTGATCGGGTTACTTAGTTGAGTTTTCAATTGGGTTATGCGACCACGCGTTGGTTTACCATATTTGAGGGCCAAGGTTGACCACGGATCGCGAGACATTCGAGCGGTTGCAATAAAGGGAATCAAAGTCGGAGACAACAACCAATTATAGCACTCAAGATGAGTTGATGTTGACGTACCCATGTGTGATGCGCGGGATTAACGGTTGTGACGCCATTGACCGTGATGGTTTGCTCAGGACATGGGTATGTACCATCGACAAATCCGAGCAAATCATAGCCGGTGAGAAGATTTGAGAATTGTATGCGCCGCGAAAAATAATTCGAGGCGGTAAGCTTCAATGGCACTTGTGCAGCAACATTGAGCGCAATGATGGTTGAAGTGGTGCATTGATCGGTTGGATTAACATTTGCAGTGACCGGTTGAACCGTGTCGACAGCGGCTGTGGACTGGGTGAGGGGGAGGTGTGCTGTGAAGGCTTTGATTCCATGATGACAGCAGCAGTAAACAAGCAACAATGGAGGTGAAGAAAAAGAAAAAATAAAAAGGATTATGCTTTGCTGTAGGCTTTGGCCAATGGCTCTGATATCATAACAAAGTAGAATGGAAAAGTATTTCTGCTATATTATTGAATTAGAAATATTCTGTAATATACAATGTATCTGGTCTGATCTGTTAATTTTGATTTCTTTTCTGAAAGAATAGAGGTTTATAGATGATAATTCTAAATCTACTGATTATGTTATGTTATTCTCTCAGATATCTTTTTGATAACTATTTGTACTTTACAATCCCTTTGATTACACTCAGTGTTTGCAATTTTCATAGAACGTTAGTCTTAGGGTTTTTTGTAGTTCGGTTGAATCTCTATTGTTGTGTATGGATTCATCTCGGTTTTGAATTTAATTCTTGTGATTATGAGGAAAAATGTGTGTAGGTAGGTGGCCTTGAGAGATGCTTTCTTGTTTGGAGTATTATTCTGTGTATCCCATTGTTCATAGTTGATTTGTGAAAAGGGGTGAAGAGAAGATGGGTTGACTCTTTGAATTGTGCTGTGTTTTACACTTTTACTATAGAAAGTGGTTTTGGGAGGTCTAACATAGAAATACAAATAGCTTGTTTGGAATTGCCTCATGAGAGGCTTTCAAATTTAGGTTTCAGAAGTGTTGCATTAGGATTTTTGGTGTGCAATTTTAACCATTCATGTTCTTTTATTGTTTACAATTTTCTCTCTCTCTCTCTTTCCTGAGGTGGACTGGGGTGCAGGGTTAAATATGATTTGCATCGATTGTATATATGATGTTCTGCTTAGCTAGCATGCAATTTTGCCTTAATATAAACTTATATAATATTGCATGGGTTATAATCCTGAGATTGTACTAAAGGGAAACGGTTGTACTTGTGTTTACCCATTATGTGCTCTTCGTGGAAAGACAATGTTGTTTTGATTACTGATGGTTTACTTGTGGTGGACCAGCTCCTAACAAAGGAAACGGTTTGGATATGGATAACTATTCTTGGGGTCAATCATTGCAAGAGGTTAACATCACTGTTCCCGTTCCTCTTGGAACGAAGTCGAGGTTCATTACATGTGAAATAAAGAAGAATTATCTAAAAGTTGGGCTTAAAGGCCAATCTCCTGCCATCGATGTAAGTGGTTTGCACCTTTACACTGGTTCATGATTATCCTACTGTGCTTTTTTTTTCTATTGTAGTTTTCAAGAGTCCAACTACTGATGTTTTATGTTTTGCAGGGGGAACTTTTTCAGCCTGTGAAGGTTGAGGACTGCTTCTGGAGCTTAGGTAGGTCTTATTGCAACCACTACTCAATACAACTTTCCGCATTACAAATGTATCTCATCAATATAGCAATCAATGTTATGATACCTTATTAGATGCATTTATTAGATGCATATTTGGTTTGTGTTTTTGGAAGTGATGAAATGAATGAAACCTATTTCTCTACTTTATGCAGAGGATCAGAAATCCATCTCTGTACTCCTAACCAAGCAGAACCAGATGGAATGGTGGAAATATTTAGTGAAGGGTGAGCCCGAGATTGATACTCAGAAAGTAGAACCTGAAAACAGCAAACTGTCGGACCTGGATCCCGAAACCCGTACAACTGTGGAAAAAATGATGGTAGAGTTCTTATAATTTACTTGCTTTATTAAATGGTAGAGTTCGCTAATAGAAATGGAAAGTCCAGGTCAAATTGATCTTTCTGGGTTAGGCTGGATTAGATGGATAGATGAAAAAGATTGATATACTTAATCCCAAATTTTTGGGAACAAAATTCTAGCCTCTTGTTTCTTTTTGTCGGGGAGGGGGAGGATCAATATTACTGTGACTTAATCGAGTGTCGAGTGGGTTTCCAATTATATGGTGCATTATGGCCCTCCAATGAATAGAGACTAACACAGGCCTGGCACTTGAAGCAGGTTTTGAGGCATTGTTACTTGTTGCCCGGTTTTGGAAACTTTAGGGTGTATTCCACTTCATTTGACTCGTGTCTTGTTTTGTAATCTTTGATCTTTGCATTTCTTTGCTTCTGTCAATTTATCTTCTCGATCTTTTTTGTTCCTTTTTAACATTTGATGTTTTCCAATGATTTCATTTAAACGCTTTCTGCAGTTTGACCAACGACAGAAATCCATGGGCCTTCCGACAAGTGATGAGATGCAGAAACAAGAGATTCTGAAGAAGTTTATGGCTGAGGTGAGAACTGAATGACCCCTACTGCATTTTATGGGCATTACAGGTTTTGATTATGCGGATACTGATTGGTAACTATGTAAATATACAGCACCCGGAAATGGACTTTTCGAAGGCAAAGATCAATTAACCAGGATGATAATGCTTATTGGGGGTATTCGTGTTACTTGTTTTTGCCATGTTTTGGGTGTGGATAGAGAGAAATATGTATGGCATTATGGCTTTCTGCTTGAATTTTAGTGGGCTTTATTTTTCTTAACTTTTTCCAGTGTTATATGTGAAGGGTTGGTTTGTTTACTTTACCTAACTGAAATCCAATTATTTTTGTTTCGAGCATAAAAAGACGTGTGTTCTTTGCTATTTGTATGGGGCTAAGCGTGCATAAAGATTTTAACTCCAAATTAATAATCTTTTATTCTCTTCATTTTCTTACTATTATTAGATCAACATAAAGAAACAAAAGCTATAGTTTTTCAGTTGAAAAGGTTTCGATTTAATCAATTTTTTATATCACAAATTTATTTTATTTTATATATAAAAAGTGAGGAAATATTAAAGTTGTTCTAATCGTGGGCAGTGGTGGCAGAAGGTTCGGTGGGCAGTGGCGAGGCTTATGGGTTTTGTTGATACTACTATCTTATTTCTGCTAGCCTATTTTGCCCTACAGTTTAAACTTTGGCCCGATAGGACTGATCTGGTTTTACTGTTTCTAGTCGGCAAAATAAATTTTACATACTGATATCGCATACTGAAGGGAATGTATAATTGTACCACTCATCCTTATGTTTGGCCCGCCTTCTCCTTTCTCTTGCTTTGCTAGCTTTCCTTATCAACTCAGAGGCACCTGTCTTTCCTCTAAGCTGATCCAGCTGATGTGAGATCCACCAATAAAGCTAAAGTCGACTGCTCTAAGAAACCCTTTTGGTTAAAGGTTTTTCTTTTTCAAATAGCTCCTTTTTAGGAGAATAAAATGGCACCATCTTCTCAAATTTGATAAAATGGTCGCTTTTAAATGGGATAATTGTATTTATCAACGTTCGGTAGATTATCAAAGTTGTGAAATAATGAATTTGCCACTTTCTTTAAATGAATAAAAAATAATTACAATTAAAGTTTTATATCTTTTCAAAAGTGGAAACAAATCCTACATCAAACAATTAAACAAACACGTACTGGAAAAGGGGGAAGTTTCATTTTCTTCCCCATTCGGCAGCTATCTGCACCAGGCCACAACACACTGCTCTAATACATTTAATAAACGTTGAAATTTTGTTGCATGCTGATTTTGAAAATTTGTCTCAGTTTGCTGGAATTATTTATCTTTTCTGCATTTACTGTTGAAGCATATTCCCAAACTTGGCTCTCTCCTGGAATGAATTGAACTATAGCCTTGTTGATTATCAGACCATTTGAAGCTTGGGTGTTGCCTTCCAACCAAACTATATCTTTGGGACCATTCTGAATGTAATTTACGTGTTCTTTTAGAGAAGTCAGCAACAAGCAATTCTCTGTAGCATGATTAGTTCCAAAATTTTCACAAATTGAATTGATCATCACTGCATTTGCTCCTTGGGTAGATTTTACTGATAGTTCAACCTACTTCGTCAAAGTAGCAATATGAGCATTGGTGGATATTGGGATGTCGAACTCATGAGTCCAATTACTTTCTTTGGGACTACTCACCTTGATAAAAACATGGAGTGCGTATTTGCAATAAACTCAAATAGGTCCAATGCATGTTAAATTGATTTTACGATGATGGACCCATTTGCTGAGAAATTCGTCTAAGATTTAGATAGAGGTGAAAGCCAAATATGGAGATACTTTACATGATTATCCTTGTGCATCCCATGATTTGGATACTTGCTCATCAACTCCTTAAATCCGTTCCAAGCTTCATGGGAGTTTTCCCCTCATGTTGCTAGAATGTAGAAATATTCAGTCCAATTTTTTGCTACTTTTGCAGGTGGGGAGAATTTATTGCTAAATTTCTTTGACAAGTCATCTCCATGTCTTGATCAGTGTTCTAACAAGCGCGCCTAGGCAGCACATAATCGAAGCTTGATTGCATCGTCATTAATCCCTCTAAATTGAATTCTGACAATTCTTGAGGAATCTTGAGATATGCATGTTCGGGTTTACATGATGCAACCCATAGAATTGGAGGGTGTTGGTGGTCAAGTTGATAAAATCAGCCCTTATCTAAAAGTTATTCTACCAGAAATTTGGTTATACAATACTGAAGCGCTCGAGCGCTTTTGCAAAGTCAAGAACGGTGAAATTGACAAGTCTCCTTTATTGATTTTTACTTGTTCATGTTGCTGATTTTGTGATGCTCTTGCACAATCGGCAGTCTGAGAATATCTTCCACTATATGAGATTTCTGTGTTTCTTGAGTTTTTGCTTGGAGGTATATTTTATTTTCTGATCAAACAGTTCAAAATTGTCGCATTGAGAATGGAGTATACAATGAACACTTTTTTATATGTAAGAAAAAGCAATTTAAATTTATCAAATAAAAGTCAAAAATAAGCTACGATTAAATATAAATTGTCCAGAACAATGATGTCAAAAAACAACTTGTTTTTTCTATCATAAATGTACGATATCGAATAAGTAATATAGTAGACATTAGTTCGGATAATCGTTTCCATAAAGATTATTATTCAATTCCTAAATTTCTTACTTTTAACTTCTAATTGACGAAAACAAATGAATTTGGAGAGCAATCATCTAAATTATTTTAACTAAATATTAATGAAATGCACACAATAATGGAATTAGGGGTTTCACTATGAATCAGAAATTAGGGCGTACAATTTTATTTATCAATCACCTTTAACTGATTCTTTACTTAACTATTGTTTGGCCCCCATTATTTGAGATTATAATTTTTCGAATAGTTTTTTTTTATATGTGTTGTTAAAGAAGAAAAAAAAAGTTTTGGGTTTATATATAATGTTATTTTATTGAATAATAAGTGATTGATAAGAAGAGAGTAAAATATGGATTATAATTTTAATGGGGGCCAAATGGGAATTTAGTATTGTGTTTGGTCGGATTCTTCAAAAATATATAATTTTCTTCTCTCGAGTTCAAATCTCTTCTATTTAATTAAGTCAATTCCATATCTTTATGTGAATTCGGATAAACTTTAATTAAACGCCTTAGATTTCTAAAAATTCATATAACGACCGCACTAACCATGAATGTTTCTCTTTAGTTTTATCCAAATTACCAAATTTTATAATGTGATCTAAATCTATAATTTACCTCGATTCATTATTGTTAATAAAATGGGCTGCATCACTATACTATTTTGTTTGGGCCGCTTGCGTTGTTGGGCCTGTTAAGTCTAATGGGTTGTGGCCTCAATGTTTTAGCCTTACACGTGGCTGACTCTCTGCACTTGAATTGCAACTGTTCACATTACTTGTTGACTTGGTTCTTGGTGTTCTGGACATTCGATATCATTCTACTCTCACTTCGTCTCTCTCTGTAGTCCCTTTTTCATTGAGTGTAGATTAGGATTTACTCTGGTTTTGTCACCGTAATCATGCTGTGTGTTCTTGTCAATCCATTCTTAGTGAAGTCTGTATAATAGTGTATAGATTAAGGGTTAGTTTTGGTGATTGCATGTCTGTATTGTTGAGGCGAGATTAACACGAAGAAACCAAAGGTTTCTTCGAACATTTGTAACATTTCTTGGTTGATACTTAGTGAATCTAGAGCTATATCATTTGTGGATGCTCAACGGGTCAGTAGGTCTTTGTGACTGAACATCCGGGCCTACGGGGTGAAAAATCGCGTGTTCAGTGTTGTTTTTATGATTCTGCACTTATATTGTTGTTTGTGATACCCGATCCTTTGATATCTGTTGACTGAGACCTTACAAGTGGTATTAGAGCTTCGTCTCTGGGTTAAGGTTCTTGGTTCTTTGTTTTTCTTTGAAGCAGATCTGGGTTCTTGGGAAGTCGGGTGGTTCTTTGTGAAGAAAAATTATTTTTCCGTGTTCACTCGCCTTAACTTGTTGTAACTTCTTGTTAATCCTGTGTTTCTACTAAGTCTTAGTGATTCTGGTTCTTGACTCTACTGAGTCTGGCGAGTTAGATTAACTCATTCCGATTCTTGGTTGAGTCTGTAACTCACTGCTGGTTTCCACTGAGTCTTGGTGACTCGTTGCTTTCCTGCATTCAACTTAGAACTATTGGATCGATTCTGGTATTTCTCCATTGCTTTCTTCACTCTAAGACATTGAGGTTTCAGAATCTGGTATTATTTTCTCATAGCATTCTTCAGTCTTTGAACTTGGTTATTAAGGTAAGCAATTCTCCATTGTTTTCCTTTGTCCAAGACCTCCTGCGAAGGTCTGGGAATCTAAGGGAGCAGTGGGTTCAAAGGGTTGTCACCCCTTAAACCTTGTTCAAAACTGTAACAATACTGTTTTCTAAATTAGAATTGATTGTTTTTGTGAATTGCATTGATAAGAACACATACTTGTAATTATCTTGCTATCTCTGTTATTCACGTATCTTGGTCAATTGTGCTTATTGCTTGAATCATTATACTCTGTTTGTTGTATAATTGCAATTGTGAATATTATCTGTTATCATGTCTACTGCACATAAGTTTGAACTTGAGACATGGAATGGTACTGGAGACTTTAGTCTCTGGCGCTAGAAGATGAGGGCCCTTTTACTTCAGCAAAGGTGTGTTGCAGCCCTCAATGGTCAATGGGCTACAGAAACAAGTGCCTATAGAAGGCAAGAACTTGATGATACTGCATGGAGTTCCATTTTCTTGCATTTGTGTGATAATGTGATTAGAAAGGTTGGTGGAACTACCTCTGCACAAGCCTTATGGACCAAATTGGAATCTCTTTATCTGACCAAAACTATGCCTAATAAGTGCTACCTCTTGAGGCTATTTTACAACTTAAGATTTGACCCCTCATCTGAATTGGAAGATAACCTTGATAGATTCACAAAATTAATTCAGGATTTAGAAAACTGTGATGAGGAACTTTCTGATGATCAACAAGTAGTTGCCCTTTTAAACTCTCTTAGTGATAAATACAAAGATATCAGAACTGCTTTAGAATATGGGGGGTCAGAATCTCACTGTTGATATTGTCACTTTAGCCTTAAGGAATAAAGAACTTAAGTTGAAAGTTGAATCTAAAGATCTTAAATATGGGGAAGTGTTGTACATAAAGGAGAAGTGAAATTCTAATAAAAAGCAGCCTACTTTTAATTTCAATCCCCATAAGAAAGTTAAGTCTCAGAATTTCAGATTCAAGGAAAAGAACAAAAATCATGTGAAATCCAAGAATCAAATCAGGAAGTGTTACTACTGAGGAAATGCAGACCATTTAATCAAAGATTGTTTTAAGAAAATCTCTGATATGAAGGATAAGAATAACCATGAAGGTTCTACAGCTTTGGTCTGCAAGAATGACCCTGATATTCAAGGAGTTGTCCTTGTGAATACTATTAAAAGAGATCCAAAAGAATGGGTCCTTGACTCTGGGTGCACTTTCCATATGTGTCCCAACAATGAATATTTTTCTGAATTTATTGAACTTAGTGAAGGACAAATTCAAATGGGAAATGACATGAGTTGTCTAATAAATGGAATTGGAAAGATCAAGCGTCAATGAACAATTACATCCTTGAACTTGATAACTGCAGATATGTTCATGAGCCTAAGCGAAATTTGATTTCTTTAAGTCAATTGGATGACATATTCATTATAGTGATTCAAAAGGGTCTCTTAAGACTTAAACAAGGAAATAAAACTATCATATCTTCTCCGAAATCGAATAGGATTTATACTGTCTCTGCTGATCCTGTCATTCATCACTGTTCTACAGCCTTAAACATTGAATCTAATAAGTCTCTAATTTGGCATAAGAGACTTGGTCACATTTCTGAAAAGAGACTTGCCATTTTAAATAAATTTGGTTGTTTTGGTAAAGATAAAATCAAACAGTTAGATTTCTGTGAAAACTGCATTTTGGGAAAACAAAAAAAGTTACCTTTTAAAACTGGAACTCATAAAACCTCTTCTATTTTGGATTATTTACATGCTGACCTTTGGGATCCAACATCTGTAAATACTCTAAGTAGATTTAGATTTTGTTTACTTATAGTTGATGATTTTTCAAGAAAAATTTGGACCTTTCTGTTAAAGCACAAATCTAACACCTTTAAAGTCTTTAAACAATTGAAGCTGTTGATTGAGAACCAAACAAATATGAAAATCAAAGCAGTAAGGACTGATAATGGTCTTGAGTTTTGTAACTCGGAATTTGATTCTGGTATTTCTATTGGAGCGATTCTGGTATTTCTTCATTGCTTTCTTCACTTTGAAACATCGAGGTTTCAGAATCTGGTATTTTTCTCTAAACCCCCTCTTTATTTTCTCATAGCATTCTTCAGTCTTTGAACCTGGTTATTAAGGTAAGCAATTCTCCATTGCTTTCCTTCGTCCAAAACCTCCTACGAGGGTCTGGGAATCTGAGGGAGCAGTGGGTTCAAAGGGTTGTCACCCCTTAACCCTTGTTCAAAACCGTAACAATACTGTTTTCTAAATTGGAATTGACTGTTTTTGTGAATTGCATTGATAAGAGCATATACTTGTAATTATCTTGTTGTCTCTGTTATTCACGTATCTTGGTCAATTGTGCTTATTGCTTGAATCATTATACATTGTGTGTTGTATAATTGCAATTGTGAATATTATCTGTCATCATGTCTACTGCACATAAGTTTGAACTTGAGACATGGAATGGCACTGGAGACTTTAGTCTCGGCGCCAGAAGATGAAGGCCTTTTTACTTCATCAAAGGAGTGTTGTAGCCCTCAATGGTCAATGGGCTGCAGAAACAAGTGCCTATAGAAGGCAAGAACTTGATGATACTGCATGGAGCTCCATTTTTTTGCATTTGTGTGATAATGTGATTAGAAATGTTGGTGAAACTACCTCTACACAAACCTTATGGACCAAATTGGAATCTCTTTATCTGACCAAGACTATGCCTAATAAGTTATTAAAAGTGTAATTAGCATATAGTGTCTCTATATTTCATTATTATTGTAAAAAAGGTTCATACCTTTCATTTTTTTTTCTTTGATATTTTCACTTTTAATTACACGTTTGATCGCACACATATTTTTTTTATTGTATTTTTTAACCAATGACCTACTAGTTTAACTAGGAATTGGATGACCCAATACTTTGGCTGGATCAGTGACTAGACTATTTTGAAAATTATGAGTCCACGTGACTTAGTCAACGAAATAATTTGATATAATTTTGTTAGTGAATAATCGGAGACAGATTTGAATCGAAAGATTTTGTAATAAATTGCAAGTTTGCTCAAAGATTGCATCAGAAAACCCTTATAATAATTATAGAAAACAACGAATAATTTTTATAATTTGAAAGAAACAAAAACTTTATTATACGTAGCAATATATTTTAAATACATCTGAACTAATTGAAATTATGATTTCTAAATATTATACTTGACAAGATTTGCTATACTAAACACAATTGTTAACTTACAACACAATTGTTCATAGGGATAATTTTACAAATATGATCGTCTTCTTATGCTCCCCTAATAAAAGTTTTGGACGAAATTGTCATTGGTGATGAGATGTGATAATTTATAAAAGGGCAATTACATTGGCACCATGGTTTTTATTATTTGGACTATATTTTAATTGGATAAAGGTCCTCATTTTTTGCTCATCTTTATACTTGTGTTCATAACTTTTTTCGCTACATTCTTACCATTAACCTTTATTTAAATTAGCACATCGTGTCTTTGTTGGCGGTTTTCGCCAAATATTCTACTAACGTACACTGAAATAAGGGACAAATATTTTTTTTAAAATTTCTATTATTTATTTATTTATTTTGCTTATTCAAAAATACAAGATATAAACAAGTTTTCTATGCCCTCCTAGCTAATTTTTTATGTAATTCATCAATGAAGACATGATGTGCAAATTAATAAATGTTTGAGGGTACGAATGTAGAGTGTGTCTGGAGGGAATTAAGATCAAAATTCTGGCCGTTGGTATGGCAATTTTCTTACCGTTTGGAGGCAAGATGGGGCCCAGCTGTGAGATGGCCGGTCAATTTCCAATTTTTTATGTTTTCAACGGTTGAAGAATTTTATGTGCAAATTAATAAATGTTTGAGGATACGAATGTAATGAAAAATTTTGGGGTAATTAGCAAGAAAATCCATATCGTTACCACTTATTGCAAAAATAATTTCTATCGTTTTAATCTGGACATTTACACCCTCATTTTAAACCTTTCTTGCAGAGTTGATCCTTCCGTAAAGTTCCGTTAGTTCCTTCTGTGAAGTAAATGTGTGGAATTCACTCATATTATTTGAAGAGGGTAAATTAGTCAAGTCACTATATTTTTTTCCCATCTAAAATTTTTTGGTGAATATCATTCTTACCGTTGCTATAATTGACACTTTTAGACCTCAACTGAAAACGATGCTGACAAATATCGTTCGTAACCTTTTCTTCTATCTTGAAAACTCCATTAAACATGCACTTGCGGGATTTATTAAGTCTTAATTCATCTAAAAGAATACCAACATCAACATTTGACTTTAAAGTAATTAATTATACAAAGCTAAGCTATCAGAAATTTAGAATGACATATTTCTAATTGTGGACCTATAGTTGATTATAATTTTAAAGTTTTGATTATAACAAATGAGTTAATCATATTTACTAACAATTGAATTTAAAGTGACTTTTTTTTTTGGTGGAAGGAGGGCGGTACCTCCGAAATTTTATTAATATGTCTTCACTTGTGGCAGAGGAATACCATGGTTACAAATGATATCAATGAAATCAATAAATAAGGAAGTACTACTTCCCTTACAAAAAGAATAAGTTAAAGTAAAACTAAAGTAAAAACAAAATGCAAAAACCTAAACTCTAGTGCTGGGCAAATCATACCTGTCAATTTGAACAAGCGCCCTGATATGTTGTGGTAGATCGGCTGGTCCATATTTCTGGTATCTACGATGATGCCAACCCTCGATAGCAAGTGCATCTGCAACTTGGTTCCCCTCTCTGAAGATGTGGGAGACCATATCTCTGTCAAATGAAACGATATCTGCAATCTGTCTGAGTATCCTCTGGATAGGCCACGATCTGTCACCTCTAGTGATGCAGTGAATAGCAACAGTTGAATTTGCCTCAACCCAAATATCTGACAAACCAAGCTCTCTAGCCAATAGTATCCCATCACAAATAGCCCTAAGTTCCGCCTCTAATATCATACATTGTCCATATGAAGTTGAGAAAGCCCTAATACAATTTCCTGCGTAGTCCCTGATGATGGTTCCCCCGCTTGCAAATCCATCCTTGACACAACCATCAGTGTTGATCTTGACATATCCAAATGATGGAAAGCGCCACCAAACCATAATAGGGAGAGGAGATGGGGGGAGAGTCAAAGAAATACCAAAAAGTATAGCAAGCTGGATGTCATTACGCTAATGTAACGGTCGGAATAGTCCACCATTATGGAAGCAGGATACCATACGGTAAACTCTCCAGATAATACATCTCGAGCTCATACGTATGTTCATATGCTTTGCATTATACCTCTCAATCCAAAGAAACCAGAAAATCAATAGAGGAATAATGATGTGAATGTGTTCAATCCTTGCAAACTATCCAGAATACCTCCATTTCAGAAATCTCTGTCTAACGTTCTCTCCTGTACTCATGGTAATCTAAAATAAATACCCAAAATGTTGCCAAATGTGATCTGAAATATTGCTACCAGTAAAAATATGAGTGATGGTCTCAATCTCAGAACAACACTGACATCGAGAAGCTAAATGACTGCCGATCATCCTCTGCATAATGACATCAACTGGTATTAAATCCTGCCATAGTTTCCAACGGAAGAACGAAACAGTAGTAGGTATGATAGGACTCCACAATAGGCGAAATGAATCCTGAATTGGCCTGCTAGAGCGGATCAGCTGCCATGCTGATTAAGTATTAAATCTACCATCTGATGTGGCCCTCCAGAAAATACGATCTGAGATATCAAGACATAGTGGAATGGTCGCGATTTGCTCTGCCATAGCTGATGGAAGAGCCTGAAGTAATCACCCAAAAACCCATCCAGTCTCCTCGAAAAAGTCCTGCACCCTCGCAGATGTATGCTGTCTGTGTGGAAAAATGGATGCCAATGTAGAATTACCCATCCAACAATCATGTCAAAAGAAGATCTGCCCTATCCCAAGGTGCCACGCAATGTGTGTCTCGGCGTATGGTCCAAATTTCTTCAGTCTCTTCCAAATAGGCGATGCTAAATAAGAAACTGCTGCAAGTGAAGGATGTGTCCCTCAACAATATGTTCCCAATATAACTTGAGCCCAAAGAGAACTTTGAGACCTAAACAACCACCATAGCTTCAATGAAAATGTATCCACCGTATCCTGTAATCGTCTAAATTCCAGACCTCCCTCGTCAACAGGAAGGCAAATAGCCTTCCAACTACGCCAATGTAGACGACGCGCATGATCCTTAGAATCCCATAAGAATCGTGCAAATATACTTTCTAGCCTTTTCAGAATGACCTTAGGAGGTCGCATAATCTGGAATAGATACAGTGGTATAGAGGAAAGAACGGACCTCAGTAGAGTAATCCTACCACCAGGAGAGAGAAGACGTGATGCCCATCCAGAAATCCTACTCCTGACCTTCATAATGAGATCATCATACAAAACGCTCCTCTTAGCCCCTTTAAACATAGGGACTCCCAGATATGTGAACGGTTGTCTCTGATGTGAAAATCCAGTTAAATTCACTAACCTCCGTATCTGAATATCAGATGCCCGCCTAGGCAATATAAGACCACTCTTGTCTCTATTCACCAATTGGCCAGAGACCCCCTCGTAGTGCTCCAAACAATCGATGACCCTTCTGATAGACTTCTTCTGTCCATTGGTAAATATAATTATATCATCAGCAAAAGCAAGATGAGAGACAAGAGTACTACCTCCCTGTCGATACTGCATACTAGGATATGTCTGAAACCTCTGAGTAAGTAATCGAGAAAAGTAATCCACAGTAATAATAAATAAGGATGGAGAGATAGGATCTCCCTGTCTGAGTCCCCGCGATGAAGTAAAGAAACCACATGGTCGTCCATTTAGAAGTACTGAGAATCGACACTCTGATATACAACGTCTGATCCGATCAATCCACAACTGGTCAAAACCAAATGCATCCAGTATAGAATAAATGAATCCCCAATCCATACGATCATATGCTTTAGCCATGTCAAGTTTCAGCATAACATTCCCTCCACGCATTCTATTATCCAACGTGTGTAGAAGCTCCTGGGTCAATAAAACATTGTCCCCAATAAGTCGACCAGGGACAAATCCACTCTGCTGAGGGGAAAAAATACAAGGCAGAAATGAACTCAATCTGTTGTTCAACAGCTTTGAGATAAGCATATTGAACACCGTACACAAGCTGATAGGTCGGTAATCCGTCCATCTACAAGCATTCTCCCTCTTCGGAAACAAAATAATAGATGTAGCAGCAAATCCTCTCGACAAATGAACACCCTCAAAGAAATCAATGATTGCACTGTATACATCATCCTGTATAATATCCTAATGGTGTTGGTAGAACAATGATGAAAATCCATCACGGCCCGCAGCACTATCAGCATCAATACTGAAAATAGCCTCCCGCACCTCATCAATTAAAGGGAGACGGTTTAGTATCATATTGTTTGCCTCAGTCAGTATCCTAGGTATAACATCAGGATGAGTATACTCCAGAGGCTATGAAGGAGCCGATAATAATTCCTGGAAAAAATTGATTGCCGAGCTCTGAATATCCGCTGGAGTGGTAGGAACTTTCCCTGCCTGAGTCGTAATGGTCTTGATACGAGATTTGATTCGTCGTCCCTGTACCAGCGAATGAAAATATCTGGTGTTGCGATCTCCTTCACATGCCCAACGAGAGCCAGCCTTTTGCTTCCAAAAACCCTCATCAATAGCTAAGGTCCAGTTCAAATCAGAATGTGCATGATGAAGTGAGTCACGGTGCTCCGGTGTAGGATTAACCTCAAAATCAATCTCTGCCTGGTCAACCCTCTCCTTAGCATCTCTAACTCTCTGGAGCACATCACCAAATACCCGTCGATTCCACCACCTTAGTCCCTGTTTCAACCTAAAGAACTTCTCCCATAGGGCAGCCATTCCTGTAAGATAAGTAGGGAGTGACCACTTTTTAGAAATGAAGGCTGAGAAGTCATGATGTTTGGTCCAAACATTGAGGAATCTAAATGGTCTAGGACCTGAATCATCATTAGAAATCCACTGCAAAAGTAGAGGCGAGTGATCAGACGAAGTACGATTAAGATGAGTCACGGTAAGCTGTCTACAAAAATCTCCAGCAAAAGAGTTAATCAAAACTCTATCCAATCTCTTACTAATCCTGCCATTCATCCAGGTAAACTGAGACCCAGAAAAACCAGCATCCTCTAAGCCACATTCCAACATCATATCAGAAAAATCAGTAGAACCACGATCTTGACGACTATGACCAGTACGCTCACCATCATGTGTGATGACGTTAAAGTCACCCCCAATAAGCCAAGGATCATCCATAGAGAGGGAAATGTGGTGAAGACCCGCCCACAAGTCCCTCCTAACATAGGCCTAACAAGCAGCATAAACAAAAGTCAAGTAAATAGGTCGTGCTAGTCTAGGATCCACAACTCTGACATGTAGGAACTGGATATGATCATCAATAACAGTAACGGTAGTACCCACATTCCAGAATACCCAGATCTTATTCGACTCATTTTGAACCCAATGTCGAAATGTAGATAACGACGAACAAAATCAAACCTCTTCTCCAAAACCATAGGCTCCAGAATAACCAAGATATAAACCTGATGAAGCTGAATAAGTTTTCTCAGGCGCCTGCGAGTAGCTACACTAGCTACACCTCTCACATTCCATATGATGGCACTCATAGGGACGTGGAATATGAGGAGGTACTCTGTGACTGACTCCTAGTGACCCTCCTGCTCGGGAATGGGATGTCAGTAGTTCGTGGATGTCTCTTCCGCACAACAGGGACAAATCCATCATCCTCTGTCCTCTCACTCAAACCAACCAAATCATCACAAGAAGATCTACGGAAGGGGCCCTGCTGGTGAACCTCAATCTGAGATGAACCCTCTGTATCTGACTGAGCCAACTGCAAAGAAGGAATAGATGCCTCCACATTCTGATGACAAATGGGAGGATGAGACGTAGTAATGGGTGCCTGAACCCTACCTGGTGTCGGGCCTGGAATATGAGCAGCCCTGGTGACAGTGTCCGATGGATAATCAAATATCTCTGGCCTTTGCAATATCTCATCCAACATCGGATCATAGAACAGAGTAGAAGCCAATGGTGGAGTAGATGTAGCAGAAACTGGATGATGTGCAATCATGGTCTGAGTAGACGGTAGTAAAGTAGATAATAAAGTATCTGGAGGTGCTGTGGAGTCGGAAGGGGCCTCAGGAGGAGCTTGAATCACATAATCCACAAGGGGATTAAAATATGAAGTATAAGAATATCTGGCAGTCTGAGAAGGAGCTAGAGTAGATGGAACCGAAGTAGAAGTAGGTGACAGTACTGGATAAACCTGGAGAGTTGCTGTGCTGGTAATTGGCGAAACTGTCACAATGGGAGGAGGGACTGAAGAAGGAACTGACTGGGTCTGAATATGAGTCTGGTGAGCAACAGTGCTATTAACTACTAGAGCTGTAACTGGAGAAAGAACCACAGAAGGAACGACTAACTGAGACTCAGTACGTGTAGAAAGCATAGTAGTATGATCAACAGTGGTAGCTGGTGGTAGTACAAAAGGGTCTCTTGAAGTGCTGGCATGGTACAATCTCCTCTGATCTCTCTTAACTGGTGTTCATCTCTGACGAGGCTCCACAATTATCTCCTTTCCCTTACCCTTGTCTTTGGATGATTGAAGAGGCTTAAGAGTAGGATTAGTAGGTGGTGGTGCAGTGGGGGGTGGTGGTGGTGCAGGGCGTGATCCAATCATTCAATGCTCATCAGTGTGCCCAAAGTGTCTGCACCAGAAACGATAATCTGGTATCTTGTCATATACAACAGTCTGCTAGTATCCACCTCTTTTCTCCCTCTCAATCTATATCCTATCAGGGAGCTTAAAACCAAGATCAACCTCAATACAAACACGTGCCTCACCAGGTCGTCGTAAATTAGAAGTAGCTTCATCAATACGGAGTGGAAGTCCAATAGCCTTAGAAATAGCAAACAAATTGCTCTTTGCCCTAAAGTTGATGGACAGTAGTGGAAATGAAACCCAAGCAGGGACAATAGGGGTCTTATGCTGAGGGCTGAAACTAGGCGTCCATTTGGTTACTCTCATTGGACACCCGTCAATGTACCAGGTGAGCTTAAGGAATAACCGAGAATAATCGTCCTCGTGTGCCAAGTGAATCAAAATATGATAAGCATCTATCAATCGTCGTTAAAAGATTAAAATCAAAACTATCACAAATCAGACTCACGACGATTAAGATCGAACTCACACATTCAAGATAAGTCCTTCAAAAAAATATCTTAAGAGATAAACGTTAAAGAAAAATCAAGATCAAGAGCTTAAGAGTCAAGTATCAAAGAAAGATCAAGACGAGAGCTCAAGAGTCAAATTTTGAAACAAGATCAAAAACTAGATTTTTTAGTTCAAATGTAAATGTACTAATTCTTTGATATTTAGCAATGAATAATAAAAGCTCAAAAATATTTTTATGCATTAAAAGCTATTTTGTGTACCAAAAGTTATTCAGATAAAATGTTTTGATCAGAAGTAAAATTGATTTTTAAAATAATGTTTGAACTTAGATCATATTTTTAAAACATTAATTATCTTGAAAACTAGTTAAAAATACCTTCCAAAAGTCTACATTTGTCAAAATATTCAAATAGGATCAAACGGTGTAAAAAAGGGGAAAATCAATCTGAGCATGAGATGCATGTTCGTCCAGCTGGTCGTCTGGATCCCCGTAAAGTTTTTCAAAATCTTTCTTTATATATTTATGAAAGGCGGACATTCGGTTGATATAATGGTTGACTTTTTTACCATTAGATTTCATGTGTATAACGTCTATTTTGGTCGTTCAGATTCAAAGACAGATGTCCAATTCGGCAGAGTATTTGTTGCGTTTTTTTTATATCGCAAGTGTACGATATTGTAACAAGTAATATAATGGACCTTTGAGTCCGGACTATCATTCCCACGAGAACTATACTTTAGGATTTAATCTAATTTTTCTAACTCGTATTTGACAAAAGCAAATAAATAATTATAATGGTTGTAATCATTTTTCTTAACTACTTTTAACTAATGGAAAATATAAAACAATTGCAAACAATAAATAATTGAAAATTTAAATATGCGATATATCAACTTTAATTAAACAAAATGCTAGTTCTAAAAATTCATATTATGATCGCAATAATTAGTATAGGTATCTCTACACGTTATACTAATTTACCAAATTTTACTATATGGTCTAAATCTCAAACTCATCTCTATTCGTAAGAAACTCACATAATTATCAAATTATTGATCAAATAATTTAATAGATTAAATTCATAATAAATCAACGCATGAATAAATAAGTCACAGAAATCTTGAATTAAAAAAAATAAAGGATCACAAGTCGACTAAATTGTTTTCCTTAATATAAAAATTAGTTATTCATATTGTAAAAATAAAAATACGCAGAAGTGGAAAGAAATAACCAAATATTGACGAAACGTGAAAATTTCTAGTGTTTGCCTTTCTTCTTTTCTTTTCTTTTTTCTTCTTTCTTTCTCTTTCTCTTCTCTGCGCGTTTCCTTTTTCTTCCTTCTTTTAATCTTTTTTTTTTTTTGCTCTCCAATTAAAATTTTCAATACAAGTCTATTAAGGTCCATTTAACTCAAACTCATTTAATGTAATATTTCTCTCCAAGGTTTTATCTATAAATTCTGCCACTTTTGCATTCGTTTCTCCAATTCTTCGTTAAACATAAAATTTTACCTACAAAACACAATATAACATAAATTAGGTAGAATTTTATCCAAAAGACAATAAAATATCATGATTTAAGACCACGAAGAAGTGTATAAACTACACTCATCACACCCCTAAACTTGAATCTTTGTTTGTCCTCAAACGAAATTAAAACCTAACAAACACACAAACAAACAATGCTAATTACCTAATTGGTTGCCAGCCAATCAAGTAAAGCAATAAGATTTAGTTAGTTAACCTGACTTTTAATCTCGGGATTGAACTCATAATAGCAAATATATGCTCAGCTTCAAAATCACAATACAAAAATTAAAATTCATTTTTTCAATGTAAAATGGATGTGTGTGTGTGAAGAATTAAGCATATCATTATGAATTCATAAGTTGTTTCAATTCCCAACTCTCAATGGTCAAATATGTTCTTTCATCATTCGTAAGATTCAGACACCCCAAACTTATTCTTTTCACTATTTTCCAGTGTGTGAATTATGGTTGGATTTTTTTACTATCCTCACCTCTCTAATTTGACAAATTTCACCAATTGCAGTTCAACATTTCAATAAACAAGGATTCTCCATTACGTTTGATTGCTTCAATATCTAGGACTTAATTAGGCTAACAATCTCTCATCAAAAGTCGAATTTTCTTAAACAAGTGTTTGAGACTTAATCAAGGCATTTGGTGTATCTTCTGTTTCATGCACTTGCTTTTTCTGATTTTTTTTATAGAATAATTTTTTCTTTATTTGAAGGATTCTCTCCCTTAAACTTTCTAAATGACCCATGTAACAAACTTTCAACTGATGGCTCCCAAGTTAGATAATTATAGGGTATCAGGTTTTAAAAACCCTTGCAGGCTTAATTGCTAGAGTCATAAAAGTTACGAAGAGAAATTTTCTAATAAAATATTTTTTTATGCCTTAATTAGTGCAATAACCCTCATTCAACACAAATTCAAGTAAAACGACATCTAACTTGAGATTTTCACCCAATTGCATCTTATTGATCTTAGACAATTCACACAAGATTTTTAATTTCAAACATGGAATCCATATTTATCTCAACATCTTCCTATAACAATGAAATCCCTCCAAATTATTCTAAATTTGGTCCAAAAATGTAAAATTTAGTGGTTTTAGGTTGAACATCTATGGTCCACCATTTCAACCTATTCAATTATGAAATCAATTCATTTCTACACAATGCTTAACTTAATTCATGTGCTCAATATATATCAAATTTCACATAAAAAAGCAGAAATTAATCTAAACAAACAACTTATTCACCATTCATATATCAATTCATGATTCAATATATTCATCATTACCAGTCAGGCCAACTAACTCACACAAGTACAAAAAAAGAAAGTATTTTTATATATATATATATATAGATATATTTTTTTTTACTGAATCAATAAAAACATAAAAAAAAAAAAAATGAAAACTCATGTTTTCCACCACCAAAATTAAACTAGACATTGTCCTCAATATCTTTAATCTTAAATCTACATATAAAGGGGTGGGAAAGAAAGTGAAGAAAAGACTTCCCTGATATGGCCTGTAATTCAATGGCTAGCTTTCCTATTGCTCCCATTGGCTCCTTGGTCAATATTGGTTTAAATGTTCCGCGACGTCATGTTTATGAAAAATCAAATAAAGCATTAAGATCAAATAATTGGAACAGTATTACTTAACTCTAATATCTAATAAAACAACTAACATATTGAAGATTTAAGAGGGAACAGGGTATCGATGATGCGTTACAAATAAATTTAAAATAAAATAAACTATCATAAAACTTAAAAACAGGATAAATAAAAAGGAAA
This sequence comes from Fraxinus americana, assembly GCA_035079005.1. Taxonomy (NCBI): domain Eukaryota; kingdom Viridiplantae; phylum Streptophyta; class Magnoliopsida; order Lamiales; family Oleaceae; genus Fraxinus; species Fraxinus americana. The sequence continues at coordinate 24,026,608 of CM068711.1, read as the reverse complement.
AAAATATTGGGTTGCCTCCTAAGAAGCGCTTCTTTAACGTCATTAACTTGACTTTGTGCCATGTTTGATCATGGTGGCTCGAACCAAGTTATACCATCATTGCACTCTTCTTCGTCAATTCTACAGCAATTATTGTTGTTGGAAGGTTTCTCATGTAATGTCCCAGATTTTATATTCTTAATTTGGTTGGTATAGTCCATTTAAGAAATAAGCTATGGAAGCTTGGCCCCATTTAAGGTTATGAGAGTACAAGCCATAAGTTATTTATAAGCCCAATACTTTAAGACATTAAGTTTAAGTAAATTTGATTTCAAAGATTTAATGAATAACTGGGTTGCCACAATGGTCATCTGCATGGTATTTCCTATTGGCCACCCAAGTTCGAATCATCATGCAGATGTTTTTATGAAGTATTTTTATAAAATTATTTGTTGGACTTAGAACTCTTCAAATTCCTAGTTAAAGACTCAATTTAACAAGATTAATGATAATATAACTCTTCCATTTAGTTTTCCATTAAAAAGGGAGGTTACAAGAAGAGGAAAAGTATTTTTTTAACTACACCTTCCTCAAATCCGAGATTACACTTATTTTCTCTAAAAAAAAATCTTTATGTTAAGTAAAGTTTGAAAGAATAGCAAGGGTGTGAAGGAGAGTGCACACTTTGATCAAGGAAAAAGATTTTCAAAAGAATAGGAGATGAGCATATTTCTAAAAGTTCTAATACCGTCGGGAAGCAACAACAATCATCCAACATTATACTTTCAAAAGTTTTTAACAACGGTAGGTAGATGTGCAAGTGTTGGTTTCGTTTTCAAGTTATGATTTTCCATTTAAAAGTATGAATGTAATGGTACCTTCGGGTACGGTGTTTCAGCACCACTATAGTTGAATGATCATTCTCCGGCTCTATGCGTTATGTTAATTCATAACTCTACAGAAATTGGATTTTGCCGGAAATCCTACTACGCGACGGTATGAATCTATAGTTCGAAATTTTATAATTTGTTAACGAAATGCACCGATGACATCTATTGAGTTTCAAACTCATGGGTTAATTCCCTCTCTACAGGTTGATTTGATATGATTTGTTTGGGACGTGGATGATGGTAAAGAATGATGCAACGTGCTATGGAGAGGCCGGTGATTTAATGTTTTCAATTTTACTACGGAAATGTTTACTTTAAATAATTTGTTTCCTATGAAATGTTGTTTATGGAACTGTTCTATACACATTTATTTATGAATAAGTTATGCATTATGGAAATTATCTTACAAGTCGCTGGTTTATATTTAAAAAAAAAGATGTTAGCAAAGTAACGTTGCTGTTTTTCCAGAAATTTCATTTCTGACTTGACTTCAAAAATCCGTAACTTAGTCGTTACTTGGAATTTTTCAATGAAACTAGTGGCATTTTATAGCCTCATAGGTTAGCTACGAAATAAACTTGGAATCAAGTCAATCCAATGTCGGTAAAATTTTATAGGTCACTTAGAGTAAACTGCACTAGAAAGTGTTGCTGGGTTTCCAGTTTCTGTAGTTGATTTCAAGCAATCATAACTCACTCATTATTTGGAAATTTTAGACAAAATCAGTGGCATTGGATAAACTTACATGTTAGCTATTGAATGAACTTGAACTCATGTCAATCTGATGTTAGTAGAATTTTATATGTCATGTTAAGTAAACTGCACGAGTGAGTGTTGCTGTTTTTCAGTTTCTGCTCTTGGCTTCAAAAATTTATTTCTCACCCGTTACTTGATGTTTTTGGACAAAAGAAATTGGATATGATAGTCTCAGGGGCTAGCTACTGGATATAGCTAAACTCATGTCAGTTCAATTTGTGTAAAATTTTATATGATATTTTAAGTGAACTGTGCTGGGTTTCCTCCCAACCCGAGTTGCTGTGGGGTTTCGAAAAATATTTTAATGCCCTATCAGTTGCCGACGGAGCCCAATTTTTGGATATGTCATACTATAAAGAGTTTTCTACCTTGTATTAAAAGTTCACGAAGTTTCGAGGTCGATAGTTATCTAAACGAATTTATTTTGTCACTACCCATATGAAATAGAAAAAAAACAGCAACATTATTTTTTAAAGTTTTGCCTAAAACTTGACGTCAATTGTGGATGCATGCACGGAAGATATTCTAAAGAAATTTTTTTGAATTGTTTTGTTTATAGTATTGAATTATTTTCTTTTAACAAATTAATTGATTTAAATTTCATAAATTAAATATTTAAGTTTTCCGCTAAGGGTAAGGTTAATTCTATTAAGTCAACGGCTAAAATATAGTTAATCTAGTGATGTTTCGATCCATGCGGGTCGGGGCGTTACATCTCAAGTGGGTATAAATATTAAATATCTCTTGATTGTCTTCCACCATCAATATTAGCTCACCATTCTCCATGTTAATTAGAGTTCGACGTGTTGCTAAGAATGGCGGACCCAATATAATTGGAATGTCTCGATCTTCTTGTATATCCAGCACGATGAAGTCCACCGAAAATATTGAATTTCCTTCTTTTATGAGCACATCATCAATTTTGCCACGTGACTTTGAAATTATTGTATCAGCTAGTTGTAGCTTTATTGATATTGATTTGACTTCACTCAATCCCAATTTTCTATAAATAGAATATGACATTAGATTTATACTAGCACCTGTGTCACACAATGCATTAATAACACAAGAATTTCCAATTGAAATAAGCAAAGTGAAACTCCCTGATCTTTCAACTTGGTAGATAATTTGTTTTGCACTCTTATACTACTTTACTCTGTTAATGCCACAATTTCAAACTCCGGAAGATTGTTTTCTTTGTTAACATCTCTTTCAAAAATTTTGTGTAACTTGAAATTTGTAATATCGCATCAATGAACGGAATATTGATTTGGAGCTTTTTGAGAACATCAAGAAAATTTTCAAATTTTGTGTCTTGTTTATTCTTCTTGAGCCTTTAAGGAAAGAAAATGGGAGACACATAAGCCTTAACTAGACTTGATGCCTTGATAGTGAATGCTTCTACACTTTCTTCTTACTCTATTGAGGCAAGTGCAAATTTTTCCTCCATTATAGCTTCATCAACATATTCCCGGTCATCTTTTCTTTCTGATCGTTTCACAGTAACTTTGGTAATTGTACCCCACTCCTTGTAATTATATCATTAATATTTTCCTCTATTGACTTCTTTCAAAGTCTTTGGAGGAATGAAAGTGGAGGTACATATGCTTTCACTTTTACAGGAGTCCTGGGTGGATCGTTTTTCAACTACTCTTATCGATATCACCTGCTCTTTAGGATTTGTCATTGTATTGCTTGGCAATGATCCCTGTGAGCGTTATGTAAGTTGTTGAACTATTTGACCAATCTGTGTCTCCAATTTCTTGATAGATGCTCACTGATTTTGAAAATTAGTATCAATCTGTTGGAATATTTTGTCTGTTTCTGCACATGTTGATGAAGTATCTCCCACAAACTTGTTTTGTACTCCTGCTGGGCATTATTTGAACCATTCCCTTGTTGATTATCCGATCATCTGAAATTCGGGTGCTGTCTCCATCCTGGGTTATATGTTTACGAATATGAGTTAAAATTGCGGGACCCATTTTGAATGAAGTTGAGTTGTTCTTCGAGAAAACCCAAAGATATACAATTTTCTGTCAAATGGTTAGCTCCATAGTTTTCACATGATGGACCACCCATCATTGTATATGCTCTTCTCGTTTGTGATTTCACCAATAGCTCTACCTACTTTGTCAAAGTTGTTATCTCGCGTTCGTAGATGATGTGCTATCTAATTCATACATCACATATGCCCTCGGTAGTACCACTATTTCTGATGAAAACATTGAACGTGCAGTGGCAATTAACTCAAAAAATTCAAGGTTTGTTGTACTAATTTTCCTATGATCGATCCACCCGTGGAGGAATCCACTTGAAATTTTGACAGTGGTGAGAGTCCGATGTAGAAGTACTGTACTAGATTACCTATTGTGATTCTATGATTTGGACACTTTCGTATCAGTTTTTGAATCTATTACATGCCTCATGATAGCTCTCTCTATCTTTCTATTGGAAAGTTTGAATTTCCAATCTAGTTTTAGCTACTTTTGCCGGTGGGAAAATTTGTTACAGAATTTTCTGATTAATTCTTCCCATGTAGTAATGCTTCCGCCGTCTAACCATTCCAATGCAGCATCTCTCGGTGTGTATGGAAATAGTCGCAACTTAATAGCATCTTCATTAACCCCTGGAACGTGGAAGTTCTGATAATTTCCAAGAAATCTAGAGATATGTGTGTTCGGATTTTCATGAGGTAACCCGTAGAATTGGAGAGTGTTGCTCATCAAATTGATCCACTCTGCTCTTATCTAAAAATTATTTATCCCGAAATCTGGATACACAATACTGGAACGCACAGGCGCAACTATGGGCGTCAAGAACATTGAAACAGGCAAGTCTCCTTCATTTATTTCCCCTCGCTCCTGCTGCTGATCCGGTAGTGCCGCTACTCTTGCGGCCACTTGTCCAATTGGCTGAATAGGAATATGAATATTTTGACCGTCGCTATTTGATATTGTTATTTTTGTTTGTGTTCCTTGCGTTTTCGTCTGAAAGTACTAACTATTTTCGAGTCAAACGGTTTAAGATCGTCTCCTTGTGTACGGAGCATACAACGAACACTTTTTTTAATAAAATAAAATAAAATAATAGTTAAAGATAAAATAATTTAAGACTAAAATTAAATAGTCTCCGGCAATGGAGTCAAAAACTTGTTGCGTTTTTTTATATCACAAGTGTACGATATCGTAACAAGTAATATAGTGGACCTTTGAGTCCGAATTATCGTTCCCACAAGAACTATACTTTAGAACTTAATCTAATTTTTCTAACTCCTATTTGATAAAAGCAAATAAATAATTATGATGGCTGTAATTATTTTTCCTAACTACTTTTAACTAATGAAAAATATAAAATGATTGCAAACAATGAATAATTAAAAATTTAAATATGTGATGAATATTAGGGAATAACAATTTCATCTATTGCTCACATTTATTCTTAATTCAAGATTCACAACATAATGTAATGTTCGATCGAATTTTTCTATTGTATTCAATTTACCCATCTCGAGTTCTCATTGAGCATATTTAACTAATTCAATTACATATCTCCATGTGAATCAACTTTAATTAAACGAAACGCTAGTTCTAAAAATTTATATTATGATCGCAATAATTAGTATAGGTATCTCAACACGTTATACAAATTTACTGAATTTTACTATATAGTCTAAATCTCAAACTCACATCTCAATTCGTAAGAAACTCACATAATTGTCAAATTATTGATCATGTAATTTAATGTATTAAACTCATAATAAAATCAATGAATAAATAAATAAATCATAGAAATCTTGAATTAAAAAAATAAAGGATCACAAGTCGACTAAATTATTTTCCTTAATATAAAAATTAGTTATTCATATCGTAAAAATAAAAACACGCAAAAGTGGAAAAAAAACATCAAAATTTGATGAAACATGAAAATTTCTGGTGTTTACCTTTCTTCTTTTCGTTTCTTTTTTCTTTTTTCTTTCTCTTTCTCTTCTCTGCGCGTTTCTTTTTTCTTCCTTTGACTTTTTTTCCTCTTTCTTTTTCTCCTTTCTTTTCTCCTCTTTTTCTCTCCTCTTCTCTGTTTCTACTTACGCCTTTTTCTTCGTGTGTATCTTTTATATATATATATATATATATATAAGATTAATTTGGGCCTCCAATTAAAATTTTCAATTCAAGTCTATTGAGGTCAATTTAACTCAAACACATTTAATGTAATATTTCTCATGTTTCATCTTTAAATTTTGCCACTTTTGCATTCTTTTCTCCAATTTTTCGTTAAACATAAAATTTTACATACAAAACACAACATAACATAAATTAGGTATAATTTTATCCAAAAGACAATAAAATTTCATGATTTAGGATCACGAATAAGTGTATAAACTACACTTATCAGTATTTTAATTTTTGAGCTCTATAAATATCATCACTCTTTCCATTCCTAAAGAGACTTTAAAGAGTATCAAAGTCAGATATATTTTAAGAGAATTTTTTAAGCTTGACTTTGCATTCATTTCATTTATTTCTTTATTTCAAAAACTTTGATTGATTCAAACTCTTTCATTATCATCTTTCTTTTTGTACTTATTTATTTTTGTTACTCATAAAAGAGATATATTTTGAAAAAGATCTTTGAACTTACATTATATATATTTCTTCAATTTCTTCATATTGAAAACTTTGATCGATAGAAATAAATTTGTAAAATCATCATATTCATCAAAATTTCTCACGTCTCTCTTGATATTTAATTTATTACACTCATTGATTAAAAAAAGAAATATTTTGAGAAGATTTATTACAATCATTCATTTATTTCTTCCACATTTTTTCATTGAAAAGCTTTGATTGATTGAATCAAATTTTTATTTATCATATTCATCAATTTTTTCCATCTAACATTTGAACTATCATTTATTACTATTCATTGAAGTGTTAGCATCTCTTAGTACTTAATTAATTAGTATCATTTATTAAGAATGTTTATTGTAAAATTATTTACTCTGGGTCGTATTGAGGTCTCATGAAAGTTCAATAGTATAAAAATTGGTACTCCTTGTTGTAAGTCGCCATGTTGATCATATTGAGGTCCCATTAAACTTAATAATATGTGTCATATTGAGGTCCTGTAAAGCTCAATATTGTATAAGGATCGATGCTCCTTATTTGTAAGTCACCGAAAGTATTGTAAATTGTTGGATTGCACCATAAGTCAATCAATATAGTGAAAATGCCTTACTCGTATCGAAGAGTTTGGTAATGGAAGACGTAAGTCATTGTTTTGGATCGAACCTCCACAATTATATTATTTGTGTCATCTCTTTCTTTTTACTTATCGCTTTCATATTTATGCTTATTAGTTGAAATAATCTATTTAGTTATCCTTGGCAATCACTAATAACTATAACCAGCAGATAAACATCAAATATCTCGACGATTCTCTCGAGGATAAACAGCCAAAACAACAAAAATTTCTAATGCTTCATCTAGTGATTACAAAATACCATCTTTGACTCAAATGTTTGCCCTACCAATCCAAAAAAATAGTGCCAATAGCTAGTTAAAAAACTGAAGCCGACAATAATAGTTGTTATTACTTACCAACTTTTAATATTGGATCTTCCATATCTATCATAAGATTAACAGGTTGTTTGACCTCCATTTTGGAGAAATTATAAATTTTGGAATAGTGATTGATGGGAGAATGTATATTTGAGAAATTTTTGGAAAAAAAAAGGGTCACCCATGTGGATTGACCCGACCCGATTTGTATAAGATGATTTTTTGGAGGGAGGAGTTAAATTTTGAGTTTCAAATTTAACCTCCTATCACCCTCAACCATACATATAACTTCCATTATACAATTAAAAAAATATACATGTGCAAAAATTTGGGTATTTTCAAAAGGGTAAAAAGTGGATGAGAATGGAGGCTTGATTTATGGAAATACAATATCTCAAATTGGGTTATTGGATTGTGACTATCAAATTCCTTCTATTATGATCGAGTTTTTGACCAAGGAGTGAGTAGAAGACGGTGTGGAAAGCAAACAATCAAAAGGCAAGTGATTCAACCTCGTTTTGAGATTTTTAAGTGAGTTTTACAATTTAGAATTCGGTTAAAAGCATGTAAGAATGTTTTACATTGGTATCAGAGCCTAAGTAGATTGTTTTCTTGCTTAAATACATGCTGAAAATAGTTTAAAATAATCGAAATGCATGAATTTTGTTTTCTTCCAAAAGCTTCAATGTCATTGATGGTAACTTTTGATATAGTCCATATAAATTCATGAAATTTATATCATATGTTCATGATATTATGTAGAACATATTTGAAAATTTTCACTTCGTTTGGATTTATGTTTTGAGAGAAAAATTGAACCCTAGTTGAGAAAATTAAAACTTCATCACATAATAACTTACGTTAAGTTTCGTGCTGTCCATTTGGTACGGATGGATAGATCTTCTCAAGATCTTTCTAACGGTATAAAGAACATTAATTTTGGCTTAGAATTGAAGAAGTTGTAACCTTCCAAAATTTTGACAGAGAACTGAAAAAATTACCCGTTTTGACGATGAACAGTAAAATTTTAAAAAAAAATTGTTGCATGGAGGTGGTATTCCAAATGTAATTTGAAAAATTGCATGTTGGTCCCCAAACTATTTTTTAAATGTTGATTATTTGAAAAATTGCATGTTCGTCCCAAAACTATTTTTTGAATGTTGATTATTCCAAATACAATTTGAAAAATTGCATGTTGGTCCCAAAAACTATTTTTGGATGTTGTTTATTCCAATACCAATTTTAAAAGTTGCAAAATTGCCCCCTCAAATATTCTTTTATTTTTCCTTTATGCCATTGAAATAATTTTCAGATAATCAAATATTTATTTTTATTTATTATTGAAATAAATTTATAAAAGGCATTAAAAATATTTTTGACTTTATTAAATTCTGAAAATAGTTTTATAAAATCAAAAATATTTATTCAGTGGTATTTGACTAGTGTGAGTTATTTTCTGAAGAACTCTCATTTTTTTAAAAAAATGAAAAATACTTCGAAAGTGTTTCAAATACCACATTTTATATACGTTCATCAGTGGTGTGAATCTTAATTAGGTTATGTGATCCATTATGACTAGTTTTTCAATTTTGTGCTTGATCAGACAGGACTGAATCAATGCGCACTTTTAGCATCCTTAGAGGAGAAACTAGTAGAGCACGTGTTGTGGTACGTGTTGAAAAATTACGTGCTTATCGAAACTGTGAAATGAATCCACAACATAACCTAATACAACACATAAAATATCCGAAAACAATGCGTCGAGAAGTGATGCATTTGGGACAGTATATATGTGAGCTGAAAAAGACGTATCATCTAATGAGGACACTTCCTAAACATTGGCATGATATTGCTATTAAAGTTATGATAATTCACCACATCTATGCTACAGCTATCCTATCAGGATTTTGATTAGGAAACGAAATTCGGAAAATGAGAATTTCATAATTAATTTAGATACGTATGGTTAGTTCATATTGTCGAACTATATCTATGTCAAGTTTTATTTTTATTTTCATATTTAGTAGTTTAAAAAAGTTTAATATGATCGCATGTACATATTTGACATTTTGAGATTTATATATATGTTTCATATTATCACATATAATAAAAATGTCTTGCTTTTTTTGTGCATGATTAATTGTTTAATTTAGTGGGAGCTCTAAAGTTAAAGATTTTAAGTAATTCTAACCTAGAACTTTTGATTTTGCACTATGAAATTAATTTTGTGATAATGTAACTTTAGAATAATGGAAGATGATTGGGAACTTAGTAATTTTCCACTCCATGTCTAGTGTGAAATTATCATAAAACTTAATTTGCATGAGCGCAAAATGATATGTGTGCATAAAGGACATTTATATGATTGTCTCTAAAATTTTGAAGACAATGGCATCTAAGAATATCATAGCTGGCCTTAATAAGGGCGACAAATTGAATGGTGATAACTATAACACTTGGCGCCATAAAATTTGGTATGTACTAGATGAACATGATTGTCTTGAGTAGGGCTGTCCGTGGGTCGGTTCGGTTCGGTTCTGAAGATACCCGAACCGACCCAAAACTTTCGGGTATTTAATAAATGGACCCGTCGGGTCCAAATATAATTATGGAACCGTTCGGGTTCGGTTCCATTCGGTTCGGTTCGGGTCGGTTCGGTTCCGTTCGGTTCCGTACCATAATTAAATTTTTTAATATTTTCAACAACACTATATAAATACAATTAATAACATTTCATTCGTAACTTTTACAAATTAACGTAGCCCAATTCAAAAAAATATACAAAACTAGCCGTCCAATAAGATTAATTCAATGCATACAAATACCAAAAAGTAGATATTAATATTACAGCAAAACTATATAAAGTATATTCATTTGCTTCGAATTAAAATGGGCTAATGGATTTTAAAATGATTTGGGCTTAAAAATTAAAATTATGAAATAATCTAATTTATTCAATTAATTTGCTAATTTGTATAGGAAAAAAATAAAATAATTTAATTAATTCAATATAAAAAATAAAAAAATTATTTAGTTTCGGTTCTTCGGTTCTTGGTCTAGACCCGAGACCCGACCCAAACCCATCGGTTCTCGATTCGGGTACCCGTTCGGGTATTTAATTTATGAAGAACCGCTCGGTTCGGTTCGGGTTCGGTTCGGTCCGGTTCGGTTCGGGACTTTTGGACACCCCTAGTCTTGAGGGCATTAACCACGCGATGGAAGACCCAAGGGTAGGTCAAACTGCTCAACAGAGAAGGGATCGGGAAACTTACCAAACATGGAAAAAGAAAGATTACACTGCTCGTGCAATTTTAGTAAGTTCCGTGGTGGATGATCTCATTCATGAATGTGAGCAGTTCCCGATTGCTCATGACATTTGGACATATTTGAGAGAGAAATATGGTGGTATTAGTGTGACTAGACTCAGACAACTGACTATTAAGTTTGATACTTACAAAAAACTTCATAATCACAACATCACACAGCATATGAAGATCATGTCTACTATGATTAGGGAGTGGAAATCGGCTGGTCACATACTCTTTGCTAAGAAGCAAGTTCAAGCTTTGATCCGCTCCCTTCCGGATAATTGGGAACATCTGAAAGTCAATTTGAGTCACAATGATAGCATCAAAACATTTGCTGATACTGCCCGCCATGTGGAACTAGAGGATGAGCGTATTGATGAGACTAAATCTCCGAGACATGCTTTGGTGGCTGAATCTCGTTTTGGAAAAGCTTCAGGTTTTAAGCGTAAGAAGAACTGGTTCAAAGGCCAGAAGGGAAATGGAAAAGAAATTGGACAGACACCTGAAAAAAGAACAAACTCAAGCTCAACAAGAAGTGTAAATAGTTTGGAAAGAAGAAAGCTAAGAGAAAGCTGAAATGCTCCAACTGTCAGGTGTTGGGTCACTTTGCTCGGGAATGCCCTGAGCCAAAGAAAGTATCTCTTATAAATTCTTCTTATAGAGTTGTTTATGTTTCAAACACTGTTATGCTAACTGAATCTTATCCTATGTAGATTGTAGACTCAGGAGTGACAGACCATGTAACGAGGGATCGAGAAGCGTTTGTGGAGTTATGTCGATTTCTAACTGGTACAAAGTGGATATACGTTGCATCGATGATAGAGTAAAGGTTAAAGGGATCAGTACATGCAAGTTACATTTGCGTGGTGGCTGTACTATTCTCATTCATGATGTTCTGTTTGCACTAAGGATATGAATGAACTTAATTTTCGTTATTGTTCTTTTAAGATTAGGTTTTAGTTTGAATTTTTGTAGTAAATCTGTTCGTGTAAACAATGATAATATATTTTATGGATCTGAACATGTAGAAGGTGATTTAGTAGTTTGGATTGTGATCCAAACACTTAAAACTATTAAGTTGATCGTTGTTTTTCTATGAACATATCTTCTTCTTCTTCTTCTAAAGATTTGAATATTGGTACATTTGTATGGCACGCTAGATTAGGACATATTGGGCAAGAGAGAATGAATAGGTTAGCTAAAGAAGGCTTGATAGGTTCAATATCTAAGGCTTTGTTATCTACTTGTGAACATTGACTAATCGAAAAAACAACACGAAAACCATTCGGTAAAGCCTGAAGAGCCGAATTTCCATTGTAATTAGTCCATTCAGATATATGTAGCCCTATGAATGTGAGGGAAAGACATGGAGCCTCTTATTTCATTACTTTTTTTGACAATTTCACGCGGTATAGTTATGTCTATTTGATTTCTCATAAATCTAAGGCATTAGAATGCTTTAACGATATTTAAATGTGGTAGAAAATCAAATAGATAGGAAGGTGAAAGCCTTAAGAACTAATCGAGGGCGTGAATATTTATCTGAAGAGTTTAAAGAACTATGTAACGATAAGAGAATCATTAGACAGTTATATATTCATAATATAGCTCCACAAAATGGTGTTGCTGAGAGGAGGAATAGAACATTGCTAGAAATGGTGAGGTCCATGATGGCGCAGGGTAACTTGCCTATTTCTTATTGGGGAGATGCTTTGTTAACTGTGACCTATATTGTGAATAGAGTTCCATCTAAATTGATACCTACTACACGATATTAGCTTTGGACAGGTAGATCCCTTGATTTGAGTTCTCTTAGATCCTGGGAATTAGCTGCCTATATCCATGATTCCTTAAATAAGTTTGAAAACTTGGGTCTGCGAGGCAAGAAGTGTATCTTTATAAGATATTCAGATCGGTCCAAAGGATATGTGTTCATAAGTGAAAATCAAGATGGGACTATAACTGAGATAGAATCACGTGATGTAACGTTTCTTGAGAGTGATTTTCCTGGTAAGGGAGAAATTAAAAAGTGAGAACATTTGTATGAATTAGATGATAGAGTTGTATTTGATGGATCAACTAGGGTGCAAGAAGAAACATTACCACCTGTTGATTGAAGTGGGAGCAATTTATCTCCAACTCCAAGTGACAGGGTCACATCTGAGCTTTCACTTCGTAAGAGTACTAGAAAATGTATTCCATAATGTCATTTCGAGATTGAAGGGCAAGTTTCCCTAGTATCTCCAAAAGATGATGAAGAACCAAAATAAGTACAAGAAGCTATATAATGCCCTGAAAAGGAAAAGTGAAAGAAGAGATAGAGTCTGTGAAATTGAATCAAGAATGGGACTTGGTTGAACTTCCATCTGGTCGAAAAGCCATTGGAAACAAATGGGTTCTCAAAATAAAGTGAAGGACTGATGGGACTATAGAGAGGTACAAGGCTCCCTAGGTGGCAAAAGGTTATACTCAACAAGAGGGTATAGATTATGGAGATACATTTTCACCAGTAATGAGATTTACTTCAATTCGCCTACTCTTAGCTATCGTGGCACATTTAGATTTAGAATTATATCAAATGGACGTGAAGACTGTATTTCTCAATGGAGAATTGGATGAAGAAATCTACATGCAGCAATCAGGGGGTTTCATTAAAACTGGTTAAGAGAATAAAGTTTGTAAATTGAATAGATCAATATATAGCCTAAAGCAGTCTTCTAGACAGTGGTACTTGAGATTTGACAAAGCAGTTATCTTGTAAAATTTTGTCATGATGGACGAAGATCACTGTATATATTTGAAAAAGTCCAATGAGAAATTTGTAATTTTATCTCTCTACGTAGATGATATCTTACTAGCTGGATATGATAAGGAGTATATTAATACCATTAAGAAATGATTGTCCTCAAATTTTGAAATGAAGAACATGGGTGACGTAGATTACATATTATGTGTTAAAATCCACAGAGATCGTTCGAAGATGTTTCTTGCTCTGTTACAAGAGCCATATATAAAGAAAATTTTTAAAGTTTCAAAATGGAGAATTGCAATCCCATTGACACTCCTGTATCGAAAGGTGAAAGTCTAAGCCTTCGTATGTGTCCTAAAACTCTTGAGGAAAAAGAATAAATGTCTAGAATTCCATACTCTAGTGTGGGTAGGCTATGATGTGTACTCGCCCCGATATTTGTTATGCCGTAGGTCTGGTCAGCAGGTATCAATCTAATCCTAGAAGAGAGCATTGAAAAGCTGTTAAGAGGATATTGAGATACCTGAAGGGTATTGCTAATTACTCTTTATGCTATCGAGTGAATAATTTGTGCTTAAAATGATATACTGATGCTGATTGAGGTGGAGACCTAGATGAGTGCAAATCAACTTTGGGATATGCATTCCTGCTTAATAATGGCAGCATATCTTGGACAAGCAACAACAAGCACGTATTTCCTTGTCCATAATGGAAGCAGAATTCGTAGCATGTGTTTCAACGATACAGGAAGCTGTTTGGTTAAGGAGATTCTTATAGTATCTAAGAGTCCTTAGTTGTGAAGTGGGACCTATATTGATTTATTGTGATAGTCAGGCAGCTATTGTATATAGAAAGGATCCCGAGTATCATAACAAAACCAAACCCATTAATACTATAAGAGATATCATAGGAAAGAAGGAAGTGAGTGTGCCATATATTTCTACGCACCAAATGGTAGCTGATCCATTTACAAAATCATCCCTAGAGATGTTTTTATGACTCATGTTAAATCTTTGGGATTGCGTAGAATTTGAATTATGTACTATGTAAACTTTTCATATAAGTCCATTAATGAACAATATTTGAGTTAATATGTTAAGAGTAATCATCTGCAATGATTTTTAGATTACTATTTAATATGTACACATAAAGTATGTCAAATAGGTTGAGATTGGTTCACTCACACCAACAATTGCCTCAGACACTTTAAGGTGTGCTGAGATGAGATACATTGATCATATTGTGTACATGTTCCAGTCGCCTTGATGAGATATCAAAATGAGATTACAACAAGTAATTGGTATGAATTTTTTTCTTTCTCTATCCATAAAACCTGTTCTATAGCCAGATCGAGTTTTCAATTGGAATTTTATAGAGGAATAAAGATAAAGAGAACTCATATTAGATATTAAGGAATATCTTAACTATAATCTACATGGTTTATTTTATTTGTAAGATTAGACATACGCCTTAAGAAATGGAGAAAATATCGTAACATGTGTTTCATACCACGTGTGCTTTAACGATCAATGAGAAATTAAAGAATTGATTCCTGCTTCTTCATTGTGGGAGTCTCCGAGGCATTTATGACATCAAAATTTTATACTCTTATGACTTTTGACTATTTCTCGAAATTTTATTTTCGGTGTTACTACTTTAGCATGTTGTTAATAACTATATTGATTCGATTTGATGGAACATATCTAGGAAAGCAGTTGATTTGAAATTAAGGGATTTAAGTAGGAAATGAAGACTATTTTATCTAACACCTTAGCTTGTATTCACCGGTCAGACAATTACGTTAACTATTTGAGTTTTGAGACACAATTGTGAATACAATATATATGAGAAAGTTGAGTATGTTCTTTGGTTTATTGAGGGATTAGAAATACTCGAACTGGTGTTACAAAATATGTCGGGGTATAGCGAGAAAATATATTTCCTCTTGTAGAGCTGTTATATATCCCTAACATGTGTATAGTGTTGTGTGCTCTTAACTTAACTCACTGGTCGCACGATCCATTTACCCGTATAAACTTGGAGATGTTGAGATACATATAATTGAGATTATATTATAATCAAGTCAAGCCCACCATGTGCGAGTGGAAGATGTTGGAAGAAAACGAGTCGCCCATGTGGATTGACCCTACCTGACCCTATTTGTATAGGATGATTTTTTGAAGGGAGGAGTTAAATTTTGAGTTTAAAATTTAACCTCCCATCACTCTCAACCATACATATAACTTCCATTATACAATAAAAAAAAATATGTGCAAAAATTCGGGTTTTTTCAAAAGGGTAAAAAGTAGATGAGATTGGAGGCTTGATTTATTGAAATATAACATCTCAAATTGAGTTCTTGGATTGTGGCTATCAAATTCCTTCCATTGTGATCGAGTTTTGGACCAAGGAGTGAGTAGAAGACAGTGTGGAAAATAAGCTCAAAAGGCAAGTGATTCAACCTCGTTTTGAGATTTTAAAGTAAGTTTTATAATTTAGAATTCGATTAAAATTGAATGCCTGCTGCTGTTGCTTCTTCTTCTTCTTCTTCGCCATCCAAACTCCTTAGTTCATCTGAGTCACTGTAATATGTGTCTGAATCCATTACCGCCTGCTCATTTGTAAGACCAAATCCACAACCCTTGCTTCATTTATGTCCTCCAACATATTTTTCACATCTTGCTCATTGTTAATTCTGACTAAGCCTTTTCCCAATGACACTTTGGGCTTCATATAGAATAATCCATTTCCATATTAGGTCCACAAGCTTTTAAAAATTTGTCCAGTGTTTCGCTAATCAGAAAAGTTGGATGAACAAAGTCTATATACAACACTAAACCAGGCCCATAGGTGATATTGTTTGGTTTATCAAAGAACCTCCATTGTGAAATAATCTAACTTGGACCTACATGAGCATGGTAATGACATTCAGTTACGAATGTACTGTCTGCAATCTCATTATGAAACAGGAAAATAAACTAATCATATTTGGGATTAAATATGAGTTCAATTGCATAACACTATAAAATTCCAACACAAACAACCTCCAAAACAAAGAACATTAACTATTCCTTTCGACAGTAACGATCACTAAAATCATGGGAAAATTTTAACAGTAACGAGCACTAAAATCATGGAAAATTTAGTTCATAGGTACATACACGCCAAAAATAATCAATATAAACAACAAAAAAACACACAAATACTTTTTTTTCTCTTCCCGTCGACAAACTATAAAACCCGCTTGTTAAGATAAAGCATTTTTTAAAAAAAAAATTAACATCTATATAACAATACATCTATACGCGTTTATTTCACGGAATGTATTAACAGAATTTGAGAAAAGGACCAACTCCGCAAGAAAGGTTTGAAATGAGGGTGCAAGTGTTAAATTTAAAATAGAAGAAAATATTTTCGCTGTGAGTACAAACGATAGTGATGTTTTGTGCTAATTACTCAAAAAATTTGAGTGCATAAGTGCGAAAATGAGTTTTGTAATAGTAATTTTTTTTAGAATACGTCGATAAAGGTAAGTAAAAATTTTAAAATTACGTGTGAAATTAATTTTTTGTAGGATGTGAAATAAAGAAATGTGTTTTTCATGAACTTGAAAGGCTGACTTGATCCTCAAAATCTCATTCAACACGCGTACAAAATCAAAATAAAGAATAAATATCAAAACATTTTTTAAATGGTGTTCAATTTCCATAGGCGGCGCCACTTCTTAAATGGGCCAGCCAAATGGACCGCCGAATCTGCTAAAATTAGATCCAATGCCACGTTTTGTGAACATCCAATAAGATTTCACCACGTCTGTCGGCGAATTGTCTGAGTCATTTATCTACAGGTCCCGATACTTGACTGCATCATTTCCCACCACGTGGCGACAATATATACCGACATCAGAACAATCAGCGATTCCCAGATTCTCCATACTATTTCTAAATTCTTTTCCACAATCTTACACATTATTCAGTCAATGCATTGCACGTTCATATTTGAGGAAAGAAAGATGATATTTCATAATCAGAATCAGGGGTCACCGGCGCCGGAAATTTTTTCACCGTCGTTGGATTCCGGCGGGAAATTGTCGACGGGATTGAATACTAAGGAAAGAATTGACAAGGTAAGAAGTGTTGTCCGGAGAAAGGAACTCAGGAGAATTAAGTCATTATATCTAAAAAATTCTGCCGGTGCTGACAGAGATGTATGTTTTAAGAAAAGGCTAAAAGGGAATGATTCTGAGCCAACGAAAAGTGAGGAATTCAATCAGTTACAAAAAAAGAGGCCATGGAGGAATGATTGGGATGGTGGAGACTTTGGTTCTCACGGTTCAATATCAGTTATTGGGAGGCAGAGAGAAATGGAGGATGCGGTGGCGGCGGAGGTAGGGTTTTTAACCAAAGGTTGTAAAAGGTATGATTTTTTCGGAGTTTATGACGGCCATGGCGGATCACGGGTGGCACAAGCTTGCCGCCACTGGTTGCACAAGTTGGTGGCGAAGAGAGTGGAGGAAGAAGGCGAAGAGATTAATTGGGAAGAGGTGATGGTAGCGGTTTTTAAGGAAATGGACGAGGAGGTTAATAAGAATGGGGCGGCAGTTGCCACGATGGGGTCAACTGCGACTGTGGCAGTGGTGGGGGAAGAGGCGGTGGTGGTGGCGAATTGTGGGGATTCAAGGGCTGTGCTTTCACGTGGCGGAGTTGCCATACCTTTATCCATTGATCATAAGGTATCTTCATGTTCATGCAAGATTTTTTGTCCCGGGATCTTCTAGAGATGAGATAAAGAGATTTAGCCCCGTTTTGTCCAATATTCTAAAATTTATCTTTTACAAATTCGTTTTCAGCCGTAAACTTATAAATCAATTTTACAAAAATACATTTCATCGCCTTTTTTCAAAGTCTCGTAAATATGTAATTTTTAGCTAAATTATATGTTTTGTTAAAGCTTATAAGCAATTTATTTTCTAATTCTTGGATAGAACAAAAAATTAAAACATATTTAATAAAAAAATTACTGAAAGTTGGGTCGAAAACCACGATTTTCTTATCTAAACCTTTCAACTTTGAGAGTGGACCAATTTTTTTTATAAATAGTTAGATATCTACTAATTTGATTTAAATATATCTTAATCTTTACATGTTTTAATATCACATGGAAAGAATCAATTAATTTATTTAATATATAGAGAGAATCAATTATTTTATTTAGTATTCATATATTAACTACAAAAGAATACTATGAAGTAATTTAATATTTAGATCTTAAACGTTTCAAGTAGGTGACATTTGATTAGAATTTTGTTTAAAAAGAGAGTTTTACTTTAATGTTTAATTGAAAAAAAAAAATCTTTCATTTTATAGCGCTTGTTTGGTAGGGATTTTTTGGGGAATAATTGATTTTTGAATAATGATATGATGGGAAATGTGTTGTTAAAAAAGAAGAAAAAATTATTGATGTGATGGAAAATATTATTTTATTGAAGAATGTGTGGTTGAAAATTAGAATTGATTTACTATAGAATTTGAGAATAAAAAACAAATAGGCCCATAATATCTCGTGATATAATTTACTAGTCAAGCAGCATCACTATCTCCTTTATGATAAAGAGCATATTTTCCTTCCGCATTTGGAGTCTATAAATTTTTTTGAAGTAAGGATGGCAACGGAACGGATCAATCATTCTCACGTCGTCCTGTCAAATATTTTTGTCATCTTATTTCATCCTCATACCCCGTTAAAACAAGACGAGAAGGGGCGGGATCGGAAGGGGCGGGTATGTCCCCTACTCCATTTATCGCCCCATTTATTTATTTATTTGTTTTTTATTTATTTTATATCTTTAATTAGTATATATTAAAAAAGGGGTATGTCCCCTACTCCATTTATCGTCCCATTTATATTTTTCCTTTTTTATTTATTTTATATCTTTAATTAGTAAATATTAAAAAAGTTAGAACAACTTATATTCTATTTAAATACAATGATAATTCTATTATTTTTGTTTAATAAAAAATTTAAATTTGAAATTAATTTTAAACCGGCGGGGACTATGTTTCCGGTATCCGTTTCCGGACAATGATTCAGACTTCGTCCCGTCCCTTTTTCCCAGTTAGATGGGTAATTCCCGTCCCATTCATGGCGGTGTCCACAGGTATCAAGTTGAACGAGTTTTGTTGTCATCCCTATTTTGAAGCAATGAGGATCAACTCTCTCTATTATAAATATAGAGAGTTCGTCAATTTATCGCATATTCTAAATTCGTGTCATCATTCTGTGCAGCCTGGAAGAGCTGATGAGTTGAAGAGAATTGAAGACTGTGGAGGAAATGTCATTAATTGGAACGGACAACGTGTCTTAGGAGTTCTTGCAACTTCAAGATCCATAGGTGCGTATAACACTAGACAATATAAAAAATAGATAGATAGATAAATAAGAGTAATTGAGAGTTTATGATAGTGGTTTTAATGTGATATTTTATTGCAGGAGATTATTACCTTAAACCATTTGTGATACCAGAACCTGAAGTAACTGTCACCAATAGAACTGAAATGGACGAGTTTATGATAATAGCCAGTGATGGTCTATGGGATGTAATTTCCAATGATTTGGCATGTCGGATCGCAAGAAAGTTTTTATATGGCTACTTGGGGCCGAGAAATTCTAGTCGAGCTACTCACGGAGAAGAAATGAACAAGGAAAGTCGTGCTGCAAAGGCAGCGGCAGCTCTAGTGAAGTTGGTCATGGCTCGGGGTAGCAGAGATAACATTAGCGTTATTGTAGTTGACTTGATGAGACCGGAACAATATTTGGTTCAAACTGGCAAATGTTTTAGCTAGCAAATTCAATATTAGTATATGGAGTAATGCTATTTAGCCCCACGGGTATTTAACATCAATGCATTAGTGACATTAAATTACATATTCAATTAAATGAATCACATAATTTCACATTTAATTGAACATATCACATAATGACATAGATTGGTGCTATATACCACTGGTGTTAGATAACATTATTCTAGTGCCAATATTAGTAGTATATGCTGTTCAATTGGAAGAAAATGAAACATCTTGTATTTTATGTTAGCTCTATGAACAATCATGAGGAATTTGCTTAAAAAGTCTAGTTAACAATAATATTTGGTAAAATAGTCTATATCAATAATGTTTGGTAAAATAACCTTTAGTCTGTCTTATCATGTATTAAAAGTCATAAATACCCTTTATTTGAAATGTCTAAAATGTCCAATTTCAAACCAAAATTTTCCAAAATCCCGTAACAGAATTCCCAATTTCATTCTCACTTTTCATACCCAATTTAAAACCAACGGCAAAATGGCATGCTGCCTTTTTAAACGACTGAGTGCCGTTTTAATAAATTTTGAATTCGTTTCACTTTACGTTCCCTCTTATTCACATAAAAATTAATAAAACTTGTTTTAACTATATCTTGAGTGAAATTCAAAATTCATAACCGAAATGACATGATATCGTTATAAATGATATGATGGCGTTTTAACTAATTTTGTATTTGTTTTATTTTATATTCTCTCGTACACACATGAAAACGAAAGTAGAAAAATTTTAACTATATTTAGAGTAAAATTGAGACCCGCTACCAAAATGGCAAGTTGCCGTTTAAAATTACTGGGTGTTGTTTAACCTGATTTCTTATCAGTATCACATTGTTTTCACTCATATCTACGTGAAAATGAGTGAATGCAAATTTTCATTGCGAACAACGGTGTTGATACAAAGTTCACACGATAATGATCAACACTATTGTTAGGTAAGTAAACTACACTAGATTTAACTACGAACGAAACTAAGTAATTCAAATTCTATTATATTACAATTATGAGATAAGATACTGAGCAAATTAGTTTGTTTAACTTGTAAAAGTTTTCTAAGATGTTTCAAGAGAAGATCGACTAATTTTTGAGTGAAATGAGACTTCGTAACCTAAAACGACATGCTGTCATTTTAAATGGTTGAATGTCGTTTCAACTATTTTTATATTTGTTTCACTTTATGTTTACTCGTATCTATATAAAAATGATCAAAATCAAGTTTTCACTACGTTTGAATACCAAGTTTTTACTCCTTCTCCTTAATGCGATAATTCTCCATACAAGGCTAATGATTTTACAACGATCACATTCAGCAACAGAACTCCAAATTATATAGACCAGGAAACCTACTAATTTTAATTAGGAGTTTTTTAAATGAAAAAATTGGACCCAAGTATAAAAGTGCATAAACATTGATGAAGTGAATTGTCTACATTCATATGGGGCGCTATATATAGTGTTGAAAAACTGTGTCGCAAAATGCACATTTCAATGAAAATCTGTGTTTAAAAAGGCATGTCTTGTTGAAAAAATACATGTCCAAAAGTACACGTCTTGAAGAATTCAATAAAATATATAAGAAAGCACACAAAGAATTACATGGTTCGGCCCCAGTGTGGCAAACCTACATCCACGGGAGAAGAGAGAAGACTATATTCACTTATGTTCGAAGTGTTACAATGACACATATATAGTCATATTACAACAAGGTTGCCTTATTATAGATGAGACAATCACGGAAATAATATAACAAATTGTGAAAATATTCAATTATCATCAATCAATATTCTCCAAATCATATCATAATATTTTCTTCAATATTAGCAAATATTCTTCAAATCACCAAATATCTCGCTTCTTCAACACTCCCCCTCAAGTTGGTGCAAAAATATCGATAGAGACCAATTTGGACAATATCTCATGAAATTTGACAGTTGATAAGCCTTTGGTGAAAATATCAGCCAATTGCTGGCTACTACGAATGAAGGGGGTGCAAATAATCTTGGTTTGGACTTATTCGCGTATAAAATGACAGTCAACTTCCATGTGTTTTATCCGCTCATGAAAAACTGGATTTGAAGCAAAATGTATAGCAGATTGATCATCACAAAACATTTGGGAGGGTTGTGACGAACCAAATCCCAATTCCTTCAGCAAAGAACGAAGCTCAATAATTTTACTGGCAGTAAACCATTGCCCGATATTCGGCTTCAGCACTAGAGCATGAAACAACGTTCTGCTTCTTACTCCTCCATGTCACCAAATTTCTCCCAATAAAAGTGCAATATCCAGTGGTAGATCTTCTATCAACAGCACTATCAGCCCAATCTGCATCTGTATAACCAAAAATAAGAGAATGACCATTTTGACGCATCCATATTCCTCTTCCAGTTGACCCCATGAGATAGTGCAAAATTCGATTAACGGCATTCCATATGTGCAACATGTGAAGAATACAAAAAGCGGCTCCATATACCTCTTCCAGTTGACCCCTTGAGATAATGCAAAATTCGATTAACGGTAGCCATATGTGCAACATGTGGAGAATGCATAAAGCGGCTAACATCATATGAGATATCAGGTCGAGTAATTGTGAGGTAAATTAATCTTCCCACCAATCTTTGGAATTGACCCACGTCAGATAATATATCGCCAACAAGTGTTAATTTGGAATTACAGTATAGGTGTCTGAGCTGGCTTAGCACCTAATTTTCTAGTGTCTTTTAACAAATCCAATACATATTTTCTTTGGTTTAGAAATATGCCCTTTTTTGAATATGCAATTTCTAATCCGAGAAAATACTTCAAAATTCTCAAATCTTTAATAGAAAACTGTGTATGAAAAATATTTTTAAGCCTTGATATTTCAGCAAGATTATCACTAGTAATAACGATGTCATCAACATAGATCAAAACATTAACAATACCTTTCATACCTCTTTTCACGAATAAGGAAGAATCAGCATTACTCATCTTTAAACCATTCTTGACAAGAACATGATTGAGTTTGGCATACCATGCACGAGGTGATTGTTTAAGACCATATATGGGTTTTCTTAATCTACATGTGAGATCACTACGCCCCTCCAACCGATGACCTGGAGGTATACTCATATAAACTTCTTCATCAAGATCACCATGTAAAAAAAGCATTCTTCACATCCATCTAAAATAATTTCCAATCTTGACTGACTGCTAGAGATAAAAGAACACGAAATGTATTTATTTTGGATACAGAAGCAAATGTCTCATTGTAATCAATTCCATAAGTTTGGGTGAAGCCTTTTGCAACAAAGCGTGCTTTATGTCTTTCAACAAATCCATCACTTCAAAACTTGGTTTTATAAAACTAACGACACCCAACTGTCTTCTTCCTTGGAGGAAGTTTTACAATGGACCAAGTTTTGTTGTCATCAAGGGCTTGTAACTCTTCCTGCATTGTTCATCTCCAAATAGGACTGGAATTTGCTTCTCTAAAATTATTCGACTATTGAGTTGAAGATAACAAAGTTAAAAGGGCCGAATGAGACAAGGATACATTGGAGTATGGTAAATGAGACTGTATAGGATGATGACAGCTTTATATGTGACAAAGTCCTTTAATTTTTCTAGAGCCTTGGATGTTCGATTTGAGTTTCTAAAAATCTTTTCGGAAGCATCTGGTACAACACTAACATATTCTAGAACGTCATGAGCAATTGGCGATAAAGGACTTTCGTTGTCCCCATTGTCTTCATCATATTCGATTTCTCGTGGATCTCCAGTCTGTACTGTGGTTTTAATTTCGCTAGTACTTGCAATATCAGAAGAAGATGTCCATATAGTGGGAAGCGAAAATAGATCATTCAAATTTTCCCCCTGAGATAAAATCTTGTTCGAAATCTGTACCGTAAAATATGGTTCATTCTTAGCAAATCTCACGTCTCGTGATACAAATAGCTTATGGGACTGAAGATCATAGCATGTATATCCTTTTTTTGTCGAAGAATATCCTAAGAAGACACCGGATGGAATGATGATCAAATTTATCATGATGCAAGCTTTGGTGGTGCACATAACAAACACAACCAAATGCTCGAAAGTGAGACACATCAGGCTTTCGTCCTTTTAAGACTTCCAACGTTGACTGAAAATGGATTACACGATTTGGAAGTTTATTTATCAAGTACACAGCTGTTAAAACTCCATGTGACCAAAATTTCTTTAGAATATTCATTTGAAGCATGAGAGCTCTTGTAATCTCCAAAATATGTCAATTTTTCCTTTCGACTACTCCATTTTGTTGGGGCATACCAACACAACTAGTCTGATGTATAATGCCTTCAATGCGAAGAAAGGCATGAAGGGGACCCTTTGCAAATTCAATCCCATTATTCGAATGAAAATTTTTTATT
Organism: Fraxinus americana; assembly: GCA_035079005.1. Classification (NCBI taxonomy): domain Eukaryota; kingdom Viridiplantae; phylum Streptophyta; class Magnoliopsida; order Lamiales; family Oleaceae; genus Fraxinus; species Fraxinus americana. Next base: position 24,002,115 of record CM068711.1, on the reverse strand, counting down.
TTGCTATCAAATTGAGTGGCCACCATGCTATGAAAATCCTTGAAAACATGGTAAACTTTATTCTTAGATTTCAATAAATAGATCCAAGTAGCACGAGAATAATCATAATAAAAAACACAAAATATTTAAAACCATCACATGAATCAATTCAACATGGGCCCTATAAATTAGAATGGATAAACTCAAAAGGTTGAATAGACATAGATGAAGAATTATTAAATGGTAGATGAACTTGTTTGGAAAATTGACAAACATCACAAACGTGTGTCCCAAAAGACATAGATGGAAGTAAAAAAGCTAATACACAACTAGAAAGATGCCCAAATCTTTGATGTAAGATATAATTTTCTAGCATAGTACTATTAAGAGAAGTGACCGAATGATTTGAATAGATAAAGTACCAATCTTCTTCCCCGAAGTTCGATCCTGAAACACAACATCATTAGGAAAAAAATAACATTGCAATTGAAGGAGTTAGTTATTTTTCTGACAGAAAGAAGTTGAGTTGGAAACGAATGAATAACAAGTGCATCTGTACTACGAAGACCAAGAAAAAGACTAATTCTTCCGGACCCACAAATAGGAACTGAGGTACCATTAGCAACTGAAACGACATGTCTTGATGAATTTTTTGAGAAATCACTTAAAGATGCTGCATCATTTGCCATATATTAGTGGCACCAGAGTCAATAATCCAATTATTCAAATGTTTAGATGTACACGAAGAGAAGTTAGTTTCGAGGTTACCAGAGCCATAAGTACTGGTAGAAGGAGTAGATTCTTTTGGACTAGGATGGCTAAGATGACCAAGTTGTTAGAGCATTTGAGTCAATTGATTCAGTGAGATGGTAGTGTCAGCAATAGCAGCAACTTCCCTACTTCCTCCTTTTATAGTAGATGGCTTAAGATGAGGGTGAAGATCCCAACAACGATTCTTAGAGTGTCCTAGCATGTGACAGTGATCACATTTTGGAGCTTTCCGTCTTCCCTTGTTCTAAAGCTTTTCCTTTTCTCGTCTCTTTTTACAATAAAAGCAGTGGACTCAGATATATGCTTCAGTTCAAAATTCATAGTCATTTTTTGAGTTTCTTCTCGGTACACAGTTGCACACACACACTAGAGAAGGTTAGTAGGGTAGAACTCATAAGGATATGACTCTTAAGATTCTCATACTCCTGCTTCAAACTACTCAACAAAGAAAATATCTTATCTTCTTCGACCATTTTCAACAAGATTTTCATCGGTTGTATGTGGACGATACATGCTCAATTCGTCCTACTTCTTCTTAAGATAACCAAGATGCTCAATGAATGTCTTATCACCTTGCTTAGCAGCAGAAATTTTCCGTTTCAACTCAAAGATTCTACCAGCGTTTTTTTTATTTCCGTAAAGCTCTTCAACCGAATTCCACAATTCTCTTGCCGAATCTAAAAAGGCAAAGATTTCAGCAATATGTGCTTCCATTGAATTTAGAAGCCAAGACTTAACAAGTTGATCATTAGAAATCCATCCTTCGTACTTTGGATCTGTAGAATCTGGACAAGTAGAAGTGTCATTGATAAAACTCAACTTTTTCTTTCCAACAAGAGATATTGTCACGGCTCTTGACCATGGTATGCAATTTATACAATTCAAGAGAATGGTAGATAACTTCCATCCAGGATTAACATCATTCTCCATCACTATAGATGGATTAATGGCTTTCTCAGTCATTGTAAACTCTGAGACAGACTGAAAAGAAACTTCGAACTGCAAAAAACTGAAAAAAAAAACACGAACAACTGACTTTGAGGAAGATTTTGACCCACCAAAAGTTGCTAAGAATAGCCCATTACAGTTCGAAAGATACATCCGTTTTCGTGGAGGTTGCGCAAAGCTAAAAAAAATCTAAATTGTGCAAAAAAGAAATTTCGTTTCTGATTTCCCTTTTTTTTGGAACTGTTGGCCGGATCAATACATCCGCTCGATACCATAAAGAATTCAATAAAATATATAAGAAAGAACACAAAAAATTATGTGGTTCAATAAAATATATAAGAAAGAACACAAAAAATTACGTGGTTCGGTACCAGTGTGGCAAACCTACATCCACGGGAAAAGAGAGAAGACTATATTCATTTATATTTGAAGTGTTACAATGACACATATATATTCATATTACAACAAGGTTGCCTTATTATAGATGAGATAATTACGGAAATAATATAACAAATTGCGGAAACATTCCAATTATCATCAACCAATATTCTCCAAATCATGCCATAATATTTTATTCAATATTAGCAAATATTCTTCAAATCACCAAATATCTCTCTTCTCCAACACGTCTTTACAATGAAAAGATTTTGAAAACACATAACTTTTCTGTCAAATAAGTTATAGAATAACTCATAATATTCTACTAAATTTTAAACAATTTCTAAATATTTAATATATTTGGCCTTAATTTCTCATTTATCAAAAATTGGAATCGAGCAACTAAATTAATGATGGCAATCTACTAGTGATATAGAACATGTACAGCCTTCAAATTTTCATCATCGACTAAAAGGTCCCACTTAAATGATGAGTCAAAAGTAGGTCAAAACCAACTTCTAAACATATTTTCATCAATTTTTCATATAAATGAAATTTAATGCAAATGACTATACAGACTCTAAAAAGAGTCCAAGAGGAAAGCTATTATATTGGGATAGGTACCTTTTGGGTTTGAACCTTTCATAGTGGAATACTATCGGATTTAACTGGCTAATTAGAGAAGATCAATGTCTTAAACTCTTTAACCATTAGTGTAAATCAAGACAATAATACACACACAATAACTTTTCTAATACTTTCGAGTTCTCATGATATTCTTCATTTTGGTCCTAAACAACCCTGAGTTCTATAAGTGCTTTAGAGAATTCAAGTTGTAAAATATTCTTATAGAAGCAGTCACACTTCACACTTATATAAGTGATCTCTCATTAAGAGTAACAACCATACATCCACTTGATTTATCCAAACTATAGGAATCAATAAAAGTTTAACTTATCCTAAAAACACACTATAGATAATAATTTTCATATTATAGGAATGTATGGAAGCTTCCAAGTGCTCGTTGAATCTTTATGGCTTAGTTGTTCTCATTGAACTATGACTTTGGGATCTCCAGCTAACAAAATCAGACTACCATTACAATAGTCATTATGTAGTAGCTATAAGTCCATTCCCTTCGATATGCAATATACTTGATCTCTAGTTAAACCTTATTTTAGCGGATTCACGGAACTCTCCACATAATTGATGGAGATTACACAACTTGTGATCAAATGCTTTAATATATTATGTCCACCGCATATATGCCTAGATTTACTATAATATAACACATTCGGAGTCTTACTAAATGTAGCTTGCTATCACAATTTATTGATATAAGAGAAACATACAATCACCAATTAAGGAATCCTTTTATAAATATTTGAAGCTACTTATTTTTTTCTCGCTTTATGTAAAGCTCTGAATTGATCTTCCAATCCACAAGTTGTTTGATAGATTTCTAACACACGTCTGCACTAGTCTTAGTAAAACATATTTACTAGTGGTTTTAGAATCATTGGTACTACATATCCGACTTACATATTTGTACCATTAAATTTTCTATGGTGCATATCAACCTTTGAATATTTTTCAAATATTCTAATAAACATCATTAATTGATTTTTTTCCCATTCTAACCATTTTGATTTACCGTCCGTCGCATTTGTAAATCATCAATGTGCTTCAAAAATTGGTATATGTGTATCAATATTTCCATCTTCATACAAGGCTAAGCCCACAAATCCTCAGTTGGGAATGTAATCTACAATTAGTAACGCTACACCCATAATTCTTAGGTAGATCCGAACTCAACCACTAAAACAATTACTATTGCTTAATGTTACGTTGAAACCCGCAAACATACAGGATCATTGTTTAAGTAATAGAAATGGTGAATTTTTGGTTTATTGTTCTCACGAGGAATAAGGTTTAAAATGTAGTTCAATAGTTAGTATTAAGTTTGAGTGAGTATAGACAACAAAAGAGTGATTTTGTGGTTGTTTATACAACTTCTAATCTATACTAATAAAGTAAGTAAATTGGGGTTTTATCAAATGTGAATGCTTATATTGAATTCATGATTCCTCCTATTTCCACCTATTTCGATTATCAATTAATAATCTAGTTAATTTCATGCATTTTTGACAACCGATAACGCTAATATGTTAAATGCTCTTTTTCAAGATATACTAACTTTTGATTAACACGACCCGATCATATTTCTAGTCCGAATTCATATGAAAATCATGCATTTAGTTTATGTTATCTACATGTTGCGCATGCCATATATATTATTCATAATACCCATTGTCCATGCATTTTTTTACCATGTTCTAAACTTATTGTGACTATTTCTACACTATAACAAGTAACTAACTATTCAATTGATGGCCAAACAATTAAATAGTGCAATGGGAGTGCAAATTCAAAAATTAACAAGAAATACCCAAATTAAAGGCTTAAATTGAAATAAACGAAAATAATCCAATACAATAGAAAAACTTAACTAATCATCCTAAATATTGAATTACACAAGAAAATGTGAAATAATATTTACCCGGATCAAGAAAGGATGGATGAAGTGGAGAAATCCACTTGAATGAAATCGTAAAAGAGGAGAAATTTTCAATAATCTTGTGAAAATCTACCTTTGATTGATGAATTGGCCTTGTTCTTTGCCTCCAAAGTGTGTAGAAAATATGAATTTTAGGTCTACGGAGGTCTTTTTATGTTTGGGCGGATTATGGTATTTAAAGGATGTCAAAACGATTGCAATGAATTGTTATCGAAACAAAAATAAGGAAAATTGATTTTTCCCATTTTTACACCGAGGCACGAACCTAGTACAAACTACGGCTTGCGTCTAAACACTTCAGGCAACCTCAGGCATCTCATAAGAGGAGGCGCACCTCCTGCAAGGCTAGGTGCGCACCTATACTTGTCCCGATCAATTTTCAGTATTTCTATCATAACTCTCTCCCAATATCTAATTGAGGTAATTTAAAATGAGTTGGAAAACTAATTCAAATGGATAAAATTCTTCTAGAAGTACCATTTCGCCAATTCAAAAGTGTACTATGCCAAAATGGGTTGCAATCTAGGCCTAAAAATTCGGAGCATAACTTTTTCGGCTGAAAATTGATATTTTATAATACTTTAACTATATTTCATCAATTTGACTTCTTTCCTTATCCAATTGACCCCTATCATTCTCGAATTTTCATCGTGAGGTCCGACACAGCTTTTGATTATTTGCAATTTAGTCCCCGAAAATTTGCTTCATTTTAGTCATTTTTCATTCTTTCTTCCAATTCTTCGTCCAAACAGGAGTTTTTCCTAATAAAAGCAATAAATAAAAAATTTGGCATTATTCCGTCAAAGAATAACAAAATATCATCATTTATGACCTCGAATAAATGTAAAAACTGCACTTATCACTTAAGAAGTTCGATTCTTTCTATTCTAAATTTAGGTGGATGATGATCACGGGTCCGATAAACCATTTCAAGTATTGAATAATATTCAAAACAACAAACTGAACCATTCATTTGTGCATGCAAATATCAGTTCAATAGAAAATCACTGTGCACAACAACAACAACAACAACAACAACAACAACAACAACAACAACAATAATAATAATAATGTCTTTATTATAGAGTTCGGGCAATTCTTGAAAACAATTGACCACCCTTCATGAAAACTAATATTTACTATCAACTGATATGACAATAAATACACAGGAAAAGAAATAAACTAGATAATGAAAGGTCTTGTATTTTGTAAATTACCAACATATCCATGTCTCTCTTGGACAACTGGACCCACTTGTAATCGGATGCAGGATGGAATTCCGATCTTGCCATTTATGGTTACATGTTTTTTAGTGGAAGAAGGGCGGTACCTCCGAAATTTAATTAATATATTCTCACTTGTGGCGAAGGAATATGGGATTACAAATGATATCAATAAAAATAATAAATGAAGAAGTACTATTTTCCTTACAATGAAAGTAAAGAATAATAGGAAAACAGTACTACTTCCCTTACAAAAAGTACAAGTGTAAGCAAAAATAAAAGTAAAAGCAAAATACAAATACAAATACTTGAATTCTAGTGCTGGGAAAACCATATCTGTCAATCTGAACTAGCGCCCTGATATGTCATGGTAGGTCGACTGGTCCATATTCCTGGTATCTACAATGATGTCAACCAACGGCAGCAAGTGCATCTGCAACTTGGTTCCCCTCTCTGAAGATGTGGGAAACCATATCTCTGTCAAAGGAAACGATATCTGCATCTGTCTGAGTATCCCCTAGATAGGCCACGGTCCGTCACCTCTGGTGATGCAGTGAATGGCCACAGTCGAGTCTGCCTCAACACAAATATCTGACAAATCAAGATCTCTAGCTAGTAGTATCCCATCAAGAATAGCCCTAAGTTTCGCCTCTAATATCATACACTGTCCATATAAAGCTGAGAAAGCCCTGATACATTTTCCTGTGTAGTCCCTAATGATGCCTCCTCCACTCGCAAGCCCATCATTGATACAATCATCGGTGTTGATCTTGACAGATCCAAATGATGGAGTGCGCCACCAAACCATGATAGGGGGAGAAAATGGGGGGAGAGTCAAAGAAATATCAAAAAGTATAGCAAGTTTCATGTCATTACACCAATGTAACTTTTGGAATAATCCACCAATATGGAAGAAGGATAATTTTTGTATGTCAACAATATCATATGGTAAACTCTCCAGATAATACGTCTCGAACTCATATGTATATTCATGTGCTTTGCATTATTCCTCTTAGTCCAAAGAAACCAGACAATCAATAGAGGAATAATGATGTGAATGTGCCCGGTTCTTGTAAACTGTCCAGAATACCACCATCTCAGAATTCTCTATCTGACACTCTCTCATCCACTTATGGTAATATGAAATAAAGCCCCAAAATGTTGCCAAACATGATCTGAAATACTGCTACCAGTAAAAATATAAGTGATGAACAACACTGACATCGAGAAGCCAATTGACTGCCTATCCTCCTTTGGATAATGACATCAGCTGGTATTAAGTCCTGCCACAATCTCTAATAGAAGAACGAAATTGTTGGAGGTATGATAGGGTTCCACAGTAGGTGAAATGAATCATGTACTGGCCTACTAGAGCAGATCGGCTACCATGCTAATTTAGTAGTAAATCTACCATCTGATGTGGCCCTCCAAAAAATGTGATCCAAGATATCAAGACATAGTGGAATAGCCGCAATCTTGTCTGCCATAGCTAATGGAAGAGAATGTAGTAATCGCCTAAAATCCCATCTAATCTCCTCGAAAAAGTCATGCACCATCGTAGATGTGTGCTGTCTGTGTGGAAAAATGGATGACAATGTAGAATCACCCATCCAACAATCATGACAAAGAATATCTGCCCTATCCGAAGTCGCCATGCAATGTGTGACTCGTCGCATAGTCTAAATCTCTTCAGTCTCTTCCAAATAAGAGAGGCTGAGTGAGGAACTGCTGCAAGCGACGAATGTGTCCCTCTACAATATTTGCCTAGTAAAAATTGAGCAAAGAGAACTCTTGAGACCTGAACAGCCACCATAGCTTCAATGAAAATTTGTCCACCATATCTTGTAATCATCTAAAGTCCAGACCTCCATCGTCAGTAGGAAAGCAAATCGTCCTCCAACTCCGCCTGTGTAGACGACACGCATGATCCTTTGAATCCTATAGGAATCACGTAAATATACTCTCTAGCCTTTTAGAATGACCTTAGGAGGTCGTATAATCTGGAATAGATACAGTGGTATAGAGGAAAGAACAGACCTCAGTAGAGTAATCCTACCACCAGGAGAAAGAGGGCGTGAAGCACATCCAGAAATCCTACTCCAAGTTCGCAACACCCCTCTAATATATGCTAGTTCTCAAAATTTCTCATGTACATTCACAAAAGAATGTAATTAGAATATATTATTTCCATCCAAAGCACAATATATTTGGCTGTTTATAAATTCTTGAAATTGAATAGACACAATTCTCTTAGGGTCCATTGGATTGCAAAAGTGGAATTCTGGTGGAAAGAAAATGAATTTCGGGGAATTGAATTGTCTAAAATTATTTTCCTGAGAATTATCAATTAATTGTGTTTTATTCGTATAATTTTTCACGTGAAAAATATTGAAATTTTGGATATTTTGATATTCGTTTGATTTTGTTTTATATGAAAATTGTCCATTAAAGGGATATAATTTGTTACAATTGGGGATATAATTTGTTTCCATTACAAAAAAAAAAAAAAAAATTTAAAAAAAGTAAACTGGAAAATCAATTCCCACCTCAAAATCAATAAATTCCCACCGTGTGAGCCACAACCAAGAAAATGAATTGCCAAGAAAATTAAACCTATCAAACAAGTCAAAACCAAGATGGAAATCAATCCAAATCAAACAGGCCCTTAGAAAGTTCATGTACTTTCATAATGATCCTTGGCAGCAATTCCAATAGCTATTTAAATCGAGATAAATGTTTTCGACAAATAAGTATAACTAACCTCGTTGGATTTTCTACGATCAATTTCATATAAGAGACGACCATTTTTACAATTCAAGAAACCCTAGACATTGTGTAACGACGCACGTGCTTTATGTGATAGATGACTATTATTGCCCTAATATTTTATTTGGCCCTCGATTGGGCTCCATTTTAATGAGGTTTTGAGGTTTTGGAATGATAATTTTTTTGAAAAATGTGTGGTTAAAAAAAATGTTTAGATTTACATGTAATGAAAAATGTGTGAATGAAATAAAGTAAGAGAAAAATGCGTTAAAATTAGCCCGTACAAGGGCTTAGTTTGTAATTAATAATCTTTTGTTATTAGATTGATTTCCTCTCTCAATGGCATGTACTTTGAAGACACTAAATGATCGACGTGCCTTTTTATTTAAATTATTAAGCATATAATTCTATTAAACTTGGAGGATATTATATGATATATGTATGAATTTATTTCATGCTCATTATTTTTGTAACTTTATCTTTTTATGTTAATTTAAACCTCGACTTTTGCTTGTAAACATTCATATTTTTTATATTAAATAATATTATTTTATCTAGCTTAATTAATAGCTAGACAAGAAATTAATTAGGACATTTGACCAACAGTGAACTCAATATGAATTAATGGCACTAACCAATCCTTAATATAAATTCCCTAAAGTGGATTGGAACTTTCCCATTTGGAAACATTCCTTATCATACACATGGTAAATTAACTGTCCATCAATTATCCCATATTTCTATGATTTTATTATAGCACAAGTAATTATGCTGTGCATTGTTACTTACTTTTCTCTTCATCCATATATTGAGGTTAGTTTTCTTTTAATTAACTCTTATATTTTAGTTTCATATAATCTTGTTAACGTGTGTAAACGTGCATTTGTATGTCATTATTGATGCTTACCTTCAAGTAATTTTCAACAAGAGGAAAACTTTTGAATTATTAAATGTATAATCATCCAATGAAACTATATATAAGAATTTAAAAATCAGGACATCTTGAATTTGTCCACGTGATTTTGATTCATTTTGGATAAATTCCTCTAAAGATTTGTTGCATTGATTTAATTATTTTCTTTCTTGACCGGAATTAAGAATACGTTTTTTTGTTCATTTTAAGTTAGCATCACTTAAAAGTACAGCCTATATGTAGTTAATACGTTTCAATTAGGAGTATAGTTTGTAATTAAATATTAAAAGAAAAAATAAGTTTAGTTTACCTAAGCACAATTGGATAGACAAATTTAAAGGAAATAGCCATTTCTGGTATATCATAAGTTTATTACTATTTGATTTGTATGATTGGTATGATATTCCTAGTTGCCATAATTATATTTATGGGTAAATGAAAAAAAAAAAATTTAAAAATAGAAGTTAGTTTTAAGAAGCAATGTTATGAATGAATATTAAAATGAGTACGTTGAAGTTCCTAATAAATGAAATGACGGGGGATAATTGATACGTTGACTTTGTCGACTATCAAGGATAATTCCACTTGCTATTTGGAAAGTGAATTTATAAGGATTCAAGGTAAGTAAACATCTACTTGTCTTCATGCAACTACAACAAAAATAGGCTTTGACAACACTTAAAAGGCAACATTCATTGATTAAATATTGCTAAAAGGGTCAATTGCAACGTTCGTGTGAGTGAATGTTGCGAAAAATGATATTTTGCAACGTTTTTCAAGTGAACATTGCGAAAAGTGACGTTCGAAAAACTATGCGAATGGTCACTTTACGCAACGTTTGTAAAAACGTTGCTAAAAGTCATTTTTTTCCTTACATTACCAAAAGTGTCAAAACTTTGTTAAAAATTAAAAGCCCTAATTTCTCATCCTCTTCTCGTCTCCACCTCCCCCCCCCCCCCACCCCCACCACACAGAGAGAGCGCCATTTCCAATCCTGCACTCAAGCGACCTGCAAATCAAAGAGCCCAATGTCACCTCCACAGCTGCCTACTCTGTATTGCCGCCGTTCTTCCCCTCCTCATCGCCACCATCTACATACTCTAGCCCTTCGATCCTGACCTCTCTATCGTCCACCCTCGCGTCGATGGTCTGGTCATGTCCGGGCTCACTTGAGTAATCTTTTCATCCACACGCCTCAATGAGGCTCACTTCGGATCTGGTCGTGTCCGAGCTCACAAATGTAAGTGATGTATAACTTCATTTTATTGTAATCTAAGTGTTTGAAAAAATGTCTCACTGGTTTTTTTCTTGTTTTGGAAATTTGTTTATGGTAATGTACGCAGATGAAGTTGGTGTCGCCGAGTGAGATGTCGAAGCTTGGGAAAGCTGGTTAATGCTATTGAGATGAATTTGTTTATGGTAATATACGCAGTGAAGTTGGTGTTTTGCTTGTTTTGGAAATTTGTTTATGGTAATGTCCGTGCATGGTGAGTTTTTTCTCATTATCTTTGGTTAATGCTATTGAGATTTCTGTTACTTTTCCATGTTTTGCAAACATAGTTGTGTCTTTGTTGGAGAAGGTAAGCAAACTGTTTTCAAGATTGAATCTACCTTAGATTTTCCCTATTCTTCTATTAATTGGAGGAATTAATTATTTTCTCTAAATCATCTTTTATTTTCTCTAAGGATGGGACAACGTTGTCAACAGATGGTGAAAATTGGAATGCAGGAGGATTATCTACAGAAAGGTTTTACTTGTATCTGATGCCCCTTTTTTAATTTATTTTCAATCTTACCATCTTTATGCACGTATAGTTATTTATTTTTTTGGCGGTGAGGATGTGTGTTTTGTTAGTATTGTTTTTCTTGCAAGCATGTAAATATAAAGTTAAAATTTTCTTTTCTCAGCTTTCTTTAGAAATTGTAACTTGTGTTTCATGATTATGACTACATTTAGTTTGAAATTGCTGATTGTGAGAGTCCTACGTAATATCATGTACTCAAGATGCATAGTTTCTGGGTCTATGACTTTCAGTATCTCTAACACATCATCTAAAAAATCAGATGTTTGACTTTGATTTATAGTTGCTCATTTTTTTTTCTTGTAGCCTTCATTGTCAAAATGGTGTAATTGATTTAGGATGCCTAGTCAATAAAATGAATACAAACTTGCACTATATATCTAATGGATTAGCATTATTCTTGGGACTCATAATTCTACCAGCAAAATGAGGTTTTTGTCTAACTTTGATTTCTTAGCTATCTCCCTTTAATATATGTTGTAACAATAAATAATATATGATGTACACGGTTTGCCACTTTGAATAAGATGTTTGTCTAGCTTTGGTTCTAGATTTCATATTAGTAGTCTTAAGGGTGTTTAGATTATATTAAGAGGAAATTAGGCCCTGCCCTGCTTTTGAGATTAAAGATTGGAAAATCTACTTTTGCTTCATATTGATTCACTGTACTAAGATTGCAACTGCTTAGGTATATCAAGATCTTGTAATGTGTTTGTTCTGATACTATGTAATATTGTACTTGTATTTTAGTCTTCTATAAATTTGTATCGACCCATGCGACATTTAATTAGTGGTTCTTTTGTTTGCTAGAGATCTATATTACTTGGGTGATATTTGTGGAGTTGAAGATTATGGATAGGATTAAAGCAAAGGGAAAGAAGCTGGTTAACACTAACCAAGATGATCCAGGGAGTGCTGAGGAAGAAAAAACCCGTGTACAGAAGAGAAGGGACAGGCCTTAGAAATTACTTAATGATGACAGAGAGTGAGGACACGACAAATGATGTCCATTACATTAAACGTTTTTTGAATGTCCAAAATTTTATTTCATTTCGAAACTCATTTTTATTTAGGTGGTGATGTATTACATTTTAATGTTCAAGTGTATGGATTCAAAAATTTGTAATGAAATTATCAATTTTTATACAATTTTAAAATTCGTTGAAAATGAGTATTTTCAATTTTGCCAATCAATTTTCAAAAACAAAAAAAAAAACTGTAATATAACCTACGGCAACGTTTTAAAAAACGTTGCCAAAGACCTCTTTCACAACGTTTAAAAAAACGTTGCCAAAAATCTTTTCGCAACGTTTAGAAAACGTTGCGAAAAGGTTTTTGGCATCATTTAAAAAATGTTGCCGTAGGTCTTTTTGGCAACGTTTTTTAGTCTTTGGCAACATTTAAAAAACGTTGCCGTATCTTTCTACTCTACGGCAACACCTCGATTTGCAACACACGTCCAAACGTTGCAAAAGGTCTACAGCAACATTTTTTGAACGTTGTTGTAAGCTGTTTTTGTTGTAGTGTGCGTACGTTATATTATTAAATGCATAAATTTTACGTAAATTGACTTTTATGTGAACATGATATTTGATTATTAAGTTTTCTAATATTAATTCTTCTCGTGACATATTCGTGTATGGCAATGCATCCATAAGCATACATAAAATTTTAAGAAATAAAAAAATTACAAATGTCAATGAGTCGAGTAACATTTCCAAAGGAAATGTATTCCAAATGTTTTTGTTACGAGGTGTATGTCTATGTCACGAAGATTTGAGTGGAAAATAGGGTGTGGAAGATTGGCACACACGATCGATGTTCTATGATGAATGTTCATTGTGAGAGTGTTATACCCTAGATTCAATCGATTTTGGATAAAAACACTTTGAATATATGATTGATGCATTTTATTTATGACATATTTATTATTTAATTGAATTAATATTATAATAAATTAAATAATAGAGTACGTAAATTCAAGTCTTGATAATTCACAAGGAGTTGTGATTGTGAGATACAGATTGCATATTCCTAAATCTTAAATCATCAATGCTCGCAAGTAATAATGAGATACGGATATCGTTATTAAGGATAAACCATCACGTGTGGCATTTCCTACTTGTGAAGTAAGTAGCTGATCTCACAAGTTAAAGTGTGGTCACACTTGAATGAACACTTGTAGTGGTTAATTTCTAACGTTCGATAGTATTGGTCATTCAACTTGAGGTCATCATAATTCCTTATATGAGGATAGTTATGCTTTGGTGATGTTGGATATTGTTCTGCCAAGAATCCCTAATACAACATCGTTCGGGTATTATGTTCAATGTTTCATTCCATTAAATTGATAAGGAAATCTTTGGTCAAGGTGTATTTGTAAGTCAAAAATAGTTTTCGATTTACATTGACTTAATATTGGGATGAAAGATATGATCGATAATCAAGATTGACACACTTCATATCTCGAACTCGATCGGATCATATGGACGAAGAGATTATAATTTCAAGGTAAACGAACGGTTGGTTTTGTCATACCACATGACATTTCCCATCAAATATATTACCCAACACATTGCTAGATGTTAATTTGGGACGACGAATATAAATTAATTAATCTAAGTGAATTAAAGATAAATTAAATGATGTTTTAATTTACCTTATTTTGATTAGATCAAAATAAAATTCACGTCGTTAAATATCGTAATCGGAAATCAAATGGGTCATACACAAAAGGAGATCTGGAATAATGATATTTATTAATTAATTGACAAACGTTGGACAATTAATTAATTGGATTGTTTGTTAATATGGCCGATTTAATGAATTGGATTAATTAATTCGTTGACCAAATTTAATTCATTGAATTAATTAAATATTGGATCAGATTAAGTTTTAAGAGACATTTAAGCTCAATGGAACTTATATCAATAAGTTATTAGGGTTTGAGAAATAAACAACACAATTATTATTATCTTGCTTTCACAAGAAAACAAAAATCACAATTCTCTTATTCTTATTCCCTGTGTGGATTCTCATTCGAGATTGGACAATTAAACAACTGTGAATTATAGATCGTGATTGTTCGTGTTAAAGATAAGTAAAGGAGTTTGTAGAATTCAATAAAGGTATAATTCATATCACAATTTCTATAAAAACACAAAATAAATATTTTGTGGGAATTGAAATTAATTTTATTTTCAACTGTGCATGATTAAGTAAATTCTCAACAGTAATATCAGAATGTACTTTGTTCTTATTAGAAAGTGTTTTGCATGTTGGAACAAATCAAAAGCTGATTCTTATTTTCATCTAGCAATTTAGAAAATTAATTTTCATATTCAAAAATTTGTTTTTGAAAAGAAAATAATTTTTTTGGTAAAAAATGGGTCAGAAGGTAACTATAGGTGGCGGAAATGACTAGCGATGGTAGCCACCGCTGGATGCAGGTAGCCTCGTTCTACACCACAGGAACAAGTGTTGCTGCGATGCCTGTCGTCCTCGACAGCAGCGGTGACAAGCACCGCGCAATTAGTTATTTTATTTTGAGTAATCCCACCCCACTTCATCTTCTTCCCCAAAACTTAATTATTTTATTTAATCTCTTCCAAAACCCTTCTAAATCCCTCACTCCAAATTCCCCATTTCTTCTCATTTCCAAGATTAACTTTAAAACCCTATTCCTAATCCTTAATCCACTGATTCGCCACTCCAAATACGAATCCGCTTCCCAATTATTGGGCATTTACTGGTAGTAAGCTTTTATTTTGCTCTTATCATTTCTTATTTTGGTTGTTTAGCTAGTACTTAACAGTTCTTTGCTGCCTTTCCAGAGTTACAAAATCAACTGTAGCCCTCTTTTTTAAATAAAAGTGTTCAGTATGTTTTGTCTTTTATTTCTATTCTGGTGTTCGTGTTATGTTTATGGTAGCAGTAAATCCTAGAGTTTACATTGATGGTAAAGTTATTCTTCTCAGTAAGAGTCTATATATCCATTAGAGATTTCAACTATTGTGCCCTCTAAATCGGCATAAATATTGTTTTTCTTCTATTTCTCCTGACATGGTTTTGCTATCTGTTCCCATTTCGATCGGACACTTGTGCTTTCTATTGTGTCTTTTCCGTGGAAATAATTAATGAGAAGACGAAATGAGGATTTAAAAGGGTTTTGAAAGGTAATAATAAGGTTTTGGGGGAGAAGATGAAGTGAAGTGAGATGGGGTAGAAAATAAAGTTTTAATGGCCTTTTTATTCTTTTGCAAATTATACCCAAATTTTTTATATGTATCACCCACATCCCAAATTTTTAAAACTTTATTTTTCACCCCACCATACTTCATCTTGTTCCCCAAAACTTAATTATTTTATTCAATCCCTTCAAAAACCCTCATAAATCCCTCACCTCAAATTCCCAATTTTTTCTTTTCATTTCCAAGATTACACTTTAAAACCCTCTTCCCAATCCTAAATCGACTGATTCTCTGCTCCAAATAAGAACCCGTTTTCCAATCCTTGGACATCTACTGGCAGTAAGCTTTTATTTTTCTCTAACCATTTCTTATTTTGGTTGTTTAGCTAGTAATTAACATTTCTTTGCTGCATTTCCAGAGTTAAAAAATCAACTGTAGCCCCCTTTTTAAAATAAAAGTGTTCATTATGTTTGTCTTTTATTTCTGTTCCTAGTGTTCATGTTATGTTTGTATTAGCAGTAAATCATAGAGTTTACATTGATGGTAAAGTTGTTCTTCTCGGTAAGAGTCTATTAGAGATTTCAAGTATTGTGCCCTCTAAATCGGCATAAATATTATTTTTCTTCTCAATCAGCTATATGTTTCCATTTCAATCGGACACACTTGTGCTTTCTATTTTGTCTTTTTTTGGTGGAAATTATCGATGAGAAGTCGAAATGAGGAATTTGGGGTGAGGAATTTAAGAGGGTTTTGGAAGGGATTAAATAGAATAATAAAGTTTTGGGAAGAAGATGAAGTGGGGTGTGTAGAAAATAAAGTTTTAAAAGTTTAGGATTATGGGTGGCACATATAAAAAATTAGGGTATAATTTGCAAAAGAATAAAAAGTATGGGTACTAAAATTGCAATTGTTCATTTTTTATTTTGACATTTTTATAGTATTAAGCGGTAATCTAATGGATCTTGACGACGAGGGATTTTTACACAAAAAGTTTCAAATAGGGGTTTTTCCGCAATTTCCAATAGGTATAGGGTATATTGTATATGAAAACGTTTCTAGGAATTTTCTGCTATTAGTCCTGAAATTTTATTTAGAATTGACATTTTTATATTATAGTTAAAATCATATTTAAACTTAAACATTAACCTTTGACCCTAAATTAAATTTCATTTTATTTAGGAATTTTATCCTAAATTAAAATGTTAATTCAATGAGAATTAGAGTGAGATTCTAATTTGATATTTAATTATAATTGATTTTAATTAGATTATCTCACTCTAATATATTTTTGAATTAGAGTTTGACTCTAATTTGATTTTAATTAAGCTCTTGTCTGATCCCCATTTTTTTAAAGTACATTTTTCTCTTATTTTCAATCGCGCATTCTTTAATAAAATAATATTGTACACAATCCAAAAAAATTTCTTTCATTTTTAACGACGCATTATTTATCAATCTACTATTCCAAAAATATATTTTACCCCAAAAAATGGGGCTCAAACATGCCATAAATAAGTTCGTTATAATATCTTGGAATTGGAGTTGGACTCTAATTTAATATTTAATTAGAATTTGATTTTAATTAAATATTTTAGTCATATAATTGTGGAATTAGAGTGAATTCTAATTCAGTATTTAATTAAAAGTTTGTTTTAATTAAATAAACCTGCTATTTTATTAATTAATTTAATTAATTAATTATTTCGATCTATTTGTCAAAATTAGTTTAGGCGATTTGAATTGTTAGAATATTGAAACATGTTTGCATAAAATATTAGATATTATATAGGAAATCATTTATATGATGAATATTTTTGTTAGTGGATGATTATGGACTCGACCATGTGGATGTATTGAATGATTAGTTTAATTTTTGTTTTATGGGTCTGAGAGCTCTTAATTTATTTTGGGCATACGAGTCCATTATTATAGTTATTATTATGGGCATGTACGCATGCCGACTAGCATAGAATACAGGTTGTAGCTTAGACTAATTGGAGATACAAGATGAGACCATGGAGATAATGCATTGAATGAGTCAATGCAATACCCCCCTAGAAATTGACCAACTAGTTTTTCCTTTAACTCGGGAAGACTAGATACTATAAGTCCATAATCGTCCACACTATTATATGTATGTTTATTTGTATGCTAGATATATGATAAAATACGTATAATTATTACGATGAGACTTTTGCATGCTAAAATATTATATCATATTTATATTCGTCTTCTATCATTATAGTAAAAGATCATAATCCTCAATCAATCTCAACTTGTTGAGTATACTCAAGGCTGGTCTGTTGTGAACATGTGTAACACTATGAAATATTGGATGTTTCTAAATGATGTGTTTGATTTGACTAAAAAATTTATTTTGTTGAGTACACTCAATGAAATAAATTCTAGAGGCATGTTAACTAACACATAAGATATATGAAAACAAAAAGTTGTCAATTTAATGATTTGAGAGTCGTATAGAGATACAATTGATAATAATATATATCCAAATGTTTTATTAAGATTTGTTGAGTATACTCAAGATCTTAATATAACAAATTAGATCTCAATCCACTGGAAGTCCGTTGCTAATCATGGACGCAAAATAATCCGTAGGTAATTTGCGACGACAAAATCCGTAGGTAATTTGCGACGGAATATTCCGTAGGTGATTTGCGACGGTTTATTTCCGTCGCTATTCATCGACGGCTAATATAATTCGTCGCTAATTTTACCGACGGGGTGTTTGCCGATGGATTTACCGACGGGCGAAATCCGTCTCTGAAGCTCATTTCCAACGGATTTCGGGGCTTCAGCGACGGATAATTCCGTCTCTGAAGCCGCTTTTTTTTGTAGTGTTTATCCCTATATTTCAATCGTTGAAATTATGGTTGTCAAAAAATTTCTCCATTAAAGATATGGGAGGAGCAACTTGATCTATAAAGATAGATCTAGAAGATTGCTTGACTCATCACAATCTACATAGATAAGAAGATTTTATATAGAGAATATGAACTAGGAGTTCATAAATACATTGATGCTAACTTCTTATTAGACTAGAATGATATCAAATCTCAATCTGAATATGAGTTTACTCTTAATTAGTGTTCTAAAATGCGTGATGCGTGGAGGCCAAGCTCAGGGGTAGGCGAGGCATATGCGCAAAAAAACGTAAAAAGGTGTTTTCTTATTTTAATATTATTTTAATTTTTAATCAATTAAAAATAATACTTACTAAACATTTAAAACAGATTTATAGGAACTTTATACATTTTTTCAAAGTTTCCAACAAAAATATAAGTTTCAAATTTAAACAACCATTTTTCTTTTAATAACTCGGGTGTCTTAAGAAATTATCTACCGTAAATAAGATTAGTTGGTCACTTGACTTTTGGGTTAAAATGGTTGTTTTAATTTTAAATTAGGGCAAATTGAAGAAATTAGCATTTAATAATTTTTAAGTTCAAAAGGAAAAAAAAAAAAAAAGCGCGCGTGCGCATTAGCGGTAAACAACTGTCGTTGACCACCAAATAAGACACTAACCCATTAGGCTTGGCATTTTGGCCTCACCTCACGCCTAGGCGCGCCTTTTAGAATATTGCTCTTAATAACCGCTGATTCAATTACAAAAGTCTAATACGTCACTGCTTTAGAAAATAATTTTTGACTTACATGGATATAATAGTAGGATAAAAGATATGATCGATAATCGAGATTGACAAACTTTGTATCTCGTAATCAATCGGGTCATATTGACAAAAGAATTATAATTTCATAGCAAATGAACAAGTTTGGTTTTATCATACCACATGACATTACCATTCACATGTGTTGCTTAACACATTATTAGATGTCAATTTAGAACGACAAATGTGAATTAACTAATATTGGTTAATTAACGATAAATTAAAAGGGTGTTTTAATTTATCTTATTTTAATTAGAACAAAATCATAATTCATATTGTTAGATATCGTGATTGGGAACCTAATGACAAAAGGAGAACTAGAAGAATTCTATTTATTAATTAATTGACAAGAGTTGGACAATTAAATAATTGGGTTCCACGTTCATTGGCCCGCCTTAATTGGATTAATTGATTTATGGACCAAATTTAATTAATTAAATATTAGGTCGAGTTAAGTTTAAGAGATGGGCATATTCCACTTGAACTTATATTAATAAGCTATTAAGGTTTGAGAAATAAAAAATTCAATTATTATTATCTTGCTAGCACAAGAAAAGAGAAACCATAATTCTCTCATTTTTGTTTTCTGTGTAGATTTTCATTTGAGACTAGATAATTGGACAACTATGAATTGCAGATCGTGATTGTTCGTATTCAAAATAAGCAAAAGAGTTTGAAAATTTAAAAAATGTATAATTCTTATCACAGTTTTTATCTGAACATAAAGAAAATCATTTATGAGAATTGAAATTAATTTTATTTTTCATTTTGCATAATTAAGTAAATTTCCAACACAATGTTGATGTTAACCGCTTTGTGGTACTACCGATAGATTTGATTGAATTTTAGATAATATAGCCCATTGCATTTTGATTAGCCAGACGATACGTCGATTGAGCTTACGATGTTAATGTTAAGGGTTTTAAATAAATGAATAAAAAAGAGTATATATGTGTGTGTGTGTGTGAGAGAGAGAGAGAGAGAGAGAGAGAGAGAGATAAAGGCAAGAGGATTCGGGATAACAACTAGGAGTGAGACTAACTCATTACTATCACATTTAAATATTGAAATTCATTGTGAAAATAAATTTAACTTAATTTAATTATTTTAATAAGTACAAATTATTTCCATAAATGAAGTCATTGATATTTATTAAGACAAAAAAGAATTTAATTGTTTTCCACATTTATGATTTTAAGAGAAAAAATGAGATGATAATATTTCCAAAGTCCAGAAGTTTCTAGATTTGGGAGTATTACACGCTGGCTCATGTGTCGCACGATGGGATGGTTTGTGAGTCACTTTGCAAGGATCAACAAATAGTGCTTGAAGTCCTAGTTGATTATTCATAATTTTTGTGACCTTGCAAACTTACTCGTACTTCCCTTTGTTAGTGGAAGCTGATATGGGCTGTATTGAAGGGACATGAGCGCTAGAGGATGTTTGTTTACGTGTTTCTAAGTTAGTGCCTTATAAGCATTTAATGTGCATGTCAACTACTCTCAATCTCAATCATGTATTTTTCAAATGCTTGTTAGGCGCCTGTTGACATTTAATGACTATGATTAGAAGGAGTTTTTAAATGGTCGAGATCTATTATCGATTTATCCGACGTTCAAAGTCCTTTGTGTAAACTTATAAATACGCATTTCTTCTTTTCAACCATAAATATGGTATTATCCTCTAGGGACTTTGTGGCTACTTTCTTTAGAGCATTCATGTGCGATAGCTTAATTTCTCTTGATACGACTATTCTTTGGGGAGTTTCGAATTTGATCTACAAATGGCGGATAGATGTTACTGCTTTGAGCTATTTCAGAATAGGTCTTCCCAAATCCCAAGATCCCATTATAAGCAGATTTGTTATTCATGATAAAAAAAATCCATGAATTCTTGAAATGCAATTGGCTTTTCGATGAGCTCAATTGACATGTAATTTGTTTCCTTGGGATCAAGCTATTTTCCTCGAAACTATATAGGGGTTGGACCATGGGTATCCATGGGTGATCAACCTGCATTTGATCAAACGAACTTCCAAATAAAATATTCACAAAGCTCTCGTTATCCACCAGCATGTGGCTAAAGCAGTTACAAGCTATTATAGCCCACACCATCAATGCATCGCATTGAGAATATATGATTCCCTGCTTATCATCACTATTAAATATAATTGGAGGAAATGTAGTTTTAGGATTACTTCCAATCCAAAATATTTCTTGTGAGGTCCTTTTGGCAGCACGAGCATAATTCCGTTGTGCATTCATTATTTCTCTGCCTATATAAGCCTCTGATTATGGTATCGATTTCCCTTATTGGGGGTAAAGATCTAGGAGTGTTCGCAGGTGCTTGTGTTGGCTCAAATTGCCTTGGTCAGGCTCATCGATCTCGCCTTCTAGCTAGAAAATGCGGTCTCCTGCCTTCACCTTTTCCATGCGATCCTCCTAGTTGACTTTGTGGTTTTTTCCATGTTGAGTATGTCATAGCATTCATCCATATTTTGATCTCTAGATCGATGATTTTTTGTCGGACTTCAACTTTTGAATTTTAAGGGAAAGATGTGCTTCACCCATATCTAGTGGACGGCTAAAGAAACCGCGTGCACCTTACCTCTAGGTTCATCAAAATGTGAGTACCGTTGCCCTGGCAATTTAGATGACCTTGTTGAGGTCCCATCTTTGAGTTTTTCTGTGCGGATCTACTCCACTTTCTTTCGGTTGGCAATGGTATCCTCCGTTTGGATCTCTCTAAAAATCAAGTTTGAAAGCTGGTAATAAGAAGTTGGATTTCTGTTACGGATGTCTCGCAAGAAAGGAATCTTCATTAGTAGGCTATTTCATAAGGCGTGCCAGCTTTCTCATACTATATAGTCTCTCAAGCGATTAATTCAAAGCTAAACCATGCAAAATAGCTTTTAAGAGACTCGCCCTCTTCCTGTCGTATATCATTCAACTATGTAGCTAGTGTTTGCCATATTCAACTCCCGACAAATGCTCCCAAAGACACATACTTCAGTTGCAGCCAGCTTCTAATTGATCCCAGTGATAATTTACTATACCACCTCTTAGGAGTTCCATCTAGTGTTAAATGAAAGCCTTGACACTTAAGTGTGAGGCTTGTCTTTTTTTAATTTCTTCTATGTTGCTATAGCCCAATTGTTACCCAGATTCAATTTAAAACTCTTTTAGAAGAAAGGTCATGGTTCGAGTCCTAGAGGACGCAACGAAAATATGTGAGTGGTAAGATGAGCTCATGCTCTCTCAGAGCGGATGGTACTCAATAGAGCAACTTAGGCAAGAGGCTCGGGTCATTATAAATAAGAATTCTTGAGCTCTTGAATTTCTTCAATTATTCTTGAACAATTTCCTTACGTCGTCTTCTATAACCAAAATCTAATAGTAATAATGAGTATTCGTATATCTCATCTCTTGTTCTTTCTCTAATGGTTGATAACTCAGTTTTCAGCCTCCAAAGTACGTAGGTTTTAAAGAGTCTGAATTGCATTTCAAATAGAGGTTGAGTAGAAAAGGAAAACAATTTTTTTTTACTTTAAAACGAACCATGCCTGCTGCAATAGCTTGTTATTAATCTCTTTTGTGTAAGAATTAATGAGGGAAACATTGAGAAAGCAAGGAGTAAGTTTTTTCTCTAATTCATTTTCATACCTAAATTTCTTTTTCACTTCAACTTGAGTCTCCTATTATATGTTTCATTGAAACAGATTAAGATAATAAAGTTTATAAATTGAAAGGATCTATTTATGGCCTAAAGCAGTCTTCTAAATAGTGGTACTTTAGATTTGACAAAACAAGTACAACGTCGTCATGCAGGACAAAGATTATTGTATTTATTTGAAAATGATCAATGAAAAATTCGTATTTTTTTTCTCAATGTAATTGATATCTTATTGACTATGAATAATGAAGAATATGTTGAAACCATTGAGAAGTGGTTGTCCTCAAAATTGATATCTTATTGACTATGAATAATGAAGAATATATTGAAACCATTAAGAATGGTTGTCCTCAAATTTTAAAATGAAGGGTATGGGAAAAGTAGATTACATACTAGTATTAAAATTTATATAGATCATTCGAAGAGATTTCTTGCTCTATCACAAAAGCCATAAAGAAGATTCTTGAATGTTTTAAATGGAGAATTGTAACCCTATTGACACTCATGTATTGAAAAGTAAAACTCAAAGTCTCCGCATGTGTCCTAAGACTTTTGAGGAAGAAGAAGAAATGTCTAAAGTATCGTACAATAGTGTAGTTAGTAGGTTGATGTACACTATGTGTACTCATCTCGACATTTGTTATGTCATTGGTCTGGTCAACAGGTATCAATCTAATCATGGAAGAGAACGATGGAAAGATGTTAAAAGAATATTGAGATAGATGAAGGGTACTGCTAGTTATTCCTTGTACTATCAAGGGAATGATTTGTACTTAAAATAATATATAGATACTAACTAGGGCAGAGACCTAGATGAGTGCAAACCAATTTCGAGATATGCATTATTGCTTATAATAGTGCAATCTCTTAGTGTAGTAAGAAATAGACATGTAACGCCCCAATTTTCAATAACTCAAGACGCTACTTAAGTCGAAATATCCTGTAAATAAGTATTCTAAATAAACGCCAAAATGTGTAAATATTTTTTTCTCAACTATAGTACATTAGAAATAAATGCGGAAACGTCATTTGAATAATTTGCTCATATCCAAGTGTCAAAATTTGCAAAAATACTAAAACTTGAAATTTAATTGTCAAAATGGAAACCAACTATTAAAATACTTGTTTTCAAAAATCTATAAATTAAATTGTCTGTTATTTAATCAATATTGCCCCGCTTATTGCCTTGCCTTGCCGAGCTCCTTAACCTGAAATGGTGGAAAATATTGGGGTGAGCATAACGAATTATACTCAGTGGGGAGACAGCAATCAGTCCAAATTAAATCTAAACATGAAATTAAATTATGAATATAATACCAATACAACATACTGTAGAAATATGTACTGTGGGACATCCCCAAGGACCCAATTTCGATCCCGGACCTATTTACGGTCCCTGACAACATGTATAAGCGCATAACAATTTTGCACTGTGGGACACCCCCAAGGACCCACTTTCGATCCCGGACCTATTTACGGTCCCTGGCAACCTTTTCATATGTATAAGCATTTTATCACAATTAAAATCACACATCAAGAATTAACATGGACAAAAATAATCACAATTGCTTAAATGTAAATCCCACCTCAAAGTCTTGGAAATTTTCTTGAAATTGAACTGATGTGATGTTACCGTGCTTTAAACTTTTCCCGCGAACTCGTCTAGCAATGACAAAATTAATATAATTTAGAATACTAAGTCCTAATTAATGCTTTAAAACTTTTAGGGACTTGATTGGAATTTTTTTAAAGTAAAGAAAATGAGAAATTTGAAAATTTTTTAAATATTAAGGGTCTAATGATGAAAATTAAAATGTTTAGGACCAATAAGATAAAATTAGAAAATATTTTATATTCAATTTGAAGAATACATAAATTTTAGGGGTGAAGAAAGAATTAAAATTAAATAAGGGACCAACTTACACTTGTGGTCAAACTTCAGGATTTAAAAGTGAAATTTCCCTATTTATAACCAAACCCCCCATCCCCAATTCTATATTCACGTAGAGAGAGACAGAGAGTTCTTGGCTTCAAGCTTAAGGAGAAATTTCAAATGGGTTTTCACAATTTAATGCTTTTCAACCAAAATTGATGTCGGGGAACGATGTCTAATGCAAATGGTGGCTCGTATGAGAATGTTCTAGGCGAGAGAGGAGGAATAGAGGTTGGGCTATGATTTGTTTGGCATGAAAAATTATTGGCGACATCGGGTTTTCGAGTGTTCTTAACTGCACCCATAAATCTCACTCATGAGAAGCAAGTTATGGGAAGCAAGGATTGAAGTATGTAATTTCATTATCTTCTGCTCCTGTGTTTTTTTTTTTTTTTTGAACATATATTGAATAGAAACAGAGATTATTGAATCCGAGAAGATTGAAAATTAATTTCGATTGATTTACCTACACCGAGTTTTGCCGAGAAAGATTTACTGGTTCGAGAGTTCAAATTTTGAAATTGGGAGAGCTGTGCAGTGTCAAAAGGATTAGACGATGATAGTAGTGAAATCAATGGAAAATAATTGTTTTAATGTTGAAGGAGTTACCTAGATGAATGTCCAGATTTCTTGTGAGATTGCAGCCGTGAGACTTGAATGTTTTTGGAGATGGAATTGATTGAATTTCTAGGTTTGGCACAATTGAGCCATATAAACGTAGGCTCCAGAATTTGGGCAATCATTTGAGCTGATAATGGGCTTAGGCTTGGGCCAAAAAAGAAATATTGGACCAAAAGAAATTTAAAATCGATGTGGTGTAAAATTCGACCCAATAAGGAAATATTGAATTTTAAAGTTTAAAATCGTTTTTGAATTATTATATTAAATGTTTTGCTAGACAATTCGACGGACGTAAAATAAATTCTAAAATTTGACGGAGATGTCGTAGCGACACCACTTAAATTATAAAATTTACATTTGAAAATTCGGGTCGTTACAAGACATGCATTTTCTTGTTTATAATGGAAGCAGAATTTGTGGCATGTGCTTCAATAGTACAAGAAGCTATTTGTTTAAGGAGATTCTTTTAGTATCTAAGAATCCTTAACAATGTGTGGGGCCTACATTGATTATTGTGATAGTCAAGCTATGGCATATATGAAGGATCCCAAGTATCATAGTAGAACTAAACACATTGATACAAAATATAATGTTATACGAGACCTCACAAAGAAAGAAGTGACTTCGTTGTACATTTCTACTCATCATATGGTAGCCGATCCACTTACTAAATCAATACCAATAGATGTATTCATAACACATGTTAAATCTCTAGGATTGCGTAGAGTTTAGTAATGTATCTTGTAAACTCTTAAATGTCCATCAATGAAAAAATCTTTTTGAGTTCATTCTTTATTGTGATTACTTATGAGTAATTTTCATGCACACATAAAAGTAAAAATTAGCTTACTCGCATGAGCAATCACTTCTGACATTTTGGAATGTGCTGAGATTAGATAAAATAATTGTGTTGTATATGTGATTCAATCACTTTGGTAAAGAATCAAGATGAGATTACTATAAGAAATCGAAGAGGATTCTATTGTCCACTAGACCTATGTTAGCTGCCAGATCGATTTCTTGATTCAGACTGCTTAAAGGAATAGATATAAAGAGAACTCAAGTTTAGGTATCGAAGAATATTTTTAAACTAAGAGCTGCATGATATATTTAATTTATAGAATATGAAATACGCCCTAAAAAAGGGAGAAGATAAAATTGTGGCTCGTGAATCATATCAAGTGTGCTTTGATGATTAATGAAAAATAAAAGAATAGATCATTGCTTCTTCATTGTGTGAGTCCTTGTGGTATATATATAGCCTTATTTAATATACTCTTGCGACTTTTGATTGTTTCTCAAAATTTATTATAGTGTTACTAATATAGCATATTATCAATGATCATGAACGATTCGGCCTAATAGGATATGTTAGGAAAGCAATTATTTTAAGGTTTAGAAATTCAAGTAGAAAATGAAGACTATTCTATCTAACATATTTGTATTCACCGGTCGGACAATTGTAACTAATTGAAGTTTTGGACACAATTGTGAATACAACATATGATGTAGCGTTCAAATATGTTCTTAATTTAGTGAGGGATCAAAAATTCTTGAACTATATGTTAGAAAGTAAGTCTAAGGTATGGCAAGAAATGTTATTCCTCTTGTAAAGCTCTTATATATCACTGACAAGTGACAGGTGTATAGTATTGGATGCTCAAAGTTACGCACTGGTCTTACGATCCATTTTTCAGTATGAAACATGTGAGTTAGATCTTTAGATATATTGAATTGATGATTAATGATTTCACATCAAGTCATTCATGTTTGAGTGGGAGATGTTGAAAATGAATGTTTCATCCATACGGGTTGACCCGACCTATGAAGAGTGTAAAATGGGTAGGTGGAATTAATTATTGTTTGAATTGTACAGTAACCTTCCACCACCCATAACCAACTATAACTTCTATAATGCAAAAATGAAGTTACATATGATATCTCTCGTGTAAAGAAAATACCTAAAAAATTGTATTCGAAACTTGTGATAAAGTGAAAAGGCAAAAATTACATTTTTGGGGCATTCAATCATCTATGAAAAGGCATTTGTATTGTGGCCAAGGAACTCCTTCCATTTGATAGAGTTTTGAACCAAAGAGTACAAGGGTAAGTGATTCAATCAATTTGATCTTGAAAATGAAAGTTCTTCAAGTTTCTACAATCTTGACTAGTAGAAGCATGCTAGGTATAGAATTACAATAAATTTTATTAATTTAATTATTGTCATTGTTCACTTAGAAGCTATGCATTTTCTTCTAATGAATATTTTTACCTTCGTTTTTTTTTTTCTGTTTAATGCATTTTACATAGTAGTGAGTAAATAGAAAATTTTGGAGTAGTGTTAGCCATCACCTAGTGCATATAGTTATCATTAGTAAACAGTAACTTCCGTAACTTTGACTGCACAATAGAGTGATCCTTTTCCTTCTCATATAGGTAAGGGGTCACTACCATTCTTTTAACTTGCACAGTGATTTATTGCAGAAATGACCCATAGTTTTTTCTGGTATTCTGTACTTTCTTTTCCTTTATACACAGAGGACATTTTGCTCAACAATTTTTTCCAGTGACAGTTGGAATATAAATATTTTTTTCAAAGATTAATCTTCAAGGATATTTTCTAAAAAGGAACTTTATTTCATTGTAGTTGACTATTGTATCGTCAAAAGTTACAAAATATTTGCCGTGTTTGATGATGATCTATGTAATATGAAGTTTACTTGGGAATACCTGAACCATGCATAATGAAAGAATTTTCTAAATCTTTTATCTCATCTTGATGAATTTAAAAGAACTTGAGTAAATTTTGATCCTAGTATAGTGTAGTTACTCACGAGACATACATTTTGGTCAACATCATAAGAACTTCGTGTTGACCATGTTGTCTAAAGAAAGTGAGAACGTGTTTTCATTCATTTTATGATCATACGAGCGAATATAAAGTCAAACAGGCAATGAATTACTTAAAACGTGAAAGGTTAACCTAATCGAGATTCTTAATTGATTTAGATAATGTTTAGACACTATAACATGCACACTGGAATTAAAAATGCAATTAAAAGTAATAAGTCACTTTTTAATTGTTTCTAAATGATTAATCAATTACTTCAATTTGTCCTATATTGAATTACCACAATTTGCAATACGAAAGCAGTAAAGAACACCAAATTAATCGCTGAGAAAACCATTCGCAAAGGATAAAAAACTCTTGACACTTTGCCAGTCAATAATCCACTATAAAAGAAAAAAAAACTTACAGTATAGTCCAAACACGACTAACCCTTAGTCCCCTCCGACCTTCTTTTCATGTATTCACCCTTGATCCTACTGAATTGCGTGCTCATCACATCAGATCCCGACTCCTAGCATACGACATTGGCCCTCTTGGACTACATGATCCTCACACCAGCTCTCAACACCTTGTATATTACCTCAGTCCTCGTGGACTGCATATTTCTACACTGCTCCCTATCTCTGGTATTGTTTATCTTTGTGGATTAGGTGGTTTGGTATTTGATCAAGATATCTTGTCTATTTTGATCTATGGTTTTATGTAGAACAATATGACTTGAATAGCATAATATGTTTTGAAAGAATTTATGGATCAAGTAATATGTGATGATTAATTTTTGGAACAAATGGATGTTTTGGATCATCAAATAATTGATCTCTATGGAATAAATTTAAGTCAACATACTTTTGGACGTTAATAGGGATGAAAATCACTTGTATTAAAGAAAATGTGATTTTGGACGTCAAGCCATCCCTCGAACACTAAGCTAGCTATAGGCAAGCAATGGACCTATCGCTTGAGCCCAATTTGGAGCTAGGGGGCACAGTGATTCAGCTTCTATAGCTCAAGCATCAGCTGGGCAACACACTAGCGAAAATGTGTCTTACTCTATTTCAACCTTTTCAAAACTGAATCTTGATCTTATTGGATTTCTTTGACTTCTTTTTGGACTTTATCAACCACATACCAATTTTATCATAACTTGAACTTTTCAAAACCTAATTTGACTTGAATAACAATATAATTAAATCCTAATATAAATCTAATAAATTATGATTTTTATAAATCTAGAAAATTGACATTTACAAATTAGATTTTACAATCTTCCCATTTAGTATTTCGTGACAAAATCATATTTATTTCAAAGTCAATAAGTCCAAAACTGTTCAAAAAAAAATTCAATACTTAGTCAACCCACTTCCTTAATCATATGGAAACTGCAATACCACGTAATCATATAACTAAGTTAAATAAAACATATAATAAAACATGTGTAACACCAAAGCATACAATATCATATGAATTAAATACTTAGAAATAAACCATAGAATTTTATATCAATATAGACAAAACACAACACTATATCAATAATAAAATTTTAACAAATATATCAAATGACTCTCCCTAACTCATCTATCAATAAAAAAGTTTTAAAATTTTCCCCTAGCTCGTATAATCAATCAACTCCCTGAAATAAATACTTTCCCCTTTTTTGTTGCGAATAACAAAGGAAATGCAAGTAGTAATCATGTAAAACCTAGAGAGGAATGTGTAAAAATATGCACATATATAATGATTGAAAAATTATGCAAAAACATGAGATGGGAGTATAAAAAAATTCAATTATTAGACCAACTATTTTTTTAATTTTTTATGAATTTTCAAGTTTAGCTTCATTAATAGTTATTTGCTTACTTATACATGCATAGGTCATAAACAAGTAAGTTTTTCTCACATAACTTATTTTAAACCTGGATGGAGTAAATTGTATAAGTTGTGTATATGTGAAAAGTGTCACTAAACTCTTGTAAATAAGTCCCAAAATCTTAAATTAATGAGAAATGACATGCAAAAAATCACTAGTGAATAAATGTATTCTTTAAAGTATGAAGTCAAACATAATGTTACTGGGCCTTTATAAATTAAAGAGCTCATAATTAATTGTATAAATTGTTCTTTCTCCCCCTATATGTGAGCACATATATATGTACATTTTTCTTTTAATTTTCAAATCTGATATGTTGACTCTTCTTCATTAAACTTTCTACATGACCCCTATAACGAGTTTTAGGTCGATAACTCCAAAATCAGATGATTTATCGGGCACCAAGTATAAAAATACCATGCAAGATTACTCGCTCAACTCATGTAGGCTACAAAGAAAGGTATAAGATTGTCTCCCAGTATTTTATTTAATTCATATATTTTTCTTTGAAACTCAATAATAATATATCTTTTGAGGGAATATACAAGAATTTGATCAACTAAATTAAAGGTCATTCCATATTTAAAGGCAATTTAGCATACAGATGACAGTCATCCCAAATTTCAAACACGTGGCTAAAACTCACTCACAAAAGTCTAATATATGTAATGGAGAAGACTCGTGTAAAACATATACCAAGTACTCCAAAGAAGTTCTAAATAAATTAATGAAAATTTAATTCACCAACCATGAACTTTACTAATACTTGTTTACAAAATAACATGTTCAATTAAAAAAAATTAAAAAAAAAAAAAAATATATATATATATATATATATATATATATATATATATATATATATATATATATATTTTTTATTTTTTATTTTTTTTCCTTTTTCACTCTTTTTTTTATAATAAAGAATAATACAAAAAGGAAACATCTAATGTATAATGACTAAATGTGCATGCAAGAATATGTAGATGTCATGAATGCTGCAAATGCATGCACCAAAGTACTTACTCATAGAGGTACACTATCGCACTTACATTCAAGAGCACTGTGATCAGATTCATAATCTCTTAGATCACTCTTCTTAACCCAAACTTTCCTAGAAGCAGAATTAATTCTAGTCAATGTGTCATCAGCTTTGTCAAGTGACCAACCTGATTAGTAAGGAAGTCAACCCAGCTAGATATATTCTGACTTCTATTTATATTCAAAAGTTTGTGATATCTAGGTCTTATGTGTCCCAACTCACCACAATTGTGACGCGTAGGGATATACTTAGGTCAAAATCTATATGGTTCCTGATATTGATTTCTAGGTTGCTTGGTCATATGACGTTTAGTAGGCCTTTGTCCGAAGATACCAATAAAAATGTAAAATGCTATATTTTCCATCCCTTTATCATATGCTTTTGTGATTAATTAATGCCTAAATGTACTCGATATTGTTATATTTTGATTTACGTTACAATTGGATGAATATGGTAGAATTAAGAAGAAACAAGCAAAAAAAGACTTAAGTGGAAAAAAATCAAAGTTCAAGGACCAAGATGCAAATATTGAAAAGATGACTCGGAAAGAAAAACGAAGATGTGAAAGATTTGAAGACCAATTGATAGAAGACATGAAGCATTGGAAGAAGAAAAATGAGAAAAGAAACCAAGAATCGAGAAAACGAAATTTGAGGACTAAAACACAACAATTGCATATATGTCAATGCTATGCGGTCGCATACAAGGGTTCAAAGAAATTATGGTCGGGTTCCAAATGAACTATGCGACCGTAGGAATTTGTACTATGCGGTCGCATAGTACACTTCCAATGCGAAAAAATTGGTTTCCGAATTTGACTCAAACACTTATGGAAACAAATTTCAAAACGTTTTTTAAACCCTAAAATTCGTCCAGAAGACACACACGCCCCCATACCCTTTTGTCACGGACCGCATGGTAGTGACATGAGATTGGGCATGACACGGGAATGTCATGGCACCAAATGGGAAAATGAGTTAGACCTATGGTTGATTAGGTCTAAATTTCAACCGTACACGGCAATGCCGGTGTCACCTAATTTCATAAAGGGATGACCGGTGTCCATGGTGTCGGGTTCATGTCCAAGTGATGCTGGGAAATTGGGGTGCAGTCAGGCGCTGCGATGCAGGTGACGTCGCAAGCAGCGTCCAGGACGTCGCGAGCGGTGCGGGAAGCATCCGGGACGTCACGAGCGGTGCGGGACATTGCGGGCGGTTGCGGGCGGTACCCGGGACGCAGCGGGACATGGCCGAACAGCTGCATCGCACGACACGACGCAGGCAGCGCAGTAACACAGATTGCAGGCTGCCTGACTAAAGCAGTGACATGGGCGCGACATGGGCAGTAAATCCCAGCATACCAGGTGGTTTTCTGGAGGAAAATATTATGGGCAGATTGCTGGGATATTTTGGGATATTTTGGGCAAACTTATACAAATTGGTTACTTAACCCACTTGCCTAAGAAAGACCAAGGAAGGAAGAGAAACTCAACTTGATGACTATGAAAGGGACATAATTCCCATGGGATTTTTTGAAGGAAGAATCCACTTGCAAAGAAGCAAAGTCCAAGTTTGCTTCCACTTAGTCTAAAGAGGTTTAAGGCAAGTTGTAGCCAATGGAGACCCTTGGATGGGGATTGATGAGGATTGATCCTAGCCATTAAATCTAAGGAGGTTTACATGAGATTTGCCTATAAATAGGGATGTAGTCCCATTGTAATTTATTAGATTGGAATCCATTAGAATTTCAAGTAGTATATGTGAGTTGAGAGAATTGTTGGAAGGTATGCAATTTATGGGATTCATGTTATTCATATAATTCTTAGATCACATTGTATATTACATTTGTGTGGAGTTTTTATATACAAGAGAGATTTTCTCCCCAAACTTACTTGTTCTCAATATTGTCTTTGTTACTTCAAATCTCATACTCAAACTTTGTCTTGATTTAGCCTACAAGGTTGAATCATTTTGGGGGCGTCGAAAGGCTGACTTAGCGCTTTCTCGTAGGGACGGGAATTGTGTTGCGTTAAGGCCGGACAGTGTCTAGTTTTTCTAGTGTAAGAAATCTAGTCCCGTGACACTTTTCTCTCTTATTTTGTGCTAGAATTCTCATGAGTACCTAAATTCCTATACTTGGTCAAAGGAAACTGAAGCCTCGGAACCAATCTAACTGTGAGATCTAAATCATTTTCATTGTTTAATTCATATTTTGAGTATTGATTTTTTTCTACACTTATTTTCATGATTGTTGCGTTTAATTATTAGGAGGTCTACTAGTTTATTGTTTGTTACAATCTATAGCTAAGTTAAATATCAAATCTGTAATTATCTGATCTCTTCAACTTGTGAAGTAACTAGGATTCAATTATTTGCTACGTCAAAAATTATTAAATCTTGGAAAGAACATTTGAATAAATTAAATACAATCGTTTGTGATTATGTTATTTAGTTTCATCGATTTCTCTAATTATTAATGTCATAGTGCTTGTCTTGGGTTGTTTAGTAATTAAGGTTAATTGGATCGCTTGTTTTCAAATTAACTGCAATTAAGGAGAAATGAGAAAATAAATCAAACGGTGAATATTCAAAGTGAGAATTAATATACATTTGCATATATGATCAGTTGTGAAACTCTAATGGTGGATGTAGATTTAGACCAATGTTCGTTCTTTTTATTACTTTTGTTATTTGATTTGAATTATTCATTGATTGATTTATTTAAAATTGTTTGCGGTATAATCAAAAAAATCCAATCATCGTTTACATAGCATAAAATTAGATTAATCACTCTTCGTGGGATCGACCATTGCTTCCACTACTACATTTGTTTTCAGAAGTTAAGGTTTTATTTTTGGTTGCTTGCGAGAGCACACCAAATTTTGGTGTTGTTGCCGGGGAGTTGATTTAGTTTATTTTCGTGCTTCTTATTTGCTTATTTTGAGCAATACTTTGTCCTCCCGAAGTGAAATTCCATCGTTTTCAAGGGTTTTAGACATTTTATTATTTTTCTGTATTTTAGCGTATAATTTGTGTTCGTTTTTCTTTTACTCTAGCTTTTCCTTGCTTATTTTTCATGATTTTTTAGAGTTTCCTTGATTGTGTATGACTGTAACTCGATCTTCTAATTAAAGTGATTTGCAATACGATCAAGAAATAGAGGTCTTTGTGCGGGTTGAGGATTGGCATTCGACAGAATTTTGAAGAGAACGATCTCGATCCTAGTCTTCTATTTGCTAGTGATTTTGATTTGGAGTAGAAGGAATTCATGGCTGAAAATCAAACTTTGAAAGAGCTTGCAGCCCCTAATTTGAATCAACAACCATTATGCATAATGGTTCCTACTTTAGATGCTACCACTACCTTTGAACTAAAATCTGGACTAATACATCTCTTGCCCACTTTTTATAGTCTTGCAGATAAAGATCTTCATAAGTATCTAAAGGAGTTTCATGTGGTTTGCACAAGCATGAAACCAATGGGAGTGACTGAAGAACAAATTAAATTAAGAGTCTTTCTATTTTCTTTGAAGGATTCGCTCTATTATCTACCCTCCGGAAGTATTACCAGATGGGACGAGATGAAGACGTTGTTTTTAGAGAAATACTTTCCAGCTTCAACGGCAGCCAACATTCAAAAAGAAATCTATGGTGTAAAGCAATATAGCAGAGAATCCTTACATGCATACTGGGAGCGCTTCAAGAAGTTATGTGCACGTTGTCCCCATCATAAAATTAGTGAGCAACTTCTCATCCAATATTTCTATGTAGGCCTTCTACCCACTGATAAGAGTATGATTGATACTGATAGTGGATGAGCTTTGGTAGATAAAACTCCCGAGGGCGCAAGG
Source organism: Fraxinus americana (assembly GCA_035079005.1). Taxonomy (NCBI): domain Eukaryota; kingdom Viridiplantae; phylum Streptophyta; class Magnoliopsida; order Lamiales; family Oleaceae; genus Fraxinus; species Fraxinus americana. The sequence goes on along the minus strand of CM068711.1, from coordinate 23,967,049 downwards.
AGCTTAATTGCAAACATGGCAGCCAAGTCTCAACAATTTGGCACTAGACTTGACCTTCCTTCTAAACATGCTAACGAGGTAAATATCCCATCCATTGAACAACAAATTGTGAGTCTAACTTCTCTTGTTCGTCAAATGGCTGTAGGTAATATGCAGACAGCAAAAACTTGTGGGATTTGATCGGTAGTGAGACATCCAACCGCATATGTCCAACTCTTTAAGAGGAACCCATTGAACAAGTTAATGGAGCAGGTGGCTTTACTGGACAACCACAAAGGAACTATGATCCATATTCTAACACATATAACCAGGGATGGAGTGATCATCATAATCTTAGCTATGAGAATCCCCAAGTAAATCAGCCTGCAACTCAAAATCGCCCAAGTTTCCAACAATATAAGTAGCCATACCCACCTAGACAACAATCGAGCCAAATTCCAATTCAGGTATGTCTTTAGAAGATATTGTTAAGTCCCTTGCCACTAACACTTTGCAATTCCAACAAGAGATAAAACAATTCCAACAAGTGGCCAATGCTAGTATTCAAAGTTTGGACAATTAGATGGGCCAATGGCAACTGCAATTAGTCAGCTAGAGGTACAAAGTTCGAGGAAACTACCATCTCAAACAAGAGTGAATCCAAGAGAAAATGCCAGTGTAATCACCCTGAGAAGTGGTAAAGAAGTTGAGATTCCAATAAAGGTAGCCCCTACATCATCGGAGTAAGAAAAAGAAAAAAAATGTCATTACAGACATGAATTTTTCCAATGATAATGACGTACCAAAGCGTAAGTTTTCACCCCTTTCTGATTATAAGCCAGTACCCTCTTTTCCACAAGCTTTAGCAAAATCTAGGAAATATGAACAAAATCAAGATCTGTATGAAACTTTTCATAGATGTGAGGTGAATATTCCATTTTTAGATTATATGAAACAAATACCTCGTTATGCTAAATTTTTGAAAGAATTTTACACAATTAATAGGAAACAGAAGCTTGAAGGATGTGAGAATGTGGGAGTTGGGGAGAATGTCTCTACAGTTATTCAAAGAAAGCTCCCCGCAAAGTGCAAAAATCCAGATATGTTTACTATCCATTGTATGATAGGTGACACTAGATTCGAGATGACCATGATAGATTTAGGAGCTTCTGTTAATGTCATGTCATTTTCTATATATGCTTTGTTGAAACTTGGACCTTTGAATAAAACTGGTGTTTTAATTCAATGGGCTGATAGATCTAATACATATCCTAAGGATGTAGTTGAGGATGTCCTTGCTCAAGTTAATGATTTGCTTTTTTCCACTAATTTCTATGTGCTTGATATGGAAAATAGTTATCAAACTACCCCTATTTTGTTAGGAAGCCCATTATTAAAGACATCCAAAACTAAGATAGATGTTCATAATGGCACACTTACTATGGAATTTGATGGTGAAATTATTAAATTTAATATTTATGATGACATGAAAAATCCTGAAAATGATAATCATGTTTATTCTGTTGATGTGATTGATTATTTAACACATGAAGTTTTTGAACTTGATGGAAAAGATGGATTAGAAGTTGCCATTAGTAAGCATCTTGAGAAAGAGATTGAGGATTTAACCTTAAGCACTAAATTGTGGGAAACGGTTGCAGTGTTGAGTGATTCACCCAGGTTGCAGTAGACAGGCAACGTTCTTTATATTGTGTTACCAGTTTCTAATGAGAGACCTATACCCTCTGTTTTGCAGTCTCCCACTTTAGAGTTGAAGCCTCTCCCTAGCTACCTCAAGTACGTGTTCCTTGGAGACGGAGGAAGGTTACCAGTGATCATCTCCAGTAAACTTAGTACACCACAAGAAGAAAAGCTTATGCAAGTCCTTAAAGAGCATAAGACGGCTATTGGTTGGACAATTGCGGATATTAAAGGAATTAGCCCATCTATATGCATGCATCCATCATATCTTACTTGAAGGGGGCGCAAAACCTTCCCGTCAACCACAAAGAAGATTGAACCTGCCCATGATGGATGTAGAAAAGAAAGAGATCCTCAAAATTCTTGAAGTTGGAGTGATGTATCTTATTTCGGATAGCACTTAGGTTAGCCCGGTTCAAGTGGTTCCTAGAAAGACTGGAATAACTATTGTTAAAAATCAGAATGATGAGTTAGTTCCTACCCATGTTCAAAATGGGTGGCAGGCTTGTATAGATTATAGAAATTTAAATATTGTGACCCGCAAAGACCACTTCCCTTTATCTTTTATCGATCAAATGCTTGAAAGGTTAGCTGGTCATTCTTACTATTAATTTTTTGATGGTTATTCACGTTATTTTCAAATTGCAATTGCTTCGGAAGATCAAGAAAATACAACTTTTACATGCCCCTTCTGGACTTTGTATATTATTACATGCCTTTTGGACTTTACAGCGCTCCAGCCACTTTCTAAAGGTGTATGGTCAGTATATTTTCATATTATATTGAGCATATCATAGAAGTCTTCATGAATGATTTCATTGTGTACGGAGACTCCTTTGATAATTGTTTGCATAACCTTAAAATTGTCCTTTGTTTTGGGTCATGTTGTTTCATATAAGGGGATTGAGGTAGATAAAGTTAAAATTGATATTATTCAATTTTTACATTATCCCACTAGTTTGTGGGAAATTCGTTCTTTTCCTGGACATGCAGGTTTCTACCGTATATTCATCAAAGACTTCTCCAAAATAGCACTACCCCTATGAAAGTTGCTACAAAAAGAGGTGGCTTTTGAATTTGATGAGGAGTGTAAAAAGGCATTTGATAAGCTGACAGAATTGTTAACTTCTGCCCCAGTTACCCAACCCCCTGATTAGAATTTTCCTTTTGAGATAATGTGCTACGCAAGTGATTATGCAGTGGGCATAGTTTTGGGCCAAAGAATTTTAAAATCGCTTGTTAGGGTTTTAACCTTAGTCTCTCTCTCTAGCTCAAGCTTATATAGCTTCTTAAAAGCAACACTATTGACCTTTTTCAAATTGAAGTAATCCTAAAATAGCTCATTAAAGGCCTCATATATGTCACGCTCATCTTCTCATCCTTCATGTGAAGAATGATTTCTCACTATCCTCAAGTGACTCACTCTTACTACAGATGTGAATGTCATATAATTCCTTGTCTCATCAGGAGTGGACTTGTCACTTTGATTATTCAAGCTAGACTTGTCATCGGTAAAAGCAGAAGTTGTAGCTTTGCCTTGAGTTTTCTTCAAGTTTGGACACTCAAATTATATATGATCGAAACCCTGGCACTCATGACACTTCGCAGACCTCTTCCAAGAATCTCTAGCGTTACTCTTTTCACGTTTATCTTTCTTAGGTATACTAGATTCACCCTTAAATCTCTCAGAAGATATGTTCTTATTCTTAAGAAATTTCTTAAATTTCCTAGCAAGGTAGGCAATGTCCTTATCCTTAAGTTTTTCATTATCAGAGGTGTCACTCTCAGCTTCCCTAACTATATTGAGGGCTATGGATTTTTCTTTTCTAGAATGAGGTAGACTAAGCTCATATATTTGGAAAGATCCTACAAGTTCTTCAATTTTAATTGTATCTATGTCCTAACTCTCTTCAATAGCAATCACCTTATATCTAAATTTTTCAGGTAGAGATCTCAACACTTTTTTCACAATCTTAGCCTCTGGAATTCGCTCACCTAAAGTGAAGTTAGAGTTGACTATATCATTCAGCTTAACATAAAAATTCTCAAAAGTCTCATCATCTCTTATCCTAATTTCCTTAAATCTAGTATTTAACATCTGTAATCTAGAATTCTTAATGCCCTTGGTTCCCTCTTGTATAGCCTCAAGAATATTCCAAACTTTTTTAGTAGTCTAACACATCGACACACACATAAAAATCTTCAGGTGACACAACCATAAATAAAGCATGAAGGGCTTTACTATTCTAGTTACACTCGTCTAAATTATTCTTAGACTAAGAAGAAATATCGGTAGGGATAATTACACTTGCAACATTGGTATAGGGGTAGTACATCCATTCTGGACACTCACCCAAGTTCATCCATAGACATAAGAAAATCTCTCATTCTAACCTTCCATTAGACATAATTACTTCTATCAAAGTAAGAAAGAACAGATAATGATTGACCCATCTAGAAAATTAGGTCAAGGATTACAAATAAGGCTTTGATACCAATTGAAAGGTTAAATTAATCGAGATTTTAATCGATTTAGTTAATGCTTAGACCCTAGAACGTACACAATGGAATTAAAAGTTGCAAATAAAAGTAACAAGTTACTTTTTAATTGTTTCCAGATGATTAATTAATCATTTCAATTTAACATATGTTCAATTACACAATTTGTAATACGAAAGCAGTAAAAAACATTAAATTGATCACGGAAAAAACCTTTGCAAAAGACAAAAAATTCCAGTCAATAATCCACTATAAATGAAACTTACAGTATGGTCCTAACCCAACTACCCAACTAACCCTTAGTCCCATCTGATCTTCTTTTCTTGAAGTCACCCTTGATGTTATTAGATTGTGTGCTTCTCACACCAAATTTTGACTACATGTACATCACTTTGACCTTTTTGGATTGCATTCTCTTCACATAGCTCTCGTCTCGTGGTATATTACCTTATCCTTTTTGGATCGCGTATTTTCGTACCAGCTCCTAATCCCTGGTATCGTTTATCTTCGATGGATTAGGTGGCTTGGTGTTTGATCAAAAGATCTTGTGTGCTTTGATATGTGATTTAATGTGGAACGATATGGCTTGATCAGCAAACTGTGTTTTGGAAGAATTTACAGATGAAGTAATATGTGGTGGTTGAATTTTGGAATCAATCGATGTTTCGGATCATCAAAGAATTGATCTATATGAAATAAATCTAATTCAACACACTTTGGGACGTTCATAGGGTAGGATATATATAGGGGAAAGTGTTTGGGTTTAAATAGGGATGAAATCATGTATTTTAAAGCAAACAGATTTTGGACGTCGACTCATCACTCGAGTGCTAGGCGGGTGACAGTAATTATGCTTCTGCCACTCAAGTGCCAATTGGACAACATGCTAGTAAAAATGTGTCCTGCTCGATTTCAATTTCTTCAAATCCAAATCTTGATCTTCTTCTTAGATTTCTTTAACTTCTTTTTGAACTCTATCAACCACATACTAATTTTACCATAATTTGAACTTTTTAAAACATATTTTAACTTTGATTACAATATAATTAAATCTTAATACAAATCTAATAAATTATGATTTTTGTCTTGGAAAATTGTCAATTACAAATTAGACTTTACAAAACGGTAACTAGCCATTTAAATTGGCGACATGCCATTTTAAAGCATGGGCTCTTGATTTCACTCCAAACTCATCGATCATATTTTGAAGCATCGTAGAAGATTTGAATAAGCTAGATGAGCTAAAGTATTGATTTCCACTACATTTAGACGAATTTGATAGAATTTGTTTCACGCGATTGTCGCTAACAATTAAAAAGGGATCTGACGATTGTGTAAGGGACAAATCTCTTGAGACAAAGTTTCAAAAATGGGTGCTTTATTGATGAAAGTTACAATTGGAAATAAACAGAATACCTTCAAAGGGCACAAGCACATGAGTATTGAAAATGGATAATTTAAAGTTAATATAAGAAATTGAAATTACATATTCTCTATTTGAGAGTGTTTGATTCGAGATGCTTTTCTCTATGTTTTCTCTTCCTTTTATACTTCCTTGATAATTCCTACATGACAAACCACTTGGAAACTTCTTGATTACTCTATAACTACCCATTCAAAACATCCTAGAGATCCAGGGCATCTAAAGGCAGTTTTGTGTATATCTTCCTCAGCTATATAAATTTGATTGTATCCTGAATACCCATCCATGAAGAAATATATTACATGTCCGGCAGTCGAGTCTACTAAAAAATCTACCGTAGGCATTAGATATTCATCTTTGGGCGGGCTATGTTTAGGTTCCTAAAGTCTATGCACACCCATAATTTACCATTCTTTTTTAACATTGGCACGATATCGGACAACCACTCGACATATCTGGCTGTTCTAATAAAGCCTGCTTTTAATAATCGCTCTATTTCTTTCTTAATTTCAGGAAGTACATTAGGAGCAAAACGCCTAGGAGGTTGCTTATGAGGTTTAAAATTTGGCTTGGTTGGCAATCTATGTTCCACCAAATCTCTATCTAAACCAGGCATATGTTCATATTCCTAAACAAAACAATCCTTATATTCCTTTAATAAAACAATTAATTTATCACTAACCTCTTGATCAAGCATCTGGCTGACGAATGTTGGGCGATCTTCCCCTTCATTGTCAATATTCACTTTAATCAGAGGGTCTTGTGTTTGAGCGTATCCAGGCTTGGTGATCTTCATTACTTTATCATCCATATCCCTTATAGGCACTTCTTCTTCTAAACAATCCATCGTGCTGACTTCTTGGCCAATACTTTGTTCCAACTCGAACACTGCCAATTTGTCTCCTAATGCTTTCAAGGCTGCTTCTTCTTTCGTCTTGCCTTTATATTCTTTATTGAAATCCATTAACTTGTCTTTGAAGGCCTGAACATCGACCATTTGCCTTTGTTGCTTACAACTCATTTAAAACTTCTTGATTACTTTTTTGCCAATTACTAGCTCCTCTAGGGCCACTATGTTTAGCCTCATTTGATTAAACATTTCAGTGAGTACATCTACTGAAAACGGCTCTTCACTCTGTGCAACAATTTGAGTTTCTTCTCCATCTTGGACTACTCTGACAGGTCCATAATTTCCTTCATACATGAACCTTTCTACTGAGTTTTCTGTTGCGATAAAAGGTCTATGATCTGCCTGCACCACTTCTGCTTCACCCTTGTCATTTCAGAAAACCAGGCATTGATGGAGCGATGAAGGTATGCATCGACTTCCGTATATCCAATCCCTTCCTAATGACACATTATAACTAGTAGGACCGTCTATTACGAAGAAGACTATGGTCCGAGTAGTTGTCCCTACAGTTATGTCCAGTAGCATAACTCCTTTAGCCGAAGTTCCTCCTCCATTGAAACTTGTGAGGATGACTTCTTTTGGAATCATATCACTTTCTGCCTTTGCAAACTTTCTCATCATTCTAGGCGGGACGGTGTTTATAGCTGTTCCGTTGTCAATGAGTACTTTTGCTACAGGTATACCATTGACTAAGGCCTTCACATACAATGGCCTCAAATGCTTAGTTAATTTCATGGTAGGCCTTTTAAATATAACCTTCTCAGCAGCATCTATTTCTACTTCCCGTTTGTCCTTTGTTGAATCATTTCCTCGTAATGATTCAACATGTAAAATATCACACTGAACTTCTTCTTCTTGAAGTCTCTCTTTACTACTCTCCAGAACTTCTTCTCCAGTTACCCAACCTGTGGGAGGAGGCAATATTCTTGGAGGTGATCCATACTTTTCAGAGCGAGGTACTCTCCTTTTCCTCTTGGGCATCACGTACAACTCATAATAATCGAAAGAACACCCGATGGTTCTCCCAACAAGTCCACTTCATGAACTCCCTCTCGATGTAGTTGCTTCCATAGGGTATTGCGCGATACTCCTCTCTTTCTTCTTTCTACATTCAGATCAATTTCCTCTTCGATGTCCGTCATACCATCATCATCTTCATCATTGTAGGCCTTTCTAGAAGTTTGGCCTTCTTCACATTCCAGCACACATGCTTCTTCTTCGTTATCCTCCCTTTCTTCTTCCTCTTTATCATTGTTCTTGAACTCATTGGCTAGTAAATAGTTATTAGCCATGAAGGAGGTAACGTATTGAACTGAATAGTAAGGGGCTGATCTGGATCTTCTTTATCCCTTCTGTCTCGCTCAAACTTCGGTCTCCCAGAAGAACTCTCTGGCAGTTCTTCCATTGATTCGCCTATACCAGTCTCTTCACTATTTTCGAGAACATTTTGATTGGTCATCTCGAGTAGTTTAGGCACCTTAGGACGTGGAAATCCCTGTTGTTACCTCATCATTCGTCCATAATTCCGTTGAAAATACCTTTGTTGGGTTCTAGTCATCTCGTTGAAGGGTATCACCTTTCCTGCATTATACTGGAATGAATGTCATACATCTGGTTAGCGAGGCTGTGGCTTGAATGTTCTCCCATTATTTATTGACCTGAACTGCCTCTCAAAAGGCGATCATCTATAGAATGATGTACCTTGCCCTTTAACAGGCTGAGCGTTTAGGAAAAAATTAGGGCTATGGTGATGCTGCCATATCCCTGGCTTTTTTGTATTTGCACTCACTTCTCCTTTACATTTTGCACACAGGACGTCTTCATCCTTTTTAGGCTCCTTCCCTTTGATATGTTCAAAGACACTGGGTGTGGCCTAGATTCCTCTTCTCCGTCATCTATGACCAACTTGAATTTTGGCAACTTGTTTTTGAAACCAGTCGTCACCATGTTCACTCCAAGTGGCTGTGGGAAAGGGTTCTCATCCACTGCCATCTTTTTCTTATCTTCGAACGTAATTCGTCCTGATTCAATGGCATCCTGTAACACATGGCGAAAAACCAAACAGTTGTTAGTCAAATGTGACCATGCATTATGCCACTTACAATATTTTTTACCCTTAATTTGTTCAAGGCTTGGCAACTTATGTTTATCGCTCAACTTTATCCACCTATCCTTATATAATTTATCAAATATAAGGTTAGCTTTGGTTACATCGAACGAGAACGTTCTAGACTTTTTGTTTTCATCTTTTATAGGCTCGTCCTTGCCCGAAACTCTAGGCTTAGCCATTATAGGACAAGTATACGCATCTCCTTTGATTAATTCGGCCAAACATACTTCGGTTTGATCGTAATACTCGTCGTTAATGGTATGAACATCAAAATTTGGATCTTTATAATAAGTCTCCTTGCTAGAATTTTTCATTTGCTCTTCTTCTCTTATCAATCATTCATACATAATCATGTTTGCGCTCAATTGAAAAAGATCAGGAAATTCCCTGTCTTGGAATTTCTTTTTCAAATCAAAGATTAGACAACTTTGAGCGATTTTGACAAACTCCTTTTCGAGCAAAGGTATGAAACATTTACTTCTTACTGTCTTGAACCTTTGAAGGAAACCTTCTGCCCATTCATTTGGCATTTGACGTAGATTCGTCAAATCGGCCAAAGTAACTTCAGATTCAGTCTTGTAAAACTGAGCATGGAACAATTGTTCCAATTTTTGTCATGTTTGAACAGAGATTGCTGGCAAGTTGATGAACCAGAGAAAGCTACTCCTTTTAATGAACTAGGGAACAACTTCATTTTATGATAGTCGGTCACTTTACCACTTTGCAGCGTGAATCGCCCTATATGTTCTAGAGTGGACACTTCTCCTAAACTAATGAATAATGAGAATTTTGGCACCTTGTACCTCTACGCCATGGATATGCTTGATCTACCCAATCAGGATATGGCTTCGTATAAATAGGCCTAATGACAGGACGTACCCCAAGAGCCATTTGATCCTATACTATCTCCATGATTTGATTCATCAACATGACATTGGGATCATATGGAATTCCTACATGTTGGTTTAATGGTTGATTTGCTTGATGCCTAATATTTGGTCATTGGTTGACAATAAAATTACCATTGTTTGAGCCATTAAACTGAGTATTCAAACCATCATTAACGCGCAGGACGTTCTTTCCATCATTTAGGACATTGTCTCTTATATTTGGATTACCCCCCAAGTTTGTAATCCCATTACCACTATTCAAGTTTGGCGTTCCATTACCCCCCTAGTTTGAAATAGACGGACCAAATGGTGGTTCTAATCCTAGATTTAAGTTCAAACCAAGAGAATTATGTGGTGAATTTTGCCCCACAATTGTCCTGGTTTGAAATTGGTTTGCAATAGGCATAACTGGATGCACATTTAGCCTACTAACTTGTTCATTATTTCATTTAATGTATTCAGTTGTTTGGCCATGTTGTCATAATGTGCATTCCCACTTTGGGTAAATCTTTCCATATTATGAATATTTCGTAAATTTACCTGTTCAGTGACATCCTGTGTGAGTTCCCCAAGCAATGAACGCATGATTCAAGGACTCAATTCTGTCATTGGTTCGTAACGACTGTAACTGCTTTGATTCTGTTCCTCTGTTCGTGGAGAGTTTTGCTGCTTCTCATATCGCTCGATTACAGATTGGACTACTCCCTGACTTGTTAGTTCTTTATCAAAATTTTTATAAGTCATAATGCTTCACTTTTTTGTATCTTCAACACCAAACACCAAAGTCCCGCCGGGCGTGCCAAATTTTTTCGCGCGGATTGTAGCTAACAATTAAAAAATGGATCAAGCGATTGTGTAAGAGACAAACCTCTTGAGACAAAGTCCTAAAAATAGGTGTTTTATTGATGAAAGTTACAATTGGGAATAAACAGAATGCCTCTAAGGGGCGCAAGCATACGATTACTGTAAAGGGATAATTTAAAATTAATCTAAGAAATTGAAATTACATATTCTCTGTTTGAGAATGTTTGATTCGGGGTGCTTTTCTCTATGTTTTCTCTTCCTTTTATACTTCCTTGATAATTCCTTCATGACAAACCGCTTGGAAACTACTTGATTGCTCTATAACTACCCACTTTCTTCATAATGGCTGACTTGTCATGGAACTACCTTCTCTAAACTGTTTTCATTACTTTCGTCGTTCAACCGCCTACAACTGTGATAAGGTTGCTCAATTACCGCTTCAATAACTGCTACTCTGGATAACCATATTACCTTATGTTTGCTAAGATCCTGGGCGATTTGAAGGTTTGGGCGAGAATAGGCTCATTCGCTCTGGGCGATTTTAAGGCACTCCACTCGCTCAAATCTTGGACGTCTTGCAAGCTTGGGCAATAACAGTACCTTGTTCGTGGGCCTCCACTACATTCATTAATGGTCCTATTTGGGTCTTCATCCTGAACTTTCTAACTGGATCTTATCCCTTGGGCTACACTTTTTGTGTGTCAACGGAATTTTAGTTAACTATGTTTCTAATGTAGTTTAGATACTCACGAGACGTGTGTTTTGGTCACTATAGTGTGAATTTTGTATCAACTGTAATTTCCAAAGGCAGTGAAAATTATCTTCATTCATTTTAAAGATCACACGAGAGAATATAAGGTTAAACAGACACAAAATTAGTTAAACGGCACCTGATCATTTAAATCGATTGTATGACATTTTATAGTATGGACTCTCACTCCAAGATTCGTAGATCATATTTTATAAAATCGTAGAAATTTTGAATAAGTTAAATGAGCTAAGGGTAATCAGTTTCCCTATTTCATCCACATGAATTTAATTAAATTTTTGTTAACTTCGTTCATAGTGTAGTTACTCGTGAGATATGGGTACTAGTTGTATCGACTATTGTGTCCAAATGTAGTGAAAAGGTATTTATGTTCATTTACATGACTGCATGGAAATAAAAAGTAGAACAGTCATGAAATTAGTTAAAACAACACATAGCCATTTAAATTGAATGTATGCCGTTTTGGAGCTCATCAGTATACTATAACCTATGATCACAATTTAAAAATTAAAGGGGAATTTATAAAAATGGTCAATTTCATACTTGTCAATTGAAAAGTGTCTAATTTTGATAACTCTTGCAAAAAATAATCAAATTTGGTACCAAATTATCTATTATACCCTCAATGAAAAATGAAGCATTTTTTTTTTCAATTTGTCGCAAATTTCGAGAAGAGCAAATAACTTTCATGAGAAGTTGTGTTTTCTTTAAAATTCTGTTTTTGTTGGTAAGTTGTGTTTAACAGTTGTTATTCTTGATATTTCATGACATTCTCGACATTTTAAAAATTGTTAACGATATTTGGATCATGTTTATTTGATACTTAACACTCCATTTGTTTAGAACGAGATTTCGTTCTGAAAACGAGAGTTCTCTACATTTCATAATGTTCATGAGCTTTTGAGTGTACTTCTTGACATTTCAAAAATGTTTTATTTACCCACTTATAGGGAGAATTGAGCATTTAATGCATGATTGACATGATTCTTTTTAAAATGTGTAGTATAGGTTATGTGTAGTTATTATTGGTCAATACAATTTTTAATTATATGAATAATTTTGTTTTCATTGTGGAATTTAAAATTGTTAATGAGGGCATTTTGGTCTATACTATAGTAAAATGGACATTGAAGAAATTTTGGACATCTTTTCCAAATGACTATATAAAAGTGGACATTTTTCGCAATTTCGTCAAAATTAAATTCAACGACTAAAGTCATCTAATACATCATCGCCAATAAATTTTAGTCAAACAGCACATCATAACATATCAAAATATACATTACATATATCAAATAGATAGAAACTACATCCTGTGATTTAAAACGGTTAAGTATCATTTCAAAAGGTATAATTGTTGTTGTTGAACATTGTATACATAACTAATTTGCAAAAGTATACATCAAAAACACCGTTAACAATTTAAAGAATGAACCCCAACTACAGAAAACATCTATTCCATTTTTATATTGTATTGCTTATTTTGCTCACCTAGTTGATTTTTCATGTTCTAGAAGTAGAATATAATTGGAAAATAACGAAAAATCATTACTTCTCAAATTATAATGTATACCGTCTAGATTATTTTCAATTTGCATCCCTTGATGTTTTCTCATTGAAATGTAGTTGCTTTTGAATGAATTTTGGGAATAACGCATAGAAAGAAGAAGAAATCAGGATTGAGTGTGAATTTTGAATGTGGATTTTAGAGGACAAATGAAAATAGAGAATGAAATTGAGAATTTAGAGATTTTATATCAACTTATTAAACAATAATTTTAAATTGGACGTTTTAAACATTTCAAGTGAAGGTAATTTACAATGTTATGAAACTCAGAAGATGTTTGGTGTAGATTAAAAACAGATTTTAAGTGGATTGTGATAGAAGTTTTTAAAATGTGTGGTTAAAAAGATGTGGGATCCATGAAAGATGTGGTTGATATTGATTGTTTGACTTTGACTTAGATTAAAATCTGGCCCAAACAGACCCTTAGACCGGACTAGTCAATTCAACAGAAGAATTTGGGAACTGGTCCAATTTTTGCTTTAAAAAACACTAAATATAAAATCGGTAAAGGGGGGGCGGGGTGGGGGGGTCTCAATTGGATTATTAAGGAGAAATTATTGAAAATACCCAAAATAAACCAATAGCCTTTCCAAAATACCCCATTTCACTATTCAACCATATAAACTACCTAAAATACCCTTAAAAACAATAATTGCAACTAAAGCTTTCAAGATAAGAAAAGAATACAACCAAGTCCTATATTTTAAAATGACTAATAAAAATTATAAAAAACCTAGAACCAAAAGAGGACCATATAAAATTAAAAAGATAGTTAAAGATAAAAAGGAAATTGAATTTGAAAATGAATTTGATAAGATTGGATATCAAGAACAATTAAATGCATCTCAAAAAATATTAAAATGTTTTAAAGAAAATATGATAGAAAATTTTGCTAAAAGAATAGTAAGATCTATAATAACAAAAGATATACAAGATATTATAGATAAATTGGAAAAAAGGAAAAAGAATATTTCTAAATACGAGATACCTTTTAATCCAAATATAGATATAATAACAGATCTTGAGATTATAAATTCTCAAATGTTATTAGATTTTGAAAATTTATTAGAAACATTATAAGACCTATTTTTACAGATTATTAGATTTTAAAATTTATTAGATTTTTAGATTTTTGTTCGCTCAAAGTAGCACCCCCCAGTCTTAGTATCAGAGCCATAGAGCCATAAAAAACCTACATAAGATTTATAAGATTTATAAAAATCATAAAAATACTACAATTTAAAAACAAAACTATTAAAAATAATGAAAATTGAAGATTTAGGTAATAAATATCATATAATAAGAGAAGATTTTAACATAATAATTATAAAACCAATATTAAATAATAAAAGTGTAACAATTACATTAAAATTACTTGAAAAATTACCTATAGAGATAAAACAATTTATAATTGAAAAAATAAAACTAGATATTGTAAAAAATATGTATACTTGTGAAATGATATTAGAAACATATAAAAAACATATGTATGATTTAATCGAAAAAGAAATAAGAAAATATGACTAAAAAAGTAACAATTACTAAAACAGACTGGTATTATATGTTAGAAGATAAGCAAGGAAATTATATAATTGAACCATTTCCTAAAAAATTAAAAATGATAACATTAATTATAGTTAAAGAATTACCTAGAGAAATAAGAGAGCAAATATTAGATAAACTAATAATAGGAACTATA